>JAPPVO010000031.1:109564974-110183601 GCA_030407325.1 Camellia japonica
GCAACTTTCGAGGGACATACTTTTCGCAACAAGCTTCCACTAGGAAAGCACAGGCAACTCGTTCGCACGTCAAAGCCAACTAAATTAGCAATTACCCGAGGGACACGCTTTTTGCAAGGCACCTTCCACTAGGGAAGCGCAGGCAACTCGAAGGCGAGTCGAAGACAACCTAAAGGCAATTACCCGAGGGACATCGAGGAATGCACCAGCGGAGTTCGCTGCACAGGCAGGTATCCGTCCGACTCGCACAAACCAAAGCACAACTCACGCGCCACGACGTACACTATGCACCAACCCCCCAAAACGAATCGCCCCCCGAAGGACTAAGAAGCCCGACGAACGCGCGAAAACATTTAGAGAAGCCGAGCAAGCACCGGTTAGCGCGACTGCAAATAACAAACACAACAGGCAACTTTCGAGGGACATACTTTTCGCAACAAGCTTCCACTAGGAAAGCACATGCAACTCGTTCGCACGTCAAAGCCAACCAAATGGCAATTTAACTGAGGGACATGCATTTTGCAAGGCAACTTGTACGTAAGTATTAAGTTGGCAGTGTGGTCGGAAATTGACACACAGAATTAGCAATCCATTGAAGATGTTCTTATATAAAACATTTTTAACAAAAATTTGTTAACAATGATGTTTTTAATATAAATGAATAAAACTTATTTTCAAACACGTTTTTAGTTAGGAAAACAAATTAATAACCACGGTCTTATATTAAAAACGTGATTACTTTTATAAAAAAAAATATTTGTTAAAAAAAATTATGATAATAAAATATTATTGTTTTAATACAACAAAAGGTTAAAATTTTTTATTGAAATCTCATTTTTTGAAGACACGTTGTTAGGAGTCACATTTTACCTAGTATGGGAATAAACTAAAGGTCTATCATATTCTGGGGAATTAAATGGTTTATTTACCTTATTCATGAAAATCGACCAAGGTTTTGATAATTTTCATCTAATGAGGTCAAAACAACAAATTCGATGGTTTATTTGCCTTATTCATGAAAATCGACCAAGGTTTTCATAATTTTGATCTAATGTGGTCAAAACAACAAATTTGAGAATGCTAGTGTATTGAAAAAAGTACATTAAATGAGTTGACGGATATAGACGGATGATTGGAGTTGTCATAAAATTAATGGATATATGACTTTTTGATTTTTTGAATTTTTTTATGAGGTGCAAAAAGTGAAAATATGTTTGAAAATTATTTTTTTAGTTGTAGGAAAAAATGTTAATGACTTTTACATATGGTTTATTTTTTTAATCTCTACTTTTTGATTTTTTGATATATATTCATATATATATATATATATATATTTTAAACTTTTGAACTGTTTAAACCTAAAAACTAAGTTTGGGTCATTGCTTCGAAAATGATTGTTAAGTTTTTTTTAACAATATATTTTTAATTATGTGTGCGTACCGAATACCGCACTAAATGATTGTGGATCAAAACTCCGCACTTGATTGAACTATTCAGGAATCGAGACCCTGCAGCAATGAGCACCGTTAGAGCTGCCAGGCCGGGACTGGCCGGATAACCCCTCCGGTGTGGGAGTGAGTAATCGGAGAAGATGAAAGGTACTCTCTAAGTGTAGAGAGTAGTGTTTTGGTGTGTATGGTTTAGCTTAGGTCAGTTACCTTCAGTGTGAAATCAGTGTAGTTTATATAGAACTCCTTGCTTGTTGCCCAAGATGGTTTCCTGGAGTTCTGGTGCTGCAAAGTTTCTTTTAGCATTCCTCAAGATCAGGGACCACCTGTTAGTTGACAAGGGGTGTATATACTCATTGTAACCATACTTGTAACAAATCATATTCCTTTGATCAACTGTTTCCGTGATTCTAGGGGGAGGGGACCAACTAAGGTGACACCCTCCATGCGCATGCATTAATTCACGGCATTCACGTTTCTCTGTTAGGTCTTCTAGCTCAGTATCGTCGTGCCTCTGCTCGGCCCTCTTATGAGATTGTTTGTAGGGATGGGCTAGCCCAGTAGGATAACTTTATATGGGCTCGGCCTCTTCTAGGTTTGGTCCAAGGATTAGATCCTGCAGCTCGGCCCAACCCAACATCGTGGCTGGACTGACCTTTTCACTGCAGGTTGGGCCCAAGTGCTTGAAGACTTGGGTGGATTATTGATGATGTAACTGGGCTAATCCAACTAGCTCACTTGTTTCCCTTACTCCTCAGGACTTGAGTCTAATGGATTGGGCTAGCCCAAGGCTTGAATCCGACCCATTTTATATTTAGTCCCTCCACTATGCACTCAACCCACTAATAGGATTTCACATATGTTGTAACTTTCTAAAATCTTTTTAGTATAGACAGTTAAAAAGGCAAAAAGAAAAAGAAAAAGAAAGATCAGTTTAAGCACATCCTTTGTAACAGTTTCATACTTTCGACATAGGAAAAGTAAAATCGCACTTTGCAAAAAATTCAAACCCCCCCCCCCCCCCCAAAAAAAAAAAAAAAAGTGAGACAGCAAAACTGTAACTTTTTACAAAATTATTCGATGCAAATTATTTTTATTTTTTTATTTTACGATGTGCAAAGTATAACGTTTACAAAATTATAAAATGCAAATTAAACTTTATAATTGTACAAGAAAAGTATGACTTCTACATAATTATGAGGAAGGAGGGGCGTGGATTTGGAGAGGGGACTGGATAGGAAGGGATTACAATGGGGTGCGTTGGGAAAAGGGCCGATGGTAACAGAGAAAGCAACCCTGGTCAGGTTAGGATTTGCAGAGAGAGAGAGAGAAGAGATGAGGACGAAAGAAATGATAATTTGGTAATTTCATAAAAAATTCCCACCATGTTATTATTATTTTGCTTCATTCCATTTGTTGTGTAATTACTTTAATTACTTTAGATTTCTTATTAATTTGTAATTATATTTCATCTTCATTTCAATAATTTGAAAATTTTCCTAAAATAAATGGCTGTTAATCATTAAAACAAGATATTATTTTTTTTGCCACTCATGAATACGTTAGCGGACTTGTTGTAAGTTAAATCAATACAACAAGATGTTCATACTTCTCCTTAAACTCAAACTCAAACCTCTCTCTAAAACCAAAGTTCATTTACATCTACTTAACTACCACTGCTCTCAAATCATTCTTACTAAGGTAAATAAAAATGCCCTTCTAACTCAACTGCATCAATGCACAGAGATAGTAAACAGAGATCATATTTTTAAGTCACCATTGTTAAGAGTAGTGTCTGAGAATACTAGAGCAATAATATATATAGGTAAGAATTTGCATTTTAAAATTTTATGAATAATGTTAGGTTCTGTAATACGCCTAATCTTTTCTTTAAAAATTAAAATAATAAATTATTTTACAATGGTATCTTGTTTCCCTTGTAAAAAACAATAGATGGTGATGATGATAATGACGGTGATAGTAATGGTAATGGTGACAGTGACGTGCAAATGGAGGAACTTGACTTGAGTTTCTAAACTTCCTATTAGGCAAACTGCCTGTGGTGTGGAACTGGAAGGTACCTAATTAATACAGCTTTTCTTTTCTTTTCTTTCAAGTGAAGATATTTATTTATAAGGAGAAAATACAGACCAAATAGTACAAAAATGTTCCTTACATCAGAGAGCAGAGATCAAGATAATTGGTAGGGTACATGCTTTCTGTTTTTAATTGTTTTCAAAACAAAGCTTAAAACAGAAAATTGAAAAATGCATTTTCACTAATTACAAAAACTAGTAAAAAAGCATATGGCATCTGATGATCCGGCCAGAGCTGTTTCACTACTATGGCTAGAAATGGGGAGATATCCTCATTTTAGTATTATCAATGACTGACAGCGCTATATAAACCAGTCAACATTTTAATCACAAAATAGTTCGGCAAGTTTCAAAACTCATAATAACGTCGTGACAATTAAATTTATAAACAGTGAATTTCGAGTTTTGTTTATATGTTGCTGCAATCTTATGCATTGAAATTGAAATGAAATAGAGATGATTTCTTGCCAGAAATGGAGAGTATCTATCAGTAAATGTAAAAAAAAAACCCAATTCCTATTTCGAACTCTCTAGGGAACAAACAAAATTTTCATGGTTTATAGAAACAAATAAAAAATAAAATAAGAAAACACATGAAACAGCCCAAGAACCTGAAGAACCTAGAATTCCCCACTTTCCACAGCCTATTTTCATCCACCCTTTTTCCTTCTTTTTTTTCCTTTTTGTTGCAGTGTTTCTTTGTCACTGGATCAATATGGAAATATCTCAATTTGTACATTGTACATAATGTATAAATGGGCTTTCATACTGAAGAAATTTATTGAGAAATTTTTAGCTTCTTAAAAGACTCTTTAAAGGAACATTTGAGACCTTGCTCTCTCTCAACCTCTGCACTCAAATAAAACTTAGTAGGCCATTTACCTAGTGAGTGTTAAATCTTATTACATTGGGAGAGTGGCCGAACCGTACAGACTTAGCCTCCAGACTTTGTAGCACAGAAGTAGAGAATGATAAACTGCAAGACAATAAATTGGTTAAAAAAAATAAAATAAAAGTCATAATCTGTGGAAAAAGTTGAACTTGTTTGGTTAGATAAGCTGCCACAGTTTTTTATTGTGCATATATATCCAGAATGCCCTCAAAAGTTATAATTAAGACAAATGAGATGGGTCTCTTTAGTCCATAAATATTTAAGGGTTTCGAATATAAGCAAAATAAATAAATACATAAAATTGTAGCTTCAGAAAATCTCACTTTTTTTGGTTAAATAAGCAAAAATAGTCGAATAAATTATAATTTAAAATAAGAACTGAACACAATTAGTCAACCTTCTTAAAACAAATGAACTAGACAAGTTAAACATATAAGTGTTACCAAACAGGGAGAAAGGACATTGAGGATGACTATTCTGGACATGTGTACTTATATTCCAAGCCATTCAGTAGAAACATAAATGAGCTAAATACCAGAAATAAATGAGCTCAAAGATTTCTTTCCCTTTTCCTTCGAGTGGGGGTAGAACCAGGAAATAACCTTGCTTGCTTCTAGGGAGGAACATAGAAAATAAGTTCAATAAAGGATTCTAAGAAATCTAACCTCGTCAAAGCCAAAATTGTGAAATCATTAGACATCAATTTAGTTGCAATCTGTTGTAGTGATCTGCAGCTATTGATAATGATTGTATAGAAACAGGGAAGCCCGGACCCATCTGCATTAATAAGGTAGAAGAATACAATGATGCAAGCAATAAATTGAACAGTATACACAGGGTAAGCAACAATGATTTTAAGGACAGCTAATAAGCATCAGAAGCTATTTACTCTACCATTTAAAGATAATTTATTATGTATTTTACACATGCAACAGATCAATGTTTAAAAACTTAATTTGACTTTGAGAGTCGACTCCACCCAATTAGAAAGAGTTACTTGAGGGGAACACAACACTCTTCAAGTTTTTGTTCCAACTTTGTTGACTTGCTGCGTTAGCAAAAATACTAAACCAAGTTGAGTAGCCCAACACATACATCAATTAAAAAACAAAGAACATGGCTCATTAAAGTTCCAAAATCATTAAACCAAGTCGAGTAGCTCAATACATAAATCATTTAAAAAACAAAGAATATGGCTCTTTAAAGTTTCAGAATCGTTTGATGGATATATTACTTTCTCAAAAATTTCTTAGGCAACTTAATCAACCATTGCTAATCAAGAATAAAAAATTTATCTAGTTCAAAACTAAAAGAACCATTATAATGAATAAATGAAGAATACAACAAAATCAAAACCAGGCTGTGGTTTTGACCAGTGTTTTAAAAGGCATGCCTAAGTGTGAGCTTAGGCGCACCTAACGTGCCTCAGACAGCTTGAGGTAGTGCACCGTAGGAAAGGAGCATCTGAGGTGCACACCTTAGGCCCAGGCGCAAGCGCGGCACACGCCTCATGCACTTCACTTAAAATTTTGCTTCATCCTTATTTTGTGTGTGTAGGCACAAGGAAGCACAGCCCCTTTAATATTTATATGTAAACACATACTTTGAGCCCCAATTTTCATATCAAAAAAAGCCCTAGGCATTGAGCAAAAGCTTTAGAATTGCAAGATGGATATGACTTTGGGATTCTTTTCAACGTACTGAATTATGACAGTTTCGGGTCAATGATTGAATCTATCGGACAATTTGGTCCCGATTTAAAATCAAAACCACTGAGTTACTATATGGTGCGAGTTCCTTATCTCAAAAAAGAAGTGCATGATGCCAATAAATTGATGAAGAAAGACAGATAGTATTATGTAAAGGTTGAATGTTATATTTGAGAAATTTTCGAAATGTTGAATGTTATTTTTATGGTTTTTGGAATATTGAATGTCCTATGTTTTTTTGAAATTCTAGAAATATTTGTTTATGTTGAAATCCTTGCCTGTATTACAATTTCGCATATCTTCTACAACTGTGCCTTGCGTGCCTCACTTTGGTGAGGAATGCGCCTCACCTTGTGCCTCATGCTTAGGCTCCAAGAGACCTTAGCACCTCAATGCGCCTAGAGCTTTTCTGAACACTGGTTTTGACGCATTACCTTTCTATTTCATCATACTTTCATGGAGTATTTTAATGAAAAAGTAAATTTTAAAAAGGAACTTGACTTTTTGATCCCAAAAAAAAAAAAAAAAAAAAGGGTTGAATCGTTGACTTGACACAACAAATGACATTTTGAGTCAAGCCCAATGATCGAGCTGAGATGAACAAAAGCTGAATAAAGGGAAAGAGAAGGGGAAAGAAATACAAAATTAAAGCTGAATAAGAAAGAATGCTGTGTTATATCCAGTCCTCATTCATATCAAGAAGCTGAATAAGAAAGTTGCAAGGAAAGCACCAAAAGAGGATGCTGTCCATGTGCAATCTCAAAAAGACAACATATTGATAAAGAAGCCATCTGTCAATCGCTTACTGTTACTACTAAAAAATCCAACTATACATAAAGGAACAAAATTCTACCTGTCAACTTTAAAAGAGGTTCCTCCATCCCTTCAAAAAAGCTACGACTCTGTTCTCCCCAAACAACGACAATGTAGCATAAGGTTCATAATACATCAAGAAAATATGTGTGGTATCTCTATGCTGTTTAGCTCATCTAGCTAAAACAAGGCTAAAATCATCATCCAAAGATCTCTAGCCACATTCCAAAGAAAAATATGATTGACCAACTCTGTCCAGTGAACACAAACAACACCAATTCACCATAACATGGCACCCGCCAAGCATATTATCAATAGTGAGGAGTCGACCTTCTGATGCACCAGCATCAAACAAAGAACGCTACTTCAAATGTGCCTTTAGGGATCAAATCCATTTCCAGGGGAAAGATGAATTGTAATGCTGCACCAAACCCATCTCATAGAATCATCACCTCACCAATTTTAAGTACCTTACAACCTCTTATCAGACACTTGAACTCTATGACCAACCAATGTTGCAAATCTCTTCTAAGAGATATGTTTCTCGAAGGGAAATGCTATGGCATGAACCCCCTTAAAGGTGCATAGTATACCTTGTGCACCTTGTTACATACTTTTTTGGTACATGTTACGAATCTTTGAGGCAAATGTTATGCAATCTTTTGGTAGTTATGAAAATATGTGGTTTCTTAAATGAAGTTGCAACAATTTGTGATATAGTTACGAAATTCTTACGTCATGTTGTGAATATCGTAGAGTAACCCTATCTCAAAACACGTACTGACCCCTCCCTTCAACAACAATCAACCATGAGAACATCCCCATCAACCATAATACAAAATAGAGCCAACAAAGACATCTTTAACTTCTCTCACCAACAACATAAATGACGCCAAAATTTCACAATCCTCCCACACAACCAATGTAGTTTTGTTTAACAACACATCCCATCCTTTTCAAATTCCATCCAAAGGCTCTTATTGTAAAATCTAGAAACTTCCATGTATGTTCAATTCCTCGACAAGCCACCATACTTTGATGAAACCCCCATCAAAGATCTAGCTTGCTTACGAGTACATCGCCAAAGCCAATTCCTCATAAGTTTTTGGTAAAAAAATCTTGGACCTTCTAATGCCAAAGCCACCCTCCCTGAAACCTCGACCATTTGTCCCCAAAGAAAATCTCAACCATTTTCCCCCAAACAATATCCCAAATCACCAAATGATATTTAAAACCTCAACCATTTGTCTCCAAAGAAATCTCTTTGTAACTTTCCAAGCCGTAAGCAACCAAAGCAAGGACGGTGAACAAAGACAAAGGGCTTGTTTGGTTAGTGTTTCTGAAAAAAATTTCAGAAATTTTTTTCAGAAACAAGTTTCCAAAAAAAATGAAACCAAACAAATTTTCCCAAAAAAATTTCTCAAAACACACAAACCAAACAAATTTTCCAAACAAACCTCTCTCACACACACATCAAATCAATCACTTTTTCCAAAACTCTCTCTCAAAACAATTTTCCAAAACAAATTTCCCAAAAAACCAAACCAAACATGTTTTCGTACTTTTTTTTTCCAAAACATGTTTCTGAAACACAAACCAAACAAGCCCAAAGTATGTGGGCCAACTCACAAGTGTTCTTCTAATCCAAGTAAGATACCCATTTGAACAAGTATTGCCACTTCCACCAAATCCATATCCAGTACGCCTTGACGGAAAACCCAAATAAGGACCCTAGGGGAGTTAGCACTACCTTTTGGTCGATTATCCTTTTTTCATAAGCAAAATTTTATTAAAAAGAAAAGCAAACACCTCAAAGGGGGCAAACCCGGTACACTCGAAAGGTCAAGGACTATAATCTATACATTCATTGGCACATAGAAATGACCTATAAAGTGCACAAACGAAGAAACAACAATCATCTATTAACGGGGGGAAAAAAAATTAGAGAAAGATCTTTTCAATTTACCAGCAGGAAGCTCTATACCATCAAAGCACATCCTGTTACATTCCCTATTAACTGTCCCAAAAACACATAAAGCTATAGTCTGCCATGCCTTCTTCCCAACTTCTTCATGATTTACCATGTTAAAAATCGTTGTGCATATCTTTACAGTTTATATGATGATGTATTCATACCTTATAATTCATTGAACATATTTTGAACTAAAAAATTTAATTAAAAATCAAATTAAAAAATTGGTAACCTTCTTTACGAGTTTGGCCTATTCAACCCCCTCAAGGTACAAACTTGTGTGCTTCCACTATTTGAAACCCTTTAGTAACCCAACCCCTGATCAACAAGAGCAATGACCTTCCAAAAGTCCCCAAGACTCCGCAGAAAGTCTCCACCTAAAATCATTTATGTTTTCATGAAACAAAGCAGGGGAGAACAAGAATATACTCAAGGTGTGGGGCACAAGCGATAGAAGAAAGGAAGAATGGTGACTACAATTACAAGTCTGCGCATTCATGATTGAGATATGTCAAGGATGGGAAAAGCTATGAGACTTCTTCCACAAGCTTGGCAGGCACCAACAACCATCACTTAGGGAATTCTATCTCAAAAAATTTACATGGTTGCCATTGACCAAAGAAAGCTACATACCCTCAATAAGAAAACAACTTTCACATCTTTGATCACCACAAAATCCATTGCAAAAGAACATTGACGAACAAAAGAACTGTATCTCCTCTTAGGAGGTCGACAAGAGAAAATAAACTTTTTTTGATAAATAAAATTTTATAGAAAACTAAGCATCAAGGAGATGGAAAAAAATACAAAGCGACACCCCCCAGGTAGGGCGCCCAAAACCAACCAAATCAAAACAAAATAAACTCAACCAATTACATCATCTAAAAAATCTAAGAAGGTAAACAAGTCTGGATCCACCCGACTAAACACTCAACCACACAAAACGTGCAAAAACCTTGTTTCCAACCAAGACACCAAACGGGCAACCTCCTTAAAAATCCGATGATTTCTCTCTCCAGCCAAATAAGACATATTAAACACAAAGGAGCCAACGCCCAAGCCTTCCAATGTCCTTTCCCCACCTAACCCCCTGCCCAACTCCATAGGACCCCCAACACCCTTTCCGACTGAACCCATTGCACCCCGAAAGTAGATGAGAGCCCACAAACGGGAAGCCACTGGACAATGAACAAGCAGATGATCCACCAACTCCATAGCCCCATACAACACCAATTTACTAGAACATGCCCCTGTCGAACCAAATTATCAATCGTCAAAATGCTATCATAAGCCACTGTCCACACAAAGAAAACCACCTTAGGAGGAGCACCTATAACCCAAATCTAATGCCAAGGAAACTACCTCTCCACAGCACCACACAAACTTCGAGAAAAGATGAAACCAAGAAAGCACCCTTCAAACCTAGCATTATCTATTGTTAACTAATAATGGTGAACCAAAATGTTACGAGGAAGCTTTAAAGGTTGAGACAAGGGAAAAGTGGAAGCTCGTAATGGATGAGGAGATGGAGTCTCGCACAGCAAATGAGACGTGGGAACTGGTACAATTTCCCAAAGGTAAATCTGCACTGCAAATCTTACCTATTGGCCTTTAATTAAACAATCAAAACATTAAATTGTTCACTATTTAGGCCATTAAATAGCATATGTTCTGAAAATCCAATAAGTTGTCCTACATGGCCAAAATTTCATCACATATAATGCCTCCATTAACATCCAGCACCCGCCGTTCCAAAAAATAAAAAAAAATCCAGTACCTGAATAGCCACTCTTACCTCCCACCTGTGATTCATCTACATTTGAATCTCCCTCATCCTCAGCACCTACACATCACAATGTCCATCGCAAGAAAAAGGGTGAAGCTCCATGTTGCTATCTACAATGGATTTAGGGTTTAATGCTCAAAGATAGCCCTCTTGTAATCTCTAAAATTGGGCGGCTAGCACGGAAGACATAGTCTGCTCCTACACTATAATCCTAATCTTTACAAAACCTAAAATACTTATGATCTCTTTTCGAACTCCACACCCTCCATTTGAGGGACATATGTCATCCACTTCCTGATGAAGAACAGGAAAGGGAAGAAACAGAGATGGAAGAAGGGAAGGAAAGAGAGAATGAAGAAGAGGAAGAAAGAAGGAAATACGTTTTGTTTTACTCAACTTAGCTCTGCCCAGTTCTTACAAAAGTCTGATTTATATAGGCTCATACATGGAAATAAACAAACAATATACTGAAATAAAATAGACAAAACAAACCGAAGAGGTTTATTGATCTTGGGGGGCATATCTTCATTTTTAGATGGCGCTGTCTTGCATGCTCGTATGCTGCCTTTTTCTATGCCTAGAATATGTTCGAAGACTGACTGTTGGTAGCTCATCACTTCCCATCTACATCCTTCACCTCAATAAAAGCAATCAGTTTGTGAGGCTTCAAACTTGCTCAGTTTTTGCAACCCTCTCAACTCTCATGCATCCAAAAACCTTCCTTTATTGAACCACTATCCATAGCCTTCAAGCATTCATATTAGTGGATCCTGCACCATTAATGAAAACCAAGACACCCCATACAATAGAGTTGACTACATAAGGGGTCACAATTGGAGATCAAGTAGAACTATCCCTTGCATGGTTCAAATAGTGCCGTCATGCATGAACAGCTGTAGTGAGGAGCAAACCAGTTCCATCGTTGTCGATCAAGTCAAGAGTTTTCCACCCTACCAGTGTGATTGTCTTGTGATTTCTCATTTCATCTTAAAGTTTGAAAAGAAATGAATGTATCATTCCAATATTTTATAAACTAAGACTAAATTATTATTATTCGAGAACATATTTTTTAATCTACTGCTAATCCCTCGATTTCTTTTAAAGGTTCACAGGAATCTATGCCCATAAAAGGAGTAATAACAATGAACTTCTACTTCAAACTAACTCAATACCTTAGGGTCTCCTTTATAGATCATCCTCCAAATAGTTTGATGAAATGCCATATTTTCCATCAAGTCCAAAGAGATTATGTCCTCTCTTGTAGCCTCAAAGCAAGTTCTTATAGTACTGTTCACGTCACTTTGGCACCTTTAGCTAGGATCAAAATCACTAGTTGTGAATTCAAAGATCCACACTACAGATGGCTTAACCATTAGAGATGACTTTCCCCCATCTTTGGTTGGTATCACTTTTACCTCCTCAATTATGCATTATTTTCACCCTTTTTTCCCTTACACAACCATTCATCCATTGAAATGGTCTATAATAAGCTGAGCTCACTCCTCTCTCGATTGGGTCAATAGAGAGAGTTGGATCCCTAATCTATAACTTCATGATGCAGAAAAAAGATTTATAATTTAAGGAGCTCTAATCTAGTTGCAAAAGGGATATTACGGGCTTTGAAAAGAGAGCAAAAATAATGAACAAAAGCAAGGGCAGATCTTTTGGCCTATAAGACTAGGGAATAGAAAGAATCTTCTTCACAAGGAATACTTCACCAATTTTTGGGAAAACTTTAATATAAAGCATTAGCCTCATTTACATATATATTGCCCAAACTAGGCATGCATAACTCAAAATAGTAAGCAACAGAAAACATGTAAAACTCCTGAAAATAACAGTGGTTGTACCATGAACAGTACAGCTATCGTAGCCTGGGAAAAGTATTGATAAGGTACAATGGCAGTACTATTACAATACTACATCCCTTGATAATTGCTCTTATATGCATATAACAAAATAAGCTCTTACAACAAACTCCCCATGGTGGAACACTGCACAAGGCAAAGAGGCACATTCAAACAATCTTGCTTAGACGTCCTCAAAGCACATTCATATGCCAACAACCAAGTGACTCAACTACCATGTTTAAATGCATATAGATTCTAAATATCTAAAATAACAAACAAATGAAATAGACATTTGAAGGATGCTTGAGCACTTTCAATACTTGGGCAATTGTCTATGGCTAGCTGGGTGTCCCTCAGACCACCAAGCGCCAGCATTACCTCAACTCTTACAAAAGATTAATAGTTCACTTCTACAAATGACATCATAGGATCATCTTCATGTTCTCTCAACGAGATGCCCAATGTCAACTTCAAAACAAAGACTCCTAATGCTAAACTGGCTAGTAAAAAAAATAGAGAACAGAAGTAGTTACTAAAGTGTTGAATAAGATAGGCTTAGAATGAAAAGAATGATCAAAAGATTCTAAACACGGATATTGCTTGAAATAGAAGAATTTCTAATCATATCATGAAGCTTCTTGATACCACAAACAACCTTTGACATGAACTAGCCTTTCCCAAAGTCTGAGGTGCAAATTATGAAGGAGATGTATACTTGGCATTTTACTGTTAAAGCAACATGTGAATGCAAGCTATATTTGGATATGTAAATTTTGACAATGGATAGCAAACCTAATTAGAGATTCTTATTAAACTATATTACTTTGTAATCATAATTGCTTCAAGAGAAACTACGAGCAAATATCAAGAACTCACCGTGCTACATATGTGGACAGAGTTCACATACCCAGCATACTTGGAACCTGCATTGAAGAGAAAAGGAAATGAGAATATCCATACCACCTGATAAATTCTGCAAATGATTGCAACACCAATTTTACAGTCTATAAATGAAAAACATTTCCAGCCAAAAAAGTTAACCAGTAACACTACCAAAAAAGGGCTTGACATCTGAACAAATAAATGTTTGTCAACGAAGAAGTAAATTTTCCAATAGAAGGAGAAAACTGAACAAAAAGAAAGCATGGAAGAAAACTACGCCATGAAAATAAACCTAACAGATTTCACAATCAAAATGAAATAGAAAGACCTAGAGCTTGCATAACTTGAGCTTAACTAATAAGCCAGCACATTTACATTCGATCTGGGATGAACAACTAGACACACAAGACAATCATTAAATCACCATTATGTTTGATGTGGCCTTCTTTGGATGTAATGCAATAGGATTACTGCTTTCCAGGCTCAGAGGAGCCTTTGTATATATGCTCAAAAGCTTTTTTTGGCCATTTTGTATTGCTGGAGTTCTAGAAGAGTGATTTTGTAGATTCTTTGGACTTATAAGTTCTCTTAGGCCTCTTTTGTTCTCAAATGGGTAGGCCTTTTCCACTTATTTTTCTTTTTTTTTTTAGAGGTTAATCCTGTGTGACATTGGCCTTTTTGTACTTGGGTTTCAGCATCTTTTATACAAATTTAATGAAATTTACAATACATACAAAAAAAAATACCATTTTCAAAAAAGAAAACTTCAAAGATGAATATATTTTATTGTTAAATATTTGCCGTAATGTTTTCTTTGTCAAACCATGTGCTTTAGCAAAGAGGTAGAAGCATTTAGGGTGGCAGCAATCAGATTTTCTGGATACAGCTCTTCCTTGCTGCCTGTATGTGGTAAGGCTTGGTCAACTGCCCGGCCACCTCTTTAGCTCGTCTCTTTTAATAAATTATGCCATTCTTGGCTTTAGAAGTATAGCTCAATCTCTCTATTCATTAGTTCAGTGCTACGACGTAGAACTGCATCGTAAATGGGTCAAAAGATCATCAATCTGGAATTCTCTTTTTTATATTGATTGCAATCCTTATTAGTGATTAACTATTCTACATACTATGTAGGGGAATGCACTATGGGGACCGAATAAAAGAAAATATGTGAGACTTGGGAGATGAAGATTCCATGTGCAAGGGTGGGTCTATTCACATTTAACAGAATTCTGCTTCAACCTAAAACTTATTGTCAGCTCTAACCTTGTCCAAGTAGACACAGTGCCAAAAAGAAAATAAGAACAAGAAACACAGACAATGTAATGTTGAGTAGCCATCAAACACAATCTTTACCTATCGACACCTAACCACTGAGCCAAAGAAAAATTTAGAAGCGGAGAAATGTAACCTTAAAATGATAATGATAGGATGAGGATAACAATGATGATGTTACCAAATCAAACTAAGCCTTGTGTCCTGATCAAATGGGGGTAGCTACATGAATCGTTGTTCGCCATTTTTTTTCTGTCAAGGACTATAAGCAAATGTGCTTGATGACATGGCAAATGCTTTTTCAATTATATCAAAGCATTTTCGCCTCACATAGTGGTTTCTAATATCAAGAATAGTGGCATATTCACATCTCATTAGGATAGGGTGATCTAAACTACACAAATTCAAATATTTTTTTACTACTGCATCCAATTTCCATTTTTGATGATAATGTTACCAGGTAATATATCCAAAGCTTATCACAAAGTTGATTAAATTTAAAATAAAAAATAAAAAAATTATAATGCCGTTTGGTAACACTTACGTTTTCAGTTTTCTGTTTATATTTATAAAAATTTTAAAAACTCAAATAAAAACTTGTTTGGTAAATTTTTGATTTATAAATCAGTGGTCTCAGTTTATAAATTTGGCCAAAAAATGTAAACTCAAAAAATGTGTTTCCGTTTTGAGTTTTCAGTTTTTTTTTTTTACCACCCAACACTAGCCACCACCCGCCACCATTTTCCACCACCGTCTTCCACCACCGCCACCCACCCGCCACCCACCACTACCATCCACCGCCTGCCACCACCACCCGCCGCCACCAGCCACCTGCCACCCACCCGCCGCCGCCACCACCACCACCACCACCACCCACCCGCCACCCACCTGCCACCACCACCACCACCCACTCGCTACCACCCACCACCGTCACCCACCCACCCACCCCCACCATCCGCCACCCACCTGCCACCACCACCCACCACCCGCCACCGCCACCATCACCCACTCGCTACCACCCACCCACCATCACCACCCGTCACCTACCCGCCGCCACCACCACCCACCCGCCATTCGCCACCCACCTGCCACCACCACCACCACCACCCGCCACCACCTGCCACCACCACCCGCCACCGTCACCCACCCACCCACCACCACCACCTGCCACCACCACCCACCCGCCACCACCTGCCAAAATCACCCGCCGCCACCACCACCACCACCACCCACTCGCTACCACCCACCACCCGCCACCGTCACCCACCACCCACTACCCACCACCCACCATCACCACTTTCCACCACCGTCTTCCGCCGCCACTTGCCATTTCTCACTCTTTTTTATATTTTAAAATTTTTTTAAACATTTTGTCAATTACCAAACGCGTTTGTAGTTTATGTTTTTTTAAAAATAAACAAAAATCAGTTTATAAAATTTTTGTAAATATAAACTGAAAACGTAAACATTACCAAACAGATAATTGATTGTAGACAACTAATGCGTTATTGTTCCTTTTCACGAAGATATATCAAAGATAATCTCAAGCCCCAAGGAGCTTTACACAACACTCGATAGTTCTACGTTCTTCAGACTTTCTAGCGTACACAAGAACATGTCATCGTGTTGTCCTTCAATGCTAACACAGAGCATGAATGTGTTGGCAATTGTTTTCCATATGTTCTCCAAATTTATTGCAAATGCCTTCATTTTACCATCAATTTCCTTACATCTAACTCTATTCAATAACATAACGATAAAAATCTCCATCACTTATACAATCATTTTTTCAACATTAGCATTACAATAAATGAATTCAAGTGAAAACGGAAGACAAAGTGGCTAGACATCCCGGTGACGGTTGTTAAAGCGAGGGACATGCTTTGTCCGAACCATGTCTATTTGTCCAACAACCTCTAAACGATAGTTCTGTGTGAAGCAAGAGGCGGCTCCTTGATGGTGTAATCCCCGTTGGTTTGCTTAACTACAAGGTCAAAGTTGCATAAGAGAGTTACTCCCATGAGTCGACTATGAGGGCCTCATACTCTACCTCATTGTTGGAGGATCCAAACTCTAATTTGTAAGACAAATTGACTTTGATGGTATTGAAGGAAATCCAGACCATTTTGTCGGAGATAAGATTATATTGTTAAAGATATTAGAATATATGAGAATCCCATGATTTGTGTTCTTTTTTTATCTTTTCTATCTCTATTATCTCTCCATATTGAACCTTATTGCCTTACTACAAAATTTAACTTGGTATCGAAGCACTCCATATTTTTTGTTCTCAAGGTGTTTTTCCCTCTTCCTTGAGTGGACCACTAGTTTGCTAATGTTGTAAGAAAACACTGTGATTTTTACTTATTTCAGGGCTACCAGTGTGTTTAGTAGCATTATTTTGTGATATACCGAGTATACGGCCCATTGGTTTTCATTATTCTCATTCACCTTGGGTAACCCTATAGGGTTGGTGTTGCTGATGTTGTTAGCAATTGTTTCTACTTTTTTTGTGTATTTAGGGCTAGTAGTGTGTTCGATAGCATTCTTTGCAAGACACCACTTCTCCAACAATCTTGTTTGTTTTGTGATGCACTGTTCTTTCGGTCTTTCTATTTGTGATGATTTGTCGTTGCTTTGGCCTTGTCGCTTTCTCTCTCAGTTGGTTTCTCTTGCCACCATCATGACTGATTTCATGCACATTTCTCTATTGCAAGATGTTGATTCCTTGCCTATGTTCTCTGAAGTTGTCATTGAAGGGAGTCTCTACAATTGTTGTCATTTTTCGACAACGTCTTTGTAGTTGTTTGTAATGATCATCATAATTTTTGAGTTCAAGTTGGACACTTCACTTCAACCGTTCTGTGTTCCAACTTGAGGGGAAGTTTTGGAGATAAGATTATATTGTTAAAGATACCAAAAGATATGGAAGTCATTAGAATATATGGAGATCCCATGATTAATTAACTGAAGGGATTTGATTGTATCTCCCACTCTATATATAGGGTGTATCATGTAAACAAGAGTATTAAGTTGAGTGAATGAAAGATATAGCCCATAAGACTTTGTGTGTGTGGCTGTAGGCCAAGATTGGCCGAACCACATTAAACCTTTGTGTTCTTTCTTTTCTATTATCTCTCCATATTCAACCTTATTGTCTTGTTACAAAAGTTACTCATTTTGACTTGAACCCACCTCGTCAAAGCTAAGACTCCTCCTTCTGTTCTTACTTCAGTGGCCTGGAATTCATCTCCCGAGAGTTTGGCTTGAGTTCCCCGTTGGGGTAAGTGACCTGGGAAATCAACTAGGGCTTGGCTCTTAATAGCCGTAGGCACATTGCAATTTGCAAATGAAGTCATATTCCACCAAAGAGAGCTGCCACCGAGTGAGCTGCCAGAGAGAATAGTCAGTGATCCCAGCTAAGGGAGTGAGTGCATATGGGAGAGATATGCAAGCGAAAGGTTGGGCCATGTTGCTGCCAAGTAAGAGTGACTGAGTGGAGACATGCTCAAGGTCAAGTGATGCTCCTGATCGCTCCTCGACACATCTTATGGGAATGAGGTATGAAAAAACCATGGTCAAGCGAAGGCTCGTCCAAGCAAGCTGTGGTGCTATACTGAGCCATGTTGTCAAGTAGGTTATGGCTGAGCGGGTAAGCTTAGCTCTGCAGCATGGTGTAGCGACCATGCATTGGTTATGCATACTTGAAGTTTTGGCCTAATAAAGTGGCAGTCACGCCAGTGAGCTGAGCAGCCATACTTGGTGTTTATGCCCCAGCTAGGCTAGACATACAACCCCGATTAGTCTGATCAGGACATTGTGGTGCCTCAGGTGTCTACCACATGGAAATGATGGAGGTGATGACATGGGACCCATGGGGCTCACCACGTATCAGTCATGATATAGATACCCACACCCAGCAACAGTTATGCAAACATATTGATGAATTTTAATTTCATTACCACATTTAAGGACATAAGCATTAGATTTTCACCCAATCACATCATAACCCAGCATTAAGCAAGCAAACATATAGTAATGCATATTACTTACTCTTCTTTAAGCCTGCAGGCTTTGCCGCCAAAAGGGCATTCACAAATGCACCAATGTTTTCACGTAACGCCTCCTCCGGATAACTCACCTGCAGTTGATGATTAGGTCCATGGGCTTACAAGGGGGGGTGGGGAGTAAAGATCCATAAAAGCAAATCATGCATTCATAACTCGCATTATATAACAGAAGAAATCAACTATACCTTCCCAATCCCAACATGCACTACTGCAGCTTTGTCTTTCTTATTAAACTTCACAAGCCGTTTTGCTTCTCTCACTGCCTTAGCGACATCATCAGTCACGGTACCAGCCTATAAAATGTTTTGAATTAAATAACGATGAGAACAGGCCCACTGAAATATCTCCAACTTTAGCTTCCCAAAAAAGGGAAGGGGGAAAAAATAAATTAATTAAAAAGAGCAGCAGCAAGAGCAGCAATATTTCACACTCACTTTAGTACTAGGCATCCGACTTTTAAGGATGTTCCCCAGCTGCAAAATAGAAAGCATAACCTTTCATACCCAGATAATAACTTCTTTAATACCTGAGTTTGAATTCAAATAAAACAAACCTTTTGAAGACGTGGAACAAATTGATGAGTTGTAATACATATATCAAAATGAGCCTTAACATTGCCTGCACATGTTTGAGGAAATCTTAATGCTGAATCTCAAAAGTTCATTCCAGTTCCTATAAAACATCAATTAAATTGTAGTAACATTGTAAAAAATGACAGTGAGATCCAAATAGATGGAAATTCATTTTCAATCTGCACAAAGGACAATAACATCAGTGCCATACCGATAATGCACATTGTTGGTTAATGAAGACAACCAACAAACATTTAGCAGTAAGCATAAGGAACATGCAAGCCCATTGATGGGATGAAAAAGAGGGAATGACAAAGAACCATGGACGCTTAAGTTTTTGGAAGCTATTAATAAACTGCTCAGCATTGGTTTTGGAGTTGTTTCAGGGATAGTGCATTAAGGCCACCACAAAGAAATGCACCAGAGTAAGTAAAGATACTCAGTAAGCAGATTTTGGATAACTATGAAGCAAAGAAATAAGAATATCTTCATAATGTTAAAATCTTGCTCATCAAGTTGAAAACACGTCACTGACAAACCAAGTTTGGGAGGACAAAAGGAATGGTTGGACAATCACTTGCTCTTTTATGGTATCTTGGTCATCTCTCAAGTAGCCACTTTATACATTGCTTTGCATGTAAACCTTGGGCAGGCTTCATTTGTCGTTTTAATTAAATTTCACCTAACTAAGGAAATAAATATTTTCATAGCCCTAATCATTCACGATGATGTAGCACACAGATTTGTCAATTACCATTCTTGATTTCCTCAACGAGTTCAACACCACCAACAACATTAGCACCTGCAGCTCTGGCTTCATCTGCGGCAGATCCATCAGCAAAGACAGCAATCTTAGCAGCCTGAGATATAAAAATATCCATCAGATAAATCCATGCGAACTAGACTGCAGTACTCTAAAATTCTGCCACCATCCACCATCATAAGTGAAGATTGTACCTTTCCAGTACCATGAGGCAAAGTCGCAATACCATCAAGCTTCTGCACTTCAATTCAGATGGAAGTTAACTAAATATCTTGAAAAAAAAAATATGATTGAGATGCCAAACATATTAATGCCTCAGAAATACAAAAGCACCAGAGACAAACAAGAAAAGATGATGAATACTGTTCATGTCTTCTATTTAAGAACCCGAAATGGCATCCACTTTTCTTTTCAATTCCCCCCCCCCCCCCCCCCCAAAAAAAAAAAAAAAAAAAAAGAAAAAGAAGAAGAAGAAGAAGAAGAAGACAATCTCTCAAGGAGGTGGAGAATATTAAACAGTGTGCAAACCATTCACCAAGATAGAACCTGTGCAGGAACAAGAAAGCCATTAAGAAGGAAAATATATCTACATATATTTATTGGGGCAAGATTAATGCAAAGTGGTACTGCATGAGCACGGGGGGGGGGGGGGGGTAGTGTGAATAAACTTCTACATTCTATAGCGGGGCTAAGGAACTTTGGACAATAGTTTTGTTTTGAAACTAGTTACCAATTCTTTTCTCAATCTTTTTTTTGGGTACAAAGACGGGGGCCGAGGTCCAAACCTAAACCATGATGCTTCCAGAGATTCCCCATCCAAAGGAGTCTCAAGCCAATATGGGCTGCACCACTCTTGATGACTGGATTAGCGCCTGAAGTTCCCTATCAGCATAAACTGCATCTCTAGCAAGCTTATCCACACACCCATTGTGACACCCCAAAGAATGCCACGTACCATATCCTTGAATGTCTTAAGCCAAGTCAGTTATCTCACTATACAGAATATTCGAAGTAAAGTATAGAAGCGAGTAGTCGAAAAGACTTAAGGAAGTGTGCCTAAGAAGAAGGGATGTAAGGATACTTGTGATTGATGAAAAACCTAAGACAATTTAGAAATAGAACCTTGGTGTGGGAATTGATAAGTAACATGGAGTTAAGGGATGGAATTTGATATGGATATTGAATGCTTAGATCACCTAAGAATCCTTAATTGAGGAGCTTAAAGATCTTAGACTAATATGCTTGTTATTTTAATGCTATATTATTTTGCTAATCAGGATTAGTGAGCCTAAATCAAGATTAATTACAGCAATGCTACGCACACAGAGACCAAATACAGAAACTATTCCACGGACGACCGCCCAAATGACTGGAAGACACCATGACAGCCGCGTCGACACCATGACAGTCACGGTCAACAAGCTCTGGCCAGTCGTCCGGGCAGGCAACCGGATGCACAATTTCTGTGTTCGGATTTGTATTCGGTCATCTGTGCACTTAGACTTTTTGGATTAATTAAGTTAAGCAAGATTAATTTAACTTTGATTAAGAGACTAACCTTGATTAATTATAACTAAAATCGATTAATTAAATTAATGATGGAGATTAAGGAATTAATAAGGCAAGAACATAAGTGATGCATACATACACCACCCTTTTTGTCCCATGCCTTCCTTGTCTTCCAACCCTTTTGTCTCACCTTGCTAGATAAAACCAAAACAAGAGAAAAATCTGTAGGAGCAAGAATAAAAGAAGGAAGGAGAAGGTTAGAGAAGAGTTGAGAGGATTTGTGTTCTAAGAAGAGAAGAAGAAAAGAGAAAGGACGGAGAAAAGAAGATAAGTCAAAGAAGTTCAAAGCCTTCAACCAAGAAATTAAGAGAAATTCATCAAAGGATAAGAAATCTAGTCCTCTACCTCAAGTTATTGTTGTAACCTAGCAAGAAAATCATTTAGACTAAGTTTTGAAGAGATTGAAATGAAAGAAATAGAGAAGAACTTGGAAAAGAAAAGGGTTTGAAGAATTGGTTAGAAAAACTAAGGTAGTGTTTGGTAGAGTTTTCTAAATATGATTTGAGAATAGGAGTTGTATTTTGAGTTTGTGAGTTTTGAAATTATGATTTGAGTGTGAAAAATTTGTTTGGTGAATGAGTTTTGAAAAGAGTTTTGAATTGAGTAGGGAATTTTTTATATGACATATGATATTTGATACAAAAACTTACAACTCATAACCAAACACACAACTCAAAATTCTATTCAAAGCTCATAAAAAAAATTTAAAAATTCGAAAAATATTTTTTATTGAATATATAAAAATTAACATGTGTCAATTGCAACAAAAAAAAAATGTATTGTTCCAGTCAACCGGGGGGACGACCGATTAGCCCAATTTTTCCCGCCTTAGACAGTTTTCAAAATTGAATTTGGAATTAACTTTTGAAAACCGTAAACAAACGTCAAACGCAAATAAAGGGATAGAAATATATTTAGAAAATACAACCAAACACAGCCTAAGTTTTGATTAGTCTTAACTTAGAATTCATCTCACAATAATGTTTACCTGTGAAACACATCACCTATTCATGATTTGAAGTCTTGAACATTGCCTTTAAAGGATAGAAATTAAGAAAAAAAAATGAGGAAGGATAGAACAAAATGGAAAAGAACTAGGTAGTCATAAATCTTGTTGTTTGATCTTGTTTTTGATGTTCTTGATTTAAAAGAAGCTTTGTTACTTTCTTAAGATTTTTAAGAGTTTTTGCAAGCTTAAATTCATACTATAGAACCTTGAAAAGAAACGGACAAAGATAAGAAAAGGGTGAGATTTTTGGACTCAAACAAGTGTTCCAGAAAAGCACTTCCCGCACGTGCGGCACCCATCTCCGCACGTCCGGCCAATCCTCTTAGAAAGTGATTTTTCTACTGCAAAAACCACACATGCGGCCCTGATCCCCGCACGTGTGACACCCCTGTTTTAGCCCAACTTCAAATGGGCATATCTCTCTCATCCATACTTGATTTTAAGTGATTCTTGAGTCTAAATTCAAGCCCCAAAAGTCTAGTTTTCAATAGTGGTAGTCTCACATCCAAATTTCATGTATACAAAAAGAAAAGTTAAAATTAGTAAAGGCTGCTCACTTTCTTCTTTACCATTTCATGTTAATTCCTCTCCTAGCTTAGTTCTCTTTCATTTCTTCCTATTTCCTTAAACGTTAAACATCTAAATATGATATTTTTCAATGCAAAGCATATGGAATTATTGTGGAATACTTGGGGCCCTTCAACATATGTCTTTGGCACATTTCAATATTCATCAAACCTTGATTACCTAGGATGCTTCTAGGCATGCATTTGACACTTGTTGATACTTGATTTAGACTTGAAATAAGTTCAGAAAGACCTTGAACAATCTAAGGAAATAATTAAGAAGTATTAAGATAAGTTTAGGCACTTGAATTGAAGTAGGAGCTTGTAAGTTGAATTGTGTTCCATGTATTGTTCATGTTCTTTGTAGGTCAAGCATTTGGAGGAAGAAAACACCCTTAGTTCAAGAGCCATTTGTGAGTAGTAGTGTAGTAAAGTTATGTTTGTTAAGCTATGATTTGAAATGCAAAACCTATGCTATGTTTATGAAATGTATGCTAACGTTTTATCATGAATGAACATCATATACTCTTGTATCATGTATTAAAATGACATTCTTGGATCATATCCCAAAATTGGGGGATTATACCAATCAAGTCTTGATGGCTGAGCTCACTTTGCCACCTTCGGGTGCGACATTTAGCTGGTATCCGGGCCGGTTAAACACCTTGTAATCCTTGATATGTTCATCATTATGTAAATGTTTGCAAAAGCCAAGTTATGCAATGTCTTGCTCAAGTTAAAACTATGTTTTGATGTTATATTTAAAAGCTTGTCGATGCTTTACTATATTACTATTCACTGGATAATGGCTCACCCCTCTCTTATATATATATATATATATATGTAGGTGATGAAGAGCTCGATTACAAAGAGAAGTTTGATTAGAAGCTGGCCTTGTATGCTTGTGCTAGATTTGTAAAGCTTTGTCACAAGTGTTGTATTTTACTTTGTTGTTTAGATCATGTAATAATGTAATATAACAATCCAAGAGGAATGTACGCTTTCATTTCATATAGTTATGCACTGCTCTGAATCGATGCTTCAAATGGATGTAACTGACTATACTAAAGTGGCTCTTCAAGCCGAGACGCTTTCCAACCAGACAGTCTAGCCCTCACTCTATCCAAGACATATTGATGCCACCTTTGTGACTCGAGAGTGGAGTAGAGGTATTCCCAAGTACTTCCCCAGCTTGCTCGTGGTGCCTATGGATCCTTAGGCTTAACATCTGTTCTTTATTCGAGGAACATTAGGTGATACACACCTATTACATTTCTCGAGGACGATTTGTTGCCCAACAACTCCACAAAACCACTCCATAGTTTCAGCCATAAACTCAGCTTGAGTCTTTGATGCCTCTCCAAATAAAACAAGTCATCGGCAAAGAAGACAAGCGACATTGATGGCCCTCCCTTGGTCAAATTGATGATGGGCATACAACTCCTATCTATAACTTTAGCCTCAATGGTTCCCAACACCTCCATGCAGAACACAAAAATGTATGGGGATAAGTGATCCCACTGCCGCAGACCCCGACCTGAGCTCCCCATTCCAAATCAATGGCATTTCTGTTGACATTACGGAGTCCTAAGTAGCATAGACATAGACACACGACATGACAACATGACGATTTTCAAAAAATGCAAGACACAATGCATAGAATACGTTAAGAAATTATATTTTTTATAAATTTATTATATGCCAAATATATGAATAGTGTATTCAAATGTAACCACACACACACACAAAAAAAAAAAAAAAGAGAGTTAAAATTGAAGTCATATTCCATAATTTAAATATCAAGATATCATTCACTAACAATTGCATTATAAAAATTGCAAAACAATTGTAGAACATTGAAATACACATGCCATGTCACATAGATATACACACAACATGACACAAGTACAACATGGACACATCAATATGTTGATTTTCAAAAAATGCAGGTCACAATAAGCTTGGGAAATTTATATTTGTATGAATTTATTATATGTCAAATATATGTACAGTTTATTCAAACATAATGAAAAAAAGGTCACATAACACCAATTAAAATTACAAGTCGTAAATTCCATAACTTGAACATCAAGAAGTTATTCATGTAACCACTGCATTCTAAAGAATACAAAACAATTGTAGAAAATTTAAATACACATGGTATATTTATAATATATTCATCTTATAAATATACCAAAACATAGTGAAAAGTTGCATATTGAAGAATGGAGAACATTGTTACTATAGGTCATGTTCAAATAATTCAAGGAGTGCCACTGAAGTATCTGCGAGGTGTCTATAAAGTGTCCCATATTATAAATTTATATTTTAGATTAAGACACATTGAAGAAGTGGTCAACACTACTTTAGAAGTGTCTACAAAGTGTCAGTGTCCAACACATCATGCCTCCTCCATAAAAGGGTGCACTCTTCTTAGTACACTTGATGAATTCATCTTATAAATGTTTCAAAACATATTTATAGTGCAAAAGTTGCATTAAGTGTCTAATATTACAAATTTGTATTTCTAATTAAGATATATTGAGGACATGCTTTAAGAAGTGTCCATAGAGCGCCATGTCTGACACGACATGCCTCATCCAAGAAGTGTGTAGGTATATGGGTCCATCTCCATTATGTGGTATTGACATGTTGTCACAACAAGTACACTTGAGATCTCCATGGATCTCACTATCTCCAAGATCCACATCTAGGATCTCAACTCTTGATCCATATGAAGGATCCTACCTCCAGGTCCAGATGCAAGATCCACCTCTATGAAGGATCTCGTCTCCCAATCCACACGTAGGATCTCACGTTGTCACAAGCTAAAAAGCACGAACACAGATACAAATGCAGACGCAGACACAGACACAGTACATGGTGATTTCAAAAAAAAAATGGGGACACAGACACCTCGGGTATAAGGTAATAAAATATGTTTTCATATATTTTTATTTGCCATCTAGATTAATATTACATCCACAAACAATCAATATTAACAAAACTAACTCTAATTCTATAATTTTTTAAATTTTTTTTAAAGACACTTTTATATTGACACTTACAATTTATATCTTTATTATGAGTGATCTATTAAGTGTTTAAATTTAAGGAAATACTAATAAATATTTAACATTCAACATTCATCAAAAGTACTAAATAAAATGGAAAAAAATACAACTTGGCATATCCCTAGAGTGTCCCCAGCATGTCCCCCGAAAACAAATTAATTAAATAATGGAACACGCCATGTGGTGTGTCCCATACGTGTCTCTACCATGTCTGCATGTCCCCGAAGTGTTCGTATGCCTGACACAGATACGGCACTTGTTTTGAAGTGTCGGTGCTTCATAAGACACAAGTGTGCTTAAGATCTCTATGGATCTCACTATCTCCAGGATCCACATGTAGGATCCAATTGTTGATGCACATGTAAAATCTCAATTCATAATCCATATAAAGAAACCTCCAAATCCATATGCAAGATCCATCTCCCAGTCCATATGTAGAATCTTGTCCCCCAATCCACATGCAAGATCTCATTAGGATCTTACCACCACCGAGATCTAACTCCCTGTCTCGAAAAGAGATCGGTCACGGGAGATTTGTTTCACCACATGTGATCCGAGAATCTCCAACTTATACTACAGAATCACCTAGGTCGGAAGCAAGGCCTAGGATCTCCACTCAGGATCATTGGACGACTTATGGCTTGGAGGATAGAGTTGAGGAGTCATCAAGGTCCCCGATCAAGGACACTTGACCAGTCTTTAGATGAGAGAGGTTTCGCCACAACTTGCAACCTGTAACTACGACGTGTACATCTTGTACGCCCGACGTTCATACCATGGCATGTGATATTGTCATATAAGCGATAATGTCACAAGGACACAAGACATCCGTTGGTCCCTTAATATTGTTAGGATCCATTGACTTCTCTTGATATTGTCGAGAGATCCCTCCCTATATAAGGAAGTCTTCCCAAAGCAATCATCAAACCAACAATACACTTCATACAATTCTCTCTCTGGTATAGAAGACCTCCACTGTCGCCCTCTCTCTTCTAAGATTGCCTCAGCTCTCTCCTCCACTTCGATGACCCCGAGTCATCTAAGTGCCTACCATCTTCCCAAATCAACTCTTCTAGCCACACTAGCCACAATCATCCACAAATTGTTCGTTCTTCTTCGACACAGTGCGTCACTAGATAATCCCAAGAAGTATGAAATCTGTATCTAATGACTTTTTTTTAGGAAATTCCAATCCACTCAATCATAGGCTTCAAACCAAGTCAATCGTAATTGTCATACCACCCTTTTCCCCTTCATTTTTTTCATGGTATGCAACAATTCTTGAACGATAACATTACTATATGATGTTTGCCTCCCAGGGATAAAACTAGTTGATTAGGGCTCACTAGCTTCTGCAACAACAATCAGATTCTAGTCACACCAAGACCTTGGAAACAATACACGAGGAGACATTGACCAAGCTAATTGGTCAAAATTAAGCAAGATTCTAGGGATACTTCTCTTAGTGACAAGAGCAATCAAGGTTTTATTCATACCCTCTAGAGTCTTCCCTTCCACAAACACTTTCTAAACCACACTGACAATTGTAAGGCCAACTATATCCCAATCCTTATGATAAAACCCTGGTTGAATTCTATCCATCCTTGGTGCTTTAAAAGCACCTAAGCTAAACACACCCATCTGAATCTCAACCACAGTCATCAGTTGATCATCATTATTCAACCTACGACCTTGCAACAAACCCTTGATCTCCTCATTCCCCATTGGAAGCACTATCCCTACGCATAAAGATATTTGAAATAATACACCGCCAAACTCCGTAGAGTATTCCCATAAAAACACAAAGAATCATCTGAGAGTTTTGAGCCATCACCTTGTTATGTCTATGCCAAATCAAAGTAGTCATGTGAAAATAGTAAGTATTCTTATCTCCCAATGATATCCATCTGGCTTGAAACTTTTGGAACAAGTACATCACCTCTTGGAATAAACTCTACTGTATTCTTAATCAGTTGTTTCTCAAGTCTTTCTAGAAAAGGGTTTCTACTCCTCCCTAATGCACTTTTGAATGCCATTCTAACCTTGCCCAACAGACGTCGTTTGTTACGAAAATATTACCAAAAACATTAGAATTCCATTCTCCAATAGAACTCACAATGGCCAACAAACAGTACTTGTTATGAAAACTATTACCAAAAACATTATAATTCCATTCTCTAATAGAACTCACAAATCGATGAATAGTGCAGCAAACATTACCTTCAGCAAAGGACCAGGAATGATGAACCACCATCTCAAAAGGACGAGAAAACAAGGCAACTTCCATACAAAAGGTGCTAGCACACATAGATGAAGTGCTATCCAAAGAAATCAACAATGGGCAATATCGCCTAACCTAAGCATACGGAAAAAGGGCTCTTCACTCTGAATAAAACAAAGCACGATCAATTTCTTCCCCTATCAGCACATAACCCTGCCTTGAGTTCACCCAAGTGTAGCGTGGGCTTAAAAATCCCATAATGATGAGGTTGCATCTACTCATCCAATTAACAAACTTCTCACACCCCGCAACTTCACTAGGGCATCTCCAGACTTCCTACCCCCCTCCCCTGACAACCTCATTGAATCACCGACAACTAGCCATGGCAACTTTAGAGCACTCGTAACCCTGGTAAGATATCTCCAATGTGCTTCTCTAGAAGCCAAATTAGGACACACATCTAAAGTTGTGAATAGCCAATCTACTTCATTCTTCTTGTGAATAACTGCTTCCAACGCTTGGGAACAATGAGAAAAGATCTCCACCAACCAAATCATCTCTCCAAAAGAACCAAATGCTGCCAGAGAAACCAAAGGCTTCAACCTTCACCACCTGATTATAAATCGTTTGCTTTTTTATACGATCTACCCATATATTCTAAAATCTAGTTTCCAACAAGACGAACCACAAGGTCATGACCCTAAATGATCTCCCATAAATTTCAGAGGAAGCAATCACTACTAACTCTGCAACAGATCCATGATCTTCAATGGAGACACCAAGAAGCATTTTTCCAGCATCTGTTGCAAGCTCTGTAGCTCCAACAATTTCATGTTGATTACATCGATCTTGTGGTCCGGTATACTAGAAATGGAAGATCTATCGGGCAACTTACTACCAACTCCACTAAGAGGACGTAAGGTAATTCACAATCAGAATTGACGAGAAATTTGTTGGTGATTGCAAAAGAAAGTGAGAGGAGGGGGTGTTGAAGGAGGTGGGAAGGCCGATCCATCTTTGGTGTGAGTTTTACTGCGGGTAGATATGGTAGAAGGTAATAGTGGAAACTCAAGGGTCAAGCCCAATACTTGTGGATTGAAGGGAATCTAGTTAAGGTTTTTTCCAGAAGGGCTAGGCTAGGGTTTCAAATGAACTCATCGACACCTCCTTCAACAAGCCCTTTGTGCGATCCTCTTTTAGCCACTTGGCGCTTCCTGTCACCATTTGATCGAGTCTAGGATGCTTTTTGACCCATATGTGTAGCCACAAAAGCCACATCGTATCCATTAGAAATAACAACAGGGTCCCAGGGCCAGCCTAACCCTTTTAGGGGCCTAAGGAAAATTGTAAAGTGAGGCCTTTTGTATAATTTCATAATCACCTCAACTATAGCAGTCTGCACACACACACACCAAAATAAAAAATAAAAATTTATGGGGCCTTCAAGAAGAACAGGGCCTAAGGCCACTACTTAAATGGCCTCTGGATAACGTTGGCCCTGCAAGGTCCCTCTATTGATCATCCCCACTATCATCCAACACGTCAAAACGTGATCCAACAGGCCTTGATACCCTTGTCGCCCCTCATATTGCACCTTTTATTGCTCCACTAACCAAATATCAGCCATGCATTTAGGTGCAACAATACCACGGCACCACTAAGTCCACCCGACTTGCTTAGCAATCATCCACGAGCCAACAACTGTTATGACTTGTGGCCTTTAAAGCTCCATTAACAACCAAGTTTAACTCGGTTCTTCAATCCCTGAATGCTGCAAGTTCGGTGAATTTTCTAATCCACTCATGATGCATAGTAGGCACTCCTAGTGTCCATGATATCCACATTCAAAACATGTCCCGAAGGCCTTCATAATCCACGAGGAGCAGCAAATCATTCGATCAAACCTTCAGTGACAGACTTTGAGTGAGATCAACTTCAACACACCCCTATACTTACCCCAAGCCTGACTGGATGAAGTTGTATCTAGCTTTATTGCCTTTCCCATTAGATTTCCCAACCCATTAATATCTTCTCTTCAAAGTACTAAATCGGTAGTCCCGCAAATCAAATCCATATCACTGTTTGCTAGTTTGAACTCAGGGAACCACTTCTGAACAGTTAGATAGTGACCCAACACAAACAATGACCATCAAGTAAAACATGGTTGTAGTCCTCTTCACAGGAGAATCGGACCAAGTAGTAGCCCTCACCCAGACCTATCATCTCAAACAATTTTGTAGCTTCCGAAATTGTTGAGCCCTCTAGACAAGGACCTTGTAACGCACAAATCTAATAAGAATCTTTACAATCAAAGCCTTATGCCACCGATCCCAAAGGCAACACAGCTCCTCCTCACCACACAAGGACTATCCACTCCATCGCTTGATGTTTCCCCATGTTTGCCTCATCAATTTCTATGGCGCTATCCAAATCTTAGTCGTCGTCATCATCATCAAAGCCCATGTAAACCTCAATGGAGGATTCAACTAGGGCATCTCGAAAGTGATCTTCAGGCTATTCCCCTCTACCGATAAATCATGTTATTTAACCCCCGCCATAGCTAGGGTTTTCAATACACCTCCACCATGTCATCAAGCCCATCTTCCCTTGATCAATCATCGTGCAACCACTTAACTTTCTTCTTGTTCCATCGCAAGGTATCCGCCTCTTTCCCTGAAGAGGTCACCAAGGCATCACTAGCTTCGGGCTCACTCATTTTATCAAATACGACCAAACTAATGCAAACTAGTTATTGATTCAATATGTCAAAAAAAAATAGGATTTATAAAAAATAAATAAAAATAAAATAAAATAAGCACCATTGCAAAAAAATTAGTTGGAATATGCAATCATCGTTACCAATAATAGTAATTAGCAACCACGTAAAAATAGTGAAAAATTAGCAATGAGCTATATCAAAAGTTCCCCTCTAGACAGTGCCAACCAGTGTTGTTGAATCATGATACGTATCATGTATCATTGTATCACTTTTGTGTATCGTATATTGTATCATATCGTGTATCGTAAGATACATTAACATATATAAAGATAGATAAAAATTAAGTATTTTTATATAATATATAAATATAAATATATTGCAAAAAATAATCTACTAAATCATATAACTAATGACCAAATTGGTGAATAAGGTATATATAAATTCAGTCAAATTAGATTCATGATAGTAATTTAATTTCTTGTAGCAAAAGAAGTATGGCAGTCATTTTTTCTAGTGATTTTATTTGAATTTGGGTCTCCTTTGTATGAGATGTTTTGATAATGTAGTTCATGACTCTTCAATGAGTGTTAGCTATGGTGATTAATAGTGAGAAAAGTAGCTAATAGGGCCAAAGGTGAAGAAGAATGTAAAAATTAATTAATCGTGCGATACGAGTTGAATCGCGATACAATACAGAATCGTATGATACATAAACGTATCTCACAATTCAAGTCACCAACTATATGAGTCCATGATACATATCTTTTTCCATATGATACAATACATATCATACAATACGTATCGCGTATCGTACGATTTTGACAACACTAGTGCCAACATACAACTATGAGTCATAGTGACTAAATTACAAATGGGTAAATTACAATTTCACCCTCAAATCTCCACTCAAATCTTACATTGGTCCCTCATCTTTTTAGTGCAACAATTAAGGCCTCATATTTCAACTTGTGTTTCAATGTGGTCCTCCAGTTACCCCAATGTTTGAAATTTGAGTGAAAGCTGAAATATGAAGGACCAAAGTGAACCTTGAGTGAAAGTTGGAGGGTGAAAAGTGCAATTTGTCATACAATTTTTTTCATCTAACACCCCTAAAATGTGCTCTCGCAGAGCACTTTATGTCCAAATTTTTAACGGCATGTGACAGGAGAACCACATTGAAACACAACTTAAAATATGACGACTTAATTGTTGCAATTAAAATATGAGAACCAAAGTAAAATTTGACGGTGAAATGTGTAATTTACCAATTAAAAATAGTGCCTTGCTAGGTTTTTATTTAAAAATCTATTTGCATTTTATTTTTTTTATTTTTTTGCTAAAAAACTAAAAGTTAATTTGGTCAATAAAATGAAAAATAAAAACAAATCATTTTCATATGATTTTCTCTTCTTAGAGGCAAAAATAATTTTTGAAAATATCTTTGTTGTGTTTATTTTTGTCCAAATAGTTTCTATAATTTTTAAAAAAAACAAACAAACAAACAAACAAAAAACAAACAAACAAGCAAACAACAAATTCTGAAAAGTTAGAAGTGAAAAGTTAGATTCTAAGTGAAAAGTTAGAAGTTAGCTATATCAACACCCCTTCAGTCAATGGCGACACACATAGGTGCAACCCAATAGAACTTAGATTTTAATGCATAAATCAATTTAACGAGTTTGTATTATCAGTGGGACAAGTTTGAACATAACAAATAAAAAAATATAGGAACCATACAAAGCAAAATATCCACCATATAGACATCGTTCCTTGACACTAACCAATCTTTATTCAAGTTGAACCATTACCAAACATTTCCAATATTTGCTCGCATGTTTCAAATATGTCAACTTGATCTAAACAAACAAAAAAATCCAGCTTATACACCAATATCCACGCCAAAATAATGCTCGATTTGAAGCAGAAAAACAAAAAATGAAGCTCAACATAAGTCAATAGTTTCTACAGATAGCAAATACCAGATCAGTTCGACGTAGTTCAGCAGCAAGATTTACATGTACTTCAACAGTTTCATTGAAATTAGACTTGGCATTAGCCTGAAAAAACACTAGAAGGAATGCAAATAATTAGCAAGGAAGAAAACTCCAGAAAGCAAAGAAAAATCACCAGCAGAGTAACTATCAGCAATGAAGTAATATATGGTCGTCCATTTCAATGCAACTAAGCTTGTTAACGGGCTAGGACTAAGATTGAGTCCACCCCAAATAAATTCCACTTGGATAACACCAGAAGATCTTTCTTTTGAAACCAAATCCAATTAATGAGATCTGATTGCAGTCAAACTCATTTTCAAAACTAGGTATTCAATCTGACAACAATTCAAATCCATTTAAACCCAAGATATTTTATTAGGATAATATCATAATCTCATTAAAACAATACAGACTTTTCAATTTTAACCATTAAACAATGTTACTGTTTCAGATTCAGACATCCAATTTATAATCAAATATAGGCTAAAATATGACTATTTAAGATTGTGAAAAAAATATACAACTTAGAAAGAGAGAAAAGTCATATTACATTAGTCCCACAACAACTTACAATAAATGTTTGATTAACACAGCCAAAAAAAAAAAAAAAAGAACCCAATGACTAAATATAACAAAAGTACCCCTAAGCTAAATATGAAATAGTAAACCTTCCAAAGACAGAGAGAAACCACAATTCTCACCCTCCTCAAACTCATGATGTGAGAACAGTAAGCATCGAGAATTCGTTAAGTAAGAACCTTGAAAGTGAGCTGAAGTATGAGTCTTGTTAAAGAGATTGGCAAGCTACAAGGAAGAGGAAGTAAAGGGCAAAGTGAAGATACGACTCCCTGATGTAGAACAGTGCTGGATTTATGTAGCCGACCCCATTTGATGAGACTTAAGGCTTGGTTTGGTTAGTCCTAGTTAGATTATTTGACAGCCTAAATCGCGAGTAATTTAGGGTTTCAAGGGTTAAATTGAAAGCTAATAGGTAACAGAAGGGATTAAGGTTGATTTGGGGTTGGGGGTGATTGGATGGGATTTTGAGGTTGAAAAGTGCACTTTTAGAGAGCTGTGAATAGTAATACGAGAATAGTACATTGAAATAGAAAAGAAAAAGAATAAAGATTATAGGTCTAAGAATTACTCCTAGAAATCCTTAAGTATCACACGTAAGGTTTGATTGCATCACACAATCCATAAAAAGCTTTAAAAGCTCTTGAAATTCTATAAAATATTAACTCCATTGAATTAGAAGCATTACATAACTTTATATAGGCTTTAGAGACTTCCTAAACCAACTAGAACCAAAAAATAAAACTACTACAATATCTTTGATTTCAAAAACCAATTTATGACCAAATAATCAAACCTAAAAATCCTAGAAAATAAAAAATAATCATAAAATAGGACTCTAATAATACTAAAAACAGAATATATATGATTCCTGTCAATTTCTTTTTGAAATCATGCCAATGTCCAAATATCATTACTTCTTTGAATTTAACCTTCCTTGAGCTTCTTAAGGGAGGTGGTTTAGGAGATTTGGGGGGGAGTGGGAGGGAGGGGAGGTTTGTTGAGTGGTTGTACCTTCCAGCTATGGGGACAGCAAAGGGGATTCTTTTATGTTGGGATAATAGGGTGGTGGTTAAGGAGGAGGAGGTGGGTGATTTTACAATGTCGTGCTTGTTTAGATGTGTGGAGGATGGCTTCCGTTGGGTTTTATAGGGGTGTGCAGGCCAGTTCGGAGTCGATGACCACGGGAAGCATTGGATTAAGGAAGAAAAGTGGTTTGATTCCTATGTAGTAAGTAGCCTTAGCAAGTGGATTCCAAAGTAAATTCCAAAGCCTCAAATCACGGACAATTTCTAAAAAGTCAGTGTTCATATTAGGTGCTAAATACATCAATTAAAACTAAAATGTAAAAATCTTTGTCGTTAAAAATTATACTTTATCATACCCCTGTGCTGTCCACACCCTTAAACTTTGAACTCTTCATAAATTGTTAATTCCAGCGGCTGCCTCAACCATTTAAATGTCATCAACTATCAAATCTACTTTAATTTTATATCTCTTCCTATTCTCCTCATTTTTCATCAACATAGGGGTAAAAAAAACACCCATTATACCATTTCATATCTCCTCTTGGTAGTTAAAATCATGGGAACAGAATAACAATACATGACCTTGCATGGAAGAACTTATCCCCATTCTGAGCCTCCCAACTTCTAACACTTAATGCATTCTTCCCCTTTCCAATTTGACTGACCATATCACATCTTTCCTGACTTTTCCGTAATTGTTCATTGAAATGGCCCCAATTACAGGGGAAAAAAAATACATAAGAGATCTCCACCCCCGAAATCCTCATTTATATGGACGTAGGATACATGAAACCATAAATTATTTGGTCCCTCGCCTGTCCTTCTAGTCCCCGATATCCCCACGCAGCCAATGAAATGAGGCTTTACTATTATGGATACAAGATGAAACTAGAAATTGAATCATATGTCAGTCAAAATATTTGAAAATACACACAATACCATCACTAAGCATATTCTTGAAGAAATTGTATTTCCATTTAATTTTCAGGCAATTCAACATAGAAGAAGGTCAAGAATTTTTCACTTCAAATTTAATATTATTAATTGACACACACACACACAATTAGAAAGCAAACAAAGGAGCAAGGAAAGGACCTTGACGAGTCGAATAGCCTCCTGGAGATCAAAAATAACCTTGTCCTTGTTTTGTTGTTGTTGCTTGATAAGTGTGGGGAAAGGAAGCCTCTCCTCTTCAACACCCCTCAAAGCCCACCTAAACCTACGATTATCGGCTTGAATTCGCACCGTCTCTCTATCCAACTGCGCATCCTTGTTCCGTTCCTCCTTCACCTCTCCTTCATCTGAAGGAGCAGGAGCATCCTCCGCCAGTCGGTCTTCTGGTAGAGGGGCCACCAGCCGAGAAGAAGGGTAGGACACAGGAGATAGCCTGGGTATGTCTTTCACGTACCGAATGTCCTCCCGAGTCCAAGCAGCCCCACGAGCTTCTTCTGAATAGTCTCGTTCGCGTCGAGGAGGCTGTGATGTCAGGTCTTGTTCCGATTTGGGTTTGACAGGGTATGAAACGGATTGTATTGGTGCTGATGATGTGGGTTTGGGGGGTCTTCTTGTGGGTTCGTCTGGTCGACGAGCCTCCTCCTTCTCTGCTGCTGCTGCTGATTCAGAACAGAGTGATCTGTTAAATCCCAGAAATGGAAGAGGACGACGAGGAGGAGGAGAGGTGGTTCTGGGTTTTGAATAATGTCGCAGTCGGAGATAAGAAGAGGATTTTGTCGAGTAATGGCGGCGAGCTTGAGATAGTATGAACTCCAAGGCCGCCATGGTGTGGGGTTCTCAGTTCCCACCTCAGAAATACAGACACAGAGAGAAGGGTTTTAACGATACAAGGGGCAAGGGTTTTGTAATTTCTAGTCTGGGTTATTAATTTGGGAAAATTGGATTTAAGTGAACTCTTTTCCAAACTTATAATTAAACAAAAAAAATTAATTCAAAATTCAAAACACAATTTTATAGTTAAATCATGATTTTAAAATTAAATCAAACGAAAGCTATATTTTTATGATGGTATATCTTTTCTGTGTGTATAGTGTAAATCTATTTATGTGTTTGGTGTAATTCTTTTTGTGTATCAGAGTCATATCAAAAAAAATATTTTCATTTATAGTATACTTATTTTATGACTGTCTCATCTATTTGTAATTTTTCCTATTAACTGTACGTGTAGTTTTATTTATAGTTTCATTTTTAGGATATATGGGATGCACTTATTTTTCTCCTTAGTCCCCATTTAGATGTCGGCTTTTTGACTAAAATATTTATGAAATTAAAACACTTAATTATATCATTCTCTCTATTTTTTTACATATTTTTTTGTACAAAGTTTAAAAAATCAATTAAAATAACCATTTCCCAAACAACCCTTAAAAAAAATTTAAAAAAACTTAAGTTTAATTCTTATAACAAATCAAATTATGAGTTTTTAATTTATTTTTTTTAACTTATACTTTATATTTTACTTTTTAAGAATTTAGTAGAAAATTTCATTTTCATATACTTGTGTCCCAATTAATTCATGAGATAGTCTTATGTTCTAATAAATCATATTTTTGTAGAGATTAAGGGGCAATTTGGGAAAAAGCTAATAAGCCACAAAAAGTTAAAAAAAGTCAAAAAGTCAAATTTTTACCAATTTCCTAAAACACCACTTAATCTACATCCCAATTGTCATATGTAAATTTTTTATGAATAATTTTACCCTTATAAATATTTCCTTAGAGCATCTCCAACGGTGAACTTCTTTTTTCACCAAATCTGAGTAAAAAATGACTCGTTTCACCAAATCTGATATCACTAGCTCCAACGGTTCATCAAATCCCGTATCAAATCCCGTGGGTCAACCGGTTGGTCGACCGGTGGGTCGACCGGTAAGCATAAATATATATATATATAAATTTTTTTTTTTTTTTGCAGCTTTAAACGCTGTGTGAAAACCCTGAATAATTTCTTAGTGCAAGCTCAGATGATATCACTGAAAATATGTTAGTTGATTTTCCCCCAGTCATCTCTCTCTTGAGAGACTCCATCAGATGCAGATTCAATATCTCTTCATTCTTCTTCTGTCCATCTTTCTGAGCTTTCTCTCTGGAGTTGGAGTTGTTTTAGTCTTTGTCCATCACAGCAAGTAAATGAAATTGGAGTTGTTTTAGTCTTTGGCGCGAAGCAGAGCCTTGCGAGTTTGGGATCATAGACAAAAACCAACGGGTTCATCAAAGCAGAATTGGTCGACCGGTTGGTTGACCGGCCGGTCAACCGGTAAGTTCAATTTTTTTTTTTTTGATCTGTTTGAACTGTTTTTTATCGGTTTGAACCTACCTATTTAAAACCAAATCGGTCGACCGGTTGGTCAACCGGCGGGGGAACCGGCTGGTTGACCGGTTCCTCCATCCAACGGTCACAAACAGTGTTTTGATGAAATCTGCTTTCTGTGCTCAGTTTGATGAAATGTTTGGTGAAATCTCATTTTGATGTCTATTTGGTACAACCCTTGGAGCACCAAACAGTAACTTTTTCACCAAAATTTAAATTTGATACTGGGTTTGATGAACCGTTGGAGATGGTCTTATCCATTAGCCCATAGTTAGAAACAAACTGTGGAATACATTTTCTTGTATTTTTTGATTGGTTGGTGTAACTTTGGAGTTCATACAGATTATGTGTGAAACAAAGGAAGGGTGCAATTCATATGGATTTGTTGTTATAGTTTTGCATTAAATTGATGGAAAATGTTTGGGACCCCCTTTGGGGATGACCCCCACACCCCTAAAGTTATCCTAGTCCTCCATGTATGTGTGGGATCCACTCATGTATGTATATGGTCCACATCATGAGGGGTCCAGATTTGTGAGGGTCTTGTGGGGTGAAAGTCTCAATCACCACTCTAAATTGATATAGAGTTGTTCTTCTTGTTTTGAATTGCCAAAGAGTTGCATTGGAAAAAGGTGAGTTTATCTAGATTAAATTCTCTACTAACCATAGGAAGGCCAAGTTCAGGAAAAATCTAACATAATCCTTTTGATCTTAATCTTTAAGAGATACTAAATCTGAAAATTTTGTTTGGCAATGGTATTTTTTGCTCTTGTGTTCATGAATATGCTTATTAATATATGATCATGTCTTGGTATGATATTACACATGTCATGGTTGTGTATCTTTTATTTTAGTCCTTCGATGATACTTACACTTATGCAAATTTATTCTTGTTACTTGCTTGTACTAACTAACTTAAAAACATTAATCTAAACGAAATGAGCTAATGGGGTTTCGATCACATGAGTATTATTATGAGATGAAGTTATGTTCAAATTGAATTGGTTAGTGAGATGTGTTCCCTTTTGGAAAGTTAAATGCAAGTGGTTGTTCGAAACCCTTGAACGGAGCGGTTGTATTTAGACCTTAGGTGGTTTGGTGTGAGGAGGGAATGGGCAATGCCCTATTTTACCATCTCTTTTGAGGTCCTTGGTTGGCGCTACGCGGTATGTAACTGTTGGTAGTCATCCGGGATAAGGTCTGCAAAGCAGCAAAAGAGGAGGCATACTGAATAATCCATGTCCGATTCTTGGAGTTGGGAGGATGAAATCTCTTTGGGGGATTTCTAGACTACTAACAACTAACCTTGTAACCTGTGCTATTAACTTGAATGTCATGTTCTTTTCCCCTATTGTTGTAATTACTATTGTGTATTAGATTGGGAAAAATGGACGGAGTGTGTGTGCGTTTATTGGGCATTCAAAACTCATGGCGTATCACGCCAGGTGCCGAAGAGGAGCTTGCAGCAGAAGACGACGAGCTGGAAACCTTCGAAGACTTTTGGCTGTCTTAGAGAAGTTAAATATTTTCTTTTGTGTTTTGTATAGTCCATCTAGAATTTTATTTTTAGGATGTAATATTGATGGAACTAATTTTTGTAACTAAGTACATTCTGTATCTATTCTCTTATTATTATTATTATATGCTTTCCTTTTTAAAAACCAATATAGTTCCCTACGTTGCTTATGAGACCTTGCGTTAATGGCTTTTAAGATCTGTCAAAGGGATAGTGCGCTACATAAGAAAGTTGGACTTAGAAGGGAAGCTAATTTGACTCCTCCGGCGATCTGAGATCCTACTTGGTCATTAGCCATAGGACTCTTTTTTTTTGTTGGTGAATATTAGCCATAGGACTCATTAGTGACTTTCCCTTGACTACCACATTTATTGTAGATTTGGGGCGTCATAGAAAGCACTAGCAACAAATCTGGCGTGGTAACAACATACACACGCCCTGTAGGTCTCTGCTCCACCTGCGTACCCCTCGAAGCATAAGCCCGAAACAGTGATTGAACCGAAAAGGCTCCCTAATTAGCCCTCCAAGCCTGTGCTAACTGGGTAGGTTGCTAGCTCTCTGTCTACCTCGAACCAAACGCACCAGACTGAGGGCAAAACCTCATCAAGTGCCCTGACTACCCACACTAATAATACGTTGGTGACTGCCATCTCCACTAACTCTGGCTCTAAGAACGAGCCGCAAACGTTGCAAACTGCTGCCCTCATCATCTCTGTGGGCAAACTGAAAACTTATGGCCCAGCTGACCACACTTAAAGCAAGTGATCCCACCCTGACTACCTCTCTCCAAACCTGAACTCGGTACTGGGAAGATGGATCTAGACTGTGCTCCCTGGGACTGCTGTGGGATAGAACCCCTCTGTCTCATGTTGTCTCGAGCCTCCCCCTGAACCTCCTGACTCCTTTGTCTGGAGCCCCTCATTCGCTCCTCCTCTGACTGGATCACAGTCTCAATATGAGTTGTCACCTCCACAAGGCGACTGTAATCCCTAATCATAGACTCGGCCACCTTGAAAAGGAGCCCAGTCCTCAACCTCTTCTCAAACTCAATGCAACAGCGTTCCTCTATCGCCATAAGTTTCGATGCAAACCTCAAGAGGCTAGTAAAAGCTACCTCAAACTCAGCTATTGGCGTGTTAAGCTGCTTGAGCTTCAAAAACTGTTCTCTCAACTTCTCCTTAGCAATGGGACGCAAAAACTTATCCCAGAAGGCGTTATCAAAAGTGTAACACCCATTTTCATAATTAACAGTTACTTCTGTGGCTTATCTTATGTATGTGTTTATATGTGATTGTCCTGCCTTATATGCTCATATGTGTAAGTTAATTGTGAGTTATCTGCCATATGAACTATACTCTGCATGATAGATATGAGAATATATGAACTAAACCTGTCTGATTCACTAAATTATAAGGTTACAAGTAAATAATGGCTTAGGGGATTAGAGCCTAATCCATCTTTATGAATTTAAATTGGGCTAAGCTAAAGTAGGTTATGATGAGCCTTAAACTAAGTCAAGTGAAGTTGCTACCAATTCTTAAATTGATGGAGATAAATTAAAAATAGATATTTTATATTTGTGGCACTCAAATTAGGAATGGCAACGGGGCGGGGCGGGGCGGGGCCGGGGATCACACTCCCTGTCCCCGATCCCCGATGGTGGAAATACCCCCGTCCCCGACCCCGATCCCCGACGGGGAACCATAACCACCCCCGTAACCCGACCCGAAATTCCCCGACCAAAAAATTAAAAACATTGATCAACATGTTCATCAACAAACAGAGAGATTTTTTCAACAACAGATCAACAAACAAATTTTTTTTTAACACACATTACAAACAAGAACAAAAAAATAATAATAATAATAATCTGTATGTATACATTACAGATCTGTTCAACACACTGTGTTACACACACACACACAACAGATATATTTTTCATCAACAGATATAATATAATATAATATCAACATCTCAACATCAACAGATCATTAACAAAAGATCAACTACACACAAAAAAAAAAAATTGATAGTAAGACAGATCTGAGAGAGAGATGAGAGGCAGATGAGCTCGATCGAGCAGATCTGAGGGACGACGGCCACGGCAGAGCAACGGCGTCAGCTCGATCGAGTAGATCTGAGGGACGACGGCCACGGCAGAGCAACGGCGTCAGCAGATCGAGTCGACGAAGGAGGTAGGGGCATCGGAAGAGGTAGGGGCGTCGGAAGAGGCAATGGTGTCGACAGAGGGAAGAAAGAGAGAGAAAGAGAAGTGGGTTTGTAAGGGAGAAGAGAGAGAGTCGTAGGGAGGGTGGAGATCGGTGGTGGGAGGAGGGAGGTCGGCGGTGGGAGATAGAGATCTGCGGAAGGTTTTAGAGAGAGGGAGAGAGAGAGATGAGAGAAGATGAGTGAGACCGAGTCAGTGTGAGGTTGTGTGTGTAAGTGAAGGGAAAAGGCTGATTTGTATATATATATATATGGAGGGGTAAAACGGTAATTTTGCTTCGGGAAAAATTCGGGGCGGGGCCGGGGCCGGGGACGGGGACGGGCCGGGGCTTGAACACTGATCACCGTCCCCGGCCCGAAACTGTTCGGGGATTAAGTTTTAAATACCATCTCCGTCCCCGTCCCCGCGGGGGTATTTTTCGGGGAAAACCCGCTTAAATCGGGGTCGAGACCGGGGATCCCCGTCGGGCCGGTTTTGAATTGCCATCCCTAACTCAAATAAGAAGTTAGAGACTTATTATGAGACAGAGAGAGAGTATTCTAGAGACTAAGGAGAAAAAGGAGAGAAAGAAAGGGAGAAGAAAAGAACTTGAAGCAACTTTACCAAATCAACCTTGGAAGGTAAGAATTCTTGTCTAAACCCCTAAGATGAAATGAATTTCCACATGTAATTAGAGTGTTTGAGTGGAATTAGGGAATTGGGTGGTGTATATGGAGACATCATTGTCATACATAACATCTTTAATACTTCTTCATTTGTTCTTGCATGTTCTTGTATATTCTTGTATGAATTAGAAGTGATGCAGGAAGTTCCATGAATTTTTTACCCATAAGACATAACCCTTGCTTGTGCACCTCCATAGTCAAGTTATTTGGGATTGAATGTCAAGTGATAACTTTGGTTTCAATGTGGTATTTTTAGTTTGAATGTAGAATTTACTCTTCAATTATGTTATGATCATCTGGGCTTTGGGTTTGTTCAAAATTGAGTTTGATTTTTGGAGCAGTGAGAGCCTAAAAACATAGCAGATTTTCAGTTCTGGAACACCCAGAACCACACGTACGGGAAACAGTGTTGCACGTGCGGAAAACAGGGGAGGTGTAGGGAACATTCTGCAATATATGCACCTGCTGGCGCACGTGCAGTAGGAGTCCCGTACGTGCAGCCAAGGGGCTCCGCACGTGCGGCGGTTTGGCTGGTCCGATTTCATTTTTCTGCTGCATTTGTCTCTCTTCCGGGCCTTCATTAGCATGGTTTTCATATATAGTTGGCATTCTTTTGCATTCCACAAGCATTTAAAAAGAATAAGGAACAATTAGATCAACCAATCATTAAACAATGAAAACGGTTAGTTGGTTACAACGGATTAAGTGTGCTATACTTGTATCTATTTGTGTAGGTCAAACGCCACGCCCCAGCCACGTAATTCACAGAGCCAACTGTGAGTAACACTGTTGCAAAGATATGTTTAACTTAAAGTATCTCTTTCCTGCTTTATATTGTGCTCTGTTTTGACGTGTTTTCTCTTATGTTTATGAATAATGATCCTATTTTTCTTACACTATATATCATGGCATCCTTAGCACCTACTTACATGATTACAGAGATCGCTATCAGTTCCAATTCCTGGAACTCTTATTTATTATAGTGATGGCCATCATATCTAATTACCGGTTGTCATGACCGTCTGTTCGGTCTTCTAGACCGCCTGTATTAGCTTACTAGAGGATGTACTACGTATACTTTTATGATTTCCATATGAGATAAGAATCTGTTCAGTATTTGATTTGCCTTACATTATGATCATCATTCAGAACCCCTTTACACTGCTGTTATTCACCGGGCTCTAGCTCACGTTTTGATATATATATATATATATATGTAGGTGACCCAATTCATGAGGGGACTTAGTTGCGGTGATCTTGCCTCAGTTTTATTAAGCCACCTGTCGTGCCTCATTGTGAGGTTCCCATCTGTCGAAGTTTTGGAGTGGCCAGTGATCCCCCTTTTACTTTTAAGAAACACTCACGTGTTGTAGTCGGTTTGCACTGGAGTTATATCTTTGGTTGTTAGGACTTTCTTTCCTCTTTTATTCGCGCTTTGTCAAACTTATGATGCCTGGATGTACATACGTGTGTATATACATATAAGAATGCATTTTGTCTCATGTAATTGTCACAGCTCATTGGACGGTCCATTTTCTTTCATTTTAGCTTATGATAGCCCTATTTATTTACTTTATTCAGTTAGGCCTTTGGTAATCTCAGATTACTGGCTGGTTACGACACTAAACCTATAGGGGCGGGGTTTGGGTCGTGACAAAAAGCCTCCCAAGTCACTCCAATGTGCCCATGCGCATACTTCCACCATTGACTCACATCTCCTTATAACTGGAAGGATGCCAAGATCATTCTCAGCCCCATTATCCTCGATACCAAGCATCTCAAACGTCTTCACTATCTGCTCTAATCATTCATTCGCCTGCAATGCTCTTTTGGAACTCATCCAGATTCGACCGGAAGAACTCCCTCTTCAGAAACGACGGTTATGTCTCAGCAACATAGGCCTAGACTTGATTCTCAACTTTGAGAATGTCCATGGATTCCCTCAAAGCTCTAGCCATCTCACGGGCTAAAGCACTCATGGCCTGTTGACCAACTGGCTTGGTTATATTGGCCTGACCAATCCCTTCCTCCTGTGCCGGAATATGATCTGGTAACGGCACCTCTTACCGTCTATGCCTGCCACGCCTACCACCACCACGTCTACGTCCTAACATTCTAATGAAGGTAACACAAGAGATTAGCACATTTACAAATGTGCCGAAACTAATTCACTCGCGTCCTAATGCGGTGGACAATAATTAATTCACTCCACGTAAGCACGTAGTCACATAAATACATACAAACTTCCTTTCTAGATAATGATCATCCCGTGATGTTGTCAGAGTTCTAGTTAGAAATAGCAGTGATCAAGTGCTCTTCTAACAGGACTTCTAGAAACTCATAGGCCCAGTCAATATCTTAGAAATTAAATCTCATACACACTTAGTCACATAAGTATGTTATCACATTGCATACTAGGTTTACTTCTAATATTAAATTGCAAGATAAACCATTGTGGTAAAAATTACATCCCACGATCCCAAAATATTCAAACCCGATCGCTCTAATACCAAGCTGTGACGTTCTGAAATAATAACAAATATTTCCACCTACGACAATTATTAAATAACAATACAATTATGAAGGTAGTACATTTCCATTCATATGATTCAATGTTACAAAAAATGACACATGCAATTATACATTCATAAGTCCTAACCCTGAATCTATAACATGTGACATAAGCAAAAGATATGAATTAAAAGTTAAACAGATAATTTAATGCCCTAACGGCTACAACTTTCCAAGACAATGCTTGGTTACAACAAAAGTGAGTTTAAACTCAATACAGTTTTAAGCCTTAGGCTTGTACAAAGCATTTAAAACAAATAACAAAAGAGGTTCTTGGCTCCAAATCCTCCCAAACTATGTCCTTAGCGGAAGCATATCATCAGCACCTGAAAGTTGTTTTCCATATGGGGTAAGCCAAAGTCCAGTAGAGATACTCTAACACAATGTATGAATCTTAACAAAGTCATAAGATGAATGCATATGCAATGCAAGCGTCAAAACATTTTACATCTCTTTTCAAAACCATGCAATGCCAGGTTATATCTCAATTCATGAAAACAGTTCTTTTATAACAAAAAACAGGGCAGTGGATATAAGCACTGGGAATCTCTAGGTACGTGTCTACAAGTAGGCTATACAAGCATTACCAAAGCCATTATACCGGTACTAACCGAAATGATCGACATCTAATCGAGCGGGTTTTTGGACTTTTACTAAGGACACACAAGCCAACATAAGGTATTCACTATTTTTTTCTCAAAACAATATACATTTTTGAATGTGTTAAGTATACAACAATGCTTAATGCAAATGAATAAGAAATTAGTTTCAATCCACTTAATCCTCATGCAATTTCTACAACAATCATAGCTATTCTCTACTGATAGCCCAAAACAGATATCTCTAATCAAATAGATAATTTGCAGTGAAGATATAATTTCAAAATTTCAAGATGGGAGCGATAATACATATCCAACTCCACCATTATCATCATTCCAATTTCACAAAACCCAACACCATTTCCATTTCCTTTTTACAAAATCAAGTATCTAAAATTTTAGGGCAAAATCCCATTTTCTTTAAAATATATTCTAAGTATTGAAAACCACCATTTGGACATAACACAATTATACTTACAACCACACAACTATTTTCAAGAATCCATTAGAAAATCCCTCTTTTGATTTCAAGCCAAAACCCTAGATTTTTGTTCAAATCACCAAAATCACAATATTGTTTAGAAAAGCAAATAACTAAGTTAAAAACCATACAAAAGGTCTAAGAATCCTTACCTCCAAGACAAGGACAAAGAAGAACAAGGGTTGAAACTCGACAAAGTTGAAAATAAATTTTGTTTTGATCAAATAAAAGCTCTCGGTGTGCTCCACTCTTTTTCCCAAAGGAAAATGATGTAGAAACCAACAGATGATAGTGTATTTGAGGTTTAAAAATGGTTTCTAGAGAGAGAGGAAGAAAATTTGGGGTTTTGAAATGTTTAGAGAGAGGGAGGGAGCGATGAAAAAGTGATCCAAAAAGTGGCTGTTACGAATTGATATACGCACAGACCGCTCTGATGGGTTGTTTAACACACTAAAAATAAACACTGAACTATACCAAATTCCTTAGAATAATGGTAAGTCCAAGTATCGATCCACAGGGACAAATGGGAAATTAAACTAATTTAATTGTTAAATTCCTAAATTAATTTTAATAAAAAGATTGAGCGATTCATAAACTAATAATAATTAAATTAAACAAAGTTAAACTAGCAATTATAAATAAAATTAAAATGATTGATTTTTGGGAAAAACCTAGGGTAATGAGTCCACAACTAGTTACATAAATAAGGTTTCAATTTGATATTCAATTATGTTACAGTTCGAACTAAATAATACTTTGTAACTACAAGCTTGAAGCATTTATCAAGAAAATTAACACGTTCAATATATAGGCACGAACCATCTCAAGTAATACGAGTCATTTGCTCTAAACTAGGGTAGCAACACAATTCGTCTCTTGTAGTATGACTCGTCTCATACCTTGAACATGAAAGTGTAGAAAACTATTGTATAGAAAGCATTCAACAATCACAGAAAGTAAAATACTCGAAGAAATAATAGAAAGTTATATTAGAAAACTTCTTGAGAACCACACAATTGTTCAAACCATTACATAAAAGAAAACCAAAAAGAAACCTATTTGGATGGCTACGATTTTATCAAAACCTTAGAGAAGAAGAGCCTAGCCACTCATGGAGGAGTGAGAAGATGTGGAAGAGAAAGAAGCCCCCATGAAAGTTCTTCTTGAAGCTTGAGAAAAATCACCTTCTCTAAACCCTAGCCTTCATTTCCTACGAATAATTTTCGAACCTTCTTCAATCCCTTTTTTTCTTCTTTTTATTCCCAGCAGAAAAGCCCAAAATTTTTACGCACGCAACCCTAGGTGGGCCGCACATGCGGTGGAGCTTGGCCGCACGCCGGTGAGGTGGTTGGCTCAGATTTTTTGTTTCTCGTACGGAGAATCTGCTTTCGCGCCCCTTTTTTGTTAAATTTGCGTATTTCCTGCCAAATCTGTACAAGTGCACAAAACACATCATCTCCACAAAATAAACAAAATTGAAAGACTATAAATGTAATTTAAGCAACCTCAATGTGGTACCTTTCGGCCTACATCACATCCCCCAAATTACATTTTGCTAGTCCTCAAGCAAAACAATAGAAATAAGAAAAAGAAAATACTCTAAGTCACTTTCGTAGGGATTACGATTGCATTTAGCATATGCAACAAGCTTTTAAACCAAAAGGTTACCCTAAGTGGACGAGTATAGTCTCGTAAGGGTTTCCAGAAATGATATCCACAAACATCAACATATTCATATCTGCTCAACAACAATTTACCACACCGCTCCATCTAACAATCAACTTATGTGTTACTAGAGTGTGATATTAAGACATGATAAGTCATTGAAGGCATAATGGACAAGCATGAAGGAATCTATTGAGCAAAGACCATAATTCAGTTAATACAAAAGTTAAGTCCCCAGTACTTGTGAATGCTAGTAAACACATCATTAGTGCCCTTGGTGTAAAGTGCATTCCCCATAACTAGTTAACTGTCCACTATAACAGCCCTGTGTAACTCACAATAACACTCAACATATACAGAAAAACTAAATTTTTGCAATCAAGATTCTTATCATTTTTTTTTTTGAAAGATTGTGCAATGTTCGGATCCATTAAGCTTTTTAATCAACTCATATAACAAGCATTGGGCTAATGACTTCCAAACTAGACGATTTTAGGGCACTAGATGTGAAGACACCCCTACGGGCTTAACAACTCGAGCTAAAAAGGCTATGAATCCGAACAAGTATTTATTTATTTATTTTTCTTAACTGTGCAATGTCTAGGTCCCTTAAGCTTTATAATTAACCCATGTATTGGGTCAATGACTCCCAAACCAGACGGTTTTAGGGAACTAGGTATAGAGACACCCCTACGAACTTAATGACTTGAGTTAAAGAGACTACGAACCAAAACAAGCCAAGTTTTTTTTTTTTATATAAATAAGAATCAAGGCTGCTCATTTATTCTTTTCTGTAACACTAGCAATTATCAATGATGTACACCAGAGATTAGAATAGAGAGGTCACCACTATGAAAGTGTGTTCATGTGAATCAAGGCTTACTCATGACAAGTGTATTAATACCACAAACACAAATAACTCTCCTAGTGCAAACATCATATGCGAGTATTTATCCAATAAACCCTTTTCATACAAGTCCACTATGTTCCCCAATTAACATATGCTTATATCACTACCATACTGGCATAAAGTGAACATCAAGTGCAGCAGTGCAATCAAGTGCAGCAAGTACAAACATGAATTGTTTTTAATACCCTCACCCCCTAACTAGAATATAACATTGTCTTCAATGTAAGCAACTGTAAAGTAGATAATTCATCCAAAAAAAACTGTAAAGTAGATAGTAAAATGAAAGAGAGAGAGAGAGAGAGAATCTTACCAGATGGCGTAGGCACACATCCAGCGAGGCAGGGACGAACCAGACGCACACACACACACACACACACTTTTTTCTTTTTTGACTGTACAGTATAAAAGGAAAAGAAAAATAAAATAAAATAAAACAAAAAGAAATAATGAAATAAAGAAATGAAACAAAGAAAATAGAATCGGCGGTGGTGGAAATTGATGCTCAAATAAGGCATGCATCAGTGTCCGAGTCTCGAATGCCTCATCATGATCCCTAGCACCAAGCTGATCAAACTACTGCTGGCTCGACTCTCGGTATGCGTAGAAGTCAATTTGCAAAGATGCAACTAATGACTGATACCCATCAAGCGTCGTCTGCAAGTAATCCCAATATGTGTGATAGTAGGCCCGGAGATCAACCACAGATTGCTAAATGACGGTTAGATTATCCAAAAGAGCCTGATATTGCGCTCGTGTCATACGAAATGACGGTGGCATTGGAGCGGTGGCGGGCTCTACCGGAACATCATTAGGATTAGCCGAGGCATCGGGGAGGAGTAGTGGAGGCGGCAGGCGAGCAGCGGTTTGGCGTCATTGGGTTTTACTATAAAACGGTGGCGGCGAAAGCTGAATCTCATTAGGTTCAAGTGGGTATGTCCCTTGGCCTTTTATGAGTGCAGTGATGAGGTTGGCGAAAGGGAGGGCCCATGTAGAACCGCCTCGGGTGTTGCGTAACTTGACTTCATTAAGGATACGAAACATCAGGTTGAAGATCAAAATAAGGATGTCGACCCAAAACTCGAAGTCAAATCGGTGCAAGGCACGGAGGAAGTCCCCTCGCCGCTCTTCCTTGTGGCCTAGAGGGATGACATTCTTTTTTAGAACCACATTAAGGAAAAAGAGGCGGCGTGGTAAGTTAGCTTGCCGGATGCTAGTTCGGTTGTCATCATCATATCACCTCTCATAAAATTCAGTTACCAATGCTGGGACTATGAGTTCCCGAGTGAACACTGGGAACTACTCTTCATTGATAGTGTCCATGGAACAGTGGAGAACCTTGGCAATGGAAGCTAGTGTGACCACTAATTCCACCTCGTCAACAATGGACAAAAGAGCTCCCGGGGCCTCGTCACCGGTGTACATGTTTTGATAAAAGACTTACATAATGCAAGGATACGCCGGTTCAGTAACGGTGTAGACGCCCAGGAGGCCCCGGTCTTCAAGTTGTCAGACACTCCACGCAGTGGGTTGATGGCGGTGGAAGAAGTCCACATCAAAAGGTGTGTCACAGGCAATTGGTTTGTTGGCCCAAGTGTCGATTGGTATATCCCTAGCAGCGATGTTAGCATTGCGAGGATGTTTAGGTGCTCAGCAAGATGATGTAGACATATCTGTGCAAAATAATACAACCAACACTACCAAAAATGTGGAACTATTATATCAACACTCATCAAATAGGGCATGCATGCACAAATCACTCAAAACCTCATTACCATCACACCACCGAATTTCTTTTATTTCAAATTTTTTTTAATACTACCCTAAATTAACTTACACTAAGTTAGCATGAAGAAAATGGACAAATGCAAGGAACAAATCAATAAATTAGTTAGTAGAGAAAAGGAGAAGAAAAATAAAAGAAAAGAAAATTAAAAATATAGAAAATAAAAATAAAAACTAAACTACTAAACAATTAAATCACTAAATAAAAATAAAACTAAATCACTAACTAAACAATTAAAACAAAAATAAAAACAATCCACTAACCAATTAAACTAACAAGAATCACTAACTAAACAATTAAATTACACGACTACATTATATAAAAATAGGCTACAACAAGCTAAATTATTATTATTATTGGTGAAATTTTGTTGTTGTTGTTGTTTTTTTTTTTTTTTTTTTTTTTTTTTTTGGGCCCCATGTGCACTGGAGATGGCTGTACGTGCGATGGTCAATTTCTTCGATGCCCAGATTTTATTTATTTATTTATTTATTTGGGATGTTAGTGTTAGCCGCACGTGTGTCGGAGATGGCCACATGTGCGGTGGTCGGTTTCTGGTACCAGCACAAATATTTTTATTTTTTTTTAGGATGATGATGATGATAGGTACAAGGATGATGAACAAAGCTCAAAATCACCATTAAACTACCAATGTACTAATATTACAAGTGAAAACTAAGAAATTTAAACAAAAAGAGGGTGATTACCTTAAAAAAAAAAAAGGAAGAAAAGAAATGAAGAAGAGAAGACGTAGATTCGTCGGAAAAAATGGCCGCCAGAAGGTCGCTGGTCCAAAAAGATGGTGATGCTCTGGTAGGAAGGTGGTTTTGAGAAAAAAGTGGGGTGAAGGTTGAGGGTTAAGGGTTGGAGGTTGAAGGGTTGGTGATGGTGGGGTTGGATGATGACGTGGTTTGATGGGTTTGTGAGGTAAAGAAAGAGAGAGAGCAAAGAAGATGATAAGGTAGAGAGAGTGTGCTAGGAAGAGTGAGGGTCAAAAGAAGGTCTAGGGTTTGGCTTAAAGGAATGGTTTTTTTTTTTTTGAAGAAGAAGAAATATAAAATAAGTAAATAATAATAATAATAATAAACAATCTGCACAAATTTTATTTTTTTGATGAAAAAAAAGTAAATAAAAAATAATAATAATAAAAGTTTTTTTTTTTTTTTTGGAAACAAGTCGCTCCACGTGCAGTGAATTATGGGCCGCTCCAGCAGCGCTCGCACAGTGTCCATTTAGGCCTGGGTTGCTCGTGCGACCTGGGTCTATTTAATTTGATTTTTTCTCTATGTGAAGTTCAACTCATATTGCATTCAAAAACTCATTCAACCCTGCTTATACGCAAGATTATGCAAGACTATTTTCTAAGTGTCTCTACATTGATAATATATCCAAGAGAGTGATTATATACATACAGATTATTGACTTCTAGAGAGAGAATAGCAATATATATATATATATATTCTCCATTGCATGGGTATAAATGTAGCAAAATCCATAAAGAAAAGAAAAGAAAGTAGGAATATTTATTTTTGATCAAAGAATGAAAGTGGGTAGGCAACAACATCACCCCTCTCTCTTAATCCATTTGTTGTTCAATAAGAATTTTTTGGAAACCCAATTTTTTGTGATCATTTATTGGAAATCCAATTTTTCATGAAGTTAATTTGTGTTTATTGGAGGAAGATTCCCCTCAAAGTGAATCGGATTTGTTCTAGTTTCTAGGTGTGTTTTCACTATAGCTAAGAATAAGAAACAAGTTGTTTACAGAAAGAGGCTGCTCTTTGTTGGTGAGGTTGCTTGCGGGTAATTAAATTTGCTATATAATATTTTTTTGTAGGTCAATGTCAATGTCAAATGCAAGTATGGCTAGCATTCATGAAGTTAGATTTGACAACCACAATTGTTGATGTGGCAGCAAAGCTATGGTTAAGATTTCTCAGTCAACGAATAACCCAAATTGTTTATATTTTGTATGCCCCCATTATGTGAATGGCTATAAGTTCTTTGAGTGGCACATATATAACATAATTTGAAGGTGGTCAAGAATGATATTCTTGAAGAACGCATGGATGTCTTGTCTACTCTTAGAGAAGTAATTATCTTGAATAGGGAACTCAAAGACATGACTGTGACGAGTAGAAAACAATGTAAAGATTTGGCAATGGTGATTAAAAGAGTTGGTGATAAGTTGAATTACGTCTTTGCTTTTATTGTTGTGTTGTTGGTAGTAATTGTCATTCTAGTGTATTTGAAATAGTGTATGTAATGTAAGGTAGAATGAGTATGACTCGTATTTATGCTAAAATGACTTATAGGTTGAATGTGTATGTAATCTATAGTGGACCATTACCATTTTGTTGAAGTGATAATGAATGTAATGGGTTTTTTTGTTTAAGGGTTAAATGTAATGACTTGTTTCTTCTTATTAGCTAGAGACTCGTAACAAAATTGATGGCTAAAAAAGGTTCAATGTGTAAACAAGGAACAACTATTCAAAAGTTTATTTCAACATGATTTACCTAGTGGTGGAATGCATTGCAAAGAGGAATTGCCTCTTAATAGGCATGCATTACAGGCACAAAACATATGATGTGAACTGAATTATATGAAAATATGTCAAGATAATCCAAAATAAGATATGGTACAAAAGAGTATGTGCAATAACATTTGGGTAACAGAACAAAATGAAGTACCCATTCTTTTTTTGTCCTGATTTATTTAACAAACACATCTCAAATTTTACAAGAACCCAAATGCACTCGTCTTCAAATGCTACTAGAAACAAAATGGAATTTGTGCTATTCTCTTGTTGATTCCAAAAGTCCCAAGTTTTACTACAAATGGATTAGAACATGAACTCAAAACAAAATACATATATATATATATATATAATAGTAGCAACAATTGCGAGGCAAAAAACAGAAGCAGTAGATTGTGAGGCACAAATAGCAACAGTTAAAAAAACCACAAAAGCATCAACAAATTCAACAATTGGATGAAAAATTTAGCATCAAGTTCAAATACAATTCATCTCCTATGCTTGAAATTTGAAATGTCTTTCACCTCTTTGTGCCCATCTATACCCTGGTGAAGAAAAAAAAAAGAAAGTAGCATCAACATCAAATTCAGCAAAAAAACAAAAAAAAAAAAGGCCATTTCAGCACAAAACAATAACAAAATAGCAAAAAACAGCAACAAAAAATAGCAAAACAACATTAATTTCAGCAGTAAAACATTAGCAATTTCAGCACCAGAATAACAGCAAAATAGTAGCAATTTGAGCAAAAACAACACCAAAACAGCAGCAATAGAACCTGGCTACATATTACAGTATTTGTTGGTTGAGAATCTGTATTTAAGACTTCAAAATCTTGAAACCCAATGTCATACCCACCTTGAAGTAGTGTCATAAAATGTTGGTTGAGCACAATGCGACAAATTGTTTTCCTACAATGAATTGATATTATATGAGGCTTCATAATAAGATTACATAATCATATTATACCCACACATTAAAAAAAAAAAAAAAAAACACTAGTTAATAAAATGTCACTCACATTATATATGGGCTACATCAGTGGAGGAGGAACTGAAGTACCACCCATGGCAAATGAATGAGGAGGATGAGGATGAATAGGAGGAAAATTTTCATGAATGTAGATATCTCCTCCAGCAGATAATGGAGAAGGTCTAATTGTTGGAGCTGCAACAGGTTTTGAAGAACTCACAGATTTAGCACGGGATTTCTTTTTAAAGCTTGCTTCCAACGCCACCTCACACGGACCTTTTATCCTTCTTTTGCCCTTCTAGTTGGGCGCTTTTTCTTCAATCCTGTTGGAATTTGCACAACATGATTGTTGTCTTCACAAGCCACTTCTAAGCTTTGCGGTTGATCATTAGTACTTACTTCATTTTCAGTACAAAAATGGGCACTTAACTTGCTTTCAACATTTGCACCTGATGCAGCGACTTGTGAAAATGAAAAATCATAAGTTTCCTCAGTTTCAGCAGCTCTATATGTTATTGCTCTAAATGTGGTCATCAATGTCTTATACCGCGAGGCTTGTTGGAATTTGACATCTACTTGAATCTCATTTCCCAACCTGTCCTTCACAGCTTTTGCTCTTACTTATATGATCCACCTTTTCATAATGTATTGTAAAGGAACCTCCTTCAGCTTCAATATTTCTCTCATAACCTTCAAACAGTTACTGCACAAAATCCATTTCCTTTCAAACTTTGTACAACTACAAGCCAAAAAACCATCCATCTCCATCTTCACTTTCCTTGCATTTTTCCTAATAGCATCGACAATTGTGTATAGGGTACAAGCCTCACCATATTCAATTGCTTGTATGTTTGATTCAACAACCATATTCAATTGCTTGTGTGTCTGATTCAACAACAAAAAAAATACTCATCTTGAAACTCCTCAAAAATAATTTTTGTGTACACATTACCTATTTGACTTAACATTCTGAAATGGGCTCTCACCCTTGGCAACCTTTGGCACAAAGCATATCTTGCTTCTAACTCCTTGTACTGCTTCTCACAAAGTACCCTTTCAAAATACATGAAGAATTCATTTAAATTAAAAGGAGAACAAATGTAATCCTTCACATTAAAAGATTCACTGAGTTGTGTTGTACTTATTCCCGTAGCCCATGTTGATCTAACATATGGCCAACCCCATTTTTCTTCACCCTAAATGTCAACTTCAACCAATGATTATCACGAGCATCATATGCATCAAACATTTCCCCCCACTTCATTTTCCATTCATTTTCATCCTCAATACCAAACATAAATTTATTTAATACACCTTTCACCCCCTTATCTTGGAAGAAACAATTAACATGCCTTAATGCATTTTGCATCAAATGCCAAGTGCATAAATGGTGACTCGTGTCAAGTATCACAATGGGTATGGCCTTAGCCATTGGTAGCATCTTGATTGGTAAACAAAGTTTTTGGCGCCTTTTTTGACATAGTCTCCAAAAAAGTTTGAAATAACCATACAAATGTTTCGGCAGTCTCATCATACAAAAAAGCTGCATAAAAAACAACTGTTCTCCTATGATGGTTAAATCCCACAGAAGATGCAAATGGCCTATGCTCTTTATTTAACTTGTAGGCAGTATCAAATATAACTACATCGCCAAATTGGGCATAATCCATGATCATTTGTGCATTGGCCCAAAACATATTTGTTGTTTGCTCCTCATTATCTAACTAGAAAGCATAAAAAAAAAAAGATGGATTCTTTAAAGATTTTGGTTGAAAGTATTGAAACACATTACCTACTTCTTCATATGCTAAACTTTTTTGTCTTTTGGTTCTCAAATAATTTTTTTCATCTAATTTCAAAAACCCAAGAGACTGCCTCCTACCAGTTTCCCTACCCATGAGTTCAAAAGACTACCCTAAATGAAAACCAGATTGTGAGGCTAAGTCTAACTGAATTGCTTGGATAGTTGATATCATTCTTTACGATGGCAATATGTGGGCACAATTTGGAGATACAAGTTCATGGTTGTGTTTTTATTTGAAATCACTTGCAACAAATTTCCCAATAGTGACATCCAATTTAACAAAAAGTCGGGCCTTACAACTAGTCCTAGTTTTAGCTCTAGGTTTTTTTTTTTTTTTTTATCAATGGGTCTCGCTTGACAACCTTCCGAAATCCCTCATTGTTGCAAACAAAATTTCTAAAAATAATTTGTTTAGTAAACTTGTTCTTGTTACAATATTCCTTTCTTATGTTAAGCCCCATTATTCCTCATGCATTATAAAAATCATACGCACCTTATTCTGATTCAAATGTCATTTCTACTTTTGGCTTCCAACCACAATTGTTGTCAGCTTCCATATCCATATAAAAACACAATTGAAAAGTAAAAGCAATGAAATGGGAGAAGTATCAAAATGCCATTCATCATAACTATGAAGAGTTAATCCTATAGAAAAGCTTTCTTTACACACAACTTTATAATTTTTTTTTTAATTTATTAGTAATTAATTTGATTAAAGAAACGGTATAAATGGTTGTCGTATACATTAATTTAATATATTCTATTCACTCTTACATTTATTTAACCTTTACGAAAACCACTGGAAAAACCATTTCTATAACAAAACTAGCAACAATTTGACAAACAAAATTAAGAACAAACGAAACCAAATTTGACAATTAATTAACCATTATCTGAACTACTCATCAAAATCGTAATGATTCTACTTTTATAACTTTGATGGAATTTAACAGTTCCAATCATCATAACTATGAAGAGTTATTCCTATAAAATCATTCCTATAGAAAAACTTGCTTCACACACAGCTTTAGGAGGAAAATAAAAATAAAAATTGAACCTTTAGGAAATCAAACATCAACAATTTGATGTCTTATACATTAACCTTTAAAAAATCAAACAACATCCTTTAACTGGATGTCTTATACATTAATTTCATGTATGCTCTTCATACATTAATTTAACCTTTAAGAAATCAAATAGTAACAATTTTACAAATAAAATCAGCAACAAAATCAACAATTTGACAAAGGATAATTTGAAAAAACCAGTGAAAAAAAACCAGCAGTGAAAAAAACTAGTGAAAAAAATCAAACAACAGTGAAAAAAAGAAAAAGAAATCAAACAACAACAAACAATAAGAAGCCTCAATTAGTATCAAATACACCATTGAAAAAAAAAAACATACTACCTTATGTTTCAATTTGGTGAAGAAAGCACATAGAAGGGTTTTCTCGTTGGGGCTCTAGCTCATATTGTAAATCTTGAAGGCGGTAAGAGTGAGGATGATGTGCTAAGAGAGAGGGAGAGAGGGAGAGAAAGAGAGAGAGGGAGAGACCGAGAAGGATTTTGGGCCACTTTGCAAGAGTGGGTTTTGGGAGGAGAGGTCATTGTTGGTGTTTGCCGTTGTAGAGCTTCGCTGTCGAGTTCGTGAGATGGAGTCGTCGCTGGTGAAGAACTCAAGAGGGAGGGAAAATGTTGATGGGAAGATATCGGAGGGAAAATTGAAAGACTCTATTTTGCTAAAACAAATTTGTTTTTTTTTTTAGCTGAAACAATTTGAGCCGTAGGTTTTTCAGTGGGGTGATGTGGCCTAATTTGGTTTTGGTTTTTAGAAAACACTTTTCAGAAAATTTTACTTTTTATTTTTTGTATTTTTTTTTATTTTCGATGAATTTTTTAATATTTTAAGGTTTTTTTTTTTAAAAAAAATTTGTAGACACACTTAACATAAATACACTTAAAAAATATAATATTTGTGAATTTTTTTTTTTAAAATTCACTAAATACCAAAGATATAAAAAAAACTAAAATTCAGTATATTTTTCGTATTTTTATGCAATTAGTAATTTTTTAAAATATTTTACTATTTAGATACATTTGAGTAATGTGCATCTAAAAAAATAAAAAAAATTACTTAAAATTTTAAAAATATTTATTAAAAATAAAAAATAAAAAATACAAAAAAATAAAAAAATTTAATTTTTAGAAAATTAAAACCAAACATACTAATTTCTTACTCTAAAAAAAGAGAGGATAAATTACACTTACACTCCCTGAGGTTTGGGTTTAATACATATCACCCCTGATGTTTGGGAAATTACACTAATATCCCTGTCATTGTAATTATTTAGACGGAATATAGACATTGAACTCATGCACTCTTTATTTATTTATTTATTTTACTTTGTTTTACTTTTTCTTTTTTTTCTCCTTTCCTTTACTTTTTTTTAATGTAATTTTCTCTATTTTTTTATTAGGAGTTATTACCTTTTATATAAGCAGGGGTTTATGTAATGAGACTATTAACCATTAGGGGTGAGCATGGTCCGGATTGGACCGGATTGGGGTAAAACCAGGACCAATCCGTTATCTACGGTTTCTGAAAAATTGGAACCAATCAAATCCGTTTAAATCATGGATCCAATCCGAACCAATCCATTTAAACACGGATTGGATCCGTTTAGGACTATGGATTCACATAATTAAACAAAAAAAATATATATATAACACTTTAATTTCATAAAAACATAAACATAGCGCTATATTAGATCCACAATAGCAACATGTTTTTCTATAATAGCAACATATTGTTCTAGAATTTAAACAAGCATAAGAAAACTGGATTCACCATAAAAATTTAGACAATTATAAATTAAAATTAAAAACTAACAAACAAAAGTAATAAAAGACGATATTATACGGGTTTAGGTTTAAGTTTAGGCTTTATATAGAATAAGAAAAGATACTATGAGGGAGGATGTATAATAAAAATATAGATTATTTGCATACGGTCCGGATCGGTTCAAATCCAGAACTGTGGGGTTCAATCCGGAACCAATCCGTGGACTACGGATTTTTAATTCTTCAATCTGAAACCGAACCACGGATTCAAAAAATCAATCAAAACCTATTGGATTGGACTAGACTGGATCGGATTACGGATTTCACGGATTCCTTGCTCAACCCTATTAACCATAAGGATAAGAATATAATTTTTAAAACGTTAGAGGTGTGAGTGATAATTAGACCAAACTTAAAGGAATGTCAGGGTAATTTATCCCCAAAAAAAATTAAAAACTAAAATAGGCGCGGTTCCTTCCGTTCTAGTCAAGTTTTTTTTTTCCTTATTCTCCGCGCCACGACAAGAAGACAACAGTCAGCAGAGAGAGTACTGGAGGGAGAGGGAGTGAGAGTGAGAGTGAGAGTGAGAGAGAGAGTGAGTGTGTGGTGAGCCCATTGAACCTTTTTCCAATTACGGAGCGCTTGGAATCTCTCTTTGTCTGCTCAGTGGCTGGCTTCAGGAGAGGATAGCATACGATTTTCTATTCTACCCTAGGGTTAGATAGATATACAGAGAGAGAGGGAGAGGGGTAATTAGAAGAAGCAATAATGGAAGCAGGAGAAGAAGAGTACAAAATGAAGGAGCGCATAGCTGTGGTGGTGATCGTATCTCTGGCGTCTGTTGCTGTTGCTTCTCTTTTGGTGGCCTGCATCTACTACTGTTACATTTCCAACAAACTCTCCAAGCGTCAAAACAACCCCAAAAGTATGCTTCCCATCCCATCAACAATGCCATTTACTCTATTTTTTCCTCTATTTTTTTTTTTTTTTGGATGGGATGGTTGGAACGGTGAAGTCTCTGATTTCATAAAGGTTTTGGCTTGTCGAAACCCTAAATCAGTTGAAATTTCTCTAAGCTTTTTATTTATTTATTATTTTTCTCTAAGAAAATTAGGAATTGGAATGAAAGCTATGGATCTCAAGTTTTTGGATACTTACGGCCTAATAAGTGGACATGTTGTCTAATAGGGCGTATCGAAAAAATTTATCGTAAAAAAAGTCACTAAATGTAAGTTTTAGCGATAATTTATAAAAGTCGTGACAAAAAAAGCCACTAATTATTAATTTTTAGCGTCATATATAAAAAATTGTCAAAAAAAAAATTATTTTTAGCGACAATTTTACCAAGGCTTATTTTCAGTAGGACTTGATAGGAATTAAGTCTAATTATTAAGACCTATTGGTAGTTTACCTAAGTTTTTAATCCTGTAGTTTTCTGGCTTCTTTTCAGTGAAGGTTATTGGCTATTGTTTTCCAGAGGTGGCTCAAGCATATTTGGGGCTTAAGGAGAAAGATCTATTTGGGGCCCTTTATAATTTTACACTGTAATTTTTGTTTTTGACATTATAGTTTTTATTTAAAATTTTTAACATTCACAAGTAAAACAATTTCATTTAGTCTAATTTCAATAAATGTACCTGTTATAATTTTGATAACTAAGTGAGGAAAGATATTACTTTTTGTAACCAATATGAGATTTTTCAACACAAAAGAAGAAGAGGGGAGAGGGTATAATGAGATGAGTTATTTTGTTTTAATCTGCATGATAAGAGAGAAGGGTACAAATCAGGGTCGTCCATGAGCTTTCAGGGGCCCTAAGCGAACCCATAATATGGAACTCTACATTTTACATAGCACTCAAAAAGATAAAATTAGCTTTAAGAAGAAATTATGACAAAAATGTTAAAAATAAAATATAGTCTTGTTGCTTTATATTTCAACCATTTACACCAGGAAAAAAAAAAAAACCAAATAAAAAAAAAAAAATTGAAATTGAATTAGCTACACTATAGTATCACTTCAACATTTTTGTTCTTGCAAATCTAATTACAAAATTGAACTAAGTGCTCCTATTTAAGATTGAATTAATTCTTCCTCTTCTTTCTTTCTTTCTTTCTTTCTTCTTTTATTTATTTATTTATTTTTTTAATTTTTTTTAAATGTGTAGATAAGTACTTTTTAGGAAGTTTGACTAAATCCACAATCCAACAAGCAACGAATCAACGATCAATTCAAATTCTAGATATTTTAATTTTTAGGTATAGTTAACAAACAATGGAAGTAGAACCTAGAATGATACAAAATCTATAGGCATCTAGAGAAAATCTAAGAAAGTTCAATCTCAGAATGGCGAATTGGGTTGGGAAAAAGTTTGGTAAAGTGAAATCAATTACTTTGGGCCCTCCATTAATGAAAACAAAATTGTTTTTGGGTTTAGTATTAAGCAATGGACTTAGTTGGGTTTTGATAAGTTAAAATTAAAATTATTGGGGTCCTCCATTAATAAAAAACAGTATTGTTTTTGGGTTTGGTATTGAGGGCTGGACATAGATGGGTTTTAATATGTTAAATCAAAATAATTGGGGCCCTTCATTTGATTAAAGTCTTGAAAAGAATTATGTTCATCCTTAGTATAAATATTATTCCTAGACGGGGGCCCTATTTTTTGGCCCAAAGTGGTTGCTTTGTTGGCTTGCCCTCCGGGTCGACTCTGGTACACATTTACTTTTTTTTGATATATATAATGACAGAGAAAACTACATATTCCTTTTGCATTAATTGATGAGAGATAAAGAAAAGGATAGCACTTTGCTTTTGATGTGACTATGAAAGAGAGAATAAATTATGATTAGGACTCTAAACGAGCTGAGTAGTAGGTTGTGTAAGCTTAGTTTGAAAACTGAGCTTCAAAATATGTCGAAGCATTGTTTACATTATGAGTGGATCTCGAACTAGCTTTTAACGAGTCAAACACGAGTTGAGAGCTTTATTGTGTATAGTGCATTTATTGAGCCAAGTGGTAGGTTGTTCAAGTTTGGTTTGAAAACTTAACGAGTTTAAAATTGTGTTGAAGCTTGGCTTGTTTACATAACAAGCCAAACTTGAATGAGCTTTTAACAAGTCAAACATGAGTCGAGTACAAGTAGCTTGATTTGTTTAACAATCATAGTTATGATGAACTTTTATTTAATGATTTAATGAGAGAGGCCATTTTTTTGAGAGTATAACATAAAAAGATTAAGGGAAAGCGAGTTATAATAGGTTTGTCTTTTAATATAAACAAGAAAGTGATAGGGAATAATGTTGGGTGTTTTAATTTTTCTTAATAGTGTAGAAAAAGAGAACATGTCATAAGAGGTATAAAATTGTCTTTTTTGTCCTGACCGAGAGATTTTTGAAAGATGTATAAATGTAATATTGAGGCCCTTTTTAATCCAATGAGAGGAGTGGTTTTGCTTTCTTGTTGATTTGATTGATATACTAAGATGACTAATGGAGTGATATTTTGTTATGATAATTTAAGATTTGCCCATTTTTTATTTACCAAACCAAACCAAGCCTTAAGTCCCATTTTTTATTTATTTAAAAAAATATTTTTGTTTATTGTTTTCAATTTCTGAGAGATATTTTGATTGATGGTTTCTATATATGGACACTGTATAATAAAAATATGATAAATGTGGCCGTTCTCTACTTGGGGCCCTAGGCAAGCACCTAAGTTGCCTTACCCTTGAACCGCCACTGTTGTTTTCTCAAATCCTATTTAGAAGATATATATATATATATATTTTACATTTTAATTATTTCTTCTAGTATTTTGTATTTTCTCAACAAGCAGAGCCAAAATCTTGCTCTGATTTTCTATCTTTAAAATTTGTTTTGCATTTTTTTCTCGTTCTCATCTTTTGCTTGCAAAGAAAACTGGGGAAAAGAAATACAAAATAAAATTTAACAATAAAGAAAAAAGACTAATCTTTCGTATGTGCACAAATGAATGCAATTTTGCCTTTTTAGGTCCATTTGACGAATACTTTGGATTATTTATCTTTTACTTTCTTGTATTTCCTTGTTATTGGTGGCTGCAAAACAGAGAATTAGTTGATTTTTATTTTTATTTTAAAAATTCTTTTCATTTTGTTTGAAGGGGTTGAACATGTGGAAAGAGGTAGCAGCTTTTCAAATATTGAAGTTGCCAGTGAGAAAGGACTTCAGGTATTCACCTTCAAGCAGCTACATTCGGCTACTGGCGGTTTTGGGAAATCTAATGTGATTGGACATGGTGGGTTTGGGTTAGTCTACCGAGGAGTGCTTCAAGATGGTAGGAAGGTAGCAGTTAAGTTGATGGATAGGGCAGGAAAGCAGGGGGAGGAGGAATTCAAAGTAGAGGTTTGCTTTCTAAAAAATTTCTATTTGTTTGCTTCATGTGAAATGTATAGGAATATTTTCCCTTTTATTTATAAAAATAAAAAAAATAAAAAAATTGGGGTTGCAGTGCTCTGAATGGTAACTGGATGGTTAACAGGTGGAATTACTAAGCCGGCTACATTCTCCATATCTACTGGCATTAGTTGGCTACTGTTCAGACAGTAATCATAAATTGTTGGTTTACGAGTTCATGGCTAATGGTGGTCTGCAGGAACATTTGTATCCCATCAATGGTAAGTGGATGCCATTTGTTTACGAGTTCATGGCTACTGTTCAATGTCTTTCTAATTTATTGTATCAAGGCTTCATTATGCTTGTTTGATCCAAAGTGGTGTCATTTTAATGATTTGTCCATCTAATGTACAGCCTCACACCCCCCCCCCCCCCAAAAAAAAATAAAAAAAATAAAAAAAATCAAATAGATTTTTGTTTGTAGAGTATATATCATGTGTTTTGATGAACTATATGCTTGCATGTAATGACCCAAGTTTTTAAAAGATTAATTATGTGGAGATTAATCAATCTAGGCGGAGTTTAATGAGTAGGAATTATCCCTTTTTATTTCATCATTTAGGTTGAAAGTGTTCAAAAATTGGTAATATGGTGAAAGGTGAACAATAGAAAGGTTTAATTTCCAAAAAATAATTGTTAGATTTACAGAACTAGGATTAACTGCATTACATTTAACAAAAAGGGCTTAACGTCAATTTGTCAAATCAGTCCCAGTTCTAAAATCGTTGGTCCAAAAGTAGGTCTCTCTCCGTAATCAAGGCTGTCCCTGGTCCATGCCTGAAATGTAGGGGATGAGCAAAAGAAGAATGTGCTATTCGATATCTCAACACATGTATGCTTGTTATGCCAAGTATAATTTCAATACTAAGAATAATCAAACCACATCACAGTTACTAAGAGTTGTGCAACCGCACCCACACATACTTTCATACTAAATAAAATACAGCACGAGGCCGTTTCCACAATTTAACTCACACTGTTTCTCCCTTTGTCATTAGGAAACACAACCAAAGGTTACTAGCCCCCTACACTACGCAGTACCTTCCCAGGAACCGATAGATGAAATTCCACATGACCCAAATCAAGCTTACACCATCTTGGACTCAACAGTCCACCCATTAACTCATTATTAATCAAACAAGATTAATGCATCTCAACTACTCACAATTGATCAAAATAACGATTTCTCATTTCCATTTCATTCACTATGACTAACACAATGATTAAACAATTATGGAGTCACAAAATCTCACTTAAATATGGACAAAAAGAGTCCATAAACCACCCTTAAAATTTCCAAAACAAGTTGCAAAACTCCCAAGCTTGTTCTCCCAGCCTTCAAGACATGCCCAAGGCCTCACACTCACAACCCTAACTTAAGACAAAGACAAGAAGAGAAGAGAGAGGAAAAAGGGAGAGAGATTTGTCTGAGAGAAGTAATCTCTCTTTCAATACGTATATAGCAAATATAAAGGGGGTTGTACCACACAACCCCAAGGGGTTGGCCTAGTGGTAAGGCCTTAGGTTTTGGGGGTGTGCTCCTTCAAGATTTAGGGATCGAAACCTCTTAGGTGCTAACAATTCCTTGGAACCCTTAAATTAACTGTGGTGCACTTGCAGGAAACTTCTTTTCAAGGGCTTGTGCATTCCTGGGGACTAGTCGGGCTTTGATCCGGACAGCTCAGTGCCAATCAAAAAAAAAAAAAGGGAAGGGGGGGGGGGAGGGGGGGTGTACCACATTCTCTCCATGTGAGTACCTCAAAGCAAGAGGTGAGAGTGGTGGTAGGTGGAAAAAGTAAAATCACCAAGATGGCCCTAAATTTAAATTTCTACCATAAGTCCCTTCATTTTTTGAGTTTAGGATCCAAACACAAAAATTAAGTTCCACTACTCCCAGGTAATAAATATAAGGGGAAACAGTAATGCTACGTAGCTCGAAACCTTCCTTTCCTGACCCCCCCGAATTCAAAACGACGTCGTTTCGTTGTTTTGATTTATTTATTTATATATTTTTTTTCCAATGACGCAGAAGAGGAAGAAGAAAAATCAAAAAAGAAGAAGAAGAAGAAGAAGAAGAAGAAGAAGAAGAAGAAAGGAGGAAGAAGAAAGAAGAAAGGAGAAGGAGAAAGGAGGAAGAAAGGATGAAGATGTTTTGTTGTTCATCATCTGATCAACAACATCATCATCATCAGCTGATCTTCATCAAAATCATCATCAACAATCATCTTCAGATCCAGAAAAAAAATAAAATAAAATAATCAACCATCTTCATCAACATCACCATCATTATCAGCAACACATTTTCAGAAAAAAAGGGGCTGCAATCGATTGATCGATCTGAAAAAAAAAACGGGCTGAAAAAAAAAAATCGGAGGCGGAGGCGATCGGCGATGGCGACTCCATTCCCTCTTCCCCTCTCTTCTCTTCCTCTTCCTCTTCCTCTTCCTCTCTCCCTCTTTCTGTTTCTCTCCCTCTGTTCAGACATAAGGAGAAAAAAAGAAAAAAAAAGAAAAGAAAGAGACTGCCCAAAATGACGTCGTTTTGGGCAGTCGGGGGATTCGGGGAAGAAAAATTTGGGGGGAAAATCATTTTCCAAGGAGAAATTACAAACAAAGACTCAAGGTTTTGACTTTTGTGACAAAATAAACTTTGAGTTTTTAATTTTTCAATTTAAACCTTAAACTTTTAATTTGTTTTCAATATAAACCATTTGCTTATTTCCGTTAAGTAAAACTGAAGGAAAAAATGGTATTTTAATTATTGAACTCAATAAAAAGGGTAGTTTAGACATTTTTTATTCACCTGTCATTTTTATTTAAAAGAAATAAGCTGATGGTTTAGACTAAAAACAAATCAAAAGATTAGGATTTAAATAGACAAAATTAAAAACTCTTGCGGGTTTTTTTCCTCCCTAAATATAAACTCAATTAAATAGATCATTACAATTTGTTAACATTAAATCATATTTAAATTATTCAGGTCCTTACATTGCACCTGCCTTTGACGTGGTCTTTTAATGTTATTGGACTCCATTTGAAGCAAGAAGAGATAGGATGCAAATCACCCAACAGCCTAAAGATAAGAGATGGAGAATGAACTCACTGAATTAGTGGTTATATGAAAGAGGAAAATGGAAGAGATATTGAATACAATAAACTTATCAGTGTATATGGTTGACTTGACGGGCATTGTAAATGTCCTTTGTCTTTATTGTCATTAACATGGATTTTGGAGTTTTAAAATGGTGGTATAGACATCTGTCACAATTAAGGGAGAAAAATTGAAACAAACGAGGAAATATGGAAATATTTTTTTGGTACTTTTTTCCCCCAACTTTAAAATCATACTTATCCATATTGCACATTCATGTCTATGACCCAATTAGTTGTCATATTAGTAAAGCTATCTGAAATGGAAAGGAAATGTAGTTTTAAAATCCATCAGTTGTGTCTTGTTATGTATGAATCATGGAGTAGTGTGTATATGAATTTTAGGGTGTAAAAGGAGCTTATGATGGTTTGAAGGTGTTGGAGAGTACTTCACAAGCTAAAGGGTAGATTTTTGTTCATGTTGTGTAGTTTGTATTTTAGGAATTGTTAATCCTTCTATTGACTAGTTTTAGTGCGATAACCCTATCCAACCCCACTAGAAATAGAGTGATGACCTATGTTAAATGTATTCGGGTGCGGATGCAGGTGTGTATTTAGAGGTCGGATTCAGCAAATCTCAAATTTAAGGGTATACATACTCGGCAAAAAGAGTCATAGTTTTATATTTTTAATCTATTATGTGAGATAAAATGGTACTATATGTAACATACAATGTCAAAAAGGTATTTTATAGCAATTACACAACAAATGATGCGTATAAGATAGTGTTAGTGTTAAATATAAATATATGAGAAGTGTCAAATGGAAAGTTTCAGTCACATATCTCACACTCTTGTCTGAGTGTCGGGTGTTCGACATGGGTATTTGATTTATTTTGAAGTGTCTATGTAACATTGGCGATGACGACCCAATAGTCATAGACTACTAAGGCCTAACTAAAACAAATTGATAGTAGTTTGTAGTATTGGGGTTATACTTGTTTAGATAGCGGAAAAATATAATCCTTGAATCTATTTGTCCTACAATTGAAGAGATACGAGATATCCATATATCACACAATTGTTAAGAAAGCATGTAGAGAGTTGAGGAAGCATGGGATGGATGTGTGTTTTGTTTTAGGTTTTGGAATGTAAGGTCCGTGTAGGGATATATTGGGCTGCCTGGTTTTTTGTCTGTATTTGGATGGCACCTCCATTTTGGTGCCTTTCTAAATTTGAACCTTAGCAGAAAGAAATAAACATTTAATGAAGTAGTGTTTGGTCTGGCATAGATGTGGTTCACCTTCAGAGTGTTCATGCCACTTAACTGGCAGCATCTAAGAATGAAGTATCCGTGATAGACATTCAATTAAATCAAGCAAATTACAGCTCAATAACAAAGAATATACATAAACTAGAAGATATACAGGACTGTTTGATTGGCTGGACTCATGTTCTAGCGTTTGATTGTAATTTTCTGTTAACGCTAATCCCACAAAAATGTGGGATACTCAGGATTGAGAGAGGTGTGGTATTCACAATCCTACACTAATAGTCAGGATTATTAGTCCTCTCACTATTAATCTTTCCAGTCAAACAGAACCTATAGGTGTTAGTTATGAGAGAATAATGGTTATGTGGCACTTAAGTGGTGAAATAATAACAGCTTGGACTTGGATTCTATGGCCATCATAGTTGGGTGGATCAAGTCTTCTTTCATTTATCTTTGTCATGTTCTGCAATAACATTATTTTTCCTCAGACACTGAGTTTGAACTATCAGTATAGAAATAATAGCAAAAATGGGAGGAATGAAATTCACAATTGGAAACCTAGAGAACCTCCAAAATCTTGGGAAGATATTATCCAAGATGAACTAAACAATACTATTTCTGGTATTGAGAAGGAAGATATCCATCAATAATACAAAATGTAAGGAAGCTATGCAAAGCCATAAACCTATTGCTTGGATAGACATGTTCAATCAATGGCAGTACTCAGCAGGTGCATGACTTTGAACCATTTTAAGGTTGTGGTTAGGTGTAGAAGCGAAAGTGCTGAGGACTTAGAAATGGAAGGAATGCTTCAATGGCTACTTTCTGGATAAGAAGCTTCCTTTCATGTTGTAAACAATAAAGCTATGACAATATGGGAAGATTTGGATTGGTAGATGTACTATCAAATGATAATGGATTCTTTTTCTTTCAGTACAGGAAAGGAGACAAAGTTGCCTCACAAAAATCTTAAAGTAAAACCTGAATAAATGTACAATTTTATAATATACCTGTAGAATTTTGGACTGAACAAGGCCTCAATTGTATAGCCAGTGCTGTAGGGAGACCTCTGTATCTTGATCTGATGAGTTAGCCATGCATAACGTCAACTTAGGCAAAAATCTGCTTAGAAGTTGCAATTGATTCTCACTACCCAGAAGAAATTGAGCTCCAGTTCTGAAATTGGAAAGCACGACTATTTCAGTTAGATATCCATGGAAACCTCATGGGTGTGCCATGTGCATAATGTAAAAAATTTCGGCATATGAGCAACAACGTGTTAAACAAAAAGATAAACAGTGGAGAGATAGAGCTGGAAAAGAATCTGAATGAAATGAATCTTGGATCATCAAAACAGGCAAAAAGAAGGTTGTGTTTGATGATGGCAAGAGCACTTGTGAATGTTCCAAGTACTGCTGATGAGGAGAAACTAGGGATTCAGGGAACTTGAACTCACATACTCATATTGTTGAACTGATGGCCCATATTCCTGTATACTCTGATGATCAGCAAACTAATACTGAGGCAATGGTGGAAGATAGTGAATTTAACAAAGCTGAAAGTGAAATATAGAATAGAACAAATCAGTTGGAGAGTATGAAATACAGATGACATTGATCTGCTTATACGCTTTGTTGCTCTGAAAACTATTGTTGATACCAAGAAGAATAAAAAGGAAAACATGTGTAAAGGTCAAGTTCAATTGCCCTTGGGGGCAAAGGATGCAACAGTAAGAAAGGAAGTAATTGATTATTAGAATCGGCGTGTAGAATATCGGGGGTCTTAATTACCCCAATAAGCAAAGGGAAGTCAGGAAACTGGTTGTAGAGAGTGTTTGTCACTCTTGGATAAAGTTGGAAAGGAAAATATTCATAGCACAGTTCAAAACTGTTTGCCTGAGCAGTGGGATATGATCCATAATGTTTCTGAGAATCCTGTGGAAAGAATCTGGTTCACATGGGATCAAATGGCTTTTAAACATCACGGTTGCATTCTTCTGAGAAATGATCACCTGTAAAATGGAGATTATGGAAAATAGGAAAATCTTCTTTGTATCCATTGTATATGGGTATAATAAAGTTGCTATAGGAGAAGCTTACGGTCAAAACTCATCTCCCTGAACAACCTAATCATAGATGAGGCATGGATTGTTGGGGACTTTTAATATTGTTGGAAAACAAAGTATTAATATGAACTACATTTTGGGCTAGCTTAATTAGTCCAATAGTTTAAAGGCAACTCTCAATGTTCTTTTTTTAATAATATGAAAATGAAAAACATTGATCAAGAGCTTAAAGCTCAGTAGAATTTGTTTCTTCCTCCCCACTCCCTCATTTTGTGAGAAAACGTCCAAACTGTGCTGATCTCTTTAATTCTGATCAGAACTTCAATTACTGAGTTGTATATAAATCATGTGGTCCCTTTGTGTCTACCTGAGCTTTAAATTTTAAAAGAATTTCTAAATTAAAATACTAGTATATAAATCATGTTTATATTTTTTTTCATTACTTATGTTGCTATACATTACCTTACTTGTTTGTACCCAGTGCACAAGGTTCCCCCTTACAGCAGAATCTGGGAGATGGGAATAGGACGGGCAACCTTCCCCCCACTTTTTTGTGGAGAGGTCGATTTCCTTGGCTTGAACTTGTGCCACTGCGCTGGAAGCAGATAACACTTGCCATTGCTTAATATTAATGTGTGGATCATGATAGCTGTAATTATTAGCATGTGAGATTCCACATGATGGAGCTTTTATTAGCCCTTTTTTTTGTTTTTTCAAATCTGCAGGGTCTAACACTATTTCTTCAAGGTTGGACTGGGAAACCCGGTTGAGAATAGCTTTGGAAGCTGCAAAAGGGCTGGAATATCTCCATGAACATGTCAGTCCTCCAGTAATTCACAGAGATTTTAAGAGCAGCAACATCCTTTTGGACAAAAATTTTCATGCTAAAGTTTCTGATTTTGGATTGGCCAAGCTTGGATCTGATAAAGCTGGTGGCCATGTTTCAACCCGTGTGTTGGGCACCCAAGGATATGTTGCCCCTGAGTAAGCAATTTGATGAAAACTCTTAACCTTCAATAACAACAGAATAACGTATATTCTCTATTTACCATGTCGAATGTTAACAGAGTTTGTTGCAAAAATAAAAAATAAAATATTAATGTTTAAATTTGACATGATATGCTATACAGGTATGCATTAACTGGTCGTCTAACACCAAAGTCGGATGTTTATAGTTATGGAGTTGTTCTTTTGGAGTTGCTCACAGGCAGGGTTCCAGTTGATATGAAGAGAGCTCAAGGGGAAGGTGTTCTTGTATCTTGGGTGGGTTCCTTGTCTCTCTCTTTAGTTGATTCCATGACATTTTATTTTATTTGATTCGAAGACCAATCATATCCCTCCACATAATATTTTATTGTAGTTTTTTCTCTGCTCTTTGTTCCATTTTCAGTAGTCTGTTTTCATTTCCCTCCTTGTCCTTGACTTCTTACATTTTCCAATCCTTTTGTACAAAAAAGGCTTTGCCCCAGCTTACGGATAGAGAGAAAGTTGTAGAGATCATGGATCCAGCACTGGAGGGTCAGTACTCGATGAAGGAGGTTGTTCAGGTGGCCGCTATTGCTGCAATGTGTGTACAACCAGAAGCAGATTACAGGCCACTGATGGCAGATGTTGTCCAGTCACTGGTTCCACTGGTCAAGCATCACAGGCCTACTTCTAAACTAGGCAGTTGCTCTAGCTTCCATGCTACCCAGTCTCCCAAGGCCTAGGACGAACTGTGATAAAGCAACTAACATGAAGCCAGGGTTGTCTATTTCCAATGAGTTTCCTAGGTTGATACTCGGTTTTTCTATGTTTAGGGCTTTTGAAGTCTTTTGTCACCTGTTTGGAGAAGAAACAGCATCTAGACTTTTGTGTCAGGGAAGAGTCTGTAATATTTATTATCCAAACCGGTTTTAATCCAAAATTATGGCTTACCAACTGCCTTTGATTTTTACACTAATTTAAAAGAGATTGCTGAGCTGAGAGTGAGTGGACCAAATTTTCTTGCCTCTGCTAGAAGTTTGCTGATGTACTTTTTGATTATCAGAGTTCTGAATTCAGTAAGATACTGACGTAGGTCAAAAGAGTTTAAATGCAAAATTGGAGCAACAGATAAATTCACTCCTGCAGCGCTGTTGCAAACGTCACTCACTCACTCACTCTGGCTTTGTTCAATGAGTGAGGATGATTTTGGCACCTGATAACATCACGTGAGTAGGAAACTCAGGGCAGGAATCTAATCTAATGAGCATTTGTCTTGTTTGCTTGGATTATTAATTATTATTATTATTTGAAGTTCAGGGAATAATATGTGCAAGTTTGAGGGAAAGTTATACTATGAAAGATATTGCAAGGTTATAACATCAAACAGGTGAAAATTGCACTCTTTGCAATGTAGTATTTGTGGGATCTTACCATTAAAAGAAGAAAAGAGAAGATATGGCTTGGCTCAACTTAGCTTGTGAGCTAGTTGTTGATTTGAATGACTTAAATTTCGAAATGTATCTTTGCTAGTGGATGGTGGGATTGGTCCCTTAGATTAGTTGGTTCAATGGATTGGATATCGAGTTTTAAAAAAAAATAAAAAAATCTAAATGTATCGGGAAGGACTTGAAAAGTTTCAAATTGAATTAATCCTAGAATTGTACAGTTTGGTAATTTGCAAATTTGACTGTTTTAGAAGAAAATTGAAGAGAAAACATAATCAATTCAGGTGGTGAGTCAGTGGTGAACCTAACCTAACTCGACTCATGAACAACCATCCTAGCTCAGATGAAGCATGAATGGAAGAGAAAAACCGCGCAGGGCCGGGAAGAAGCCCTGGTGGCACCACAACATTCAGCAAATGGTGCCATGCCATCTCTATTTCTGTCACACTAGGTTTTGTCAAAACTTATATTTTTGGTCCATGGGGGGCTCAACCCAAATTCTAAAGAGAACAGCCAAAACCTTCCTATATCTATTATTCTTGGTCCCCATGTACTCTTTCTTGATTCCCAATACCATGCTATATAACCAACCATTTTCTCCACAGAAAAAAGGGTTTCAACATCCTCTGAGAGAGCTTTGAGTGTTTTTCACCATATTGTGTTTAATTAATTTTTAATTAAAACCCAACTATACTGGAATATTTTTCAAAATTGAAAGAAAATGGTTTTTGGACAAAGCAATTGGACAATTAATGAAAATTAATGAATCTGTGAATATTAAAATCAACTTATTTCAGTCTATAGAAACCTTTTATCATCATCATCAATAATTGAGACAAATTCAAATATGCTTCCCGAGAAAATATAATTAAATATTTTTTTGGAAGGAAAATAAGGAAATAAAGGTTGGGAAATAGTTATGAGCATCTCTAGCAAGCTTAGCCAAATAGCTATCCCAAATTTCACTTTAACTAGCCACTTTTTAAACATACACTCCAACAAAACTCTCTACTTTAGCTATATTCTTTTAAAATATTATTGTTCTTTAACTATCTTCTTTTAAAATATTTTTTCTTCTATTTTTTTTAAATTTTTTTTTTTTGTATAGCTACAACTATATTTTTGTAAATTTTATATATTTTTACAGCGGTCATATTTTTCAAATGGTCATATTTTTATAATAGTCAAAAAAGTTTCAATGATCATTTTTGTAATAGTGATATTCTTCAAATGGTCATATTTTTGCAACGGTCAAATTTTTACAACCACCATATTTATTTTGTAGCAATCATATATTTTTTTTTGTTTACACTTTTCAATTATGAATCTCAACCCAATTTTCCATTCATCAATTCTTTGATATCTCTCTCTGTGGCTTCCAATCTTCTTTATGATATGCTTCCAAATGATTCTGATACTGATGATGAATTGGAAATGTTAAAGCTATTACTACGGATGAAGAACGATTAGATAGTGAGACAGGATCAAACTCGTGTCGCGGTTTTGTTGGAGGTCGTAAGGTCATTAAGCGCAACCATATTCAAGGCCATGAAAGGCTTTTTCTCAACTATTTTGTTGAACCATTAGTATATCCTCTTAATCTATTTCGGAGGAGGTTTCAGATGAAGCGCTCTCTTTTTCTTCGAATTCAAGATGCATTACAAGCGCACAATTCATAATTTCTACAAAAAAGAAATTGTGCTGGAAAGCTTGGTTTATCTTGCTTATGGAGTAGTCGTTGATTTTGTAGACAAATATGTAAGGATTGGAGAAAGCACTACAATAGAAATTTTAAATTTTTTTGTTAAAGCAATGGTTGATATTTTTTCTGATGAATATTTGAGGTCACCAAACAACAATGACATTGCTAAATTACTAGTGGTTGGTGAAAGTCGTGGATTTTCTGAAATGCTAGGGAGTATTGATTGTATGCATTGGAAATGGAAAAATTTCTCGACTGCATTGAAAGGTATGTATATTGGTCACATCCATAAACAACAATTATTTTGGAAGCTGTTGCATCGTATGATCTTTGGATTTGGCATGCATTTTTTGGATTACCTAGGTCTCATAATGATATCAATGTGCTAGAAAGGTCTTTTATATTTATAGAACTCGCTCATGGATGTGCTCCTCTAGTTAATTACACCATCAATGGTAATGAATATACAATGGGATACTATCTCTTTTTGGGGTGAATACAGGGGATACTATCTTGCCAATGGTATATATTCTTTTTTTTTGGGTGAATACCAATGGTATATATTCGCAATGGTCAACATTTGTGAAAACAATTCCTTCTCTGAAAGGAAATAAGAAAAAATTATTTGTTACAGCCCAAGAGTCAACAAGAAAGGATGTAGAGCGTGCATTTGAAGTGCTTCAAGCACGACTTGTAATTGTGCGCAGATCGACATGTTTTTGGAATTCTAAAACGCTAAAATATATTATGAACGCATACATTGTTGGTCTAGCAAAATAATAAATTGAATAATTAGCATGAATATTATAATATCGATGACAATAAATAATAATATATATAACCAAACAACAAGAGTAGGAAAACATAGCTGTAAGGCTATGGGAGTTGTGTTGTCACTGTCCTAAAACTGCTGAAGATACAATTAGAGTGAAGCAATTCCAAGATAAAACCCATGTTGCTCATAGCGCCCCTCCACGAACCAGAGTTGCCCAAAATACAATATAAAACATATATAACTCTTATAAATTCTTCCATCTCTTAAACCATCTTTTCTATATCTTCTTGTATACAAAAATCCTTCTCTCTATATCTCTCATTTAGAAATCATAAGAATGTATATATATATATATATAGATGCGCCAATTACTAAAAGCAACCGGATATAAATACAATATTAATTTTGATATAAAGCTTGTAACCATTGTAATAAATTACATTTATCCTTATAAAATTATTGGACATAAATATTGTAACTGTAATATTTAAATCATATTAAATTTGTAACAACAAATAATTTATTTTTATGAAAATATCCTAACATGCATAATATTACATAATATGATCATTGAGGATGGATGAGATGATAATGGAATAAAAGACTTCAATTATGATGTAATTGATGACACTCCCTATGTAACCATGTTACACGAGAGAATGGATAAGTTGCACTCAGAGGTGTGAGAAGAGGTGCGACAATAATTATTAGTTGAGTTAGGTCATAGGTTTACTCAGTTAGTATAGCAATCCGGGCTTAGACTTGACCCATTTATTGCTTTTGAATCCGGGAAACCATATCCGTAGCAATTGTTCTTCTCTCTTTTCATGTTTGGTTTTGGTTTCAAGGATTGACACCAGTCTTGGTGGTGTCGACATTGCCTTCATTTCCTTGTTTTGTTCTGCTCCTAGGGTTGACACTTGTCTTGGTGGTGTCAACACCGCCTTGATGCTGTGTTCTTGGTGGGGCTACTGAAATTTGGGGTCGACACCAGTCTTGGTAGTGTCGACACTTGTCCTATTGTTGGCCTTTGGGGTTTGACATCAGTCTGAGTGGTGTCGACACTATCCTGCTGCTCAATCCCATAAATCGTACTGAAATATAGGGTCGACACCACGGGTTCCTAGGGTCGACCCTTGTCTGCAGCCAACATTTGCGTCTCAGCTTTTTCTTCTTGAGGGTCGACACTACTGTTTTGAGGGTCGACCCCTGTGAGCCATTTCTACATTTTGTTCGGCTTAGGCCCTACTTTTTTGGGGATTTTTGACTTGTTCTTTTCATTTGACTTTTGAACTATCATTCTATTATGACCTAGTCACTATAAATAGACCCATAAGCACATTTCTCTCATGAGTTACTTCTCTTTTTCCCACTCTACCCGTGACTTCTCTCTCTTTCTCTCAAAACTCAATTTTTCTCACTTAAATCTTCAAATCTACTCACCTAGAGGTACCTTCTCATCTTGGCCCTTCAAAATAGATTGTAGATCGTCTCAAGGGCTTTCTTTTGATCCAAGAGGTTTGTGGTCTCACCAATGTTGAGTTTTTTCGAGTTCTTCTCTTCCACCTTTTTAAGTTTGAGGTAGGGATTCTTCGCACTTTTTTATGATTTTTAACTTAGTTATATGCTATTTCTAAAACAATATTGTGATTTGGCAATTTTTTGAACAAAAATCTAGAGTTTTGGTTTGAAATCAAAAGAGGGGTTTTCAAATGGAACCATGGAAAAGGTTGTGGGGATGTGATGATGGTTGTTATATGTTGAAATAATGGGCTTCTTCACTCAAAAGTGATTTTGAAAGAAAATGAGGTTTTGCTAAAAAACTATGAGTTTTAACTTGTGTTGGAAAACATTGAAAGATGATGTTGGTTTTTGGAAGATTGGAAATAATGTGGATATTGATGATAATAATGGAGTTGGATATGTAATATCGCTTACATTTTGGAAATGATGAAAATGCTTATCGTTATTGGAATTTTCTATTGATTAGAAATATTTGTCTTGGGCTATCAATGGGGAATAGCTTTGATTGTTGCAGAAATTACATGAGGATTAGGTGAATTAAAACCAATTTCTTATTTATTTGCATTGAGTATTGTTGCATATTTAACACATTGTAAATGTTATTGCTTTGAGAAAGAGGGGTGAATCTGGGAAATGATTGTTGTCTCATTGAAATAAGTTGGCCTGTGTATCCATGGTGAAAGTCTTAAAAACCGCGCGTATACATGGGTGCCGATCCTACAGACGAAATTTTCGTGAAATGGCGATAGTAGTGTTTGTATAGCTTACGTTTGCATGGGTGCCAGTTTACGATTTCCTACAGATGAAATTTTAGTAAAAAGTTGTATTTGTTTGGGATTCCCAGAGTTGTGATTCACCACCCTGTTTTCTATTGAAAGGGAAATGTTTTTATGAATTATGATATAAACTTGTCGTTGCATGGTTTGAAAGGGATACAAAATGTTTTGGGCACAAGCATTACATTTGCATATCACCTTATATCTTTGTTAAGATTCATATACTGTGTTGGATTATTTGTACTGAGCTTTGGCTCATTCTATGTAGGAAAATTATTTTCAAGTGTTGATGATATGCCTCCGCCAAGGCAATAGCTTGGGAGGACTTGGAAGTGAGAGTTTCATTTTGTTTGTTCTATTGTATTTAATTTGTACAAGCCTAGGGCTTTAATTGTATTGAATTTAAATCCATTTTGTTGTAACCAAGTACTGTCTTGGAAAGCTGTAAGCCTTTAGGGAACTTCTTATTTGTTCAAATTTTATTCTATTTTCTTATCATGTAACATATGCTATAGATTTAGGGATAGGCTTATGAATTTATATCTGCATATGTTACTCTTTTGTAAACCTAATTGAAAACTAATGGAAGATAACTGCTTACACGTGTTGTTATTAAATGAATATAATGGATGGTTTATTCTTTTTTATTTCGGGGCATTATAGTTAGAGCACAAGTGTAACAGAATGCAAGCTCATGATAGACATGGGTGATGTAATTTATATGCTCGGATGTATGATCCTTAGGGATTGTTCTGGTAGATTTATCGGTTTGTCTTTAATGACTTACATAAGAAATACCCTAGAATGATTCTAGATGCAAAATTGCAAACCTGTTGACTTATCTGTCGGTAAAAGCTAGAGGCTCAGCTATTGGTGATTCCTCAAATAGTCTCAGAGAGAAATAGATGACCTACATTCCTTGATCTTTTGTGTGGGGAGCTTAATATATGATATGTGAGCGTATTCAGCATGATGAGTGTTAATCATTAGAGATGATTAACTAAGAGTTGTTTAGATCTTGATCTTGCTAATTAGACACAGTCTAGAAGATATCATGCTAATATAAGAGATTGTGGATAGGATGCTCTATGGGTATTATATAAATTTGCCCCTTTGTAATATTCAATGCGCTAGTCGGATGCACCTTGAATGAATGCAAATTGGTCACTAAAATGTCTTCAGAGTGGTAGTTGCACAAGAGGTAGTGATCTTAAACCACTTCATGTGAGGCGCACGTGTTAGATTCCTTTGTATGTGCCTATCGCAAAAGATGCTAATAGGGCCTGTGTTTTAAGTCTAGAATTGCGCAAACTGTGGTTGTGTTTTTCAATCGATCACTTGTTTTTGTGATATTGTGGGATATTGATGATATTATGTGATATTGTTTGTAGTATAATGATTAGCAAAGGATGATGTCAACAATCAAGATTGACTCAATTCACATGAGCAATTGCTTTTGGCGCTAGGTAGTGAGTAAGGATGAGAATAGTAGTTTAGCTTATTTTGAGCTGAGAGAGGCTTGAATTACTTATTGTCAATGTTGCCTTGGTTGGAGCCAAGATGAGGTCGTATTAAAGACCAAACATGGATGTCAATGCCCATTTTCCATGTTGTGCCTGTTATGATTTGCCAGATGCGAAATCTCACTAAGTGCCTAGAAGGCGAGAAAATAAAGAATTCGGGTTAGGCATTAGAAAGTGACTTGTGTGCTTAAGAGCGACTAGACTAAGATTTGTACGGTGTATGGAGTATGACATCACTCTTTGGAAGAGTTACTCTATCATAGCGTGTATTCATACGACATGTGCTTGGTGACTGAGGAATGAGGTGATAGAATGGATCTTTGCTTCCTCACCGTGTAAGTCTTACACGTCATTATTGATATGACTTTCACTTTTTTATCCTTAGTGACCTTTGACTATGTTATAAGGTTAGGGATTGATGTTCAGCTACTTTGGTATGATACCTGTGATCATGTATGATTCGACCTTAAGGGACATCACTAGGAAAGCGATCAATCCTAAACTAAATGTTGGAACAATTCGTCTTGAGTTTTTCAATTGATCTTCGGGTCTCAAAACTTGGCGATGATCTTGTCTATGTAGAACAAAAAATTGTTGTTTCAAGTCGCGTTACTTAGTTGTTTTCCAAAAGACAATATTTGCACCCACCAAAAGGTGTGTAGGGGGTTACAGCAAATCTACCTCCATGATACAATGAAGTTTGATCTAAAGATCTAGTCTACCGGCGTCTGCACTTGTAACGCCCTAAAAAAAAAGTACATATGAACCCAACATTCATGATATTCATAGACAAGAGAATAAAGCATATTTCCATTCATCAGAGTATTCTTACAAAAAGTAATATATGTTGATGACAAAAGTAAATGCCCTGTAGGCTTACAACTTTCCAAGTCAACACTTGGTTACAACAAAAGAAGAGTTTTAACTCTCTACACAAATAAGCCCTTGGCTTGAATTTACATGTATCACCAAAATAGTAAAACAATCAAAAGAGTCTTCAACTCCCAAAACCTTCCAAGCTAAGGCCTTGGAGGTGGCATAACACCTGAACCTGAAAATGATGTCCCATATAGGGTGAGCCAACGCCCAGTAGAGATATGCTAAACATAATATGAGCAATAACTAAAACATTAGCATTTGATAAATGTTTAACTCATATAAACAAACATACATCTCTTTCTATTTCATTATCTAAACCAGTTCATAGATATGGTTCCCTATTCAGCCAGACAGTTCATAATGAGACTGCAACTCATGTCAACAATACTTCAACAATTCAATTTCAAATGAGATTACAACTCATATTATGATCATTTCAACACTTTAATTCATCTACGTTATACAAACGCAATTAAGATTTCGGGACTTTCACCCTGGACACTCCGGCCAACTTAGTTATCACTGGAGTCCATCCCCTATCTCCTCCCAAATCCGGTTTAGGAGTACATCCCCTATCTCCTCCCAAACCGTGGAGTACATCCCCTATCTCCTCCCAGACATACATATACAATGTACTTAAACACTTATCATATACAATGATCAAGCAGAGCACATATTCAATGTGTTATTCCATCCGTCATATTCAATGACATACTTAATTGATTAGTTTTAATTCACCTAATCATCATGCAGTGTCTACAACAATCAAGACTATCCTCCACCGATAGCCCAAAGCATTTATTTCTAAACAGATAATAAATTGTCAAACAGATAAATTATCTACAATTTCAAAGGTGAGTGATCAATCAATCCAATTCCACCATTAAATCTCATAATTACCCAATTTCATTATTTCCAACCCAATTTCATATTTCCATAACCTTCCCAAATTAATTATACAAATTAATTCATCACAATAAATTAGGGCTTTTCTCTCTCTTTTCTCAACATTGACCCAAAGGTTCAAATATCATCAATAAACATCAATAACCTCATTTTAAGACCCAAAATACACATGTATGGGTCAAAAGAACAAAACCCCTTTTTATACATTTTGAAACCCTAGCACCCAAACTTTCCCAAAATGCAACATTTAATCCAAATGTCTAAATGTCTATGTCAAAGATCATAAATGAGTAGTAATCCCTACCTCAAATTTCGGAGCTCAAAAGAGATGATGAACCAACTCGAAGGTGCTCCAAACCCCAAGATTTTCGGATAAAAATGGAGGTCTTGCAAAGCTCTACCACTTTAATGAATGCACAAGGGTTGGGTCTCACTAAACCAAGATCAAAATGTAAAGAGAGAGAGAGAGAGAGTTCTAGAGAGAGGAGCTCTCAAATTAGGATTTTGGAAGGCTAGAGAGAGAGAGAGTCGAAAAAGTGATGTAAAAAGGCTTCCCACGGACTGATATAATACACCGTCTGCTCGAGCGTGGAACGCCCCGCTCGAGCTTCAGACACAGACTCACGCTCGAGCGTCGAATGCATACTTCCAGAAGTTCTGCAGGCGAAGGTCCCCGCTCGAGCATGAAAGTGGATGCTCGAGTGTCCGATGACCTACAGAGAAAAGTACTGAAGGTTGAATAATCCCGCTCGAGTGTCAGAATGCCCGCTCGAGCGGAGGAGCAAAAGCAAAAGGCCCGCTTGAGCGTCAAAAGCCCCGTTCGAGCGTGAAGGCCAAAATCTAGGCATCAACTCTTTGTTTCTAAACACAACCAACCTGTTTCAAACTTGCCCAACACGACCCAAAACTCGAATACAAGAGTAACGTATGGGAACGAGAATAAGACAACAACACATCCACGGAACCGAGTCCGGAATACAATAAACAAGGAAGGGAAAACTGGGATCGCTATAGCACTGACGACAATAGATTAGAATACTCTTGATATAATTAAGAAAACCAAGACACTGATAATCAAGTTTGCAGAATTTGATTACTAGAAAGAAAAGCAGAAACTTGCTTAAGAAACTCTTGATCGAAAACTCTAAATCAATAGGGAGAGAGAGAGAGAGAGAACTACAGGAATGCTTTCTGAATTTTGAATGGACTAAAATGGCTGATTTCGTAGCGTATTTATAGGCTTTGATGCATTTGATCGAATGGTTATGTTCCTTGATGGCATCCGATCAGATCTGACCGTTGCATCAACAATCTATGGTGTAGATCATTCTCAAACCGAATAGATGCCTTGACTGATCATACCTGATCACGATCGGGTGCCATCTCATCCATACGAGCGTGCGTATCTCCAATCAACGACTATGATCAAACCATTCCAGATCGGACACGCAACCGTTCGATCGGTTGATTGACTTATTGCCAACGGATGCCATATCACTACCATGTGGAGTTGACTGTATTCTACGTTACCCATGCCACGTTGGATCTACGTTATCGCTCCAACCTGTTCATTACAAATAGGAAAGCGCCCTCATAGTGCTGATGCGTTCGTGCTAAGTGCAAAGTGCAAAGTGCCCATCAAACGTCACATAGCCTACACCACGCGTACGCGCGCGTGTGCGTGTGTGGATGGCACCATCCTTGCGGTGTAAGTGCATGTATACTAGCATCTATCCCACAATTCCATATTCAAAGGAATATTCCATGTAGCACTTTATTAAGTGCTCCATGTTTTCCTTTCTTTCCGATATGGGACAAAGTCTCCAAGCTTATTTCAAGTTTTCTAAAGAAAAACAAAAAAGTTTTTGAAAACACCAAAAAACTGAACAATAAATTTTGTAAACCCATTTTGAAAATTCCCCAACATTCCCCCACCATTTTCAAGATATCAGATGATGATTCTTGATTCATTTGGCAGCCTTATGCATAGGTGAAGATATCTTACGATTTGAATTATTTACTCAGTGAAGACACCTCAAAGTTAGTCAAGATGGCATAGTAGACTTGTCTTTGAACTAGCGATCTTATACGACTAACCGGACATATCTCACACACAATACAGGTTACCTCAAGTATTCAAACAAACCGACATGTGGATTGGCCTTGTGTCTATATCTTGTTTCATGAGCACTCTAGAGTCAAGCCCTTGGACTCATAGGAAGCGGCACCACCTCCTACACTCACATAGGTAAGCTTATTGAGAGTACCCCTGTAATTTATAGTACCCTAACAATCCAATTGTAAGCTTATTAAGAATTTGCTAACTCATTCTCTTCTTTTTACATTACAGGTATCAAGCACTTCAACCTTGGGATGAAAATAAAATAAAACTAAGTGCTTGTAATCACGACATATGGTGTACTTGGGCTCATTGAACTCAAGACTTGATGTTTCTTCAAGCATTGAGGTGAGTTTTCTGCCAGGAGTGATTATGTTAAGTGGGCTTAAGAACCATCCCCATTGATATTTTCCACATCAAATCCCTTGCAAGTCCTTTTGTTAAGGGGTCAGCCAAGTTTTCACTTGACTTTACATAACTAATGGTAATCACACCTTCTGTGATTAACTGCCTAACACAACTATGTCTCAGTCTTATATGCCTGGACTTTCCATTATAAACATGGCTATAGGCAAGTGATAGAGTTGCTTCACTATCACAATGCAAAGATATTGATGGAATAGGTTTTGGCCATATCTTAATCTCTAACAAGAGATTCCTTAGCCACTCTGCTTTTTTGCTGCAAGAAGCCAATGTTACAAACTGTGATGCCATGGTTGAGTCTGTTATGCATGTTTGCTTCTTAGAACCCCAAGAGATAGCTCTTCTTCCAAGAGTAAAAATCCAACCACTCGTGGATGAGTGATCTTCACGGTTATTTATCCAACTAGCATCCGTGAATCCTTCTAGCACTGCTGGATAACCATTATAGACTATTCCATAGTCTATCGTTTTCCTTAAGTACATAAGTATTCAGTTAACAACATGCTAATGCACGCTACTGGGAATACTAGTGTATCTACTAAGTTTTCATACTGCAAAAGCAATATCAGGTCTAGTGCAAGTCATGCCAAACATCAGGCTACCTATCACTCTTGAGTATTCTAGCTTATCAACAGCTCTTCCAGTATTAGGATACAATTTCAAATTTGAATCAAAAGGTGTAGACATGGGTGTATAATTATATTGATTAAATTTCTTAAGAATTTTCTCAATATAGTGTGACTGGGTAAGAATCAAATTATTGTCCTCTCGTTTGATCTTAATACCCAAAATTATAGTAGCCAAGCAAGCCCGTGTCTTTCATACTAAAGCTAGACGACAAGAAACTTTTAATACTTTCAATGACATCATTGTCAGCGCCAAAAATAAGCATGTCATCTACATATAGGCATATGATTACACCTCTATTGCTAGTAAACTTACTGTACACACACTTATCAGATTAATGTATCCTAAAACCATTTGACACTATTACTTTGTCAAATTTCTCATGCCACTATTTTGGAGCTTGTTTCAATCCATATAGTGACTTCACGAGTTCACACACATTGTGTTCTTGACCCTGTACAACAAATCCTGCCGATTGTTGCATGTAGATTTCCTTATCTAACTTTCTATTTAGGAAAGCGGTCTCACTACAACAATTTACACTTTTGGCGACCAAATTTGGCTACTAAAAGGGATTTAGTCACCAAAAGTTCAATTTTTGGCTACTAAAAATTATTTTGGTCGCCGTTCGTTCAAATTTTTGCTACTAAAATATTTTAGTCGACGTATATTATTTATTAGCGACCAAAAAAAACATTAGTCGGTAAATTTTCCACAATAGGCGATTAAAAAAATTATTAGTCACTGTTACTCTAGCTTTTTAGTTACTAAATTTTATTTTAGTCGTAGTATACTAATTTTTGCCGACTAAAATAAGTTTAGTCGCCAAATAATAGCTACATTTACATTGTTACTCTTTGGCGACTAAAGAATTTGGTCGGCAAATATGCAGTTTTGGCAACTAAAAAATATTTAGTCGCGGTATACTCAATTTTTTCCGACAAAAGAACAATTAGTCGCCAAATAGTCAACTTATGGCGACTAAAAAAACGTTTTACTTGCTAAAAGATTTAAAATATTTAGTGGGAACATATTTTAGGCGCCCTAATTTAGGCGCCCAGATTTCAGTCATTTTCCTCTATTTCTCTCTCACAGAGAGAACCTCACCTCCTCACTTCACCGAAGTCTCTCACCACACGTCCATCGCACATTGCCACCACCGCAAATCACCACCGCCACTGCCGCAGTACGAACAGGTTCTTTCTCTTTCTTCCATCTCTCTTTTGCTCTCTCTCTGTCTCTCTCTCTCGCTCGCTCTCTGTCTCTCTCGCTCTCGCTCTCAGTCCCTCGCTCTTTGTCTCTCTCTCTCTTTGTCTGTCTGTCTCTCCCTTCCTCTATTTTCCCATTTCTCACTCTTGCTTTCGGGTTTTACATGATTTAAGGTGTCTAATTTTGTGTTGATTTCTGAAATGGGTTTGGTTTAAGTGGTTTGATTTCTAGGGTTTTATGGGTTTGATGTGGTAAATAGGTTTGATTTAAGTGGTTTGATACCTTTTCCCCTCTTTTCCTTTCTCTCTCATTAGGCTCAAAGCCCTAATCCGACTCATTGTGTATGTATTTCCATGTATGGCTACTCATTAGTTTCAAATTGTGTATGTATTTCCATGTATGGTTGCTCATTGATTGTGTATGTATTCTCATGTATTCTGATTATTTCAATTGAAATTTGATGCTATGATTGTATTAGTAAAGAATTTATTTGCTTCCCTTTTATGATTATTTCTCAGAGAATTTTGTGGTATTAAACTAAGTTCATAATATTGTGGTTTGAGGCTAGTTTTGGGTTCGTCTAACCATTTCATATAATACAATAGATGTTTTATATCTCTTCTTACAAAAAAAAGTTATTGATTTGGGTATAAAGTGTGAAATGGTGTCTGATTTACATCATCTGTCGATAGAGTATCAGCTTAGCAGCCTTGTGGTGTAGAAGTGTGTATAGGGCAAGTGATAAACTTTCTGAAACATTTGGAATTGGGTCTAATGCCATCATTTCATAGTACTTCTAAGCTACCATAATCACATTCTTTAGGAAACACTTCTAAAAGCTTTAAAGTAGCATAACTGCGCTCACAAACTGCTCTATGTTCGAGTTTCTAACCTAATCATGCTTCATAAAATTTAGAATTTTTGTCCTAAACACGACCTTTTTCTAAAATACGCTAATTACAAAATATATGCTCTTTTCCCCTTAATATAGTCAAAAACACAACTCATTTATCAAAAACATCCGACTCATTGCTCTCTCTCTTATAGAAACCCAACTTATCTATTCTTGCAGGTTTGGCTGGCAGCAATATTAGTCTTTGGACTCTAGGTTTTTAGTTTTTATTTTGGGGTTTTTTTTTTAAGGTCCCTGGTATTAAGATTTTATAGCATAAAGGACATCTAATATTTTCATAATGTCTAAGGTCCCTCAATTTGATCCAGAGAAATTTTGTTCAGAGAAATTTCATCTAGAGAAATTTTGTCCAGGGAAATTCTGGACTAGAGAAATTCTGGACTTCCAAAGAATTTTTCTGGGTTCAACCCAAAGAAAATTCAAATTTCTCTGGTCCAGAATTTCTCTAGAACTATAAAACTCTGATTTGATCAATTTGTCTTTGGTTCTGCTGTTGCTGATTCAATCACAATTTCCTGCACAAACAAATTAATAGTTTATCTATGAGTTTGTGATAGATTTTCTTTAAACTTAATGCTATGAATTTCTCTGGGTTCAACCCAGAGAAAATTCAAATTTCTCTGGTCCAGAATTTCTCTGGAACTATAAAACTCTGATTTGATCAATTTGTCTTTGGTTCTGCTGCTGCTGCTGATTCAATCACAATTTCCTGCACAAACAAATTAATATTTCTTCTATGAGTTTGTGATAGATTTTCTTTAAACTTAATACTATGGTTGATTCTTGGATTTATTTTGGAATAATATAGTTTAGCAACTTGATGTGTAAAACCTCGTACCTGATTGGCACTCTCTAGACAAAGAAGATGATGAAGGCTTTAGGAATTTCTCTGGAAAGTCCAGAATTTCTCTGGAGAGAAATTTCTTTGGACTTCTTAGAATTTCTCTGGACAAAGATGAAGGCATTAATTTGAATCTGTACAATGATAAATGACATCAACTATCATAATAAACAGAAGTAACCCTTACTTGTTGCCTCTTTCATCAATATGAATCTGTACAAGTTGAGGGTAGAGAGAACCTGCAGAATACGATACAATACATGTCATCTAAATAAAACAAGCATTAATTTATCAAAAAAATAAAAATAAAACAAGCATTAAAGAAAAATATCTCAGATGAAGCAATGGGTTCGGATCTTAAAGATGACTCTGTTTCTTTGTGATTAGAAAGACAAAGTTCAGATTCCAGAAAACTATAAATTTAAATGCCTATACTGACTTTCAAACCTCAAACTCCCTTAGAAAAACAAATTCATGGTGTTCTAAATGTCAAAGTTGAGAACTTGCTTGAATTAGACAGAATTAAGAAAATTGGAGTTGGGTAATCCTCACTCCAAGTTTGATGCTTTCTAAACTGCTATTAATTCATTGAAGTGGAAACAACCTTTAATTAGTTAGGCAAATAATGGCATGAATCCCCCACTCCCAAAATCACTCTCCCCGTCCCCAATACACTCCGAACCGCTTGATCATGCTTTGAGATCTTTATGTTTTGAAATTCGCACCACATCGCACGTTTGAGGGCATAGTTTTAAATATGATATGTATTGGTGTTTTTGGCTTTATGATGCCGTTACACTTCAGTACACCAGTACGAATGAGAATAAAAATTGTGTTGGTTCGTTCACGATATGTGTTAGCTTTCTCTTCGTTCACCTCTACGGACTCTACTTTCACAGGCTCAACAGCTGGAGCTTCCGGTTCAGTGGTGGTTGGAGCTTCTGGTTCAATGGTTGCCAGAGCCACATCTTTGGCTTTCTCTTTGTTCACTTTCTATATTTTTTGAAAAACGAAATCAGAAAACAAAAAGCAAAAGGTTTTGCTTAGTTGGTTGGCAATTCTTCGTGAGAGTGGCCAACGAGCTAGATCGACGAGAGAGAGAGAGAGAGAGAGAGAGAGAGAGAAGAGCAGCGAGAAGAGAGAGAGATGGGGTAAGGGTTTGAAAGTGTGAGATATATCAAATTTCTCTGTAGGGACCTTAGAATCAAAAAATAATATTGTGGATCTCTTCCATTACTAAAAATGGGAGAGGGACCTTAGACTAATTTTTCCTTTTATTTTTTTATTTTGTTCCTGTATTACAACTCAATTGCTGCATTTTCCTTACACCTTTCTAAATATTTTTTGCTAGCATAGCTTGGAATGTCTAAATTATTTGAGGTTTGCTACATCATAGTGGTGATACCAAATGTTACTCTCGCTTTGCTGCTTTGCTTTGCTATTCAATCAATCAATTTATGTCTGAAATTTTTATTCACTACTACTATTAATTAATTTTTTTTGTTGGTTGACCTCTATATCTATCTTGATTTTCTATTTCTCCTTCTTTTTCCTACCAAGGGCCAGAGAGTTGAACTGGGTTTGAGAAAAAAAAAGGGGTGGTGTTTGATTGGCAAGAGGATGTTGCTGAAGTTCTTTTGACCTGGTTTGGTTTTAAAAACCCTCTAATTTTCTTTCTTTAATAATTATTTTTTTCTTGTTCCATAACATTTCAGTTTGATTCGTTTGGTTGGTGGAATTAATGGGGAAGACCATCCACTCTAGTGTACTGTAAGTTGTAGTCAGGAAGGTCAGTCCTACTTCTGAAATTGTTTTGCAGATTTGGTCTTGAGTATGACCTGGATCTCTTCAATATTGTTGTTGTTCCAGATTTTAACATGTAAGTCTCAACATATTCAATGCTTCTCACGTATGTCATTTTTCTTAATATTTGATGTGCTTTGTGATTTTCCCTTTTTAAAAGAAGTCAAGGTTGCTTACAGTTGAAAAGTGCCATAATAAAAAGTTTGCATTCTTATGTGCAACAGTTCTCATTTCTAAGCCACATCAAATGTCATAATCCATGAGATCAACAAGGCCCAGAATACGTATCATCAATCACTATTTTTAATGAAATTGCTATATGAGTTGGCAACCTTTAAACAGATTCTCTCCGATAAATCCCTGCTGCGGTGATTAGATGAGTTTCTTCTCTAGGAAAAGATTTTAAAGTAGGAAAGTGACGAGGAAAATTGTCCTGAAGTGTGTGTGTGTGTGTGTGTGTGTGTGTGTTTTTGCATGTGCTTCATTGGATGTTTTCCTCATTGCTCTGTTGCCAATATATATTTTTGAAATGGGCATCTTTGTATATACTCTTTCAGGATGGTTTATAATTTTTGAAATGGGCATCTCAGTTCAATCAATAGTTAAGTACTTTGGTGAATTCCCAAATTATTATGGTACCTAAATCATTTCAAATCCCAGAGTGACTGAAAGTCGATGATTTCAAATCATTTCAAATGGTACCTAAATCATTTCAAATCTAGTCTCAGAGTGAATAGTCATTTGTCAAATGGTACCTAAATCACTTCAAATCATTTCAAATTTAATAAGCTCATTGCTTTCCAAAAATGAATAGTCATATATTCTATGTGTGCATGACAAATGCAATTTTGCTAGGAATACATATGTATGTGTGTGTGTTTTGTGAATTTCCACATTGGAATTGGAAAAATAAAAATTGTCTTTTGAGCTAATTAATATGTCAATTCGCCATGCTAAAAATGTTTATAGAAATGGAAAAGAAAATTTATGCCTTCTAGTTCATAATGCACAAATAAAATAGTATACAGCTTATACATGATTCAAAATGATACATGATTCACTATTTTTATTATTACAAAGTAGTATACATCTTCAGACATAAAACATAATAACACATACTTCCTATTGTTGTTCCTTCCCCTCCCCCCCCCCCCCCCCCCCCCCCAAAAAAAAAAAAGCCAATGCTGCTGCACATTGCTCAGGTCTATTGCTAGTTCTTTTTAGATAAAGTGCACTTTTTGGTTCTTAGGTTTTGTGTGGTAACGGAGGAGAGAAACTGTTGCTTTTGGCTAAAGGTTTGCTTAAGAAGCACATTGATTCTCATAGCTTGCACGAACCAGAAGGTACACTTAGTTTTTCCTTTTCTGTTCATAATGAAAAACCAGCAGTTAAAATTAGGAAATTATCTTTTCTAGTCTATTAGCATACTAAATGGTAGAATCTGTTGCAGCTCTTACTGTCTGCATTTCTCTGTTGGAACAACAATCCAAGTTCGGGAATGCTTTGGAAATTCTTTCTGGGAAATTAGGATCACTTATAATGATTGATGTCTATGATACTGCTTAACATTCAATACATCTAAATTGTTTTTAAATCATATAAGCTTGATTTAAATGATGTTAATAAGGTAGACAAGAATGGTAAAGTCATATAGGTTATTGATTGTGAATAGAAAGAATAGGATGATCTGTTGCATTTTCTTTCCTAAGATTTAATAGAGATAGAATAGGAGAAAGAAAAAGAAATTCTGGAAGTTCAATGGGGAAAAAGCCGAAGATATTTGTAGTGGGTTTCTCTCAATTGATCTATGTTTGGTCCTCTATCATTGTCTTTAAGGAACCATTACTTGTCATAGCTTAATGAATAGTTTCAGGGTTATCATGCATGGCTGTAATTTCCATGACATTGGTTCTTGATTCTGAATGTTTGGTTGTACCTTCAGTTTGAGTAGATTATACATGAGAATTTATTTTTTGGGGGTTTCTTTATAGCATTTTTTGATTGGCAGGTGGTTTGGAACTCTTCGCAGAACTTCTACAACGTTTTCTTAACAACATACACATATTACTTGAAATGGCAAAGGTATGCATTTCAGTGAAGCTAAGCTTGTTATGTTTCCCAAAGAAGTTTAGACTTTGCTACCATTTTGTACTCAAGGCTGAATGATTTATGTTTTGTCCTTTGCTTTTGTACTGAAATATGTAGGCCACTTCTATCTTCTCTCATGATATCATTCTTTTTTTTATTATTATTATAAATATTCTAAAGTTCTTAATTTTGGATATTTAGAATATAGCTTAGTTGCATGAAGAACCTAATATATGGAGTTTCAAGGTATCCCGAACAGTTATAATTTTGATATTGATGTTTCAGATGTATGTTTTTACGGCGGTCATAATTTTTGTTTGCGCTTGGCTGGAAATCATCCCTTTGATTTTGATCCTTTAACAGTTCTCATTGCTTTGTGAATGCAAACAGTTAAGAGAGGTAGTGTTGACTGAGAAAACAGCATCAAGGTTGGCCAAAATGGGGTTTGATAATTCATTTGATTTTAATTTAATGATTTTAGATTTATATTTACATCTAATACCAAATTGTACACTCGTTCCCTTTATATGAATGGATTAGTAGAACTTAAACGTGTTTAATTATGTAATTATTAGGTTACATATACATTTAGATAGGTTTTAGTTTTCTTTTCAAGCACTTTTATGTGCTTCCAAAAAAATTTACTATTTCCTAAATGTTTCTGTTTCCAAGCTAGCCAAAATAACAAATCAAAACAAAATTTTGATCCTTGCAATTAGGTTTTGAGACCTAAGAAAATTAGATACTTGGATACTTGGATTTTGATTCTAGCAATCATTTCAACCAAGTTCATCCTAGATACTTGGATTTAGCTAAATAGTTGCCAAAGATTTAGAAAGGAGGTGACTCTGGATTCAAATGGATGGGAAAAGAGCTAAATAATACTAAGATCACTAACAGAAAAGAAGAAACCAAACTCAATTTTTGGTGACTATCAAGCATACTGCACTTAAGTCTTCAATATCAAAGTTACAGCAACTAAGCTCAGTTTCATTTAACATCAAAACAGGTTATACAAAATTCCATATTACAAGTAACATTGATAGTGTAATAGAAATAAAGAGGATCAGATGCAATACTTCTTCTAGTAACAATAATGTGCTGCTTAAGAATGCGAGTTGAAAGAACCTAACATCCACACTCCATTTTGGGAAAAAAGTTAATTAAGCATATGTGCACCTCTGTTGTACATCATGCATTTATATGAGCCAGCATAAGGACACTTTTGTTCTGCAGAAATGAAGATAAAGAAGGCCAGATAAAATGTCCTGTACAACACATGACAATTGCAGCCTGCAGATCCATGATTGTGCATAAGGTATTAATTTAATGATTTTAGATTGTGCATAAGGTATTAGATGTAAATACAAGTATTTATGACAAGGAATTTTTATATTCAGAATTTTGTATTTTCTAGCTGCTACACCACTTATTTTCAATTAATGATATAATTGCTTATTTCCAGGGGCTCATAACAGGCTCATTACATCACCACCTGTTGTTATTTTTCCTCACCCCCTTGCAAGTGATCTTAGTTTCTCAAGGTTTGTAATGTAGAGGTTCAAAAATGTTTTTATTGGAATATGGGCATTAAATCTAAAAAAAAACCTACTCTATTTCATCTCAACTTTTTTACTTGTGCAGGTACTGGAATTACTTGAGGAAGCACACATTTGTTCTGGAATCATACACCACAAAGGTTAACTGGATAATGAACCGGGCATTACTTCTCGTGGTAAGAATATTACTTTTACAAGTAGGCTGTAAGTGTTAAAGATGGATGAGCAGAATCGTGAGTGTCCATGTCCTACTGATTTTAAAATTACAAAAGTATCTAGCAATAGGCATCTATAATTTAATAATAGCCCATTGAAACATAATGTCAGATTAAGCCCATTGCTACAATTCCTTGTATGAAAATAGTTTTGTACTTGGAATAAAAAGCTCAAGCTAGAGATTGAAGTGTTGGGAGTGCAACTTATTTCTTCCGCAGTGATGATTCTTGTTCTCACTTTCGTGAACTATATTCTCTCCAGGGTTGGTACTAGCTGGCGGCCTAGCTATATGCACTTTTCTAGAACTTCTCTCTATGTGGAACTTGACAAGAAGAAACCACAATTGTGTCCATTTTTGACAATTCATGTCTCTTTGGTGTTTCTCTCAGCGTAGTTATACTGAATTTGCAGAGTTCATCACTAAAACATTTATGTCCTCTTAACATGCATTAGCTTATTAGAAATATTAATGCAGCAATGAATCTTGATTAGATTTGTTATAAGCTTGGTAAGTTTGTGAAATGAAAAAAATTAGAACAAGTGGTTTGGGACCCTGAGAACCACAACACTTTGTTCGCATACGATTTCAATTTCAGCGCTGAGCAGAGATTTGTTGGTCGACCTGTGGAAGATTTTAAACCTCTCAAACCAACTCTGCGATGGTCTAAAACAACTGGTTAGCTAAATGTCAGGATTATATTAATGAAAAAGTCCAGTCCAAGTATTGACAAAGAAAAAGCTCTTTATCATTGATTACCTATTAGTTGGATTCTTTATTTTTGCTCTATTTTTGGTTTGTAATAATATTTTCTTTCCCGTTGTGAATAGCATATGATTAACTGGACAAAAGTAATAATGCTATTAGTAATTACTTTTAAAATTCATCTATCATAGCGATCATTGGTTACAATCACTTGAATTTGGGAGGTTAATAAACTCTTTTTGTAGCCCCACATGCAAAGATCATTTTTTTTTAATCTCATCAGTACTTTACATTAAATTGGTCAAAATATAAAAAATTACTGAATAGTTGTCTTTGTGGGCCATTAGCTTAATTTGTATATATTATTTGTAGTCATTATTTTCAAATATTGAGTGTCGTGGTAATTTGTAGATTTCAAATGGGAGATTGGTCAGGACTTGGTGCGCACATCAAAAATCAGTGACTTGCTTGACATTTTCCAGCGATAATTCATTTCTTATTTCTGGTTTAGAAGATGGCATGATCATTATTTGGCCTATGATCGGGTAAAAAAAGTGAATCTTCGTTTCTTCAACAATTTAATGTTTGTATTTGAATGTCGTTTAGTTTTATTTTTCAGGAAAAATAAATAACTGACTTTGTAATCACATTGTTTGGTGGAAGTTTGGTAGATGAGACAGATTGTTGGACTGTGGCTTTAAAACTAAATTTTTTGTTGGAGCTTTCATCGTCTATAACGGGCCTATTAACTGCATCAAGTGGCTCAAGTTCAATTTTTTTTATCAAGCTCCCTCGATGGCACATGCAAGGTTACTTAATTATGTTAAATGTTTCATAATAATATCTTTCTAGCATGAGTATTTTTGTTTCTCGAAATGACTTATTTTTGTATTGTAGGTATGGGACCTTGTTACTGGAAGACTTTTACAAACTCGAGCTTTTCTACTACCAATTACTGCAATAGTTGTTGATTCAACAGAGATGAAGTTATTTTCTAGTGATATAGATTACTTGTGGATATTTCTTTTTTGTATATGGAGGACATCATTTTTGTATGATTATCTGTTTGTATGGAATTATTATTTTGGGTTGGATTATATTTGGGTTGTATAGAATTTGATGTTACAAGACCAAATTTTTGGATGGTTGAAAGTGAAATAGAAATATGTATTGTTTTGTTTATATACAGGGTGCAGGTTGCACGAAATAAATACAGGTTGTGCAGAAATTAATAATAATAAATAAAAAAATAACACTAAATAAAGTTTTTGGTGACTAAATGTTTAGTAGCCAAAAAAACAAAATAAAACTTGTTGGCTACTAAAAAATTAGTAGCCAAAAACAAACCAAAGATTTTTTTGCGACTAAAAATTTAGTAGTAAAAAATATATGAGACTTTAGGTGATTAAATAGTTTAGTAGCTAAAAAATAATATGAAAAATAATTTTTTTTGCGACTAAATATTTAGTAGCTAATAATAAATGATACTTTGGGCGACTAAAAGTTTTAGTCGCTAAAAATGAAAATTAATTTTATTTGAAAACTTTTGGCGACTAAATATTTAGTCGCCAATTTATGACTTTTGGCTACTAAGAAATATTTAGTCGCCAATACCTCGTACTTTTCCCTACTAAAAACATTAGTAGCCATTTATAGGACTTTTGGCGACTAAATTTTTTTTAGTCGCCAATACCTTCCCCGACCGTTTTCCCGCGGCAAATCTAGCGACCAAAATATTTAGTCGGGAAAAGGCGTCGGCGACTAAAAACCTTACTTTTGGCGACTAAAACTTTAGTCGCCAAAAGTGCATTTTCTTATGGTGTCTTAACATCCATTTGATGGATTTCAAGCTTGTAAATTGAGGCTAAGGCAATCAACACTTGAATGGTGGTGATTCTAGCCATCGGAGCATATGTATCAAAATAATCGATGCCCTTTTTTTGAGTAAAACCCTTAGCAACTAATTTTACTTTGAACTTGTCAATTGTGCCATCAACTTTTATTTTTCTTTTGAAAATCCATTTACAACCAATTGGTTTGGATCCAGGCGGCAAATCAACAAGTATCCAGGTATTGTTACCCATGATAGAATCCATGTCATCGTTTATTCCTTCTTTCCAGAAAGCAACATTTTGAGACTTTATAGCCTCCTCAAAGGTTAATGGATCTGAATCCATATTCAAAGAAATCATTGTTTACTTACAATATGCTTTTCTGGTTCCTTTTACAAGGTAAACAATGAAATCAGGGCCAAATGACTTCTCAGTCCTAGCTCTTTTACTCCTCTTTAGCTCAACAAGCTCATTAGGTTCATTAGGCTCAATGGGTTTATGTCGCTCACTTTCCTCTGTAGACATCAAAGGAGTTGATTCATTTCCTTAATTAGAATCCAACCTTGGAATGGCTGTGAAACGATTCTCATAAAATACCGCATCACGCGATTCAATGATGGTATTTGTTTCCACTGAACCATTGTGCTCTGCTACTTGAAACCTATATGCTTTGCTATGTATAGCGTAGCCAAGGAATATGCATTCAATTTCTTTTTCACTTAATTTCTTCCTTTCAGGTTCAAGTAATCTGACTATTGCTCTACAGCCCCACGTTTTTAAGTAACCTAGATTAGGTTTCTTTTTTTTCCAAAGTTCATAAGGAGTAACATTTCTTCCCTTGAGAGGAATTCTATTGAGTATGTGACAGGTAGTGAACAAGGCTTCACCCCAAAAATCAGAACTTAGACTGGAGTAAGAAAGCATAGCATTAATCATTTCTGTTAGTCCTATTCTTTCTTTCAGCTACTCCATTTTGTGGTGGTGTGTAGGGTGCAAACTTCTCATGAATAATACCAATATTTTCACAATATTGTGCAAAATGGGTATTCATTGCCTCTATCAAACCTCAGTCTCTTTATTTTGACATTACACTATTTTTCTACTTCTATCTTAAAAATCTTGAATTTATCAAGCACCTTACTTTTTGAATGCAAAAGATAGATATGACAGTACTTAGAGAAATCATCAATGAATGTTACAAACTATTTCTTACTACCTCTAGTAGGGGTACTATGCATGTCATATACACCACTATGCACAAGTTTAAGCAGAGATGTAGATTTATCTACTTTAGGAAATGGAATGCGAGTAATTTTAGATTATACACAAAATTTTCATTTTTCAAATATATCAAAATCATACTTAAGAATTAAATCTACATTAACCATATCATGCATTTTCCTAGTATTAACATGACCTAAACGAGCATGCTATGAAAAAAGAGAATCAACAATATAAGTAGAAACATATGTATTATTGATAACGTTAAGTTTGAACATTCCTTGATACATGTAGCCTTTCCCAACAAAAATCCCACCCCTTAGACAGGACAAATTTGTCTGACTCAAATACTAACTTGAAACCATACATATTAAGCAGGCTTCCAGATACAAGGTTTTCCTGACATAAGGTGTGAGAACCCAAATATGCAAATCAAATAAATAATTAAGTAATAATTATTTTACAATCTCAAATATTTTGCTTGTGAATCTTCAAGTGCAAATTAAATATTATTGGATGGTTTTTAATTAATTTTAAAATCTAAAATAAATTTATGATGAAAGTCTTTAATTTAGAGACAATATTTATTATTTAAAAAAAAAAAAATAGGGGGCAAGCTTTTTTTTTGGGTGAATAAAAAAAAATAGGGGGCAAGTTAGTAAGTATATTTTGATATAATAATTATATTTTATTTTAATTAATGGGATAGAAAATATAATAATATAAAGAGATAATAATTTAAAACCTTTTGTTTAGATATATAAAAAAGGGCAAATTACAAACACCTCCCTCGAGGTTTGATAAAAATACAGATTCCCCCATGAGGTTTGAGAAATTACAAATTACCCCCTGATGGTCAAATTTTCATAACAAATTAGGGGAAATTAGGGGGGAATCTATATAAAAATAAAAACCTCAGGGGGCAATTTGTTGTGGAAATATAAACCTCAGGGGGCGGAATGTAATTTCTCAAACCTCAGGGGGGAATCTGTATTTTCACCAAACCTCGAGGGGTGTTTGTAATTTGCCCTATAAAAAACAAGCCTAGTGTTCCTAGCAGTAGCAGCAGCCACATGAGAGAGATTGGGGGAAAAGAAAAAAAAAAAAAAAGAGGTTGCAACAAAGGAAGGATTGGTTGTGTTGTGCTATGTGTGATCATCGAAGTATAGCTCTCTTAGGTTTTCTTCTTCTTTCTTCTTTATCTTTATTCTATTATTATTTAGTTCATTGATGGAGAGGTTGTAGGTTTATGTATTTTGTATATATATATACACTGTTAAGAAACTTGAGGAAATAAATTGTGTGTAAAGAATGAGTTTAATTCTTAGTTTAAAAATTCTGTACAGAACCACAAACTTTAAAAATCGAGGAATCATATCAAATAGATGAATTTTGAACTGAAATTTTTACAGTAGATTAATTACCTATTGAATTGCATGTCAGAGTTTTCTCATAATTTTTGGGAGTCAAAATCTATATTAACTGGAGTGTTCAAATCTGTCCAGAAAAACTGGTGTAAAACAGTAACTTCGAAAGTGTCTTTCTCCTTGGGTATAAATCCGAAAATTATCAAATCAGTGTCATTACAAGTCTAGTTTCTTACATTTTTGGCCTTGCGTTGATTGCTCGTGTATACTAAGAGAACCATTAATTTCTTTAAAGTGCTGCAGAAAACAATCTGTTTGGGTATAATTAATTGTAAATAATTATTTTGATAAACAAATTAAGTAACACCAATTGGGTTTGAAACTTAGGATATATTAGTTGATATCTGGAGGGTTTTGGAATTTTTTAAACAACGTGAGAGTGAGTTTTTAATTTTCAAAGTCAGCGAATAGATTGGGCAAAGTTTTTTAAAATTATGTTTTATCTTAAAGTTACTTTTAATTAAGTTTCGATCTAAACCCATGTCATGAGTAATTTGAGACCTTGAAGAACATGAACTTAGGTATTATTTAAGAGTAACGGTGAGTGGGGTTGAGCTGTGTTAGTGCGTTTTAGTTTGGGGTTACTTAGTTTATTATACTTTTAGTATGTTTGAATTAGTGGTGACGTGTAGTTTTAATACTTTGTTTAGGGCACTAGTTGGACTTTCATACTTTATTCGAGGATTATATTATACCGTGTTCAGGTGAGTAGTTGCATGCTACATATTTTTATAAATGTTCCTTTACCCTGAACTGTTGGAAAATTAAATTATTGTTTAAGAACTAAACTGTTTTGATAAATTATTATATTATCAATGGAATTAAATTATTTCTGAAACATGTGTAAACTTGGCATACTATAAACTATTTGTTATGGTCTTATGTTTATAATGGTGAACTGCCATGGTTTGCGAAACTGAATTGTATTAATAATTGGGGACCATCTGTATATTTTAGTCCAGGGAAATATTCCACTGTGTGTGGTGACTCTGGCCACTAGGGAACAGATCTGGGTTGGGCCGTGATGACTCTAGTGCTCAATGATTGTAAGGAAAAGACCTAGGCTAGGCTAGGTGACTTTCAAAAAGGTCCAGGTTGCCACCTCGAGGATGACTCTTGGTTCGATATTGGATCCAACGGGCTTATTGCCTTGAGAACTTTGTGGCATGTTACTTGTTATTTTTGGTACCCAGAAAATTATTGGTGTTCATGTTGTAATCTGTTTTAATTGGAAAATGTCATTTATCATGTTCTTGAGAGACATGAGTATTTTAACTGTTGAACTGTTGAGCCTTGTTTTTGAAATAGATTATCTTTATCAAAACTGTATGCTGATCTAGTTTTTGTGATATATATCTTATTTTGGAATTGAACCCTGTTTTCAAAACTGTATTTACTATCCATGTTGCTACTCACTGAGCTATTAGCTGACTTAGTTTTTTTTTATCACTTCCAGGTGTTAGAAGGACTTAGAGTGGACTCATGGCGTAGCGGGGACTCAATTGTATGGACCTCTAGGACATTCATTATTTTGTTTTAGCTTGTTATGTCAGTTTTATGCATACATTGTGGTTGGATTTTATTTAGAATTATTTTATTTTATGGGCGGTTTGTGTTCCATTTAGTATATATTTTTGGAAGTTGGTTATGGCTGGTTTTACCATTTATACTTGTGACTTGTCACTGGTTTGGGTTTTGATTTATTTATTTCTGGGCTATCATCACATTTATTCTTTGTGATTTTGGGTTCATGTTTAGGCTTACGCGTGCCTTAGGCTAAGTCCCTGTGAGCCAAGGTCGGTCATGCCCGGGTTTGGAATGTGACATCAGGTACATGATAAACATCATTAAGACTTAGGACTTTTTCAAATTCGAACTCTAGATCTACCATCCCTTTGCCTTTGATAGCAGCAATTGAAGAGTTGCCCATGTAGAGAATTATTCTATCACTCACTTGTTCATAAGTAGTGAAACAGCTTTTGTCGTTGCAGACTTGCCTTGTTGCTCCTAAGTCAATCCACCAGTCACTAGCATCTTCGAGCATGTTCACCTCGGATACAACAGCCACGAACTTGTTCTTGGTATTTGATGCTTCTGGCTTCTTCTTGTATGACCGACATTCATTTTAGAAGTGCCCTGGCTTGCCACAGTGCCAGTCAACGCCTTTCAGCTTCTTAGCATCTTTATCAGGTTGGGGATCGCGCTTACGCTTCTTTTTATTGAACCTCTTGCCATCATCCACCATGTGAATCTTGGAAGTCTCAGCCAATTGGTTATCTTTACTTTCAAGAAGTCTTGACTCTACCTCAACTTGGAGGTGCTGAGCCAATTCCTCTAAAGTTAGATCTTCTTTTTGTGTTTCAAAGTTTTCTTAAAATCCTTCCAAGAAGATAGCAGTTTCTCTATTATAGACGAAACTACAATAGATTCATCTATGTTCATATTCTTTTGTTGAAACTGACTCAGAATATGTTGGATCTCATGGAATTGTTCCATAAAGGGGCTTTATATCAATCATAGTAAAAAGCATAAAATTACTAACAAGAAATTTCTTATTGGTGGCATCCTTAGTGAGGTACTTTGACTGTAATATGTCCTATAGTTGCTTTGCCGTTTCTAGATATTGATACACATCGAACAGAGAGTCTGACAGTGCATTCAGAATGTATTCTCGGCAAATGTAGTTGTCATTCTCCTATTTGGTTTTGGTATGGGTTTGCTTCATAGTCTCGTCTTCTTACTCCATCGGATAGGAGGTAGTCAGCACATAGACCACTTTGAGAGTGGTGAGTAAAAAACGCATCTTCTTTTGCCAGCGTCGGAAATTTATGCCATCAAATTGGTCAAGCTTCATGAAATCTTGAGTCATTTTCTGAATAGACATCACCATATCTAAATATTGTCTTTAGATTGTTGCAACAATTCGTCTTGAATTTTTCAGTTGGTGATGTTTGGATCTTCAAAACTTAGTGATGATCTTGTCTATGCAAAACAAAAAATTGGTGCTTTAAGTCGCGTTACTTAGTTGCTTTCCTAAAGACAATATTTGCACCCACGAAAAGGTGTGCAAGGGGTTACTGTTGGAATTAGGAAATAAGGATATTATAATTATGGTAGTGTTGGAATTAGGAAAGAGTGATATTATAATTATGGTAGTGTGTATAAAATTTGTGATTGTGTCAATCACAGATTTTATACCTTTTTATCTTCGTTTCCTATTTTGTTTGTTTCTTATTTTGTAATATTGTTTCATTATAAATACAAGGCTCTACCTCATTCATAGGTAAGCTAAATAATTATTTTCATTCTTTTTGGTATTAGAGCCAAAACACAAAAACCCTAGACCACCCCCTCCTCTCTATTGGCCCATGTTCTTCATTGCCTAGAAATTTTTTCATCTTCTTTCTCTAGCAGCTAATAGACCTCCTCTCTCCTCTAGACCACCTGATAGCCTAACCCACCACTTCTAGACCACCTGACACCACTTACCCACCCTTCTATACCCCTCGGCAGGACTGTATTACACTTGCCAAGGGCCTTGCTGTTGCCAACCAGGTCTCATCCTGGCCTAGAGCACTTTGACTAGGTCTTCCCCTGTCCTAGATCGGTTCGATACCCTCTTTAGGGTGATTTGAACCCTTTTTCTCCCTTTTACAAGGTGTAGTGTTGATGCTTTAAGCCCTTTAGCCGTTGAGTTTTTCGGCTTTTTTGGTTGTTTGCTCGGACTGTGTTGCTGTGTTGCTGTATTGCTGTTTATTTCTTTTCACAGATAACTTATCTTCTGCCATTCCTACTGAGGTATCTACTGCGGTCTCCACCAAACCTGTGCCTGTTCCAAGTACTGATTTTTCTCTTTTCCATCACACTCCTATTCATCGTATTATGAGTGTGGTGTTGAATGGGAAAAATTTTGCTACTTGGAGCCGTTCCCTTAAACTCTACCTTGGGAGAAAAGGAAAGGCCCATTGGCTTTTATCTACTATTACCCTGCTAGCTGCGACTGACCCTAAACATGCTTAGTGGGATATCAATAACTGCACTATATTGGGATGGATGTTCAATTCCATGGAAGATCGAATTTACCATATGTTCCTTTATTGCAATACAGTTCCGAGTTTGTGGTTGGCATTGTCACAGATGTACGCTCATGCTCACAATGATGCCCGTATCTTCGTGCTTTACTAAGATATAGCCCGGGCCTCTTAGTCCTTTCTTGGCCTTTCTGTAGCTAAATTCTTTGGCTATCTTTAGGCTTGTTGGGAGGAACTTGCTTAATATAAACCTTTGACTGACCTTTCACCAAAAGTCGCCTCCCTTGTGTCCAAGCGGCTTGCCCGACAGCACACTTATCAGTTTCTCATGGGTTTAAACTCTGAATTTGAATCTCTTCGAATTCAGATTCTCAACACATCACCCATGCCATTTTTTTATGAGGCTTTTGCCATTATTGACAGTGATGAGCGTTGCCGGCGATTGGTTCAGCCTAGTGTTCCTTCAGTACCTCTAGTTTTAGCAGATCCGATGGCTCTTGCTGCGAGTTCTGGTTCTTGAAGTTCCACCGGTTCTGTTACTTGTCATCATTGTGGTGCGTCTGGACATGTCAAAGCTCGTTGCTTCAAACTTCATCCTAAGTTAAGGCAATGCCCTTCCTGACCTCGCGGTCCTGTTGTACGTAGTTCTGGCTTTGCATGCACTGCTACTTTGGTGGAAGTTACTTCTGCTTTTAAGCCTTCTAATGGCCCTATTTGGTAGGGCTTATTTCCATCTTATTTCAGCTTTTAGCTTAATTTAAGCTATTTTGATGTGTTTGGTTCAGCTTAACAATACAACTTATAGCTTTTTGTAAGTCAAAAATCAACTTATTCTTTGAGTGGGGGAGGAGAAGCTTAATTTATAAGTCAAAAATCAGCTTATGTTCACAGCTATAAGCTATAAGCTGTTAGGCTATAAGTTATAATCACTTTCCCACAGTTCTACCAAACGGGGCCAATGTCTCTAATCTATAACAGTTATAGACTCAAATTGGTTAGCTTCAGGCCCAACTTGGGTCTCTCACCACTGGTTCTCTTGGTCCATCATCTTCTACTGCTACCCTTGCTACAGGTACTTCCACTGTTTTCCATGTTTGATCTTCTAATCCTTTATGGATTCTGGATTTTGGGGCTAATGATTACATGACTGGTGAGTTTTCTTTTCTTTTCTCTCATGCACCCACCATTGTTTCCTAATCTATGTCTTGCTGTTGGTTCTTGCTCTTCTGTCTAAGATAAGAGTGTTGTGTCTTTATCCCCTGATATCACTTTATGTTTTGTGTTACATGTTCCCAAGTTTGTTTATAATCTCTTATTTGTTAGTCGTCTTGCCAAAACCTTTAATTACGCCGTCATCTTCTTACCTTCTTCGTGTCTTTTACAGGACTTGAGTTCGAAGAGTATTTTTGGCAGGGGATACTATACTACTTTGGGGATCCATCGGATCAACCTTCTTTGCCTTTAGCCAGTTTTTAGGCCTCTATTTTGCTTGCTTCTATATCTTGTGTTTTTTCTGTTCAAACTTTAGAGTTATGGCATGCCCGTATGGGTCATGTTAACTTTCAATATTTATGTCAACTTTTTCCGTTATTAAATAAAGCTTGTAAGGATTCTAAATTTCATTGTGTTACTTGTGAGTTGTCTAAACATATCCATACTAGTTATATACCACATATGACACGTGCCCCTAGTGCTTTTGACCTTATTCATCCTAATGTTGGGGGTCTCTCTCTTGTTCTTGCTTTTTTGGGTCATCGTTATTATGTGACTTTTATTGATGATCACACTAAGTGCACTTGGGTCTATTTACTTCGCCACAAGTCTAATGTGTTTCCCATCTTTGTTCAGTTTTTGCAAATGGTTAAGACACAATTTTGTACCATTGTTAGGAACATCCATCGGATAATAGTGGGAAATACATCACCAATGAGTTTCGTTCTCACCTTAATCGAACGAGTATTCTTCAACAATTTACATGTCCTCGTACCCCTGAACAAAACGGTGTGGCTGAACGTAAAAACCGTCATATTATGTCTGTCGTGCGTTGTCTTCTTCGTGGTATGAGTGTGCCCAAGCCTTATTGGCACATGGCTGTTCTTATTGCTGTCTATCTCATTAATATGACTCCTAGTCGTGTGTTACATGGCCTTATTCCGTTCCATATTCTTATGCCTAATACTACCCTTTTTCCTTTTTTACCTCGTGTTTTTGGGTGTACATGTTTTGTTCAGGGCTGGCATCCCACTCGCTCTAAGTTAGATGACAAGTCTATTCGTTGTGTCTTTTTGGGGTATTCTTCCATGTCTAAAAGGTATAGATGTTTTGATCCTGTGTCTCGTCATTTTCACCATACTCTGGATGTTACTTTTTGTGAGGATCTTCATTTTTTTAGTCCTAACCCCCCATTGTAGGTTTCCCCTTTTGCTACTCAAAGTGTTCGCCTGGTCCCCATTTTGGATGTGGTTGCGGACGAGGTTGCCCCTCTCATCTTCCACCTTCGCCTCCTTTCCTCCTCCCTTGCTGGTATACTCTCACCACCCTTATCCTCAACCCCCTCCTACATTCTCTCTAGACCTTGGGTTAGGTACTTCTTCCCTTTACATACCTCTCATTCTCTTCCTCGCCGTAATCCTCCTCGGGATTGCCATCTCCCCAATCGTTGGGGTTATCTGTGTAGTACTAATCATTCCATTTCCCAGTATCTCTCATATGATAGGGTTCTCGACTCATATCATTCTTTCCTTGGCAAGCTTGAGTCTGAGTCTATTCCTCGGTCTGTGTTAGAGGCCCTTCAGAATCCAAAATGGGTGGCGGCAATGCAGACTAAAATGGTAGCTTTAAAATAGAATCAAATTGGGATTTGGTTCCTTTACCTTGTGGCGAGATTACCGTGGGTTGCAAATAGGTCTTTGCTATTAAGTACCTGCCTAATGGCTCCGCTGACTGTTATAAGGCCCGCTTAGTGGCCAAGGGCCCGCTTAGTGGCCAAGGGCTTCACTTAAGTTCCTGACAAGGATTTTGGTGCTACCTTTGCACCAGTTGCCAAGCTTATCTCTGTTTATCTCTCTTGCAGCATCCCATTCTTGGCTTCTTTATCAGCTTGATGTCAAGAATGCCTTTCTGTATGGGGATTTTCTTGAGACGATTTATATGGCCCCTTCTTCTGGTTTTCAAGCTGTGGGGGAGTATTCGAGGCAAGTATGTCGACTGCGCAAGTCTTTGTATGGCTTAAAGCAGTCTCCACAAGCTTGGCTTGGTCATTTTAGCTCAGTTATCATCTCCATGGGATTTTTTCAATGCCATTCAGACTATACTTGCTTTATCTGTCGTAATTCTATAGGTCAGTGTATAGTCTTGTTGGTGTATGCGGATGATATCATTCTCATTGGTGATGACTCTATAGGCATTGATCAAATCAAACGGGATTTTGGACACACCTTTGATATTAAGGATTTGGGGAATCTCAAGTATTTTTTAGGGATTAAGGTGGCTCGCTTATAGCAGGGGATTTCTTTATCTCAAAGGAAGTACACTCTTGACTTACTTAAGGATATTGGTATGTTGGGGTGTAAACCTGCTTCTACTCCTATGGATCCCAATGTAAAACTCAAATCATAGTCTGGTGAATTACTAGAGGATCCAAGTATGTATCAGTGTCTTGTTGAGCATCTCATCTATCTGACCAATACTAGACCTGACTTGACATTTGCTGTTAGTGTGGTTAGCCAATTCATGCATCTACCTCGTACAGAACATCTTGATGCGGTTCATCACATTTTAAGATATTTGAAGACCTCTCTTGGCTTGGGATTGTTCTTCACAACTGATCCTTAATCTAGACTTTCCTGTTTTACTAATGCTGACTATGCAGGATCTAGAACGGATATGCATTCTACTTCTGGCTTCTGTACTTTCTATGGTAATCATCTTATATCATGGAAAAGTAAGAAGCAAGCAGTTATTTCTAGGTCTTCTGCAGAAGCTGAGTATAGGTCTATGGCACAAGACACTTGTGAGATTCTGTGGTTGCGTTCTATTTTGGCAGAGTTAGGATTTGAAGAGACTTCTCCTGCTTCTTTATTTTGTGATAACAAGTTTGCTATTATGTTGTCTTCTGATTCTGTCCTACATGAGTGTAGTAAGTATATAGAGGTTGATATACATTTCATTTGAGAGAATGCTCGGATTGTTATTGTGAGACCATCCTTTGTCTCTTCTTCTCAGCATTAGCAGATATGTTCACCAAGTTTGTCGGCCCAACATTACTCCAGTCGTCTATCGGCAAGCTGTGTTTGTTAAATATCTTCACACCAGCTTGAGGGGGAGTGTTGGAATTAGTAAATAGTGATATTATAATTATGGTAGTGTTGGAATTTGGAAAGAGTGATATTGTAATTATGGTAGTGTGTATAAAATCTGTGATTGTGTCAATCACAGATTTAATACCTTTTTTTTTTTTTAATCTTCATTTCCTATTTTGTTTGTTTCCTATTTTGTAATATTGTTTCATTATAAATACAAGGCTCTACCTCATTTATAGGTAAGCCAAATAATTCTTTTCATTCTTTTGTTACAGCAAATTCGCCTTTAGGATACAATGAAGTCTAATCTAAAGATCTAGTCTACCGGCGTCTGAACTAACAACAGTAGATCAGAATACTCTTGATATAATCAAGAAAAGCAGGACATTGATAATCAAGTCCGTAGAATTTGATTACTTGTAAGAAAAGCAGAAACTTACTTAAGAAACTCTTGATTGAAAACTCTAAATCAAGAGAGAGAGAGAGAGAGAGAGAACTACAGGAATGCTTTTTGAATTTTGGATGGATTAAAATGGTTGGTTTCACAGCCTATTTATAGGTCTTGATGCATCTGATCGAATGGTTATGTCCCTTGATCGTTTCCGATCAGATTTGACTGTTGGATCGATAATCTATGGTGCAAATCATTTTCACACCGAATAGATGCCTTGACTGATCATACCTGATCACGATTGGGTGCCATCTCATCCGAATGATCGTGTGCATCTCCAATCAATGGCTATGATCAAACCGCTTCAGATCGGACACACAACCGTTCAATCGGTTGATCGACTCATCGCCAACGGACGCCACATCACTGCTACGTGAATCTGGCTGTATTCCACGTCACCCATGCCATGTTGGATCCATGTTATCGTTCCAACCTGTCCGATGCAAATAGGAAAGCGCCTTCATGGCGCCTTGCGCCAATGCATCTGTGTAAAGTGCAAAGTGCGCGTGTGCGTATGCGGATGGTGCGAAGCACCATCCTTGTGGTGTGAGTGCATGTGCACTAGCATCTATCCCATAATTCCATATTCGAAGGAATATTTCATGTAGCACTTTATTAAGTGCTTTATGTTTTTCTGTCTTTCCGATGTGGGACAAAGTCCTCAAGTTTATTTCAAGCTTTCCAAAGAAAAACAAGGAAGGTTTTGAAAACACCTAAAAACTAAAAAATAAATTTTGTAAACCCATTTTGAAAATTCCCCAACACTAAATGACATGAAGGCGAAGAGAAGATCATCTTGTGTTACACCTATGTTGTATATTCACTGTCGGTAACTAGAAGCAGGTTGAGTGTGAATATATTGCATAATTTGAGAGGGCCAAGCATGCTTTGTAAGGGATTAGAGATGCTTAGATTGGTGTAACTAGATGGGTCTAGGGTATATGAGACATTTTATTTCTTTGGGTTGATTTCTCTATGCTGGCTCTTTTGAGTTTCTAGTGTAGAGCTCCCACATGCAAGTGTTCTCAGCGGTCGCATGGTCTATTGACAAGTATGAGTTTGTTCGATGTTTGGGCATATTAAGATTGAGATAGAGATGCGGCGATATCATGCCAACCTATGTGTGAATGGGAGATGTTGGAAATCAGGTTGGCTTTTGGACTCGGGTTTAAGAGCTCATGATGGCATGACCTATGACCCATTTAGAGATTCTATTAGTTTGAGTCTCAAGCTACTTTATCCTGGGGATAAGTGTGAATAACCCACTATCTCATCTTGAGGACATAGAGTTGTGGGTGGTTAATCTCTTATATCTATATTACAGATACATTTTACATATTATAGTGTGTGGATTTAACCGAAATGATCTTTTGCAAAAACTCTCTAACTCTCTGCCATTGGAGAACAACCACGCCTCTGTACTATGAATTGTGTGGGTAGTTTTTCTAGTAGTTTTACCTACTGTTGGGAATTGTTCGATTTTATCATAGAGGCATGTGGTTCACCCATATGGTTCATGGATTTGTTTTGAACGTCAAAGGTATGCCAGGATCTATTTATTTCCGTTGTGTATTATTTTTCCTACAAATATTTTTAAGCAACAAATGAAAATGGTTCATCTGCTACAATTGTGCCAAACATGCTTAATCTTCTGAAAAAGCATAGTGCTAAAATTGCTTGGAAGAACATTTGTCAACCTAAAAATGAGGGCGGGCTTGGTTTTAAGGATATGGAGGTTTGGAATAGAGCGGCCATAGCTAAACATATTTGGTATTTGTTCTCTGGTGGGGATTGCTCTATGTGGTGTCAATGGGTTAAGTCCTACTTACTTAAGGGTAAGAGTTTTTGGGGTGTTAAGTTGCCCAGTGATCCTTCCTGGGTTTGGAGAAAACTTCTGTCCCTTAGGGCCTTAATTTTCCCTATCATCAAATTCAAAATTGGAAATGGTGATAATGTCTTCCTTTGGCATGATAATTGGCACCCTTTAGGTTCACTTGTGTGTCGGTATGGCCCTAGGATTTTGTATGACACTAACCTTTCAGATTGCACAAAGGTTAGTTCTATTGTTATGGGTGATTCTTGGAATTGGCCCCTTCCCAACTCTTGGGAGATACAGGATTGGATTGCTGCCACTCCTCCTTCTCTCAAACCTTCCCTTGATTCCCCTGACATTCCTGTGTGGAGTTTGACTGCTGATGGTTCTTTTTCCATCCACTCTGTTTGGGATTGTTGGAGGAACAAGGGTCCAAAAGTTGCTTGGTCTAAACTCATTTGGGGTCCTCCTGTTATTCCTCGGGTTAGTTTCATTGTTTGGCTGGCCATTCATGAGAGGTTAAACACTGGAGATAGGCTTCAAACTTTTGGTATTCTCACTAGTCCTAGCTGCCCTCTGTGTCTTGCCCCTGAGGAGAACCACTCCCATCTATTTTTTAGGTGTACCTACTCCTCTAGGATCTGGGCTGCTATCCAAGATAAGTGTAATTCCAACTGGCCTTCTCTGCCTTGGTTGGATATGGTTGAGTTTGCTACTAAATCCATTAATGGCAATTCTTTGAAAACTGTGATTTTGAAACTATCTTTTCTCTGCACTATCTACCACATTTGGATGGAGAGAAATAGTAGAATCTTTAGTAAGGTTTTCAAACCTGAAGAGGTTGTTACTAACTCTATCATCCAAATGGTTAGGGGCAGACTTGTATCAATGGAAAATCTGAAAACTTCTGCAGGTGACATTTGGTACCTGAGACAATGGAACTTGCCTCCTAAAATCTTGTTGCAATCCCAAGTTGCTGCTGCTGAGAGGAGGTTGAGTGGTGTGAGTTTACCTACATTGAGGGTTGAGTGATGGTGAGAAGATACTGAGGGGTTTTTCTAATGAGGTTGTTGTTTTGCAGATTCTATTAATTTGTCATGGATCCCACAGTATTACAAAATCTGGAGAACATGAAGGGAGGGTTGAGTGATGTGAGCCAGTATATTTGCTACAGCTTTTGTGGGTTGAGTGGGGGGAGGAAGTATATATGTTTTTTTCTAACCTTTACTATATATTATATATGTTTTGTGCAGGTGAATGGTGCTCCTAAGTACACAGTTCTGCTGGCTGGTATGAGTGAATTTGTGAAATGTGGGCCGAGTGATGAGAGACTTTATATAGAGTGGAGTGTTCTCCGTCACTGTGGGCCGAGTGTGGGGAGGCCCTATACTGAGTGCTTATTATTTCTTCTTCTCTATGATTCATTACATTGTTACGGGTACTCCTTTCTATTCTGTGTCACAGGTTTTGGGTCCGGCTGGGAGGTATATTTTGCTGCTTCCTATGAGGGCTTCAGATTGCATCGTGAAGTGTGTATATATGACGATGGTGATTCCATTTCAGCGTGGTGGTGTGTGGATGGCTGTACTCTGTATCATATTGGCAAGGTTTCTTCGCTATGGGGTTATCCGACTTCAGTGTGGAGGTACGGGTGTGGATGCAAGCTGCGTCACCTGTGCAAGGTTCTTTCATGCTGGAAATGTTACGAGTCAATGGCTGCAAGGAGCCTGTTGGAGGAGTGTATATGTTTCGTGGTGATGGCTGCTCTTAGCGCCTGGCTACGCTACATGAGAGTGTCAATCAGTTGTCTTCTTTATTATTTGTACATAATTTTCTTGGGTATTTTGGCCTACCTCTACGGGCTGTGTAGAAGGACTTGTGTGTGTTTTGTTATGTGGTTTTGTAAGCGTAGGAAGGACCTAATTTTGTTGGGCATTCTTGGCTTGGATGGTTCGGTGTGGGCTGCTGGCAGTTTGGTTTGTACAATGCCCATATCTATTACAGGACACGGTCTTTGTACAAATCGGCTAAGTAGCCACCTCCCATTGCCGTTTCGAGATATTAATGTTGCCTCTCTTGGTGTTGTATAGTTTGTGTTCTGTTTAGTTTTGGTGCTGGGCTTCGGTGTAATGGGCCGAGGTTTGTTGTGTTGTTTGGTAGGGCCTGGGGTATGCCCCTTGTAATCTTGTAAATCTTTCTGTTTTATTTATTTCTTATTCACCCAAAAAAAAAAAAAAAACATGCTTAATCTTTGCTCCCCCATTAGAAGCCACTATTTCTATTGTTTGCATAGACTTTAAAACTAATTTTGGCGATAGTTAGGACAAAAGAAGTATATTCCATATGCTAATATTGGTTTGGTTTCATAAAGGCAAGTTCAAGCTGTACTGCGAATCGAGTCTATGACCTAGATGAAGCTAGGGTGAAATTAAGTGAAGGTCTTGTAGATATCTCCCACTCCTACGTGGGAGGTGGTGTGTAAACACTTAGATGATGACTTGTGTTTTGACACGCCAGTGTGGAGCTTACACATGTTAACTTTTGAGGGGCACATGTGAAACTTAAGCAAAGCATCATATGGGAGCATTAAGTTCATCCCAACACCACGGTGCATCACTAGGGGACTCCTCACTGCGATTGTTCATCACGCTTATTAATGCTGTGGTATTCTTCTTCCCGTATGCCTTAATGTATGGCGGTTTAGCCATAACTGCCCTACTCAAGTGCCTAAGCCAAAAGGCAAGGTTTAGGCATGCTAATGTGTTTGGCATGTACCAGAGGGTGGTTATGGTTTGGAGGCTAGAGGTACAGACTTCACCATAACATTATGAGCTGCCTTCGGTTACTAAACGATAGACGACTCTCCATTGGGTTATAACGTATGCTAACAAAATTTTGGAATATCCAGAAAGTTTGTTACAGATCCACATAACCTACCTTCTATAAATAAAAGGCAATAATACCCCTTACATAGGAACATACAAGTTCTTGGTACATCACCCTTCGGAGGTGATCCTTAAGCTACAACGGACTCTTAACTTTAAGCCCTTTGATTTAAGGTTCAGTTACTCTACTACCTCTCATTCTCTTAGATGGATTACTCTGGTATGTCCTCGGAGTTTGATATGTTTGACCACTGGGCTATTGAAAGGGGTATCAATTGGTTAAGACAAGGTGAATGTCCCACCTTCAATTTGCTGATGACACATTTCTCTTTTGTGAATCAGATTGGGATGAAATCTTGTGTATCAAAAGAATCCTAAGGTGCTTTAAAGTAGTTTATGGGTTGAGGATTAGTTACTCTAAGAGTATGGTCATTGGAGTGGGTGTGGATGAGAACCTAATCAGTAAGTTTGCGGATGCACTAAATTGTACCAAAAAGAAGGCTCCATTTAAGTTCTTGGGTCTTCCTCTTGCAAGATTCCTGAAAGCTTTTTTGTATATTCAATTGTGTATATTTACAAAGAGTGCATCAGTTATGTAGCCCTAATCTATGACAGAAAAAGGAAATACAAAGAAAAGGGAATTGCTTAAAATTGCTTAATTTCTAATATACCATATATATAATATATATTCTTACACCCCTGCTCAAACTCAAGGTGTTTTAGCAGAAAACACTGAGAGTTTGCTAAAAAGAAATTGAAACCGAGCGGTAGTGTGAGTCTTGGTGAAGAAGTTTGCAAGTTGTAAAGCCGATGAGACAAAAGGAAGCGAGATAGAGCCAGATTGCAGATGCTGTCGTACAAAGTGACAATTAATCTCAATGTGTTTCGTCCGTTCATGGAAGACAGTATTGTGGGCAATCTAAATAGCACTGGGGTTGTCACAATAGAGGGAGGTCGGAGAAGACTAAGGTACACCCAAATTAGAGAGAAGACAACAAAGCCAAACAAGCTCAGCAGTAGCATGAGCCATAGCACGGTACTCAGCTTCGGCAGTAGAGCGAGCAACAACAGTTTGTTTCTTGCTTTTTCAAGAGATCAAGGAATCGCCAAGAAACATACAGAAACCAGAGGTGGACTTGCGATCAGTAACATCACCAGCCCAATCAGAATCAACATAGGCCACCAAGTCTAAAGAGGAAGTAGACGACAACAGCAAGCCTTGAAAGATGGTACCCCGGAGATAGCGAAGAATGCGAACCAAAGCAGCCCAATGGGTAGAGCGAGGAGCAGAAACGAATTGATTAACTACATGAACAGCATAAGCAAGATCATGACGAGTGATAGTCAAATAAACTAAACAACCCATCACCTCACGATAGACCGTGGAATCATCCAGAGGGACACCATCAGTAGAGTTGAGCTTCACATTAAGCTCAATAGGTGTATTAGAAACCTTAGTATCAGTAAGACTGGCACGGTGAATAACTTCATTAGCATACTTGGCCTGAGACAAGCATCAAGTTGACTAATAGATAATAAACTGACAGATAACTGATGAGCATATAAGACAGATGGAATAGAGACTGCAGACATAGCAGACGGTAGGACAGACCCAACAGATATAACTGACATGCCAGATCCATTAGCAACATTAACAGTAATAGGGAAGGGATGAGGAGTACAATTCTGAAGTAAAGAGAGATGATGAGTCATATGATGAGAGACACCAGAGTCAAAAAGCCAAATAGACGAAGAGATACCTGAAGAAGACCCAAGCAAACCTGAATGAAGAGAGAAAACAACTAAAGCAGACGGGGAGGTTGAGAGGTAGTGTGATACCCCTGTTCCGTAACGTGCTAAATTGGTCCTTAATTTGAATATGATTATGTGTTTAGCATGATTTTATGTGCCATTATGTGAATATATGTGATTTTGAAGTTTTATCTGTTCACCGTAGGCATATCTGTTTGAATAATCTGCTTTGGAAATTAAATTAAGGGCCTTATCGGCCACAGAACCCGAAATTGGTTACGCCATTATGATTGGCATAATTTTTAGAGCTTACGGTGAAATTTAATTGAAAATTGATTCGGGTTAGATTAAATCGATTATATTGATGAATTAGAGCCCAACTACCTTATTATTATAATATTGGCCTTAGTGGGTTTTGTTGTCAAGGCTTTAAACACTCAATCTCTCTCTCCCTAGCCTCATTTTTGACTGATAATAAACTCAAAGAAGAGAAGAGAGGGTCGGAGATTGAGGGTTTGGCTTGAAGCTTGGAAATTTTGGAGGTTAAGCTCAAGAATTGCCATAGATTGTGAAGATTAAACTCCTTGGTGAGTAATTCATGCATTTTTAGTCATTATCTTGTGAATTCAAGTTTAATAGATGGCCAAGGGCATGAATTAGTTTGAATGTGAGGGGATTGAGTTGTATATGTTGGATTTCAAGCTAATGGAAGCATGCATGTAAAGAATTGTTATAGATTTCCATGTTTGAGCTTAATTTGTGTAATTTATGTTGAAGTTTGAATGAAATCCATGTGTATGACCATTTCTTCACCAAATAAGTTGTGAATAATGTGTATTTCTTACATGCAAGAGTAGATCATGAAAGAATAAGCTTTGCATGTTAGAATTTGATATGTTGGTGATGAATTTGGATTAATTTGAGACATGCATGTAAATGCTATAAGAAATTGAGTTTTCTAATGTTGTAATATTGTATTGGTATCATGTTAATATGTGTATATTTGAGATTTGAGCCATAACATGCATATTTGGTTGGTTGGAATTCGAATTGGAGCTCAAGAACTCAATCTGGAAAACCCAGATTTTTGATGTCCGCTCGAGCGGGGAAAGGTCCGCTCAAGCGGGAAAATTGTGCTCCCAGCACTTTTTGCAGAGTTGGGTGTCCGCTCGAGCGGGATATCCCACGCGTGAGCGGAGAGCTTTTGTGGACAGGCCTTCCGCTCGAGTGCTCTATTCCACGCTCGAGCGTATTTTTCATGCAACCAGTACTTTTGCAGGCCTTAAGGGTCCGCTCGAGCGGGGAAGTTTACGCTCGAGCGGGGACCCTGTTTTTTGAAATTTTGTTCATGCGTTCCGTGTTTCGTTTTCCGTTCTCTTTCACTTGTAATCACTCTTAGGCATATGTTAAACATTAAACATTGTAAATGAGTTAATGAGATAAGAATAAAGCTTAGAGAGGAATATGTGAATTAAGGAACGGATTGAATTGTTAATGACCCTTTTGTGTTCATGGAATGTGTAGGGTCAAGCTCCAGGGCGAATCCACAAGCCGATCACTGTGAGTAATATCGATATTTGAAAGCTTATCAATGTCCAATTGTGTATTCCCTTATAAGCTTTATGAGTTGCTAATTGGGATTGTGGACAAAAGTCTGACATGAATGAATGATTGGACCGAAGGTCGTTTTGATAATAATAATAATAGACCGAAGGTCGTTTTAATAGAACTGAATGGACCGAAGGTCGTTTTGATAGAAATGAATGGACCGAAGGTCGTTTTGATAGAATGAACGGACCGAAGGTCGTTTTGACATATATGAATGGACCAAATGTTGTTTTGACATGAATGATCGGGCCGAAGGCTGTTTTGACATAAATGATCGGGCCGAAGGCCATTTTGACATGAACGAGTGGGCCGAAGGCCGTTTTGACATAAATGAGTGGGCCGAAGGCCGTTTTGACACGAATGGAAATCCGAATGGGCCAAAGGCCAGAATGTTGAAACTACAAGTCACTTGATTTGAATTTCGTATAGTTATATATATATATATATATCTGCCAAATAGAAATGTGGATTGGGCCTAAGGCCGTTTGGAATATGTTGTTCTACATTGTTATGTAATTTCTGTATTTGATATTATTCACTGGGCTATCGCTCACGCTCATTCATGTGTTTGTAGGTGAGCCAAAAGAAGTCCAAACCCAGCCCCAGTGAAGTCTGCCATGAACAACACGAGTTTTGGAGAGCCAGTCTTGTGTCTCACGCACGAGACCCATTCTTGCCATTTTGTTATGCATTTACGTTTTGTCTTGTTGGCAAGGACCTTGTGTATATTTGTATATAGTCTGTTATGGGTTGGCTCAGTTTAGATGATCCTGTCTATAAAAAAGTTATGCTACTATACTTTTGATGTGGGTTATTAACGTATATGAGTATGGTTTGTTTGATGTGCATATAAGCACGGCTCTATGGACAAAGTTTTAAATTTTTGCTTCCGTTTGGCCCCTTTACTCTGTTGAGTTACGTCTATTTTGGTTTGAGGCCGTAGGTAATCTCAGGATTACTGGCCGGTTATGTCCTTAACCAATAGGGGCGGGTTCGGGTCATGACAGGTAGACAACATATACTGAAGTTGACTAATCTGAGCCCTCAAGGAAGCCAAGGCAAGATCAGGAATCAGAACAGATGCAGTGGTACTAACAGAGGGATGAAAAGTACTCAAAGGAGGAGCTCGAGACTGGGTTTGAGACTGTTGAGAAGATGTGGCAGGCAGACATCCCTTCTTGGGACAGTGATACTTTTAATGTCCCTTCTAATGACAGAAAGCACACCCATCTAAAGGCAGATACATCATAATAATATGAAAATTGAGGGGTTCAAGTGTAATAAATCTTAAAATAACCAAACTAGGGGTCAAAGGGTAATACAACAAAAAAAAAAAAAAAAAAAACTGATTGGGCAAAACAAAATAAATCCAGAATCACAATGTAATAGAACCAAGTAGTTTGGGTCTAAGCGTAAAATATAATGACTAGTGTTCCTGAAGCCGAAGGAAGCAGTCTGAAGGAGGACTAAATCCGAGAGAGCCAAACCAGAGAAGAGAGAGAGAGAGAGATTGATGCCAAGAGAACCTGAAGGCGAAGTCGTGTCTGATGAAGGTCGCATCTGAAGGTCACAAACCAGCGAGAGGAGTTGCGAACCAGATGGGTCGCGATTCCAGTCCAGAAGCCGAAGTCGTGTCTGAGAACTTTGGTCGATCAGAGAACTTCGATCAGAAAGCTTCGAACTTGGTGAACACGACCACAGAGAGAGAGAACTTCGCGAATACCACTCGCGATTCTGGTACTCTACGACCTGCGACTCAGAGGGATAAAAGCAGAGGGCTGATTTCCGAGAGACGATTGTGATGAAGAAGAACACCTATGATTACGACTTAGTGAGATTCTGATGAAGAAGACGATACAGTCAATTTCTAGGGTTTCAGCTCAGAGATGGCTCTGATACCACGTAAGATTCCTAAAAGCTTTTCCGTATATTCAATTGTGTATATTTACAAAGAGTGCATCAGTTATATAGCCCTAATCTATGACAGAAAAAGGAAATACAAAGAAAAGGGAATTGCCTAAAATTGCCTAATTCCTAATATACCATATATACAATAAATATTCTCACACCTCTAGGTACCAGCTCCAGACTCAAGTCCACCTGGGATCCTGTGGTGAAGAGTTTTAAGTTGAGGCTTGCAAGCTGGAAGAGGAAACTTCTTTCATTTGGAGGTATGCTAGCTTTAATTAAGTCAGTGCTGTCTAATCTGTCCATGTTTAAAATGCCTGAAGGTGTGGCTAAGGTGTTGGATAAATTACAAGCATCTTTCTTGTGGGGTGGATCAGATTTGAAAAGAAGAAGAGTGCATTTGGTGAAGTGGAGTGAGGTAACCCAAGGAATGGATGGAGGAGGCCTTGGAATTAGAAGATTGAGAGATGTGAACTTGTGTCTCCTTGCCAAATGGTGGTGGAAATTTGGGGCACTGGACAATGTCTTATGGAAAAATGTTCTGTGTAGTAAGTACCATTATGCAAGTAGCAAGTGGTCTCCACTGCCTGAACCTCAGTCAAGGGTTTCTAGAGTTTGGGCTGACATATTATCCGTGGCTTCAGTCAACCCACAACTCTTCAATTTCTTTCAATCAAGCTTATGTATTCACATAGATAATGGGAGAAGGAATCTGTTCTGGAGGGATAGGTGGTTTGGGAATGTCTGCTTGAAAGAGATGTTTCCAAGACTGTTCCTGCTGTCAGTGGAGAAAGAGGGAACTGTGCTTGATTAATATAGTAAGAGGGTCTTGTCAGGAGAGTGGAACTTTGCTTTTAGAAGACATTTGACGACCCCAACATGCATATCATTATTGCATTTATCTTATTATGTGGAATTTGAATGTTTAAATGTGTTTTATATGCTTGATTTGTATATATCTGTTTGAATTATGGAATATCTGTTAGAATAACTATTTCAAATTAGAAATTGAAGGTTTAAATGAATTTAGAAACCAAAATTGACAAGTTTAATAGACTAAATATTTAGAACTTTTTGAAAAGCTTAATAAAATTTGATTCAGATTAAAAATTTATTTGAAATAATCAATTAGAATTAAACTAGAATTAACATTAAGCTCGCTTAATTAGTCTAATCTAATCTTATGTATATATATATGAGCTAATGAGAGTTGGAACTCATTTTTCTACATCTTGAGCTGAGATTTTAGAGAGAGTGAGATCAAAACTCTAGAGAGAGGGAGAGAAGAAGAATTGTGAAGAGAAGAAGAGGAATTGAAGAAATTTGTGAAGTAGAACTCTAAATTCAAGCCCTAGGTATGTATTTAACATCTAATACTTGAATTCAATTCAACTAAGAAGTGTATTCGTGATGAAAGTTTAAGTTTAATGTAAATGTTACTATGGAATGTTGAATGAGATTTAAGCTTCTTATGAAGATTGCCCTATAGGCACAACTCAATGGACTTGTTTATTTATTGTCATTGCTTCCGCTAAGCCCCATAATTTATGAAATGATTTGGTTTTGTCATTGAGGCCGTAGGTAATCTATGATTACCAGGGGTGGGTTCGGGTCGTGACATTTGTTCACCTGGGATATGGAAGAAGTTACTCTGTTAAATCAGATGCTCCTCTTTGCTCATGTTCTCAGCTTGACTGAAGAAGATAGATTGGTTTGGAATGCTGATCCATCAGGTATGTTTTCTGTTAAGTATGCTAATGAATGGCTTACCTTGAGTTATGGTCCTATGGTCAAATTACCTGATTTAATCTGGAAGAACATTTCTCCTCCTAAGACGCAATTTATCAGTTGGTTGGCTGGGAAAGTGAAATTAAAAACATCTGCCTTTCTACAGAATATTGGGGTGTTGGATCAAAATGCTTGTACTTTATGCATATTCTGCAGGTCTGAAATTGAGACAGGGGACCATGTGTTACTGCACTGTGGTTTTGTCTGGAAAATTTGGTCAGAAATACTGTTATGGTGTGGTGTTCAATGGGTCTTACCAGGCTCCATTAGTATTTTATTGAATTGGTGGGATGGGGTCAAGTTTAAGGGAATGGAGAAGCTGATTTGGGAAGCAGTTCCATCAACTATAACGAGGAATGTGTGGAAAGCTAGAAATGCTTGTAAGTTTGAAGGGAAGAATGTTAATTGGGAAAGCTTGAGTGAATCAATCAAAATAAATATAGCTCTATGGGTGAAGTTTAACCTCAAAGGTCTTTGTGGAGGCCGGATAAAATCAATTAGGAAGAGGCTAAGGCATTTGATCGACATCAGGCCAAAGACAATTCGGCCATGACCAGGGGCTCATGAAGCCGAATATACGAATCGGCCATATAAGGAGCCAAATAGGGAGCCAACACTCAACTGGAAGGCCAACTAAGTAACTATGTGTGAGATCAAGAGTGGGCCCGACCCTTGGGCCCAGATGTAACATAAAAAGGGAGGAATGTCAGCCAAAGGAGGTATGTGAGAATTCATAAGATAACTTGAGATAAAAGTAAATTGGAGAGAATATTGACTTATCCGTCGGAGTGCTAATTCTGGCACCTTCGACCGGAGTGTTCATCCCTTTTTCAGGTAGCAATCAGAAGATTAAGGATGTCTAACTGGATTCTGGAGTATTTTCAAACCACTTCTCCGCAGTCTTGCCTACTCAGTTAATGACAGTTTACAGATTGGAGTCCATAAGGGGTTGCTGAGCATATAATGGTGACTGCTCTTTTTTATTGTTGTGTAGAGGGGCAGCAAAGTGTTTTAGAGGGAGGTGTGGTGCTTGTGTAATTTCTTTTTGTTGCATGCATAGCTGTTGGTTGAACTCTTGTCAACCATGGATGGCTGCTGGTTGATGCTGCAAATGATTGGCAATCCCTTTCGTGCCAACCTAGTTGGGGTGATTGGGTTTCTTGTGATGCTTATAGCATCTTCCAGTTTCATTATCTCTTTATTGATGTATGATGTATGGCCTTGGCCTTGATTCTAATCAATAAAGATTATTTTTGCTGATAAAAAAAAATTCCTCTCCATCTGCAGGTCTGAACAGACTGATGTTGAAGAATCAAATGGATGACGGGAGAAGAGCTCTACGTTCCACTCATTGGTTCTCAGCTCCCTTTGAGTGTGAGCTTTTGAGACATGTTGCTCTTTGGGGGAGAGAGAAGAGCACAATATGACTACTGACGAGAAGAATTAGTATAGTAAGCAGGTTATCAAACTGAATTTTCAAGCTTTAAAAGACAAGATAGTTTTGAAATTGAAGCTGTCTCTAGGAATAAATGAATAATAGACAATAAGTTGATAGCTCTACTTCTTGTTGCACCTCTGTCATATTTTCAAAAAGTAATAAAGAGATTTTTTTATTTTTTATTTTTTATTTTTTATTTTTTTAAATCAGGGAAAGATGAGGAAATCTCTAATTAAGGAAAAAAATATTTTGGAGCTTCATGGGGCAGTAGGATATGTTTAATGTTACACTGGGCGTTTCAGACTTGGATGGGAGCATGATATCTACGAAAGGACTGGCCAAATTTTTGTTGGAATTGTTGAAACTTTTGTGCTCTCTTAGATGCTGAAGCTGTTAGATTAAATGTCAGTAAATCAAGGCAACAAAAACAGAACAAGGTTGAAAGAAGAAAAAAAAAAGACAAACAAAATGTCAATTGCCAGAGAAAAATCCTAAAGAGCAGGGAATACCCACTGTTTATGAATGGCCACTGTTCCACATGGTAAGTTGTGGTTTTCTGTTCTGCTAGGAGCTTTAGAGTTTCTATAAATTCAGTTGATTAAAACTTGCTTTGGTCTCTTCTCCTCTGGAAACCAAACCAATAGTTACATTTATGTACAATTAAGAACCAAAGCCTTGCCCAATACCCAACCCCTCCCAAAGAATATATATATATATATAGATGGAGAGATCAAAATCATTTTCTTTTCCTTCTCCTGGAAACTATGCAAATTAGTACAACCAGATTAACCTCATGCAATACAATAACCATATGTCAACATGGGCAAACAAACAATTTTGCTTATATTCAATGTGAGAGTGAGTTACTGGTAGTTCAAAGAATGAAAAAATATATCACCAGAAGGCGCCCAAAGGAAAAAAAGAAAAAAGAACAAGAACAAGAACAAGAACAAGAAAAAAAAGAAAGAGTTACAAATTTACAATGTCTTCCCAACCTAAACACTACATTTTAGTTGGTAGTATAATTTACAAGAAACCTAAATAAATGAATTGTCATGTCGTAGAAGCAGTTTGCAGAACTCAATCAGGTAGGTAGCAACTGCAGTATATATGGTTGGTGTATTCACATTATCTATAATAAATCTGAATTCTCGTTTATGTGTTGTATAGGTAGGAAGTTTACAGTGGCTGGATTTTTGAATGAATAGAAAACTGATGACTGACCTTACACCATGAACTGGAACTGAACTGAACTGAGTAATAATACTAATGGTGTATTAGTTGTTATGATATGATATGATATCATAACATATCAACTCGGAAGAACCATGGAAGTATAAAGGCCAGTACGAGGCATGCTAGTAGGAAGTTGCAGAAGGAAGGCCTACAACGACGTGAACCCTCTCTGCTCAATGATGAAGATGAAGGGTTTGCAGCACTACTACGCATACCCATCAACCTCATTTCGTTCCACTCCATCATAACTATTCTTGTGTCCTGAATTCCAGTTATGTTTTTTGCTGTCTTGCCACAAATCTCACATTGTCTGCACCAATAAGAAAACAAATGAAAACTATGTCTGAATTGAAACGAGAAATTTATTTTCTTTGCTGTTGGTGGGAAATTTGTAATGGTTACTACTACTAGTTATTATATGCATTCAATTTTGTAGTCCATGAAAGAAGCTATTATTTGATGAAGAGCACTCTTAGATCTCAAATTTATACTGATAAAGTGAATTTGAAGATGCACATCACACACACACATATAATTTATGATTTCCCTTCAGTACTTAGTCATCAGTTTAGAAGCTTTTGCCTCTTTGTCTATAAATTGATACAATGACCTCTGAGAATACATCCTCCATGTAATTGCAAATCTGGAAAGCATATCAATTGATTGAAGAGAAGGAAAATAGAAAGAGAGAGCGAGGGAGGGCTATAATGTGATGATAAAAAGGATTTAATCTTCTTCCTTCCAGGGTTTCTGTTTGGCTTATTTAATTTGATTTTGATTTTCAATTATGTGGTGTGACTACGAGTATAAGGGGAAAAAAAATGACATTCTCCAATTAAAATATATTATGGGTTTGAACTAAGAAGTGGTGGTGGATTATGAAAGAAAAACAAACAAAAATTGCACAATTCTGAAGCAATTTGGGAACAAGAACAGCCCAAGTTGTGAGAAGATGCAGTTTTTAAGTGCATTATGAAGAATTTAAAATATGAAAAGAAACAGAAGGATTGAGTTGTGTGGAAAACTGAGGAAAAGCAGGAAATGAGAATAATAAATACCTATTGCCTTTATGCTTAAACCAGGTCTGAGCACAATGAGGGTGGGAGACACCAAGTTCACCTTTGCATCCACAACCAAGCTGGATGAGGAGCTCTGAATTCTCCTCTGACAAACTCATGTGGCATATCCTGCAAACCTTTTCTGCTCTCAAACCTTCATCACTGTAGGATGGTCCCGCACCACCATCGCCGCCACCACCGCACTTGACATCAATAATCACACAATCCTCCTTTTTCTCAGGTGGTGTCTGCATTTGTGTTTGCGTTTGTTCGTCTCCTCCTCCTCCTCCTCCTCCTCCTCCTCCTCCTCCTGTTGCTGCTGACGTTGACACATGAGGAACGTCTGTTTTGTGGCTTGAATTGCTATCTTCTTGTCTTTCGATTTCATTGTCTTTCCTAGTGATTGCAATAGCAGCACTACTACTGGGTTTGGGTTGAACTCCACCGCTTTGTGAATTTATTGAACTTTGATTGTCTTGTTCCTTCTGTATAACACCACCAATACTACTAGCCTCCTCCATATCCATTACTGACCCAACGATTAAATCTACCTTCAATTTCACCTTTTTTCCTTTTGAAAATCAGCCAAAACATGTATTTACATTGAAGGACAATTTAAGGCATTTTTTTGATCATTCAACACCGATCCAAATATAAGTACTATAAACTTGATCATCTATGCTTTAGAAAAATTTAAACATTTTTATACTACTAATATGAAATGCCACAAAAACAAACCAGAAGTTTCTTTAAGCAAGTCTTTCAACTCCATGCTTTCGTTGGAAACTTCGTCTTCCAATGATGAAACAAAACAAATGAAGTTGTTTGTTAATGTGAAAGATTTATAGAAGAAATGGTTGACTATATATGAATATTGAGGAGAGGAGGTTTTCCTGGGTTAGGTGACTAAGATAAGTATTCAATTATTAGTATTTATTAAAAAGGCTGAGAGCATATGAATGATCAGTTGATTGGCAAAGAATTTCAGATTGCTTTGATTGGAAGGCAAGTGAGGAACTGCACCAAATCTGAATTCCCCGTTTGTGTCTGTCCCAGACTCCAAATGGCCATAACACCCTCCCCTCCATGCTATATATATATATATATATCAGTTTCAGTGCTGGCGCAGCAACCACAACATAAGACTTGAACCAGACCGATCATACTTGGCAGTGCCTTCGTGTTCACCTGGCCAAAAACCATTCTTTTTCTCCTATGAAGAGATTTGAAATTTAACAAACATTAACATTTTAGCCGAAAATCAGTTTTGTTTTTCATAAATCTACCGAGTTTGAATTTGCCACTTTTACATTGTTCTATAATTCTTACCGCAACTATTGTTAGGATTAAACACATTCAGAAATCAATCACACACAGAAGGGAGACAAGTTATTTATGCACGGGAGAGATATCCACTATAAAATTTTTCCGGAAAAAGTTTACAACACTCACACCTCACTTTCTCTCTATAGCACTCTCACTCATAGATGTCTGTCTTTCTCTTTTTGACGATTTAACTCAGCTCATCTTTTCCCATTTTATACACAACAACCAACTACCAAAGTTAATGGCAAGCCACCCTAGGTTTGAAAAACTTTATTCACAGCCTCCATACTTGACTTCCATCATAACCAAGTTCACATTGGTGTGGATCTTTAACAACTATGTAGACTATGTATGTATGTGTACACTCACTAAGCTGCACCTTCCTAACAGTCTCTTCAGATGGATGGATTTCAGATAAATATAGATTTGTGGTTAAATGTTACAAAAGTCAATGAGAAATTTAAGTGAAAGCTATTTTACTAGGTTCTTTCAAGGATTAAAATAATTACTTTTACATTATTTTTTTAAATCTGTAAAACTTTCAAATTCAATATTGAAATCTATATCTAAACTATTAAATCTATGACCTGACTTCTCTCCAGTTGGAGAGAATTTCAATTTGGTCTAGTTGTGCTTAAGGGCCTCAGTACGAATTTTATTTTAATGATCCAAATCGTTTATCTTATAAATCCTTTAGTGTAGATAATTTATGGAAAAAATCAAATTGATCTAATAATCGTATAATTTTATCAAATTTGTCTTTTAAAAAATGAACAATTATTTTTTTTTTTTTGGGTAAGTAGAACGATTATTTTTAAAACTATACTACTAACTTTTTTTAATTTTTATGGCTCTTCTGCAACACTCCCCTAAAAGGGATGTACCATATTTGATGCGCTAATTATCGTGCATATTCTATACCTTTATTTTATATTTTGTTAGATTTGATTTATATGATATATCTTATTATGTTTATTTTCATGTTTTTAGGTATTTTGCAAGTTTAATGGAAAAATGTTTTAAGGAACTTGGAATCTGCACGGAAAAGAGATTAAAAAATTAAATGGGATCAATTATGACACAACGAGATATTTAGCCTAGTTGGTAGTTTGGTGATTTCATTCTTGAGATTCTTAGAACTTGTTGGGCAACATGTTATTTTAGTAATTTTTTAACTAAAATATGAGATAAAAAAAAAAATTGTATATTTAGAATGATTTTTAAATTTTTTACGAAAAGATATACAAAAAGTAGAGAGAAAAATGAATTTTTGACTTTTTAGTATAATTTATAGACTTTCTAGTTTTTTAGTAACTTTTTGACTTTTAAACTAAAACTACTTCCCAAACGGGGCCTTAGTTTAGGCCATGCAAGCAACACTGATTCTATATTTTTAAAATTTTGGCACAATCCAATTGTATCAATGCGGAAAAGTCCCAGACAGGAAAGAGTTTATTTATTTGGTAAATTATAAATACATCTCTTGAGATTTACTTAAAGTATAGATTATTTTATATGATTTGAAAAATTACAAATATCCCTCTGTTAGAATTTTTTATTTAACAGAATTAACTAAAAAAATAAAATTCATAATTGATCTCGTATACAATAATAAAATTACCTAAATTATTAATTGAAACGTATTTCTAACATAATTAAAAACTGTTAATTAACTTGATGATTTATTAACAAAAGGGGCGATTTGTTATGAAATTAGACACCTCAGGGGATGAAGTACATTTTCTAGAACCACAGGGGCGATTCACATTTTAACCAAATTTCAGGGGGTGTATTTGTAATTTACCCTTATTTATTTAGGATAAATTACACTGACACCCTCGACGTTCTGTTTAATACAGATCCCCTTTCACATTTAAAAAATTACATTTTCCTCCATGAGATTTGTAATCTTATTACAAATTGCTAATGTCATGCCCTAAATTTTTTTAAATGATCATCTTATCATTTTTCTTACTATTTCTTCTTCCTATCATCATGACTACATTCTACAACTTTCTACTACCTGAACATATTCTTATTGAATGATGATATACAAATATAAATTTTATATAGATTTTTCAAACACAGTGATATAATTTAATGATGACCTTTCGTTTTAAAATAAACACCCATAAACATGATATTTACAACAATATTACTATCACAACATTTTTATGATATTTTTTGTATAAATTTTTATGTATGAATATAATTTTTTATTTTTATTTCCACCATTATACTAGATTAGATCAATTTAATCTAGATATATTTAAATAGTATAAAATTTATACAATTTTTTTTTAAAAAAAAAATCTATTGAATACAACAAAATAAGATAATGTATTAAATTTTTATATTTTTGTAGTTTTTTTTTATATATATATTTGGTGAATTTAAAAAAAAATACAAAATATTATACTTCTTAAGTATATCTAGATTAGATGTATCTAAAAATATTAAAAAAAAAATTACTGAAAATATTAAAAAAATTCTGTAAAAATAATATAAACACGAAAAATAAAAAAAGCTCAATTTTTTGTGTGATTTAAACCAAAGAAGATGATTGTTATTTTCTTTGAAATGACATGAATAAAATATCTGTATTGTTTTATTATTTTATATGTATAAAGGTTAATGATGTCATTTTAATCTGACAGAGAATAAGTGTAATTTTTCAAATGTGAGGAGGATCTGTATTAAATAAAAATCTCAGGGGGTGTCAGGGCAATTTACCCATTTATTTATAAATTGTATTTTTTTATTTAATAATAGTTTACTAATTTTTTTTTTTAATATACTAGTTGGACCGGGTGAGGTTGGATTACAATTTCAATTATTTTGTCTTTATTTTTATATAAGACAGTGGTCTTTAAGTAATTTTGACTTGAATATTTTGTAAAATATTATGCATAATATGCCACAACATGCCGGGAAATTCTATTTCCACACACCATGTTGTCTCTATACACATCCTTTCTCATTCCACTCACTTAATAATTTGATTTTTGAGATATTTATCTCAGTCCACACACCCCACATTCCAAATATACCCATTTAATAAAAAATGTGTGCACACTCTTATCTTCTTCATCTTTCAAACTCTAACCCTAACCAACAACCACCTTATCGGCAGTGATGCAGCACCACTGTTACCAGGTCAGGTGCCAATTCTGCTTCAAAGTTGTTATTTGTAAACTTGGCTTGTTTGATTGCCATATGTACAACTGCTAGTAACTGTGTGTACATGACAATGTCAAACATCGCTTGTGCTTGCTCATATAATGCTCCTGTCAAAAAATTTAAGTTCCAAATAAATACAATTATGCTTCTTGCTCAAAATATAGTTCCCTTACTGGAAGAAAGAAAAAACAAAATCAGTAAATATCCATGTAGAGGTGGTGGGTGGTGGCGGGTGGTGGTCGGTGATGGCTACTGATAATAGGTAGTGGCTAGGGTTTTGGTTGAGGGTTAGGGTTTTGATTAAAGGAGAAAGGGTTATTTTGGTAGTTTCATTTTAGGACAAAAATGTAATAAAGAAAAATTCATTAAGTGTATTGATAGAGAGTAAGTGGTGTGTGGAAATAGAATTTCCCCAACATGCTGTCCTATTCACTTTGGTGAATGATATATTTGTTTGTGTCTTTTTTGCTTGAAGCACCCCAACCATTCAGAAGAAAAAAATCAAATTATTAACTTCACCTAAAAATACAATAATGATTGAGATCCTTTTTTTTGGGACTCTCACAATTCTATTTGGATCTCAACTATTGATGGTGTGGTTCCCACACAAATATGAGTGAATCCCACACATACATCAATGATCGAAATGCAAAGAGGATTGTAGGGATCTGAAGAGAGTTATAGAGATCTCTAAAAAAAAGGTGCCCCAAGCATTTTTGCCTAAAAATATCATGTGAGTTCAAAAAAATGGTACACCTGTCATCCAAAGAACCAACCCAAACAACAATAAAAGATAAATCACCATATCATTCTAACATAAACAAACAGCTAAAGGTAGCCCTTTATTTAGATGAACAACGATTCTTACCCCACTGCTATACTTCCTCCAATAGAACCTCAAAAGCACCCACCGCCAGGCCATGATTGTTGGGTCATTGCTGCAGTCTACTTATCTCTATTTGTAATCATAATTACAATGAATTTGTACAAATTTGAAACCTCCCCCTCCCAAAAGAAAAAAAAAACAGAAAAAATCTTTTCACAGAATTATAGCAAACTACCGACCTGGTATACAATCAATAATGGATGAAAAAAATTGAGAAATTAATAATTGTCATGTACTAGGTGTTTTTTTTTTTTCTTTCTTTTTTGGGGGAGGTGGGGGGGGGGAATCCACCAAATTTCAACAATCATTGCATGAACAGAGCTGAATCTATCTATAAAAATTAGAAAAGAAGAAACATATATATATATATATATATATAGTACCATCAAAACAACTACAACTATGATATTGCCTCAAGCAACATAGTTGAGATAATAGTATCCATGATTAGACCAGCAAAGATATAGTAAAAAATAAGAAAAAAGAATAGAAAAGAAGATAATCAAACGAAGAAACAAACACAAAAACAGTTATTGACCATTGAAAAGCTTCTGCCCACAAAAGAAATATATATATATAATCTATCTATAAAAGAAAGAAAAATTAGTCTGACAACAGTGCATCTAACAAACTGGAAATGGCGAATCAATGAGATAAAATTCAGAGAAAGTAAATAACCAGGAAATCAAAAAGTTGTTCTTTCGTTAACTTTGTGGTTAAGGTAGAAACGACCACAACATTGTCGAGCTCTTGCAACTTCTGAACAGATGCAAGTGCCATGTTCTCACCAACATCACTCTTTGAAAAAATGCAACTGCGGGATGTAGAAAAATTGTCATGACCCGAACTCGCCCCTATAGGCTAGGATCATAACCAGCCAGTAATCATTAGATTACCTACGGCCTCAGACAGAAAACAGATTGTTAAATAATCATATGGGGCTAAAAACGGAAGCAGACTTAAAAATTTTGTTCAATGAGTTATGCTTACATGATAAAGTGAAACATTTCATAAATAATCCATAATAACTCACACATAAAAATAGAGTTAATATCTTATACATCCAGGATCTCCAAGACATGCAGTCAGCCAAACAAAACAACTCATATGCATGGATGATCCAACGTATTCACCGACAAAGCACAAGTGTAAACATAAGAACAAAATAAGGTCTCGTGCGTGAGACGTTCAGGCTGACTCCACAAAACTTGACTTCCTCTCATATCTTTCACTGAGGTTGGGTTTGGACATCTCTTTGCTCACCTATAGACATATAAATGAGAGTGAGCGATAGCCCAGTGAATAATATCAAAATAAAGAAGTTACATGAATGAAATTCATAACAGACATATCTAACGGCCTTAGACCCATTCACGTTTTTATCTAACATATCAAACGGTCTCAGGCCCAAACATATCAAACGGCCTTAAGCCCAATTCGCTCTTACCGAACGGCCTCGAGCCCAATTTGTTTGTGTCAAACGGCTTTTGGTTTAACCATTCATGTCAAACGGCATTTGGCCCAATCATTCATATTAGACGGCTTTTGGCCCAATCATTTCAATCATTTATGTCAGACGGCCTTTGGCTCAATCATTTAAATCATTCATGTCAGACGGCCTTTGGCCCATTCATTCATATCAGACGGCTTTTGGCCCAATCATTCCAATCATTCATGTCAGATGGCCTTTGGCCCATTCATTCATATCAGATGGCCTTTGCCCATTTATTCCAATCATTCATGTCAGATGGCCTTTGGCCCAATCATTCCAATCATTCATGTCAGACGGCCTTTGGCCAATTCATTCATATCAGACGGCCTTTGGTCCAATCATTCCAATCATTCATGTGAGATGGCCTTTGGCCCATTCATTCATATCAGACGGCCTTTGGCCCAATCATTTATGTCAGACAGATTTATGTGTGTTTCATACTCATGATCATGATCGTATTCATATTCACTTAGTTTTAAGCAAAAGACTGACATTTAGAATACTCATTTTTAATTCAAACATACAAATCCATAAGGCATGTACAGAAGTAACATTTGGGAAAACAACATACTGGAACATATATTTACTAAGATATTACTCACAGTGTTCTGCCGGTGGATTCGTCCTTATGTTTGACCCTACACAATTCATAACACATATTGGGTCACAAACAATTCAATCCGTTCTTTAATCTATTTATTTTTCTTAGGCTTCTTTCTTTACCTTTTAAGTCATTTACAAAGCTCAATATATTCCTAAGAGTGCTTAGAAATGAAAGAGAATGGAAAACAAAACACAAAACCATTTTTCATAATTTCCGGAACAGGGCTCTCCGCTCGAGCGGACCCCTTTGGTTTGCAAAAGTACTGGTTACTACATTTCTATGCTCGAGCGTGACTCTTTCTGCTCGAGCGGACATCAATGTCTGCAAAAGTCCTGGAAGCCAACATTTCACGCTCGAGCGGCGCTTTCCCCGCTCGAGCAGACATGCCGAATTCTGAAATTTCCAGAATTGCATTTGAAGCTCAAACTTAGCATTCAAAGGGTCTAAAGCTCATGTTCTTGATACAAAATCATAGAAATCTTTATACAATATGAGGACATAAGAAAATTGAGTCTAATTTGTCCAAAATCACAATTTAATTCCCAAATTATTTCACATTTTTCTTAACAACTCATACCAACTTCATGTCTTTAAAACTCATGCAAATTAATTTCCATATCACTTTGAATTTCACATGCATGTGAAATATAGGCTTCATTTTCAACTTAAATAACACAATCGATGCTCATCTTTATCAATACATGATCAATTTTTAATCCATTACATCAAAACTCCTTTAATTTACAAATTAAGTTCATTGTTCATAAACCCATAATTTTCCAAAACTTAATTCTTATTACATTAAGACATGAAATCAATTATTATAAATCCATGGTGTATGTACAATTAGAGTATTAAAACTTGTAGAATTTGTCCATGCATGTAGGAATTAGACTCAACTCATGCAAGTCATTCCAAAATCAAACCCAAAATAATTAATTCCCAATTTAACTTCCATAGTCATGAATCTAATTTAATTTCATCATCTTTCTGCTAATTTCCTTTTAATTACATGAAATTGAACCCATTTACCTCTTAATTTCAGCTTGTAGGTAAATTTATCTACAAAATTCAAGTCTCAATTTCTTACCTTAAGTCTTCAAATTGATGAATTCCTTGGTCAATTATTGAACTCCTCTTCAACCTCTCACTCTCCTTTGTCTTTCTCCTTGGTCTTCCTGCAACTCTCTCTTTCTCTACACTCTTTAGTTCATTCTCCTCTCTTTTTGAAATGCTCTCTGCAGAGCACCAAACAACCACCACCTCTAACGTTCACACATACACACCTATTCACACATGTACTCTTCTTGTTGCCAACACATAGCACACGTGCACACTTAATCAAGCCTGCAACACAACACTCACATGCACACACATACACAGATTTTCTTTGCACACCCAGAATTTCTCTGCACACACACACACACCTATATACACCCTCAAATTTCTTTAGATCCTCCAATTTATGATTAAAATTAACTTAATTAAGTAACACTCAGTCTTAATAAATCTTGATTAGTACATAATTAATTTAATCATAATTAATCACAAATCCCACATAATTTAATTATCTAATCTAACTTCCTTTAGAGCCCAATTAATTATTTAAGTTTATCAATCTGAATAAGATGTTTAATCAAACTTCCAAAAGGCTCCAAATATTAAATTAAACTTATTATCATCATAAATTTTGATTTCCCAAACCATTTAGGCCTTCAATTTCTAATCAAACTCCAAATTTTCGTCAATAAATTACATATGTAAATTGGGCACCCCCATAAATGAATTTAATTTGTAATATCACAATTCTCAATCGTCATAATTTAACTAACTTAATTAACTCCAATTCGGACCTGATTAATTGAATATTTAATTAAACCCTCATATGGTTCGATACTTGAAATTAAACGGAATCAACTCACCAATTTTACCTCCTTAAGCCATTTGGACATTCAATTTCTAATTCCAAATTAAATTCTTATTAAAATCGAACATGAATCAGACTCCGAAAATTTCCATAAATCCCAAATTAAATTAGGATAACGACTATTTAAAATCCCAAATCTCCTTAATTAACCAAATATAAAATATTATACATGGCGAGGTTGTCACAAAAATATTTTCGAAAAAATCAATTTAATGTAAACAAATAATAAAATAAAATACAAGAAATTTCTTACACAAATTCTGTAAATTTAATATAGATTGTGACCGAGCCAATGTTTGAACATTGTGTCTTTAAGACAGAATTTTGGCATCACCTCTGGTGCTTGCTATTAATGGACTGCCTCCAGGATACAACGATTACCACACACAGAAATTGCATAACTTTCTATGTGTACATCGAACCAATTTATGCCATGCACTTTCTCTTATATACTCGACTAGATATCATGTATGAATCCTAAAACAAACCTTAACTTATGCATGAATGCCAGGGGATGGGATGCTATTTATAGAAGTACTTGTGACCTTAAGAATGGTCGTGTCTCTTAGGTTTACACCCTTTCATATGAATAGACACTATGAAGGATTACACCCTTTCATTTAAACGGAGTCTAATTCCATTCACTTCTAAATTTTTCAACAATCCCCCACATGACTGAAATTGACGACACAATGCAAATGAAATGCATATTCTGACAAAGAGAGCACAAAATGGAAATATCCTACATCATGATAGGTAGCTTTTGGCCTTGAACCTTTCTTAGTGAAAGACTATCATACTTACTAGCTAATTAGTGGACGTGATGCCTTGAACTGTTCAGCCGTTTATGTAAGCCAAGACAATGGAATTCATACAAAATATCTCCAAACACATCTTGGTTCTTTTGGTTGTGCTTGTTTTGGCCTTGGGCAATTCTTGGTTTTTACGAGTGCTTTAGAGAATCCAGTCTTATCAGTTCTCATAGAAGTGGCCTCTTTACACTCATATAGGTGATTCTTATTTCGAATCTCTTAAATACTCCTCTTGAAAGATACCCCCCTAGGTTTTCCGAGATATAAGTAATCATTAAAAAATAGCTTGTCCTAAGTCCCCTACATATACACATTGCAGATATCACTCTCATCGAAGGAATGGATAGGAGATAGACTCGTTTAGTGATTTCTGGCGAGTCATCCATAACTCGGTTGTTCCTTTGAACCTAGATCTTGGGATCTCCAGTCAGCTAGGTTGGGTTGCCATTATGGCGACTTGAAATTAATAGGCTTTAATCATATTTCCCTCAATGAACTTTCCCTCATTTTCTCTTTGGTCAAACTTTTTTTTTAGCGGCCACTATTTTTCCGTTTGACCTTTTTAGTTATATATCATTGAGTAGTTAGTGGATTCACAATATTATCCTTAAACAATATTCACAACTAAGAGCAAATCCTACAGTATTAAGTCTTTGATTACATCAAGACTTACCGTTACTCTATATCACTCCCATATCTAAAATTAATTTATAGACATAGAGATACTCCTTAGGAGTTTAACAAAGTCATTTTTGTTTCTTCTCTAGCTTTGTCTTTGTAGACCTACCATCGGAACCGTTATTATAGTAAAATCCTCCAAGCACCCCCATATGTTAATTACTTTAAGAAAAATTAATTTCCTTGTTAGGATATTACCACACGAAAATCTTAATACACCCCCACAATTCTAATATAAATCAGAATATAACATTTCTTACTTATTAGTTTTTAGGTGCTAGAAATGAAATAGAAACTCGAAATAATTATGATTACACAGGTCAAAATTAATGTTTTGACAAATCATATCCTTATAAAAAATTTTTTTGCCCAAGAATCAAATAATTCAAAAATCTCATATAATTGTATAAATCCTTAAAATGCATTCAAGAAAAAAAAAAAAAAAAAGACTTGTACAATGCATTTAAGAAAAAGTACTTGTACCTCCAAATTAAGACTTCAACTCTTAAATTTGAGTACATCTTATTCGAGTTTCTATTGATAACTTGCCATAAGTCACGATTAGCATAAATCATGATTACGAGACAATTTTGCTTCTCTTCCCCACATTTGGGATAATACATAAATTAGCACAAATAATATGATTCATTCATGACCAAGTGTCACTGTTACAAAAATATTTATGACAAAAGAAAATTGAATTATCTCTTCTAATTGAAGAGATAAATGCCCACGTTAATATTATGGTTCATAGTTAAACAAATTCTACTACACAAGTAAAATAATGATTGATGACAATTTATGTCACAAAATTGAAAGTTACTTTAGAATAACTTTCAATTGATTATTAACAAAATAGTAATCAACACAGAAGATTCCTCAATAGAAATTGTGTCTTAAAATTGTAGAAAAATATTTTCAGAAAAATCAATTTAATGCAAATAAATAATAAAATAAAACACAAGAAGTTTCTTACAGAAATCCTGTAATAATATAGATTGTGACCAAGCCAGTGTTTGAACATTGTGTCTTTAAGACATAATTTCGCCCTCACCTTTGGTGCTTGCGATTAACGGACGTCCTGCCTCCAAGATACAACGATCACCCCATACAGAAATTGCATAACTTTCTGAGTGTACATTGAATTAATTTGTGCCATGCACTTTCTCTTATATATTTGACTAGACATAATGTATGAATCCTAAAACAAACCTTAACTTATGCATGAATGCTATAGGATGTGATGGTATTTATAGAAGTACTTGTGACCTTAAAAATGATCATGTCTTTTGGGTTCACACCCTCTCATATGAATACACACCATGAAGGGTTATACCCTTTCATTCAAATGGAGTCCAATTCCCTTCACTTCTAAATTTTCCAACAATGGAAAAATCCCACAAACCCCACAGACTTGACACCAGCAAGCACAAGGTTCTTCGCTGCAAGAAGAATACAGAACACCAAAGAAGATTACTTGATAAAATGTACACATAACCCTACTTACCCAAAAAAATGTACACATAACCCTGTGTCTCCATCTTTTTTTTTTCTTTTTGAAAAACAAAGTCTACATAGGCCACTTATTTCAAATAGTTGGGGATTCAAAATCAATTGACCCATCAAGCAAGAAAATTAGGAATCATCTCAGAAAGAGAATTCATTGACGCAGCTTTGTCCATCCCCTCCAAACGTGACTTCCAAGCTTGGGGTGCATTCATTCGTTCATTCACTCTCCCAAAAGAAAAAGGAAAAAAACAAAAAAAAAAAAAACAAAAAAAACAAAAAAAAACAAAAAAACAAAAGTTGTAAAATAGTACCACGCTGAACTTGGCATTTGTACATCATTTTTAGGATCGCCCTTACTAATGGTTTTATACATTTAAGGTTCTTGACTTATCCATTGATTTGTGGAGCTTATCATGGTTTTGGTCTAAATTGTTCATCTATATATAAAAAAGTAGATGATTTGAACACGTAATACTAACAAATGCATTATCGTATTCTTTAATATACAGTTGGAAGGGTGGATCTGCTACTTTCAATGAGTATAGCGATCCCGGTTTTCCCTCAATTGGTTATTGTATTCCGGACTCGGTTCCGTAGATGTCTGTTATTGTATATGTTTCATTTCCGTCCTTTAATTTTTTGTATTTGAGTTTTGGGAGGTATTGGGCAGGTTTGTAACAGGTTGGGTGTGTTGTGAAACAAATGGTTGCTGCCCAGTTTTTGGTGTCTTCACTCGAGCGAGGCTTTTGTCGCTCGAGTGAGCTCTGTGTTTTAGTTCCTTCGCTCGAGCCAGGGTTCCTTCGCTCGAGCGAGATCTGAGTGATGTGTCTGTTGGCTCGAGCGAGCATTCTTGCGCTCGAGCATGCGTCTGCGTCTAGTTTTGGACCTGAATGTTGTGTTTCTTGGCTAGAGCGAGCTTTCCTTCGCTCGAGCGAGCGAGGACTATGTCTTGGGTTTCTTCGCTCGAGCGTGCATTCTTGTGCTCGAGCGTGCTTCTGGGTTGCAGACCTGAAGCTTCACGTTGTTGGCTCGAGCGAGGCTTTCTACGCTCGAGCGAGGTTTCTTTGTGTCTAGTCGCTCGAGCGACCATTCCTTCGCTCGAGCGAGGCTCGATTATATCAGTTTGCAGCAGCAGCTTCTTCCTCACTTTTTGATTATCTTTTATCTTCAAACCCTAGATCCGGCTGCTCTCTCTCTCTTTACATACCTTCTCTTTACAAATACTCCATGTTCTAGGAGTCTCTTACCCAAATCCCTTTGCAAGAAAGGTGGAGCTTGGTGTAGGCTACGTTTTGATCCGAAAATCATTGGGTTTGGAGCATCTTGAGTTTTCCTTCATCTTTTCCATTTGGTCTCTTCACTTGAGGTAGGGATACCCTACTCTTTCTTATGAGTTTTGACACAGATTTTAGTCATTTTGTGTAAGTGGTGGATTATGGCAATTTTTGGAAGTTAGGGTTTGATTTAAAGTTGTAAAAAAGGGGGTTTTCAATTATTAACTCCATATGTATGTGAGACCTTGGAAAATGGAAGTATTGATGTTAAAATGATGAAATTGAACCTTAGGGTTGTAATTTGAAAAAGGGGGAAAATGCCTTAAGTATGTCTGAATAATTAATTTGGGGAAATGTGAAATTGAGTTGAAAATCATGAAATTGGAAAATTATGAGATTGAATGGTGTGGTTGGATTGATTAATCACTCATCTATGAAATTGTTGATAATTTATCTGTTTGATGAATTTATTATCTGTTTAGAAATAACTGCTTTGGGCTATCGGTGGAAGATAGTCTTGATTGTTGTAGACACTGTATGTTGAATAGGGAAAATTGAAACAATTCAAATGGTTAAGTCATTGAATATGACGGTTGAATTGTCACATCGAATATGTGCCTAGATTGATCATTGTATATGATAGACTGTTTAAATACATTGCATACGTATCTTCTTTGGGAGGCGATAGGGGATGTACTCCATGGTTTGGGAGGAGATAGGGGATGTACTCACAAACCTGTTTGGGAGGAAATAGGGGATGGACTCTATTGATAACTAAGTTGGACGGAGTGTCCAGGGTGAAAGTCTCGAAATCCTAATTATGTTTACATAACGTAGATAATTGAAGTATTGAAATGTTTTAATATGAGTTTTTTTTTTTTGGGTAAGTAAGTCATAAAATAAAGACAATGAAATATACAAGTTTACAAGGGGCATACCCCAGGCACGCCCAACATCAAATAAAAACAAGTATAACCAACATAAACAACCACTGCACCCCCCTAAAAAAAGGGGGGACAAACATGAACAACAGAAAACACAAAAAAACCCCAACTCTGCCCATATATCCTTTTTATCCTCAAGTAACCCCTACCATCAGAGATAATAGATAGAAACTTGAGGTGGATATATGGGCAAAGATACACACAAATAACACCACAAAGCTAAAAAACATAACAAACACACTGACAAAACAACAACCCACAAGCCGAGTCAAAGATGATAGTCAACCCCACATGCCCCCAGTCTCGACTGCAGATAAAACATGGAATCCAATAAGCATCCCACTCCTCACAGCCGTGACATCCAAGCCACTTAACCAAAGCCATGACGGAGGATAAAATATACCCCATGAGAAGTCCCAGCAGAGTCACATGAAGCTAGCACGGTCAAAAACCATAAGCCACGGTCTAGGGAGTTGAAGTGAAACTACAATAGCCCCTCAGCAACAAACCAAAACACAGCCAACAAAATCATGAGATCAATCATCACATCCCCCAGTCCCTTCCTTGGTAGATCACAAGCCTCAAACCCCACGGCAGTGTGCCCTTCACTCCATGTCAGGCGTGGCAATACGATCAATTAGGACGGGTCACATGAAGATAAGAAGCAACCAGAAAACCGGTAGCTATCCTCCCGCTCATCTCCCAGTCTCTAACTTGGTTGGTTATCGAACCACTATTCCCCAAAGCAGTGACTCCCCAATCACTCTTGGCAGAGATGGCTCAAAACCGCCCTCGTTTGAGTCACATGAGGATCACACAATCAATCATCATAAAATCATTAACTATATATGTTCTGCTGCAAAGAGTCTAAACAAGAGAAGTTTCCAAATGAATCCAATAAACAATGGCCACTAATAAACAATCACAGATATTGACCAAATAGAGCCCAACTTCCCCCAAAATAGTGACCCACGGGCAGCCCAAAAGAAAACCAATCCGTGGGCCCACCATTTATCAATAACCACACGGCCTCAACTTAGCACATGGGCCAACGTGATTTGCTGATAAGCTTACAAAAGAACCCACACGTGGCCCACCTACTACAAAACCAAAATCCAACTAGACAGCCAAAGCTTAAGTCAACCAAAATATATATATAAATATATATATAAAGTTGATATGGCAATTACCTTTCCACCATCAACACCATGTAAAGTTGATGTACACAGCACCCAACAAGACCTGACCAGCCACCTTGTTGGTCTGCCCTAAGACCCACGTGCTATCCTAGAGCAGAAACAGCAGCAAAGCTTATACAACAAGCTTAGATGGAAAACACGACACCGACGTCCACGCGGCTGACCACACGTGACCGTAACGCTTCATCTCAGAACATAACCAGTAGCAACGCCGACCATCTCCAAACGCCGGAGCAAGAACCAGATGTCGGACCTCCACCAATCGCAACACTAATAACCCACGCCATTAAACCATCGAGACCCAAAAAACCACCAAGAGCGTGAAACCCACCTCAGCGTGGAGTTGCGTCAACCTCAACCCAGACACAACGACGCCGGAAAGCAACCCAACGCTGGAAAACACGGAACCCATCTGAAGCAGAGCACCAGAACCATCTGCTCGGCGAGTCACGGCACCAGCGATGGCGCCGCAATAAAAATGACGCCGTCGGTGAGTAGACCAACGCCAGAAACCATGGTTACAGTTTGAACACCACCCTCAACCCCATCTCATAACTTTATTACCGGCGACGGCAGAAGAATACACCGAGTCTCCGAACACAGCAACGCTACTGCTCAAAAAAACCAGCCTGACCGTCGTCGGAAAAGAGAACCCAGTGACAAACCTCATCAGAACATCGTCATCTACAGTATTTCATGCTCACTGTAGCTACGCCAGCACAGTCACGAAACTCAAAAATACCTGGCACAAAGCCACTCCGACGTGAACAGTGCAGTTCACACAAAAATGACAGTGAGCTCGGACTCAATGAGAGAGAGAACCGACGAAGCTAACAAAACAAAGCAACACGGTGGGAGGAAGAGTCCACCGCCATGAACGGCAAGACCACCTGCAATACCACCCAAACCAGACTACTGAGAACATACTTGACCAGACACTTACCAGAAAGATGTCCAGCATGTGCCAGAACAAGAACGAATCCCAGAGTAACATCAACAACCCATGATTTGAACACCATCCACAGGCCGGAGCTTTATCAGAAGACAGCAACGACCTTGAAAAAACTTCAAACCCTCCTAAATCTGGACATAAATAAGACCAGATTCAGCAATAACACAACACATAACCCAAACCAGACCAAGAATCTGATAAGCAACCTCAGAACTCCAAGGGTAACAACGGAGGGAGCTTTCTCTCTCTAGATTCTAGAGAGAGAAGCTCTCAACCTAATCCCCAAGTATCGCCAACTTAGTTCATTTTAATATGAGTTGTAGTCTCATTTAACTATTTGGCTGGATAATGAGCCATGTTTATGAATGTAAATTGGATAAGTGAAGGAAAGTGGAATGAAACACGGGCATATTTGTCATGGTACTGAGGAGTGTTGTAAATTGGTTTACAAGTGTTAACCGTTTATCAAATGCTAATGTCTTAGTTATTTCTCATATTTGGTTTAGTATATCTCTACTGGGCTTTGGCTCACCCTTTATGGGACATCATTTTCAGGTGCAGGTGATATACCACCTCCAAGGACGTAGCTTGGGAGGCTTAGAGGCTGACAGATCTTTTGTTGTCATCTTTTTGTATTACATGTAAATCAAGCCAATGGCTTATTTTGTATAAAGAGTTAAAACTCTTCTTTTGTTGAACCCAAGTGTTGACTTGGAAAGTTGTAAGCCCATCTACTTTTGTTGTCAACATGTGTTACTTTTGTACCTAATACTCTGATGTATGGAATATGATGTCTCTTTCTTGTATCATGAATGTATGATTTATGGGTTTATTCTGAAGGCGTTACAATGAGTATCAACTCACTAATTTAACCAGTTAGAATAGCCACTATTATTAGGGTGGATCTATTTATTATTCAATCCAATGTACAACATCATCACTGTTCATTGTTCAAGAAGGAAGGTAAAACACATTCTCTGGCTGTGATGGATCAGGTTTTTTTTATTTAGTTTTCATTGTTAAAGCACAACACTTGGGTGAAAACATGCCTTATAACCAAAAAGGCATGGCGTCCACTGGGTCGATGTCGATCACTCATTCTTACAACAAGACTCATTGTTGATTCTAGCTTTGCCTTAGCTTTGAGCAGATCTAACTTATTTGAAAACCTTTGGAGAAACGCATATGTACCACCCTTTGACGCCTCACTACTTTTTTCAGCGATTGTTACTGAAGTGTTGAAATCTTCCATAGAAAGTCTCTCCAAATGCTTGACTGTTTCATTACTCGTAACTTAACATTCAACAAATGGGGATTCACTATTACCCCCGTTGACACCAATAACTTGTGCATTAATTCTTTTTATTTTTTGGGTAAGTAAGTCATAAAATAAAGACAGTAAAATGTACAAGTTTACAAGGGGCATACCCCAGGTACACCCTACCACAAATAATAAACAAAGAAAAAAAGCAACATAAAACTACCACTGGCCATCCTACAACATAAAACCACCCTCGCAAAAGCGAGAGAACAACAGAAAAAACAAGAACCCCACTTTGCCCATATATCCTTTTTGTCCCCAAGTAACCCCTACCATCAGAGATAATAGACGGAACTAGGGGTGGATATATGGGCAAATAAACAAAAACACACCACAGACTCATAGAACATAACAGACAAACACACTATACAAATGTAACTAACTAAACACTCAACAAGACCAATCGAAAAATGATAACTGCCCTTGTTTGCTCCCAGTCTCTACCTCGTATGAAAGCATGGAATCCAATAAGCATCTCGCTTCTCATAGCCGTGACATCCTAGCCACTCAACCAAAGCCATGACGAAGGAAAAGATTTATCCCATGAAAGATCCTGGCTAAGTCACATGAAGCCTGCATAGTCAATCCCCATAAACAACGGTCTTGAGAAGTTTAGTGAAAAAAACAATAGCCCTGCTGCAACAAACCAATACATAGCCAATCAAAACATGAGAGCAATCATCACATCCCCCAGTCCCTTCCTTGGTAGATCACAAGCCTCAAACCCCACGGCAGTGTCCCCTTCACTCTATGTCAGGCGTGGCAATACAATCAATTATGATGGGTCACATGAAGACAAGAAGTGACCAAAAAATCGGTAGCTATCCTCCCGCTCATCTCCCAGTCTCTAACTCGGCTAGTTATCAAACCACTATTCCTCCAAGCAATGACTCCCCAATCACTCTTGGTGGAGATGGCTCAAAACCACCCTCATATCGAGTCACATGAGAATCACACGATCAATCATCATGAAATAACCGACTACAAAAGGTACACTGCAAAGTGGCTAATCAAAATATATGAACTCACCAATAGAATTGAGACCCAACACAAGATAGTGAGCCCATTTGACAATATATCCATTAAGTACAAAATGGGCCACTAATATAATCAAAACTTACCAAGTGGGCCCCAGCAGCCCAGGCCTATAAACTCCCACCAAAACCGTAGCCAACAAAACAAAAACCATGAAGTAAAGCATTGTCGGGCCCACTTCAAACCAACACTCTCAACCAATTATCCACTGAAGTTACAAATATATTATATAAATAATATATATACAAAACCGTGGCCCCACTTTCTGGTTTTGTGAAACCAATTAATTTTAAAAAAGTTATCCATGTGAACCCACCAACCACCGCACACTTTCCATCATCATCTCACATATATCAACCAAAGCAGTACAGTGGAAAATGCTACCATGCAACGCAACACACCAAAAAATAACCACTTACCAGCCCCCTATTTCTTTGAAACCAGGTCCAAGTTGAAACCAAAGTATAGAGACAACCTGAACACACATCTGGGCGGGAAAATGCGCTGTCCGATGTGCGCGTAAGCCACGCAGAACCATTTTTCAAAGCTGGAGCGTGAAAACCACCCTCCTTTACACACTGTAACAATGCGCCATAGCTAGTACATGCCGCCATGGCTACGGCTGAAATAGCAGCACACCCACAGAACGAGGCCAGCAACCTTCCTATCCGGCAAAACACACCGTCGAAAACACGCCACCGACAAAACAGAGCCGACGAAGCCATAGCCCAAGACACCAAACAAGTCGGCGCCTGAGTAGAGATGACTTCATAAAAGACAAACCAGCTTCACCGTCCCTTAACAGATCACCAAAAACAACCCCGTCACCGCTGTAGCATCGGCTTCTAAGTTGGTAAGCCCATAACAGCGGCAACCAACACAGGCGCAGACCAACACGCACCTAAAACAAATCCATGGCAGCCATGGTACCCAAATAACTGAAGCTCACATCTAGAATAAACTGATATAGTAGAACACTTCTGAAACTAAGCCGGCAAAAAAGATGCCGGCGAGCTCTGAACCCACCAGTTCTTGCACCACCATGATCAGAACTTACTCTCTCTAGAAAACTAGATAGATAGGCCTGTCACAGCATGACGGATAAAACCACCAGCATGAACGTCGAACATCTAGGCTTCAAGCAACACTCCCAACCCAGCCGAGAGAAAGCCGGACTGAAAACTCAGATACTTCCATGAACCAACTCTTGGATACAAAAGATAGAGCGTACAAAACACTCCACCTCTTCCCCGGAGCTTACAGAACATGGGACCCATGCTCACTAACACTCAGATAGAGTATAGCAGCAATAAAAATTGGCCGGAATAGCACCAGAACACCACCACCACCGGGGGGAGCTTTCTCTCTCTAGATTCTAGAGAGAGAGGCTCTACTTTCTTCCCCAGCTAGAAACTTCAATGAGAACCAATTGTCACATCATTAGGTTCAATGAGTCAAGTAAGAGCTGAAAAAAGATTCCGATTATCCATGGCTAATTCAATGATGAACTGAATGCAGAAACCCTAGAAAAAAGAAAGTTTATAGAGAGAATGAGGAGCTTCTCACCCCAGCCTATGATTTTTTCAATTTAATTTGTATTGATCATATGTAATCTTGAGCTGGATTTAATTTGTATTGACTTACATTAAATAATATTTTACTTTTTGTTCGTGTTATGCTTAAATGGTAAAGATTTGTATATTTTAATTATTTATTATTGATTGATTTGCTTATTTTTAATATAATGGAACCTGTAGACACCCCATTTTTGACTAACCTTGAGACTTGGCCGCTCCCTTTTGAGTTCCCGATAATGAAGACAAGATGTGTTAATCTTAATAAATTTTGCGGCAAGAAGCATAAGGATCAATCTTTAAACCATCCAATGCTTGTTTTGGACAAAATGTTTTTTGACCAAAATGGAAACTTCTTTCAAAATGAATTTTAGTGATGCAACTCCAGATGTTACCACAATGTTTTGAGACTCATATTTTCAAAATCAAAATGTTGTATTCTTTTAAACAAACTAAGCAAAGACTATAGTAGAAGTGAATGGGGGGAGAGGGGGGAATGAAATCCATTGAAATACATGTTTCTCCTTTCAATTAAGGTTAACCTGCTCTTGTTGATTTGATGATGTGTCCACTGGCTGGCTAACCACCATACAATGGCAGGCTACAAAAGCACTCGACTGATCACCAAGAAGCACGACCAACTAAATGTTCCGGGTACAGAGCATTTTTGGGAATTTCAGCTTGTTTTGCTTACCTACCCCAAAATATCTCAGTTATTTACGCCCTGAGCTCTATATATAGAGCTCGATAGCTCATTTCAAAGGATTGAAAGAACTTGCCCAAGGTATATACAAGCTTGGAAGCTTCCCCTTCTTCTCTCCTTGGTTCGTACCTATCATCTCACCTTTTTAACATTAAATACTCCATTAAAGCTTGATCATAAGCTCTGGACAAAGGACTTGGACATTAAATAACACACCTAAAAGCTCTTGAGGGAATCTAAAGGGAGTTTGTGAACAAAAGAACTCATCCTCTTTAGGAGGTGAATCCTTTGCACCCTTGATCTTATTGTCTTACTTTTTCTTTAGTTCTAGCTTCATTTCAATTATGTAATTGTTGTAAGTCCCCATGGATGTGGAGGGAGTAGCCTTAGCTACCCATTCATTGAGTTGATGGTTTTGTTTCTTCACTTCTTGCTTTCATTAGCTTTAGATTCACAGTTGTTATGTACTTTGGACCCTTGTGGATGTGATTGGGAGTAGTTTGAGCCATCCATTCACAAGTTCAATAAGTAAAGTTTGTTTTCCTTGTTATTGCACTCCTTCTCTTCTCTTATCCTATCTCCCCAAATGTGTTAATCTATGTATTTCAACTCATTACTCAATAACAATGAGTGTTAGGGGTTGTTCCATGAGATTGCTTGGATGACCCATGGGATTTGATGTTGAGAAGTGGTGTCATTTCCTTTTCATTGAGTATTTTAGAAGTAAAACAAGAAATTTTGGGTCAAAGAAAGTTGAAACCTCCATTCTCAATCATTTGTGAACACAAAAAGGGGTGTAGCCATCCTTGTTATATGAGTAGACAAGGAATTTTCACTAAATTTGATGTATTCCTTGTTTTAATAAGGGAAGCCAAGAAATTATTTGCATTAATCTATGCTCTTCACTTAATAGCATGGATTTGAGTATTGAGTTGCCCTTATTCATAAAGAGAAGATGTAGGTTCCTATCCATTTCTTAGGCTTGAATTTGTTCATGGTTTTGATCCATTTAATTTGTTTCTTTAGCAAAATATCTATTGTATATATTTGTTTATGTCATTGTTGAGGGTTATGGCCCATCCACTTCCTTCCCAAGTGATCTCTATCAACAGAGGAGGTAGAAGGTGTGAACACCCCCCCAGAAAGTCTCCCTTTGGCATCTGTCTTGGAATTCTGCATTAACCTAATCCCTAGTCGAATGAGGAATTTGGCCTACCACTTTCTAGTTCACCCAGCTCATCTAGTGTCTGGCCAGCCATCTCTTCCTAAGAACAGAACAAACAGTTTCCAGGGAATGCACTCTTGGATCATTCTGGATTCCTTGATTCTTTGATTTATCATAATTTGTTAGATTCAACAGTAGTTTGACTGAATCAATTCAACGTTGTAATAATCTCTCTCTCTCTCCTATCCCCTCTCATTCAAATTGTTGTAATAATATTCCAACTCTACGTCTTTCTAGCCCTTTTATTTACTTACTTTCGATATTGCATCATGTTTTCTTTGCTATGCCTATATATTGCATCCATTTTTTCATGCATTCACGTCCAGATCATCCGTATTTGTGGAATTTACTATCTTCAAAGATAAAAACATGTATAACCCCATGTCTGGAGATGATACTCATGCCATGTCTTAGTACCTGGACTCCTACGTGCATGTCATGTATGTACTGCATTAGTACTTTGTATATAGGATTATGCATATTTGTATATATTCGTATGTGTTTTGGGACTTGCTTGGAGTACTAGGTGAGAATTTTTGAGCTTTAGCATATTGCATGTGTATGTTCCTTATCATATATATTGCTACATCATGAGGCTAAGTGCTTAAGTGAGATATCAATTTGAATGCCGGTAGATGGAGATTGTGTAATTTATTTTGGAATATAGATGATTCTTATGTTGTGGATTTTGTTCAAGAAAAGCCTTTTCAAAATGCATGAAATCAAAGCATAAACCAAAATTAATGACACAATCTATACTTGCACGCCTTAGATAGTAATGGTAGCATTATTAATAATCAAAATATGAATATTCATTGATTATAAAAATCACATTGTGACTTAGTAGAAGCCGATCTTTTGATCAGTGAGCGGGATGCTCAATTAATGACCTTCCCCTCTCACACCTAAGTTCCCGAGCCGAGACACTTTGGTTATAATGGACGGTGGCCTTTGGCACAAGTCACGGGTTTCCTAATTTTCCCAAAAGATAAGGTGGTGACTCTGAAATCTGATGATGTAGTCCATTTCTGGCAATGTTTTGAAATAAAAATGGATTTTCTATAAAAGTTATCAGATTTGGACTATCATTTTTTGTTTCACATTGCACTAGTGATATCAGATCGGAGATTGGGAGTCTACATTGTCGGGCGCGCTTGTGTAACACCGCTCGGGGGGGTACCCGAGTACGCTAAATAGTTTGGACCTTCGATTTCTTTGATCTAGTCTCACGATTGGAATGTGAAACATAGATGAGAGTCTAGATTTGATAACTTTTATAGGAAATCCATTTTATTGCAAAACCTTTGCCAGAAATGGACTGCATCATCAGATCTCAGAGTCGCTACCTAATATTTTAGGAAATTAGGAAACCCGTGACTCATGCCAAGGCCACTGTTCGTCATAACCAAGGATGCTTGGCTCGGAACCTTAGGTATGAGAGGGGAAGGTCAATAATCGAGCCACCCTGCTCACCCGATCAAAGATTGGCCTATACTAAACCATGATATGAGCTTTTTTTACTTCATATGTTCATATTCCAATTTATTTAATAAATCTTAAAAGTTACTATGTGAGGCATACAAGTATAGACTATGTGATTCATTTTGGAACAATTTGATTTCATGTATTTCGAAAACGTTTTGAATGTGTATGACTCAAAGAAATTGAGTTTACGGACATAAAAATCAATATCATTCTAAATTAAGCGACATAACCTCCATCCACCGGCATTCAGAGTTATATCAAATATGCAAATAGCCACATGGTATGATGCTAAACATAGTAAGAAAAACACACAAAAGCGGGATGCTAAAGCATAAAAACTTATATGTTTACCAACATCCTGCGAACAACTTCAAAACAAAGTTAGTAAAATATGCATAATCTTATATACAAAATCCTAATGCAATTCACTCATGAGATGCAATTGAAGATTCGTCTTCTAATATATGACATGTGAATCATCTCAAGAACATAAGGTAGAGCACATAATCATATAAGAATTGATTAAACCCATAAATGCAAATTTAGCCAAATCAAGATGCATGAAACATGGATGCGAAGCATAGATATGATGACAAGTAAAATATGCTGCATATGTATAAATAAGGAAAGCAAGTAAAAGAACGGGATAGAGAGAAATGGGGCGGAGAATTATTATAACACTTTAAATAATTACGTATCCAAATAAGGGATGAGAGGAAGGAAAATATTACAATAAAATATATCCTCACAAATCTCTCTAATTAAAAGAAAAACAGAAGATGTATGCCTTAGGGATTGCCGGAAACTGTTCTGCTAATCATTCGGAAGACTGCATTGTTCTATCCCAAAATAAGTTGACCAGCCAGCCAAAAAGATAGCCGGCCGGCTAAAAATTTAGCTGGTCAGCCAATTAATTAGCCAACTAACCAATAAATTGGCTGGTCGGCCAATTAGGCCTAGCAAAATCTGTTTTGTTGCAACACCAAGAAAGAACAAATAGAGAATATATGTGTGGCTTAACTAACCACTTCCAGTTAGATTAAAAATGTTTATAATATAAAATTAAAGCAAGAAGATCAATATAAGAAAGAAAAATACAAGAAAATGAAAGAGATTGAAATTTCACCTTTCAAAGAAAGGATGAACTTCTTGATTTCCAAACTCTCTATTTGTCACACTAAAGTGTATGACACATGTTCTCAATCTTCAATTCAAAAATTCAGAATTCTTGCTAGAATGGTGTTTTTGGGTTGTTTAACAGTATGGGAGAGAGATTGATTAACTTTCTGATTTTCTCACTTTCAAAAACAACCACCCTTACCCACCAAAAAAAACAACCACCCTTTCTTTTCTCAAAACTCAAGAATTTGATTACAATGGATAGTTTTTGGATAGTTTTTCAAATGAAAAGCAATATAACAGTGTATTGATGATATATAACAATGTATTAATGTTCACAGCTCAACTCAATTTTGGGTAAGAATTCTCTCTTATGATCAAAGCCTTCTCTCACTCAACAATCTGATTTCCTCTTCATAGACAATGATAGAAGACTTAATGGAGAAGATGGTGGGAGACAAGATGGAAGACAAGGATCATGGGATGACAAGGATAAAGCACTTAACCCTTGCTTTAGCTACTCCTTTTTTGAAGAGGCAAGCTCTTTTGATAATGGAGGCTAAGTGTATATGCATTTCGTGCATGAATGGATCAAAAAATGGGATAGTGGGATGTCCCATATGCACTAAACAAGAATTCTGCCGAAACTGCCCTGCCCTTGGACAAATTAGCCGGCTGGCCAATTTCTTGGTTGGTCGGCCAACTATTTGGCTAGCTGGCCGGCCAAATTATTAGCCGTGGCCTGACTAGTTTTGCACGAAACATGATTTTTTGACGGAATTATCATCATTTCCTCCTATTTCTACACCATTCTTTGCTCAATTTCCTGAGAAAATTTTTTATTTTGAAGTTTAAAAATGATCCTTAGAATACTACGGAAATACTCAGAACAAAGCGCGGAAAGAAAGTTTCAAAAGAGAGTTCTGAAGGGGATTTAAACACTTGGCCAAAACAGACTTAGGGTTAGGAAGAAAGCTTAAATTCCATCTTTCTCATTGAGGATTTTGTGAGAAACATATTCTTGTTTTCATCATTGCATCATCAAAAGAAAGTGCCCAAGTCTTAGGGTCGGTAAAAATGGAGTGTCTATAGTTGCCCCTCTTCGATAGAGCTCAAAGTCATTTCATGACATGAGCAAATGTCAAAGCCTGAAGACGACCCTTTTGATAAGACCATAAGACTTAGGTAAACAAACAAGATGTGAATGCCGTTGGTTGAACCCGAAGGCTGCCTATGTATCCCTTTACAAGGAATCAAACTAGCGTAGTTCAGGGGCAAAATGCAATTGTCATGATCAAGATGCAAGTGAAAGCTGGACTTACACGTTTCGCGAAGCCAATTTTGTTTGAGTATTCATGATTCATACAACGTAATGCAATGATGATAAATAGAGCAAGATAATCGCATGCTGGTTTTCACGTCCGGCGTCGTTGAGTTTGGTGAATGGTGTTTGATGGTTTCTGTCCCGCTTCGGTAGGATGGTTGCTGGTCATGGCGATGGCCTCCATCACCGTGGTGGTCTGTGGTAGTTTTGGTGGGTGTTCTGAGCTCAACGGCGTATTCTGGTTGCCGATGTGCTCCTGTTATGCTCCGTCCAGAATTTCTGGGAGGGTCACGGCTTGCAGCTCCGGCCATGGAGTTTACCGAAGTCTTTGCTTCTGTGTTTTAGGATGAAGCTTGTTTCTCAAGTTGGTGTTGCACGCTCCTTGGGCGAGTGGCGTTGAATATTGTGCAGCATCGTGATATGGCCTTTCTGCTGTATACAGGCTGTGCATGATAATATTGTGTGTTGGAAATGTTGGCGGGCCACGTGCGGGGTTCAAATTCAATTTGAAATCACAAATTGGTTCAAGTGGGGCCCGTCAAGTTTATTTGGTGGGCAAGTTGATTGAAAGCTGAGCTGCTGATGATGTTTACATGGGTAAGTGGAGCAACGTGGGTGGTTGGTTGGCCCATTGTTTTGTTTAAAACCAGCACATGGTTTAGGTTTTGTAGTTTTGAAGTGGGGCCATCCACTTTTCAACGTGGGTGGTCATTTTGCCCAATATGGGGCAGTGTGTTTTTTTTTCTCGGCTTAATTAGTTAGGTTGGTTTTAGTTTATATTTTGTATTTGTGCAGTTCCCATATATCTTTCCCCAAGTTTCCTTATCTTCGTTGGTGAGGGTCATTTGGGGTTAAAAATGATATATGGCCAAACTTTGTGTTTCAACTGTGCTTCAGTTTTGTTTTCATATGTACAATTGTCCATATATCTTTCCCCAGTACCCATCTATTATTTTTGGATGGTAGAGGGTACTTGGGGATAAAAATGATATATGGACAATTTTTGTTTATTATTATTATTGCTTTGTTGGGGACCCGACTGTTACGGTTGCGTTTTTTAATTAGTTATTTTGTTTTTATATTTTTATTATTAGTTTTCCCCTTTTGGTGGGTTTGTGGTTTCATTGTATTACCTGGGGTATACCCCTTGTAAACGTGTAAGTTCTTTGTCTTTAATTTATGACTTACCCACCAAAAAAAAAAAAATCGCATGCGAAACAAGCCTCAAGCTTAATCAAAATAGGTCCAACCGTGTCTTACACAGAAAGAAGCAGGCAAACGTCAATTCCAAATACATTTCACGTGAAAGGAAAGATGGTGTAACCAACAGGCGTATCTAACCGTATTTCATACGGCGAGAGGAAGTTTTTAATCGAGTAAACTTGAAATCCTAATGTGTTTCATGCGAAAAGAGAAAAAGTGGTGTAACTAACTGGCATACCAAATCGTATTTCATATGAAAAGGGGGAAGGTTTTAACCGGATAAACTTGAAATCCTAATGCATTTCACATGAAAAGAGGAAATGTAGTGTAATCAACAAACATATCTAACAGTCTTTCATACAGAAAATGGGGGAAGGTTTTAACCTGGTAATCTTGAAATCCTAATGTGTTTCATGCGAAAGGATGAAAGGTGGTGTAACCAACAGGTGTACCTAACCGTATTTCATATGGAGAGGGGGAAGGTTTTAACGAAGTAAACTTGAAATCCTAATTCCTTTCACGTGAAAGGAAGAAAAGTGGTGTAACCAACATGCGTACCTAAACGTAAAGGTTTTAATCAAGTGAACTTGAAATCCTAACGCGTTACATGTGAAAGGAGGAAAGGTGGTGTAACCAATTGGCGTAGCTAACCATATTTCATATGAAATAGGGGAAGGTTTTAATTTTTCTGATTTATTATCTTTTAACATTACATACCTCTCTACACTTAGTGATAATAGTTGGTTGTGGCATAGAAGACTTGGACATGCTCACATGGATTTAATTTCAAAACTTTCTAAGAAGGACTTAGTCATTGGACTTCCTAAAACTTCTTTTGAAAAAAACAGATTATATGATGCATACGAACAAGGAAAACAAACTAGAATTTCTTTTAAATTAAAAAAATATTGTTTCAACTTCTAGACCACTACAACTATTACACATGGATTTGATTGGTCCTTTAAGGACACTTAGTCTTGGTGTTGTTGTAGTTGATGATTTCTTTAGATTTACATGGGTTAAGTTCCTAGCTTATGGATAAAGCTTTTCCAAACTTTTCAAAATTATATAGGAAGCTTCAAAATGAAAAAAGTTTTATTATTTCAAGTATATGAACGGACCATGGTAGAGAAGTTGAAAATGATTCTTTTGAAAAAATTTGTAATGAAAATTGTATAGACCATAATTTCTTAGCTCCTAAACCTTCTCAACAAAATGGAGTAGTTGAGAGGAAGAATAGGACTCTAGAAGAGATGGCTACATACTTTGTGAAAACTCTTTACCAAAATATTTTTGGGCCGAAGCCATTCATACTGCTTGCTACATTGTAAATCGGGCTATGATTAGACTTATTTTAAAGAAAACCCCATATGAGCTATGGAAAGGAAGAAAACCAAATGTAAATCATTTTCACACCTTTGGATGTAAATGTTTTGTTTTGAACAACGACAAAGATAACTTGGGAAAATTTGATTCTAAATCCGATGAAGCTATTTTTCTTGGTTATTCTCCAACAAGTAAAGCATATCGTGTGTTTAACAACCAAACTTTAATTGTTGAAGAATCAATACATGTTGTATTTGATGAATCTAACTTTTCTATTTCCAAGAATATTTCAAGCAATGAAGATGTAGATATTGAGCAAGAAATGGAAAACTTAAATATCTCCAAGAAAATTGATGAATCTCAAAAAGATGAACCGAAAGAACTTCATCAAGAGCAATGTGGAGACAATTAGAATTTGTTGAGGGGAGGGAAATTTATACGGAATCATCCCATGGATCAAATTATAGGTGATCCTTCCAAAGGTATAATAACTCAAAACTCTCTTAGAAATATTTGTGGTAATTTATCTTTCATTTCTCAAATTGAACCTAAAACTTTTTCTGAAGCTAAAAATGATGAAAATTTGATTTTAGCAAAGCAAGAAGAATTAAACCAATTTGAAAGAAATCAAGTTTGGACTTTAGTCCCTCGACCTCAAAACCACTCCATCATTGGTACAAAATGTGTTTTTCAAAACAAACTTGATGAATCCGGTATTATATTTAGAAATAAAACTAGATTACTTGCACAAGGATATAATCAAAAAAGAAGGTATTGATTTTGATGAAACTTTTGCACCTGTAGCAAGATTAGAAGCCATTCGTATGCTTTTAGCATTTGTATGTTTTAAAGATTTTAAACTATATTAAATGGATGTTAAAAGTGCTTTTCTTAATGGTATATTTCAAAAGAAGTTTATGTTAAACAACCTCCTAACTTTGAAAATCATGAATTTTCAAATCATGTTTGTAAACTCTCAAAAGTTCTATATGGTTTGAAATAAGCACCTCATGCATAGTATGAATGTTTAAGTAAATTTTTGATTGAAAATGATTTTACTAGAGGAAAGATTGACACATTACTTTTTGTTAAAACCAAAAATGATGATTTTCTTATTGTACATATATATATATAGATATATAAATGATATTATATTTGGAGTTACTAATGAAAATTTGTGTGAAGAATTTGCTAAGTGCATACAAGATGAGTTCGAAATGAGCATGATGGGTGAACTAAAATATTTTCTCGAACTTCAAATCAAGCAAACAAAGGATGGGATCTTCATTAACCAATCCAAGTACACAAAAGAACTACTTAAGAATATGGATTGGAAAACACAAAGCTAATGGGAACTCCAATGAGTCCGTTAACAAAGCTTGACAAAGATAAAAGGTAAGCTGGAAAATGAGAACAAATACCGAGGTATGATTGAATCCTTACTCTATCTTACGGCAAGTAGGCCGGATATAATGTTTATTGTATGCATGTGTGCTAGATTTCAATCTAATCCAAAAGAATCACACTTATCTGCTATTAAACAAATTTTTAGATATCTTGTCGGTATTCAAAACTTGGGATTATTTTATCCTAAAGGTGTCTCATTTGAACTAATTTTTTTTTCAGATACCAACTATACTGGTAGTTTAGTAGACCGAAAGAGCACCAGTGGAACTTGTCAATTTCTAGGACTTGTTTTAGTGTCTTGGTTTAGCAAGAAACAAAACTTAGTTGCTTTATCCACTGCTAAAGCTGAATATATAGCAGTTGGAAGTTGTTGTGCTCAATTATTATGGATGAAACAACAATTAGAGAATTTTAATTTGCATTATGATCATATTCCTATTAAATGTGATAACACAAGTGCAATAAATTTGACAAAGAATCCAATTCAACATTCTCGAACTAAACACATTGAGATTAGATATCATTTTATACAAGATCATGTTCAAAAATGGAATATTGAGCTTGAATTTATAAACACTGACAAACAATTAGCGGACATTTTCACAAAGCCCCTAAATGAAAATCAATTTTGTTTTATTAGAAAGAACTTGGAATGTCTAATCCGATTTCTTAAATTTTGGATTCTAGGTCATATTTATAAATCTTGGATTATTAAGTTTGATATGGAGTAGTGATGATTTTAATGTAAAAATAAACTCCAACATTTCTATCATGAATTTGTCGTGTACTCAAAATTTTATTTTTTGAATATATCCATGATTTGAGGGGTAACAGGAGTTTTTTTTTTAAATATTTATGAGCTGGGGGGGAGTTGTTTCAAAAATTATATTTTCACATTATTCTAAATATTTTTTCTATCTTTCACTCACATTAACTTCTTATTTTGATAATGTCAAAGGGGGAGAAGAAATATAAATTTCAAATGTGCTTAATTGTTTAATTTTGTGTCAAATCCATACATGTATTGCCATCATCAAAAAATGGGAGATTGTTAATCCTATAGTTTGATTTTGATGATATCTAATATATTATTGGATAAATTGTAATTTTTTAAATAATTTGACACAAAAAATAAATTTTATCATTTTAGTATATGTTGCACCAGTTTAAAGTATAAACTTAAGTTGGAATATTCTAATTTTATGGGCAAAAAGACTAGGTAATCTATTAATAAATTTTTTTTTCCAAAATGACTTAGTGCAATCATCTCTAAGCATAGCTTTAGAGGTAAAAACATCTTTATACCATCGAAAATCACGGAAAGTAGGGCAAGTTAGATTACTAAGTTGATCATGGATTCGGGAATGGATATTGGTATGTGTGCCAATAAAATGTTTAACTATGGTATAGATTAAAGAATTAACACCATCAGGTTTACTAGAGCCTATTTCTTCATCAAAGATTGAGAAATCATTTTCATCTAATTGGATAGCATGTTGAATAGATTCTCGTTGATCAGAAGTGAGATATTTATCCCAGCAGGATTTTAGCATACCCGTAAAGCCAGAAGTAAGTAAAGTGACAATTTTAGGTTGAGTGTAATCATGGTAATTACTAAGGTAACTATTTGCAACCATAAACAGATGATTTAAGTTTTGTAAAATTTGATTTTCACTAATACCATCAATATTCCATTCATATAATTTTTTAGCAAAAACTGAAAATTGATTGCTAATATTAGTGTCTTTGAATTGAAAATCTAGAGGTGTAGATTTGGTGTACCAACAAACAAACTGATTAAAACTTGAAATTTGAAATTAAAATTAAACTTGAAATTAAAACTTACAATGTTTACTGGTAAGTGAAAAACACTTTTTCAAAATACATAACTTGAAAATAGATTTACAAGATAGATAAATACAGAGATAGCTATTTTTGAGGTATTGGTACTTTCAATTCTAACTTTGATTTGCAACTGACTGAAGAGGCTCTTTTATAGGAAAAGAGGATGACTGTGAGCCTTGTGAACGAATCTGACTTGAAAGGAGCACATGGAAGCACATGGGTGTTGTCTGCTACTTTTGATGATTGACTGAAAGTTGATAGCGACTTTTGACTATTCTGAACTTTGTCTTTTAGGGATGGCAATGGATAACCTACCCTGTGGGTATCCATGGAGACCCAACCCAAATACATGGGTTTTCCCGTTTTTTTCCTATCCATTGGGTAGGATAAGTGATATTCTTTAAATATCCGCAAGGGATGGGTTGGGGATGGGTACCCACTAATTTCCCCATATATATATATATATATATATATATTTTTTTTTTGAAGATTCACAACCAAAACTAAATATACATTTAATCTTTTTTCTTTTATTTATTTATTTTTTTTTTCAGGTTCACAACTAACTTTTTTTTTTCAGGTTCACAACTAACTTCTTCTTCTTCTTCTTTTTTTTTTTTTTTTTTTTTTTTTTAAGATTCACAACCAAAACTAAATATACATTCAATCTTTTTTCTTTTATTTATTTATTTTTTTTTTCAGGTTCACAACTAACTTTTTTTTTTTTTTAAAGATTCACAACCAAAACTAAATATACATTCAATCTTTTTATTTATTTATTTATTTATTTTTTCAGGTTCACAACCAACTTTTTCTTCTTTTTTTTTTTTTTTTTTAAAGATCCACAACCACAGCTAAAAATACCTCCAATCTTTTTATTTTATTATTTTATTTTTATTTTTAAGGTTCACAACCATTTTTTTTTAATTTTTAAGATTCACAACCAAAGCTAAATATACATTCAATCTTTTTTCTTTTGTTTTTATTTTTTTTTATTTTTTAAGGTTCACAACCATTTTTTTTTTTTTAAGATTCACAACCAAAGCTAAATATACATTCAATCTTATTTTATCTTATTTAGCTCAACAATAAAATCAAATACACTTTAATTAACATTGTCACATTATTCGTGTCAAATTTTATACATATCTAGAATTTTTTAAATTTATTTAAAAAAATTAAGGGCACTGTCTAGTGCAGGTTTCGGTTTGCTTTTCTATGTTATTTTATTTTGTTATGTATTGTAATTTTCAGAATGGTTTGCTTGTTCTGAAATTTCAATTAACGAGTATGAATCTATTTGTTTTATATTATCACACAATTTATACAACATATATATATATATATATATATATATGTGAATGTATTTGAAAATAGGGAAATTGTAGAGAATCGAAACAAGCATGAGTCGTGATTGGTTAGAAAAGATGGGTACAAAGATTTATTTGCTGGAAAAACAAAAAGGGGATACAAAGTCTTACTAAATAATTTTTTTTAAAATAAAAGAATTTTTCTTAGTTATGAACAGATTTAATTGAAATCAGCTTGTTTCCTAATGTTATGCTTCATTTATTTAGATAGAAAATATTTTTTAATGAAAAATATTTTTTATAAAAAAATTAAAAATATATATTTTTATATTTGGTGGTGGTGGTGATGGAACGAAGGTGAAAGTAGAGATTGTGACATAGTGGTGGGGTGATGGCGGCAGTGATGATGGTAGTGGTTATGGTGATGGCAGTGTGATAGTGAATGTGAGAATAGTGGTGATGGTGTTGTGAAATTAGTAAAAATTTAATTGAAAAAACATTTTTTGTTTTTCAAAAGTAACAAACAACAAAATTCGTAGGGGATTAAATGAAGAAGATGGAGGATGGATTGGGTGTGGTAAGGCATAGATATCTTAAAATGAGTGGTTCAGATTTGTTAAAAGGTATAATTAGATTTTGAATAAATTAAAATGAATGGTTCAAATTTGCTAAGAGAAAGATGGTTTAAATGTCTAAAATGTCCGTGGCTAAGAGATCAACAAACAATTCCTTGTTTATGCCCTGATACAATTTAATATGGGTCTTATAACACTTTCTTCAAACAGGTTCTTTCACATTTTATTTCTTCAAACAAGCTCTTATAACATTGTAAACAGGTTCTTATAACATGTAGGGGAGAGAGAGAGAGAGAGAGAGAGAGAGAGAGAGAGATGGTTGTAATTTTTTTTTTAATCTTCCACGTTCTTTCACATTTTTTTTTAATTACTAAAACTTATTTGATTATCTCAAAATTATATATTTGATTATTATAAAACAAACTTTTTAATTAATTAATTAATGTGTATTTGATTTTGTTGTTGAACCAAATAAAATAAAATAAGATTGAATGTATATTTAGCTTTTGTTGTGAACCTTAAAAAAAAATAAAAAAAATAAGTTGTTAACATTAAATATATTAAAAAAGAAAGAAAAAAGATTGAAGGTATATTTAGCTAAAACCTTAAAAAAAAAAAAAAGTTGTTAACATTAAATATATTAAAAAAGAAAGAAAAAAGATTAAAAGTATATTTAGCTTTTGTTGTGAACATTAAAAAAAAAAAAATTGTTAACATTAAATATATTAAAAAAGAAAGAAAAAAGATTGAAAGTATATTTAGCTTTTGTTGTGAACATTAAAAAAAAATAATAAATAAAAAAATAATAAATAAATAAATAAATAATTGTTAACATTAAATATATTAAAAAAGAAAGAAAAAAGATTGAATGTTAACAAAGAAAGTTTTTGTTAACATTAAATATAAAAAAAAAAAATAAAATAAAAATGGAGATTAAAGTGGGTTGGGGAAAATCCAAACCCATTAGGAAATGGGAAGAGTGGTACCCATAGGGAATGGGGAATGGGGAAAATTTATTATAGGGGAATGGGGATGGGGAATTAATATCCACCCCATTAACCCCCATTGCCATCCCTATTGTCTTTGGATGAATAGTGACTTTTTCTATTATTCATTTACTTTCAATGGAGAATGTGACTGATGAGGAATCCAATTATATAGATATCAGTAACTTTTCTCAAAAGAGTATTGATTGAAGCTGATATCTATATAAATTGTGATAACCGTGTCCTGTACTATGTTAATTAATCATGATTATGTTTGTAATTATGTGCTTAATTTGAATTTGGGTGTTCATTGCTTGATTATATGTGATTTTGGCTTTGTATCTGTTCACCGTAGGAAAATTTGTTAGAATCTGTGCTTTGAACTGAAAATTCCATTGAAGCCAAAATTGACTACGCCATTGTGATTGGCGTAATTTTTAGAGCCTATGGTGAAATTTAATTGGAAATTGATTCGGATCAAAATAATTCGAGTAAACTGATTGAATTAGGCTCTATTATTAACCTTAATCAATTTGATTAAAAGAGGGACTATATAAGGGCCTTATTACACTCAACTCTTCATTTGGTGAGCTCAAAAATCTGGTTATACACTCTAGAGAGAGAGAGAGGCCGATTTTAGAGAGAGGAAGAGGGAGAATTGTGTATCTTGGCTCAAAGTTGTGAATTTGGAAGCTTAACGATTTACTCTTGTTGTTCTTTATGTTTATTCGATCGCATTGCATGATCTAGCATGATTCATGAGCCATGCATTGATTTAAAGCTTGTTTTAGAAAGAGAAAATGATGTTCTTGTGTTCTTGAAATAAAACTATGTTTTGATCCGAAAGTTCGTATCAAGATCTATGTTTTGTGTTTGTTTTCATAAGATCTTCAAGTATGGGTACCCAGGTCCATGTTTTCGAACTCATCTCACGAAATCTCAGATTTTGAATAAAGAAGCTATGATTTTAACATTCATGTTCTCCATGTTCATATTCTTCATGTTCTTCAAAGGAAACCCAGATTTTTCCCAGACTTCATTTCCCTGAATGTGGTCGTCGAGACCACACCTCGGCCAAGACCTGGTTGGTACCCAGCATGTTTTTCGAGATGAAAAACAGTGTTTGACTCCTAGCACATAACTGCTTTGTTTTGACTTAGTTTTGAAAGAAGTGCCGAGATCATTTGCACACATGTAAAGCTTGTCTTAGGGATGCATTTCATATCCATCTTTGAGCATCTCTTCTTGACTTTTTGAAGTGCATTCAATGGGATTTATTATGTGCTTGTAGGCCTTGGATCCTTGCTTGTAATCCCCACACCCGAAGAGCTATGTGAGTGGTATTTTTAATAAAGTTATGTTATAAAGTTTTGATAAAGCTTTGCTTCATTTCGGAAAAGTATTTGATCAAGCATGAATGATTATTCCTAGTTTGTAACAAGTATTATATTTGTTTTGATGACATTCTTGGAAAGTCCTTAGTGCCAGGGGACTATAATGCAACTGCACCCTTGTTTTGAAAGTCCTTAGTGCCAGGGGACTATAATGCAACTGCACCCTTTGTTTTGCCACTGACGGTTTTCCGCGTGGGTTTGTTTGTCCGGAATGTCATCCCTTGTATTATATTGATGCTAGTAAGCATCCCTTGAAGCTTTGAAAGATTGGACAGATGAACTTGGTTCATTCTTTGATTTTGTACAAGATATGCTATGTATTGTTTGACAAAAATCTTGAATATCAGTCATGCAAACCTTTATTTCTGATATCATTCACTGAGCATCCAAGCTCACCCTCTCTATATATATATGTAGGTGACGAGCAGGAAAGTGGTGGCGCCTAGATGTGTTTTGCATGATTGTTTGGATTCATACTTTTGCTAGCATCTTGAAGATTATGCTTCTCGGCTTTGTCTTTCACCTCTTTTGTATATGTCGGCTTGAGAAGCCTTTTGATCAAGATGTAATATGTACTTTATTTTATTTGTATTCAAATTGTAAACCATGTCTCTGTGTATGTCATTTCATTTGATCTATTAGATTTAAATTTATTGCTTCTGCACATGTAAGCCCCATATGTATACTCTGATTGGGTGTGACTTCGTAAGTTGGCCTTTGGTAATCTCGGATTACTGGCCATCATGGCACCATTCTACTAGGGGTGGAATGGGGTCGTGACAAGTATTTTGTAGGGATTAAACCTTCTTGAATACCATTTAAATCAGCGCCAGTATCAATTAGTGTTATGACTTCTATTTCAAAATCATTAATAATTAGTTTGACTTTCGAATGCCATTTTTTAATGTTAATTCGATTGATGATGTTGAGGCGATTATTATCTTGATGATCAATGTCACTATTATGTTTAATAGATCGAGTATCAAAAATGACTTTGTCAGGATGACTAGAACTAGATTCATTGGAAGAAGAATCATTAGATTTTTGGAATCATTAAGACTTTTATTGATTTTTAATATTGCAATTTCTTCTTCTAATGATCTATCTTTAGTTTTTAATTCTTGAATAATCAATTTGATTTGATTAATCTCATTTTGTAAATCTTGTAAAGTTACTTCTTTATGTTTATCTTTTGAGGTTTTTTATCTTTATGCATGAGTAAAGATTTTAATTTATGAGTATATTTTCTTTTTAATTTAGGATTTTCTAATTTACTAATTAATTCAATTAAGGAATCTTCTTCCTGTTGGGATTTACTAAGAACATTAACTTGTTTACAACAAGTATCATTACAACCTAATTCAATTTCATTATCAGTATTATCACTGGGGGAGTAATAAGTAGAAGTTTCACTAGAGGAAGTAGTGTTGCTAGATGTGTGACTAGAATGACTAGGAGATTGATTGAGAGAATTGGTTAGTTTAAATATGTCAAATATTTGTTGTTGATTTTCTTCAATAATTTGTAATTGATTAAGCTTATCCTTAAGTTTTTCTTTAACTTTACATTTATTAGAATAATGACCATTTTTACCACAATTATAACAAGTAACATCTTTGGTAGTCGTTGACTTTTAAAATTTACTAGCTTTCTTGTGATATTTCTTTTTGGGTTTAGTATAATATTTATCAGGTGTTTTAAAAGTTGAATATTTCTTTTTATATTTAGTAGAGTATTTGTGTGAAGATTTTTTCTTACTATTTTTACTTCGGGAAGGTGCAACAAGAGTAGACCACATTGTTCACAAAAATTACCTAATTTATATTTAGCTTTGTGTTTATCCTTAACAGCTTTTTGACTAAGTTTCAAATCGATACACATTATTAATCCTTCTTTTTGAATGGTACTAATTATATCACCATAACTTAAGTTATCATATTCGATAATACCAGTAGGTTGGAAAGTGTTCATAACATTGCTTTAATTTATCGAATCTATTATAAATGTATTAAAACTAATCTGAATGTTCAAGCTTTAACCAAAAGTCAAAAGGATAAAACATTATTAATTCAAGGTAATACTACTGAAACTAATATTTCTGTTCCAAAAATGATTTGTTGGAAAGATATTAATCTTCCTGATGATTGGGTTACTATTAATGAAAATTATTCTCAAAATCGACAATCTTCCACTAGTCAGGATATTCAAAACATTCAACAATTTAATGATGGTTTTGTTCATATTAGATTCAATAGACATCATAGTCACTCTTCTCGCCATAGTACTTCTAGTATCCCTACTGATACTGAAGATGATGAAATCTTTAATACACCTTTATTTACTCGCAAAGATAGGAAACTTCATCTGAATCCTACAGATTGTAAATTAAAAGGAATTATAATAGAGCCATGTTGCTGTTATTGGTGGGTTATTATTTAGTTATTTCAGTTTAATTCTCCTCATTCAGTTTCTGTACTTTAATTCCAGTCTTCTTATTTCATCTTAACTTATCTTTGTCTTTCACTCTGCTAGTAGCCACCCACCTTTTGTCCCACGTTTAGTGTAAGTCCTATGGTTAGGCAGTCGATAGGCACAGGGGTTCCCAGAAAGGGTATGAGTGAACACATAGTATGCAAAAATATGATAAGTTATCATAGAATTTAAGAAAATTGGATCTAGTAGTACGGATTTACTAATTAACGAAGAAGAACATGAATTTCAAGATGTTAAAATTGATTTAAGTTGGAATATCCCTAAAGTAAAAACTAAAGAAATCTATAAAACTAGTTTTTTACAATCAACCTTTAATGTAGATTTACATGTCAAAACTGTTGAACAAATTTATGCTTTAACAAAAATTAGAGAAACCTACCAATTATTATCTAAAGAGTCAATTAGAAAACATCTCAAAGATGGTCATAATTTTATTCACTTAGGATTAATCCAAGTGGGAATCAAACCATTAACCATGCAATGACATAACACTTCAGTCCTCTTATGTTTACGCGATGCTTGATTTATTAACTATCATGATAGTTTAATAGGTATGATGGAATCCAGTCTTCATATGGTATAAATTTATGAATGAAATTAATACTGAAATTAACTTCGTTGATTATCTTGAAAATTATTATCAAAAAGTCAATACTATTACCAAAACTAAATGAAAAACTTCTCCTAATACTTCTGTTTCTTCCAGTCACCCTCCCTTAGAAACTATTCTGATTGAATATAAGGGTGCCATAGTTCATGCTTCTCCATTTAAACTTCCTGGCGAAGAATCTGAAATCAAAAAAGTAATTGAACAAAATAATTATACTAATCCTAGCATCCATGGTGATCATTGGCGTGTTGGATTCATCAGCAAAGATCCAAGCTCGTCGGAGGTGGTTGAGTTTTCTTGGTTCACACCGGGTTTTTCACACCGGTGGCCATGGTGGTTTTTATTGTCGCCGTGTATACGACGTGAATTTTTTGGTTCTTTGGTGATGTTTGTTTTGTCGGTGGTCTTTTTTGCCGGATAGGAAGGTTGCTGGCCATGGTGGTGGGTTTCATTGCTCACGGGTGGTCTCGTTTGCGGCATGTACCAGCTTTTACCTGGTGTGTTCGTTACTATCGTGGTCGCCGGTGGGCTGTTTTAACGGTTTTGTGATGAGCTTCAACGGTGGCCATGGTGCCCACGGTTTTTGTTGATACCAGCAATGGTTTTGGTTAGCATTATTGTAATATTATAATGCTTTGCATATGGTGTATATGGACATATGGGGCCCACATGCATGCTTTGTTTGTGTCGAGTGGGATGTGGGGCCTACATGTTATTTAGTTGGTGCACCCTATTTTTAGGGGCTTTAGTTCGGCTGTGGAGTGCTCCTCTGTCAGTCCGTGGGTTTTTTTTTATTTAATGTGGGTTTTATTTTTGGTTTGATAATGTGTATTGGTGGGTTTTCTATCACTCTTGTACAATTGTCCATATATCTTTCCCCAGTATCCATCTATTATTTTTGGATGGTAGAGGGTAATTGGGGATAAAAATGATATATGGACAATTTTTGTTTATTATTGTTTTGTTGGGGACCCGACTGCTACGGGAGTGTTTTAATTAGTTATTTTTTATTAGTTTTCCCCTTTGTGTGGGTTTGTGATTCGTTGTATTACCTGGGGTATGCCCCTTGTAAACGTATAAATTTTTGTCTTTAATTTATGACTTACTCACCCAAAAAAAATAATTATACTAATCAATGTTTGAAGACTATTGGTAAACAATTAAACAAAATTGAAACCTCTTTTAAAGAATACTCAACTAGTCATACCTCCACTAGCAAACCTTTAGATAAACCTCTTATTAATCTTCCGAGTACTAGGAAAGGGTTAAGCCTAGTTACCCATGACACTCATACTGTTGAAGCTATTGAACAATTATTTATTAAAATGTCTACCTCTTCTACAGAAAAGGGTATTACTGTCTTAACACAACAACCAAAACCTCCAACGGCTAAAATTTTCTAGAGCTATAAAAGTAGCACTTTGAAGAAGAAAATTACATAGAATTGAAGTGGAGAAAAAAAAAATGGTAATATTCAAGAGTTCTCAAAATATTGTGTGGTGTGCTTTTATTGAGTTATAATTTCTTTGAGAGAAAATTGTTGAGTGTTTGAGCTTTTATTGTAAAAGGGTTTCCAATCCTTTATCATTTTTCTTGTAAAAAAGAGTTATATTTTTGTGAGTGGTTTTATGAGATAAAATCACATGGATTAGGTGTGACTAGTACCGGATTCACAACTAGTTGGTTAGAGTAAGCGGGGTTGATCAATTGTTAAGGTTCACTAGCACCTATAAAGCTAGAAGTGTAATTTCTATTCGATGAATAGTGAAGAAATCTCAAGGAGGATCTTGAGAAGTGGACGTACGCTTGGTTTGAGCCGAACCACTATAAATTATGTGTTTGCTCTCTCTTCCCTTTCCTTCGGTTAATTTATTTTTATTAGTCTCATTTATATTGCTTTATATTTATTTCTCATTTGGATTAAATTTTAATTTATTACTCATCTTTATTGTTTCATATTGTTATTTATTTATCATTTGGGTTAATTGTTTAATTTAGCAATTTATTGAGAAGCCCAATTCACTCCCCTTTTTGGGTTGCTTTCTAGGTAACAGCCCCTAACTCTGGAGCAAATCTCGACAAGCTAGTAAAAACTTCCCTAAACTCTACTAAGGGTGTGTCGAGCTATTCGAGCTCTTCAAACTATTTCCTCAAATGCTCCTTGGCTGTGGGTGGAAGATATATCTCTTGGATGACGTGAGTGAATGCCTCCCATGTGTGCACTGTACGGTCTTTGGCATATTTCCATTATTGATCTGCGTCCTCTTTTAATTGGAAAGCCCTTTAACATGACCCAAAACTTATCGTCTACTACGTGAAATACCTCAAACGTCTTCACCGTTTGTTTAAGCCACCCATCCGCTTGGGGTGGGTTAGACTTGCTATAAAACTCCATTGGTTTAGATTTAAAGAATTCTTTTTCCAAAGAAGAGGTCCTAGTCTCTCCCATGGTGGTTGTAGACACCCCATTTTGACCGCCTTTAAGACTTGGGCGCCTCACTCTGAACACTCGATGATGAAATGTTACGCTGTGCAATTGTTTAATTTCTTCAACAAAAGGATTCGGTTTCAAGCTTTAAAACCTAAACCTTTCACCCCCCTTTGAACCAAAACCTTATAATTTTTTAGCTCGACCACTCAGGGAACTACTGGCCAACGAATGGCCGGTAGGCCATTTTTAGAGGGCCAACCGTACCCCTTCATGGCCGGTCGGCCATGTTTAGCGCAAGAAGAGCTGGCACCTACTCCCATGCACATGCCTTGGGCCAGCTGTCTCTTTGTTAATATTTCCAACGTGGGGAGCTATTTTTCTATAAATACAAGACCTCCTCTCATGGTTTGGGGTTAAAATTTTTTGCTAAGAGCCATAACTTGTTCAACACACTTCCCTCCTCTCTTGCAATATACATATACTATATATACACCTTCCAAGCTTAAACTTGAAGCTTTTGCTGAGGTTCTTAAAGATAATTTCAGATCCTAGAGAGTGTTAAGCTTATGGTTTGTCAATCAAGAAGAACATCCTTTCTTTAAAGGGGTAATCTTTGAACTCTTTAACCATCTTTTCTCCCTCTTTGTCTTGTATTTTCATACTGATTTCAGAGTTGTTTTTAAGCTTAAAATGTGATTTAAACTTCACAAAAAGATGAGGGACTAGCCACCCTTCCTTAGGCCTTGTTCCATAACTTGTTGCTTTGCCTTTCCTACCTTGTTTCTTTTTGATTTTGGCCACTGTGTTTTGAGTTTAGAGGCTGTTTTCATGCTTTGAATATTATACTTGTGTTGTTGTTAGTCCTCATGGATTTGGTGTATAGGCCATAGCTTCCAATCCATTTGAGTCGATAGTCTTTTCTTTCATTTTTTTATAGCTTTCATGTACATATTCATGTCATTGTAATCACCCACATTTCAGTCATAATCTGCAACCTTCCTCCTTTCTTTGTTTCTTTTGATTAAGAGTTGTATCAAACAAAAGATTGCCGCTCAAGACATAAGAAAGAGACCCCTCATGCTAAATGGTTTAATCTCTTCGAAGGTTCATTACCAGGGCATTACATCTCTCTTATTCTAAGCATGATCTTTTGTTTGACACTTCCCTTTATCGCCAGTGCATTACTTCTAAGAGACTAATTTTCTAGTTAGACCATTGGAAATCATAAAGGAAAGATTCATTATAGCTCATTATCGAGTTTGGATTTGGAGCCATTATCTCTCATTTCGGGTTTGACTTCGAATTCATTATCGCTTGTAAATGAGTTTGATTCTTCCTTTGTAGTTTTTCCTGGAGAAAAGGGCTCGAAGAGCTCATTTCTCGAGTCAAGTTATGCTTGCTATTCTCTATTGCTTTGGCTTAGTGGACGTAATCATTACCTTTGGACAAAAAGGAAGAAAAGATAAGAAAATGGAAAGGTAAAATAAAAAGGCTAATAAAATTGGAGTAAAAAAGAGGTAAAAAGAGAATAAATTTTGGTTAGGTTTAGTCGGGCGTTTTACTGAATCGGTTGCTTCTAGAATCATCGCATACTATTGTTGTGATGTTTGATGATTCATGAGGCACGTCTACCCCTCCCTTGAGGTAACTCCATGATAGGGAAAAGATATTGTCTATATTTTGTTGCATTTATTAAGCTCTTGTCCTATCATTTCTAAGGTCATCACGCAACAAATTTACGATGATTGATGATTTAAGAATCGAATCTGCTCCTTCCTTGATCATCTTCATGATAGAGAAGGGCAGAGAGGATAAACATCTCCTGGAAACACTTTGTCTTGCTCTGTTTCAGTTCTGTTGCAGTAGGGTATTTCCCAAAAACAGTGGCCGGTTGACCATTACTCTGTACAACCGACCACCAATCTTTGTACAGGCAGTGGTATTTTTACAATAGAATAGAGCAGATCCTAAGGCCAAAACAGAACAATTTTTTGACTATAAACAGAGCAGGTTCTGGCAGCAAACAAAGAGGTTTCCGGAAGGTGTTTTCGATTGTGCACATGTGGTTCCTCGTCTCCTATTCAAGTCCATTAGATTAGTAGCTTTTAGATTCGTGTTGTAATTAATTAGTTGTTTTGCTTTCATTTGGACTTGTAATAATTAGTTAATTAATTCATTCAATTGTGTTGTAATAATTAGTTAATTAGGACATTCATTCGGACCCTCTTGTGTGAGGGCAAACTTGTAATATTTGTATGTCTTCCAAGCCCCATTTCTTTCTCCATTTTATTTATATGCTTACCGTGGTTGTCTATAGCATCATGTTTTTGTTTCATATTATTACCATGCCTCGTATCCGTTTTTGCATGCACTAAAATTCGGCTCATCATATATAATGCTTTTACCAATTCCTAAATGATTATGTGTGCTACCTCATGCTTTGAGTTACTTCACATGACATGTTAGTAGCCGAATTTATTAGTTGCATTTTTTTATGTGTTGCATTAGCCATTTTGCATATAGGATTATGCATTTTCTAAATTGCTTTCTTTTTCTTTGGCTTGCCTTGGAGTACTAGGTGAACATTTTTGCTTTAGCATATTACATGTGTGTTTGTGTTGCCATGTGGATGAAGGCTATTTCGCTTAAGTTGGAACAACTTTGATAAATGTACATATGAGCTTGCTTTTCATTCAAGTAGCACATATTCAAAACTCTTTTTAAAAAAACATGAAATCAAAGCATTCCGAAGTAGGTGACGTAGTCTATACTTGTGTGCCTCACATAGTAAGTTAGCATAATAATCAGAACATGAGCATATTTTGTCCATAAAAATCACATCATGGTTAGTAGAGGTTGATCTTTGATCGAGTGAGTGGGGTGCTCAATTCATGACCTTCCCCTCTTATACCTAAGTTCCCGAGCTGAGACACTTTGGTTATGACGAACAAGTGGCCTTTGGCACGAGTCACAGGTTTTCTAAATTTTCCAAAATATTTAGGTGGCGACTCTGAAATCTGACAATGCAGTCCATTTTTGGCATCTCTGATGATAAATGGATTTTCTAAGATTTGCCGGATTTGGACTCTCATTTGTGTTTTTTTTGTTTCACATTGCACTTGTGAAACCAGATTCAAAACCACGAGAGTCCAAATTGTAGGGCTATTGTATCCGAGGAGACTAAACCCCTTCGAGAAGCATGAAAAGCAAGCTACAGTGGCCTGTGCTGCTTCCTCAACCCTTAAAATGTTCATAGACTCCTGAAGTGTATCCACCAACTCCCGAGCCAACAAAGCTATAACACCTTGCACCTCTTGTTAGGTCATGTCAGTTTGGACAACTCCCTCTCCTCGATGGGAAACAACCCGATCACCATGATGAGGTCTATCACGGCTTCTACCACTACGTCCAGACATCCTATATAAGAATAAGATAAAACTTAACTCACAAATTATCCCATGCGAAACCCCATATGCTATCCAAATCGTCTACACATATCTATAAAGATAACACTTTTCACAATGAATGCACCATATAAACACATAGTCATATAAAGTACATACGAATTATCCTCCTAAGATGTCAATTTGCCCCATAAACATTCAAAGACTTCGAGTTAGAGTGGCATTGATCAGGTGCCCTCCTAACAAGACTTCTAAGAAATTTGTAGGCACAAACTTCATCTTACGAGTTTAATTCCATACCTACATAGTCACATAAGCACACATAAGTCATACAAAGCACATAAACGTCCCATTCTAACCTAGGAACCTATTGTGACTAACGTCACTTCCCACGAACCCAAGGTATTCAAACCTAGTGAGCTTTGATACCAAGTTCTAACGCCTCGATATTTTATACCATATTATTTATTACCAATCTCTTATTATAATCCAATCCCATGACCTTAATGTAACGAGAAATAAAAGGAACAACAATCTTATAAGTTGAAATCCGTCACATTTTCATAGATTTCTCTTCAAATTTTTTACAATAATTCACAACACACTGAAATATAAAAGTAAACATCAAATTTGCCACAAAGGGCTTACACATTTCAAGGCTAAGGGCCTTGCAAATAAAATCCTATCTCGACAAGTAAGCTCGATAGCTGCACCCAGACAACATCAAAAGAAGCTTTAGTGCTCCATGAAGATTTCCATTTACTCTTCACCGAAGTTGTGGCTAATCTTCATTACCTAGAATTTTAGAATATCCAGCCCATAAAAAGGGAGTGAGCTTCTATACCTAATAGGAAATAAACTTAACACAGTATATGAATATTCAATATGATTATGTTCATACGATGCCATGCCATACATAAGACTTCAACTTTGTTTTAAACTCAAATGCTCAATGTATAATTTAAAACCCATGTTTGACCTAACTCTTTAACCTTAACATAACCAAAGACTCTTCATTTTGTAATAAATTCCATGATACACATCTCAATCACTCCTTACATTTACCGACCACCAAGCACGGTAGAGCAAGTGAGCACCTCTTACATTTTGAAAACCTCCACATTTTCCGACCACCAAGCATGGAGGGGTAATTGGACACCTATTTCATTTTAAAAAAAAGACACACCACATTTTCCGACCTTCGAGCACGGAAGAGCAATGGACACCCATCAATCCATTCAACCATATCCCCTACATTTACTGGCGTTTAGTATGGAAGGGTTGGGCACTTTTACCAAAATACCAACAACATTTCCAAATTTTTCGACCTTCAAGCATGGAAGGGCAATTGGGCACCTCAACATACACAACGCATATCCAAAACACACAAGCTCTATTAAACCACCAAACATTTAATTCAAAATTATGAAAATGCAATGCGATGCATGAGTTTTCAAACATTTTAATTTACTCTAAATCTAATTTAATTGCACAAGAATTCAACAAGTAAAAACTAATGAAATTGTCACGACCCAAACCCACCCCTAGAGGTTTGGATCATAACCGGCTAGTAATCACGAGATTACTTATGACCTCAGACATAATTTCAAAATATAATTAAGTATACAAGGCCAGAAGCGGAAGCAAAATAATAAAATTGTCCAATGAGCTGTGTATACATGGCATAAACCAAAAACATCTTATAGATTAATAACTTACATTCATATAACACATTGTTTATACATTCATTTCAGACCACAAGTATAAAGACTTATACATAAAAGTATCATTCATGGGCTTACAAACTTAAACTTCTTAAGAACAAAAGATGGTTTACATGACCATCGAAAACAAAAGTCAAAAGCCTTATCCGTGAGGCGCTTCATCGCTAGCATCACAAAACTTGGGTAACTACAAAAATTCTATAAAGCTAGGCATCTCGCTACTCACCTACATACATATATATAATAGAGTGAGCTAAAGCCCAGTGAATAACATCGAAGTAAAGAGGTTACATGAATGAGTTCTATTATTCAATATAATTAATCTAATACTCAAATTCTTGTCATAGCAGAACGACCTTAGGTCCAAAGCTTGACAAAACGACATATGGTCCAACATATATAGAAATATAGAATGGTCCAATTAATTATAGTTGTATAATGACCATTTGGTCAATACATAACAGATATTTTAGATTTATCAGATAATTGGAACGACCTTGGGTCCATCTTATACATTCATACTTCGTCAATCGCATTTACAGATATCATGTTGATCGAACAGATAGAAGGCTCATTCATACTTTCAAATCATAAGTTCAGAAAAGCTTACTATGTTGAAACAATTAGAAAATAGAATATAAGAAATATCTTTGCTAAGACATTACTCATAGCGATTAAGTTATTGACTCAGCTTCATGGATTAACCTACACAATACATAAATACATACACACATTGAAACACATTGCTTAATGAATCATTCTTAACTTATCTAATTCTTTTAAGTTCAATTCTCTCTTATTTTTTTTTGGGTGAATCATGAGGCTTGTTAAGTCAATCATGAGGCTTGTTTCATGTCTAAGAATGCTCAGAAGGAAGTGAGGATGCAAATATGATCAGAATGCAACTTTTCAAAATATTCTGAAATAGGACAGTTCGCTCGAGCGCACTAATGGTCGCTTGAGTAGACCACACGGTCTGCAAAAGTATTGGATAGTCGAATTCTAGGCTCAATGGTCGCTTGAGCCAAGGTGTAAAGAAAACTAAGGTTGCTTGAGTGATGTACAAGGTTCTGCAAAAATATTGGAAGCCTTCAATGTGCGCTCAAACGGTGACTTCGTTGCTCAAGCTATGAGGCCAAATTCTGGGCTTTCAAAATAGAGTTTTGAGTTTCAAAACTTGAGTCTAATGCCAAAAACCTTTGTATGACATGTTTTAAACCATGAATACACTTTCAAAAACATAAATACAGAACCAATTTCAAACCCCATGCTCAAAACTTCATGAATTCTTTGCAATTGGAACTCAAAATTCCATGCATGTGTAAATTAACTTCAAATTCTTTTTCCATAACTTCAAAAACATGAAATTGAATCTCAAAACATTAAAAATCATGGATGCATATATGATTCAACTCTCAATTCACACATAGGTAACAAAATCATGCTAAAAAAGGGTGAAACTCTTCATGTTGATGCATGCATGTATGTTTTAACTTCAATTTCATCATCCTTAGTTCAATTCTTGTATTTAAGCTCATAATCTTCTTGAATTCACATGCTAGGTGACTTAAATTCATGAATTGAGGATTAAACTCTTACCTAGAGTCTTGAATTAGGCTTGCTATAGCAAAAGCTTGCACATCTCTTCTCAAATCTTCAATTCTCTAGCAATTCTCCAAGCTTTCTAGCTTCCTCTCTTTCGTTAGAATGAAGTCTCTCTCTCTAAACTTCCAGTAGAATTTTGAGCTCAAGAAATGTGTCTAAGCCTTATCTCTTCATATATATACATGGTAATTAGCTTAGACTAATTAAGCAAGCTAAAAGTTAACTAATCTCACTTAATTCTAATTGATTTTATCTAATTAATTTAATCTGAATCAAATTTTAATCAAACTTCCTAATAGGTCCTAAAAATTATGACATCCTAATTAAACCTATCAATTTCGGTTTCTGAAGTAATTAAGGCTTTCAATTTCAGATGTAAAGCAAAAATCACAACAGATAATTTATCAAATGAACAGCTATGCACAAATTAAATATCAACACACACTTAGCATTCAAAATTAAACATATATAAGTATAATACGTGATGGGGTTATCACAGAAATATTCTCATTTTCATGACTCCAAGTCTTTCTCATTACCAACCATAATCTCATGCAAAATATTAACTTTACATCCTTCTAACATCCCTCAAGTTACCACACGATTCAACTTCCATAAATCCTCCATAATATCATCATAAATAAATTTTTTTTTTATCCCACTCGCATATATTCAAGGAAAATCAACTGAAATTTCAACATAAGGGGCCGTTTAGTTCAACCCTCTTTTAAATCAAAAATCCCAATTCTAGGGTTTCAAGAAAATTGGGGTTTTCCTAATTTCTTTATCAAATTCACAAATCATCAAATATTATTCATCAATATGTTAAAACATTCAAGACATTACAAAAATTTAAGTGAAAACCCTCATTTTTGTACATTAACAACTCTTTATCAAAGTTTTTCTAACTCGTAACAACCCATAACCCCAAAATATTACAAAATCATACTAAATCATAAATATATGGAGTTAAAAGAATCTCCTACCTCAGGCATGAGAGCAAACAATGAAGACCCGAGCAAGAACTTCGACGAAATCGCAATCCAACTGGTCAATATCTCGATCTAACATTCTCTTTCACTATTCTTGCAAGATCTATAGTGGATACTTAGTAAAATAAAGTGAAATCTAAGGTTTGAGGGCTAGGGTTTTTGGAGATGGAGGAGTGAGAGAGAGAAAAGTGAGAGATAATGAGCAAAGAGTGGGTTTTATACTGGTTGAACCCGAACAGACCGCTTGAGCAGTAAACTCAATGCCCTAGTAGTTTTGTAAGTCTGAAGTGAAAGTACTGGAACCCACTCATCTTCGCTCGAGCAACCAATGTACCGCTTGAGCGATCTCGCTCTATGCCTAGTTTGCAAAAGGAATACTGGGAACCTACGAAACATAATGTTACATGTTGCTTGTGTTGGAATGTAGTTGATTCTTATGCTTCTAAACTCGTTGTTATTTTGTGAGTTATGAAAAAAAAAAAAATTCCAAAACGCATGAAATCATAGTATAACTAGAACAAATGGCACAATCTGTAAATTATCTACCTTAGATAGTAATGTTAGCATCATTAAAACTGGAACATGAATATATGGAGACTATAAAGCTCACATCATGACTTAGTAGAGGCCGATCTTTTGATTAGGTGAGCGGGGGTGCTCAAATCATGACCTTTCCTTTCATACCTAAGCTCCCAAATTGAGACACTTTGGTTATAACGGACGGTGGCCTTTACGGGTCGCGAGTTTCCTAGTTTTCCCAAAAAATTAGGTGGCAGCTCTGAGATCTGGTGATATAGTCCATTTTTGGGCAAATATTTTGCAATAAAATTTTCTATACAAATTGTTGAATCGGGACTCTCATCTATGTTTCACATTGCACTTGTGAGACTAGATCAGGAGATCGGGAGTCCGAGCTGTTAGGTGCGCTCGATAGCCCGGAAAGGTATCCCACACTCATCATTTTAATACTATATGTCATTTTACTAAACAAAATTAGTGTTAATTAAGTAAGATTAATTAAGCTAAGCTAGATTAAGTTAAACCTTGATTGAAGACTAATCTTGATTAATTATAACTAGATTGATTAACTAACTAATTATGAGATTAAGGAAATGTAGTGAAGCATATAGGTGAATCACACACCTCCCTTTTTGTCCCATATTTTCCTTGTCTTCCAACCCTTTTTGTCCTCAACCTAGACTAATGATATAAATCAAGAAAAGAACAAGAAATTACTAGAAAGGAAGAGAAGAAAGAGGGACAACAGAGAGGAGAGGAGATGAGAAAAGAGGAGAAGAGAGGAAACAAAAGAGAAGAAGAAGGAAAACTTGAAGAACTTGTCAAGAATCCATCTATTGATCATCCTAAGGTAAGATTATAACCCTAAATCTTGTAGTAAATCTATCTACTATCAAGGATTTAAAGAAAATTAGGATTTGATTAGGTTAGTAATGAAGTTATAGAAGAAAAGAATGGAAAAAGACATGACTATAATGAAGAACAAGTTAATTAGCCTAGATTCATACTATTTTCATGTAGGATTGGATGTTCTTGTTGTGTCCAAGGCCTCACCTTCATGTTTCCATTTGTTTTTCAAGAGATTTTACGAGTTTGAAATCACAATTTGAATAAATGAAAAGAAAAGTTTGAGTAAGAGAACATAATTCAGGAGTAAGTTAAGTAGTTAAGATTTATGTTATTTTAATTGAGTTCTTGATGTTCTTAATTCATAGAAAGTGTAATTTCATATTTTTCTCATAGTTTTCAATGTTTTTGCAAGTCTAATCATGTTGTGAAACCCTAGAAAGAAAGGAAGAAGGTGAGAAAATAGGCGAATTTTCGGACTTAAAAAAATCTACAGAACAACCATTTCTGCACATGCGGCCCGACCCTCCAGAGACCAATTTTCATTCTGAAATAACTGCACGTGCGACCCCAGGCCCCGCACATGCGACGCTCTTGCTTTTGCTCACTTTCGTGCTTTTCAAGCCTCAAACAGTTAGAATACTTCTATGTATGCATTTGACATTTAATTTATATTTATTCAGGATTTGAATCAAGCTTAGTGTAGACACCCCATTTTTGACTGCTTTTAAGACTTGGGCGTTTTATTCCAAACACCCAATGATGAAAGTTACACTGTGCAATCTTTTGAATCTTCAACGAACAAATTTGGATTCAAGCTCAAATCCCAAACCTTGCACCCCATTTTGACCAAAACTATTTTGGACCTTAAAACCCTCTTTTTCAAAATATTTTTTTTGAAAATGTTTCTACGATGTTCCGAGGCTCGCTTTTTGATTAAAATATTGCACTTTTCAGTAAACTGAGTAAAGACAAAGTGGAGATACATGGAAGGGAGGTGAAATTTTTGAAAAATCTTTCAAAACATTTTATTTATAGGTTTGGAGTTGAAGAAAATAGAAGGGGAGGGAAGAAAACTAGTTTAGGAAGAAGTTGGGCATCAATCTGTTAGGATAAAAATGAGCAGTTTTTATTAAAATAGGCATATCTCTTTGCACACTTATAATTTATAAGTGAGCCTGCCACCATTGGAAAGTAAACTTTCAGGGCTTCAATTTAGACTCAAGAATCACCTAAAATCGAGTCCGAATGAGGGAGATATGCTCGTTTGAAATTGGGCTTGAAATGCAGTTTTTTAGACTCGGTCGGGTCTATTTAGAACCGACCATGCCTCGTCGAGGCCTGGTCGGGCCTCAATGAAAACTTTTCATGGGTTGCTTTTTAGGGCCGGCCGTGTATTTTTGGGCCCGGCTGAGTTTCAATGGCGCCAGATAAACAGCTGGTGGAAATTGAACAAATATCTTTGTTTGAAGATATTTTTGACCATTTTGGCTAAAATTCTATAAATAGAACCTCTTCCTTCAGAATTCAAGGTTAACAAAATTTCCAAAAGCTTTGAAGAGCTAAATAGACCTCCTTCCATCTTCCTTCCTCCTTTGACCCTCAAACCTTCTTTAACTATACATACACAATACATACACCATTAGAGCTTGTTCTTAAAGCTTTTGTTGAAGTTTCAAACCATATTTCATAAAACTTGAGGGTGTTGGAATCAAGTTTGTTTAACTACAAGCATCCTCTTTTTCAAGAAGTATAACTTTTGCATCTTCTTCCTTATTTCTCTTTTACTCTTTTCCTCTCTTTTTCATGCTTTGTACACTATTTTGTGAGCTGAAACTTGTGATTTAAAAGCTACCAAAGGTGGAAGGGTTAACCACCCTTCCTTGAACCTTATTCCAAGCTTATATCCTTGTGTTTCCCACTTATTTCTCTGATTTTAGCCACTGTTTTGGGGCTGTTTTTGGACTATTTTCAGAGGCTAAAATATGGTTTAGAAGTCCCAAAAGTGGAGGGGTTAGCCACCCCTCCTTAGCTTCGCTTACTAGCTTTGTATCTCTTTATTTTCGCCTATCTTTTGTGCTCTTTTAACATGATTTTAGCTACTGTTTTTCACCCTTTAGGGGCTGTTTTAGGGCTGTCCTAGGTTATTTAATTAATTCATGCTTTGATTAGTTTACTTATTGTCTCATAAGTTCACATATATAGCTTGTTGTATGTTGTTCTTGACCTTTCTTTGTTTAATTTCCCTGTTAAGAGTCTCGTTTTAATAATCAACTTACCACTCATTTCTTTTCTTTTTGAGAGTTGTTTCAAACAGTTGATGGTTGTTCAAAACATGATCTAGAGATCTATGCTTAATGGCTTAATCTCTACGGAGGTTTATCACCAACGGCATAGTCTCTCTTTCATGTTGAGAATCATTTCCCGTTTGAGATGCTTCTCATTTAGTGGATGTAATCATCACCTTGGACTTAATGGGTTAAAGAATGGAAAGGACTAAAAAAATTGGCTTAAAATGAACCAACCAACATAAAGAAAATGAGTCATATTACTTGGGTTCAGCCGGACGTTATGCTAAGTCCATCATGTCAAGGGTTGTCATACATCAATTCATGATGTTTTGATGAACCTTGAAGTATCTCTACCTCCCTCTTTGAGTTTACTCCATGATAGGAGAGGAGGGGTGGTTATTGATTCATTGCATTCATTAATTTTTGTCCAAAATCATGCCATATCTCATCAAGCAATCAATTTGCTCATTGATGGTTTTGGAAATGACTCCATTATTCTCTTGGGGCTTACCACGAGAGAGAAGAGTAGAATGGACAAACAGAGTTCCGAATAACTCTATCTGCACTGTTTTCACTTCAGAGCGCAAAGTAGGATTTTGCTTAAAATTGAGGCACAACCGGCCCTTTTTGGACCCGGGTGGGCCTCATTGTGGCACGGCCGCCCATCAATGTTTGGTCAGTGGTATGTTTCGCAGAAAATAGAGGGCAGTGGCTGAAGGTGAAACAGAGCAGGCCTAGGCAGATAGAGCAGTTCTTGGACCCTGTGCATGCAACCTTTGGGCATCCTTGCTTACATCAATGTTGTAAACTAATGTTGCGATTATTGTTGTAATTAATTATTATTATTATTATTGTTGCAATTAGTCTTGTTGTAATTAGTATTGTTTATTTGTAATCGTTATAGCTAGTTAATTTAGATAGCTAGTTTATTTCTCATTATTATCCTTGTTGTAATAAATTAGCTAGTTAGTTAATTATAGCTTAGTAGTTAGTTATTTATTCATTCATTTGGTTTTGTAATAATTAGTTTAATTCGGACTTTCGGATACTCATTCGAACCCTTTTGCACGAGGGCCAATATGTAATAACGTATATGTCTTCCAACCCCACGTCTTTCTCCCTTTTACTTATTTGCTTACGATGGTTAGTTTAGAACATCATGTTTCTCTTAGCATTTTTCATGTTTGCATACACTTGTCTTGTATGCATCGAGGTTCAGTTCATCATTCTAATAAGCATTGTCGTTTATTGCTTCGTTGAGTACGTGCGTTACTGCATGCTATCAAATTGATTCACATGCCATGTTAATAGCCGAGCCTATTTAAAATGGCATATTGCATGCGTTGCATTAGTCATTTTGCATCCGTAGGATCATGTATTTTTTCTAACTCTTTTATTTCTTTTGGCATGCCTTGGAGTACCAGGTGAGCACTTATTGCTTTAGCTGTAACGCCCTGAAATAATCCAACATAGAAAATACATCAACCCACTTCCAAATAAGATAATAACCATGGCTTAAGGAATGCCAGAAAGATATATTCACTATGTTCCTTTACATAGTTCCAAATGTTATACAAAAGTAATCTCACATGCGATTATACATTCATTGACAAACTAGTATATGAATCTATAACATGTAAAATCGTTTAATCAAAACGAATAAGGCCCTCAAGGGCTTACAAGTTCCAAGGCAATAGCCCGGTTACACAAAATGGTCTCTCGGACCCATACAAATTAGCCTTGGCTTTACAAAAGTTAACACAAATAAAAGAGCAATCTACTCTTCACCAAAAACATATTCACGCCCTCAGTTTGGCGGGATCACCACATCTTTACTTGCACCAAATCCCATAGGGGTGAGCATAAAGCCCAGTAGAGAAATCCCTAACAAAGTATATACATTTATGTAAGATATCCAATATTAAATGCAAGTGCAAATGCGATGCAATGCCTTTTCAAAATAATCTTATATCATGCCTTTCTTGAAAAACAACATGTTTTTCATTAACATTTTGCAATTTCATCAATTTCCAAAAATTCAAATTTTAAATCATAAGGGGGCAGTAAATACGACATAGGTAATCCCTAGGTTGGTGTCTACAAGTAGGCTCAACAAGCACTACCAATAACCCCACTTTACCGGTTGCTAACCGGAAAGGAAGTGGTACCTCCTCCGCGCGTGTTTTCGGTCTTTCACCCCGGACACTCATGCCAACTTATCAATTTCATCTACACCTCCTAACCGGACTTACCAACGTATTTACCCCTTAAACATTTTCCATAGCTTTCATTACAATAATCTTTTCTCAAAGTGAATGTTTCCAACTCAATCAAGATGTGCAAAGGTGATAAATAATTACTGAGAATATGATGCAATAAGTAACACCTCATGCTTAACTGATGCAATCAACACATGGTAATAATTTCTCATCATGCACAATTCTTATCGTTCTAGTCCTTTCAAGACTATATGAAGTTCTCAAACATTAATTTCCAAGCTTTCAATTTCCATAATCCATGGCGCTCAACAAATTATCATCTCACGATTATACGTGTTCAACAAAATGTAATAACCATTAATTGAAATGTGCATTTTACCAACTCTCATGCCTTTCTCAAATGTAAGATTCACAAGATGACTATGTGTCCATTTAGACTCATCAAGAATAACCACATTTTAACATTTATAAGCAACAATAACCATTTCACAAATTCTTTACCATTTCTCCCTCATCAACATGATTAAGAAGCCCCTTTTTCTTCATTACATGTATCACACAAGAAAAACATTACTAACTTTGGAAGTAAATAAAATTTATTTATAAAATCCCCAACATGTTCTCCCCAACCCCACATTTCTAGGGTTTTTCTTCTAAAACAAACATTTCCCCATCTTTTGAAAGGGTTTTCTCTCAAGACATCACCCCTCCTATTATGTGAGTTAAAATCCTTAAGAAGATAGTTTAGGAAGAGAGAGAGAGAGAGATCAAACCCACTTTTAAAACCCTAGCATTTATGAGACAAGACCAAACTTTCAATATCATTAATGAAACCTTTAAATCAACCAAATCTAACATAAATATATATATAACTCAAGGAAATTTCCCTACCTTAAGGTTTTGATGAAGAAAAGGAGTTGAAACCCTAGGATTGATGGTGCTAAGAACCAAATCGCCACCACAGACAAGAGAGCTCTTGAGATGTTCTCAATCTTTGATGAAGGAGTCAAGGTTGGATCTCAATGGATGGAAGAAGATCAAGGGTTTTAATCTTGCCTTGAAGTTGAGATGTAGAGAGAGAGGAGAGGGATATATTTTTAGAGAGAGAGAGATGAGGTTGAAATGATATACAAACAACCTAAAAGAAGAAAGAAAACAGAGCGTCGGATCTGCCCAAACTGCCGCACGTGCGGCGTCCTTCCTCGCACGTGCGGAGCGCCCCTTCCCGTTGGTGCGGCCTTCATCTCCGCACGTGCGGTGGCCCTCTGCCGCACCTCCCTCCGCACCTTCCTTTTAGGCAGTGTATAGCCTCACACCTCTCTTGAATTCCGCACGTGCGGCCTAGCCTCCCGTACTGCGGCCCCTCTCCCGCACGTGCGGCTAGCCAACTAGCCCAAAAAAATTATGGTTCAACCCTCGGGCACTCCGGACTTGACTTCACGCTCTCCGGAACAAGTAAAATTTAACATCGAGCAAAAACAAGGACAAGGACTTAATTTTGAGAGCTATTTCTGGATGTTACAAACCCAATGAGAGCAAAAGGAGGACGGAGCAAAAGATAAACCCGGTCGTCACATTAGCATAACCGCATGCGTTTGATTGTTGCCATGATAAGCATGAATACCATAAGACAAATTGCTTAAGTGATATAACTCTTTTAATACCAGTGGATGAAGGCCTTTTTACATAAGTTGGGATAAATTGATTAATATACATGCAAACTCACTTTTTCAAGTGACGAGTATCAAAAACAATTTTCAAACAAACATGAAATCAAATGTGCCAACTTTTGCAAATTGGTCTATACTTGCGTGTATCACCTAGTAAAGTTAATTTAATAATCAGAACGAGAACATATACTATAAATAAAAATCACATCATGATTAGTAGAGGCCGATATTTGATCGGGCGACACGACCCAAACCCGCCCCTAAGGGGTTAGCATCGTAACCGGCCAGTAATCCGTGATTACCGAAGGCCTGAATGACAGTAAAAACAGTAATACAATATAAAAGAGGCTGACGGAAGCCAAACAGTAATAACAAGGTGTCCAATGAGCTGTGAAAATCTGAATGGAAAAAGGGCTTTTATGGACTAATCCACATTCATAACCATAAACATATATACATATCAGATACACATAACATGTAGGTTAGGGATCCAATCCCTTCGCCATAACTGTACAACCAAGTCTTAAACATTCAATACATAACAGAGACAAAATGGTGAATCTGAAACACCCCAAAAACAGCCTTGGCTCGAGCAGACTCAGAACCTCGAAGTGAGGCACAACGGTTGGCTGGACAAAACATGAGCTTGACTCGACGCTTCTAGCTTTGGTCCCGTGCCTGGCCACCTACATATAAATATAAACAGTGAGCTAAAGTCCAGTGAATAACAAATGCGTAAAGGGGTTAAGAATGAATGTCCTTTCAGTAATTAAAACAGTCAATTGCATCAGTAGATCAGTTATTCAATCAGTGATTCATATTTCATTCCATATCAGTCATTTAGAAATCATAGCAGTCATACGTGGTACATCCAATAGCAGAACAGTACAGTAGGTCTTAATAGACCGAACAGTCAGTTGATGGCCATCAAAACAGTAAACAGTAGTAGTTCCAAACATTGGAACCGACAGAGATCTCTGTAACAGTAGCAGTAACAGTAGCAGTCAATTGCTATGGATGCCACGGGTACAGTTCATAAAATAGGACAAACATTCATTCAGTAAACAATGTCGTTTCAGAAACAGTACAGTTAATTGTTCAAAAAATAATTGTAATTAAACATAGCTTTACAACATTGTTACTCACAGATTACTGGGCTATAGGCAGGCTAATCAGCGTCCTCGGGTGCCAACCCTACACAGTTGCAGAACGAACACACACTAAATTACACACTCGGGATTTATAACTTAGCCCTTAACTTGATTTGGTGTGGTTCTAGAACATTATCCTTATTATGATGCCTTAAACATGGCCTAGGAATGCCTAGGATGGAATGAAGATGCAAAAATGTACTTAAAAATATTTTTCAAAACTTGCTGAAAACAGGGGGTCTCGCTCGAGCGTGACTTTCTTCACTCGAGCGAGCTTACCGAATGAGAGAGGTCGCTCGAGCGTAGACTCCTTCGCTCGAGCGATCTGCAAAAATGTGAAAAGTACTGGTTGCTGAAATTTTTCGCTCGATGCTCACTCGAGCGTAAGACACAGTTCATCGCTCGAGCGTAGGTCACGTCGCTCGAGCATGCGTCTACACACGCAAAAACCTGAGAGCTTGCAATGTACGCTCGAGCCAGCATTCTGTCGCTCAAGTGGAATTCTGAAAACAAAGGCGGTCGCTCGAGCGTGGAATCCTTCGCTCGAGCTAGGAAGCCAAATTCTGGGTTTTTCAAATTTGCTCCCAAAGCTCAAACCATGGATCAAACATTTCAAAACTCATCCTTTTGGGCCAATTTTCTGGAAAACACTTAGAAACTCATAATACAACATGATTTAAAGACCATTTCATAAAATCAAAGCCCAAAAGTATACCAATTTAACACAAATTCAACCAAAAATTCAAGAACATGATATAATTATGCCATGCATGCATTTATTTGAATTCATAGCTTCCAATGCATGATCCCAAGAGACATTCTTTTCAAAAACATGATGAATTCTTAGATTACAACTATAATCTAGACATGCATGGAAGAATTTCATGCAAAATAACTTCAAAACTCCATGATATGGACATGCATGCATGAATTAACATTTCTTAAGCTTAAATCTCATAACTCAAGGTTCAAATCACTTGAATTCATAGGTGATTCAACTTAAATTTGAGACTAGGGACTAGATTTCTTACCTTAGATGTTCAATTGGACTTTAGGTGCTAAATTCTTGAGCAAGATGGACAAGTCCTCAAAGTTTCTTCAATTTCCTCAAATTTCAAGCAATTCTCTAGTTGAATCAAAATTTCTCCTACTCTCTCTCACTCACGTTTTTGCTCAAGGAGGTGGAAGGTAGATGATGCCAAACATATAAGGAATCAAGCAAATGGCCTTGTAAAGACCCACTAATGGCAAAAGTGTAAATAACCTATATTCAATTAATTTAGCATTATTTATTCCAATTTAATCATTCCAAATTGAATTTTAGTTAAACCTACCATAAAATTCCATAATTCCTAATTAGCATAAAAATCAAGTCAATTTCTGAATCGGTCGCCGATAAGGCTTTCAATTCGCAATTTGAAATCAGGACATGAACAGATCATTCTGTAACAAACAGATAGAAATATAATTAAAACAACACACTCATGTAATCAAGTTAGGATTTCATCTTAATCAATTATTTATCATGCTTAATCATGAATTAACGCTAATCAGAGGTGAGGGTTGTCACAGGGGTGCTCAATTCATGACCTTTCCTTTCGTACCTAAGTTCTCGAGCCGAGACACTTTGGTGATGACAGACTAATGGCCTTTGGCATGAGTCTTGGGTTTCCTAAATTTTCTAAAAATATTTAGGTGGCAACTCTGTATCTGGCAAAGCAGTCCATATTTGGCAATTTGATTCAAATCGATTTTCCAAAAGATTTGCCGGATTTAGACTCTTTGGTGTTTTTCTATTTCAGATTGCACTTGTGAGATCAGATTCAAAACCTCGGGAGTCCGAACTGTAGGGCTTATTCCTCTTCCAAAAGGAGCACGAAAAGTCGAGCTACACTTGGGTAAGCCTTGAACAATCTAAGAAAAGGATTTAGAAATACTAAGTTAAGTTAGAGCATTCAAATTGATTTCAAGACTTGCAAGTTAAGTTGTTTTTAATGCCTTGTTCTTGCTTTGTATGTAGGTCAAGTTTCGGAAGAGAAATCCTTTGATCGAAAAGCCATTTGTGAGTAGTAGTATAGTAAAGTTGTATTTGTAAAACTATGATTCGAAATGCAAACCTATGCTATGTTTATAAAAATTAACATATTGTTTTATTATGAATGAATATCCTATACTTTTGTATCATGCATTAAGATGACATCTTGGATCTAGTTTATTATTGGAAAATCACGCCAATAACCTCTAGCTAACTGAGCTCCTCTTGCCACCTGTTGTGGACTCTTGATTCAAAAACCTTGGAATGGTCATTGCTATGTATATGCTTGCAAGTTAAGCCTTATTTTGTCTTGATAAAATTAAATTATGTTTGAACTATGATCTTGTGCTTGGTTTTATTAAATCTCATCGATGTTTCTTCATTTACTAGTTTACTGTATTACTACTTATTTAGCAATGGCTCACCCCTCTCTCTTATATAAGTATGTAGGTGATGAAGAGTTCGGGCACAAAGATAAGTTAATTAGAAGTCAGTGTTGTGTGCTTGTGTTGGTTTTGTAAAGCTATGTCATAAGTGTTATATTTTATTTTACTGTTTAAGTCATGTAATAATGTAGATAACAATCCAAGAGGAATATATGCTTTCATTTCATATAGTTATGCATTGCTCTGAATGGATGTTTCAAATGGACTCAATATAAGCAAATAATGGCTTTCGCACTAAAAAGTAGAAAATTTGCATCAATTATTATTAGGAGTCTAACTTGTTTTGAAAGTTAGGCCTTTAGTAGCCCGTGACTACTAGCTGATTACTACACCATCCTTTTTGGGATGGGGTGGGGTGGGGTGGGGTCGTGACAATTATGCATACAGTTAAAAACAAAACCAAACCCTAGAACCCCTCTCTCTTTCTTTCTCTCTCTCCTCTTTCTCTATCTCCACTCTACCGCTACGACTAGAGGTAACGATCTGACGTGGCACCACGCTGATGCGCCACTGGTCTGGTGGGCCGACCTGATTATTGCCGTCACGCGTCACTGCGTTGCCGACAAAACCTCTGACTTCGAGGACGATCCACTCGTCATTAAAATCTAAGCCTTCTTTGATATCTTCTTCGACGACTTTTTCCTCTTCTCGAATGTCTTCTCTGATGAATTCTTTGTCTTTAAGTTCCAGATCCAACAATAGAGCCAAGATCTGAGGCCTCTATAAGTGATAATCAATCGGATCTCCAGCGAGAAGATCGTAATAAACGCTCTCAAATCGCTCTCTATTTGTGATCTCAGATATGAGGCGATTCAAGATCTCAAATTTGTTCGTGTTGTGTGGTGTTTACGCATCCACTTGAGTATCATTACCAATCATCGAACTCATCTATCATTGGCGTACGTAGATCACGCTTTCTCCATTTTCGACAAAGACATCATGATGGACCCATCCTACAACTTACACAAAGAGATTGCTCTTGCTCTCTCTTTTCTCGTTTTTGAAACCCTAAGCATCATTCTTGGCATCATCATGATCTTCAATCGAGTTGACGGCGACACTACTTACGGTAATTTCCAAACCCTAGTTTTTTTTCCCTTTTTTTTTTTTTTTGAATTTTGACATTTGACACTTTTTGGGAAAATTTTTTGTAAGGATTTTCTTTGCGATTCTGGAATCGATTATGTTCATTCTGGGATTCTACTATAGATACACACAAATATGTTGTCAGTTTGGTTATGGATTGGAAATTGATGTTTGAATGATGAAGGTTTTGATGGGACATGATTTCACTTTAAGGTTAAGCTTGATATATATATATATATTTTTTGGGGAGGGAGGGGTTTACAAGTTGGTTTTTGGTAGTTGAATTTAATTGAAGACCTTGCTTGATCTGATTTACAAATGGTTGGTTTCAATTTTCAATTTTATTTTCTTTAGCAACTTTTATAGACATTAGGAATGGATTGATGTTTTGGGTTCATATGAATTTGTATTGATATTTACTTGGATGTGACTTGAGACTTGAGATTTTCTCTTTTTTTGGTGATCTTCATTATAGTTCTTGTTTCAGCTGAGAAATTCGAAGACCAAAAGCGAACATAACCCTTGAAGATTTTGAGATAGATAGAGAGAGTAAATTTGGTTTGATTGCTCTGCAAAATTTGTACAAATAAAATTTGGATAGAAAATTTTTACAGACAAAAATATTGAACAGATAAATTACATTACTAACCATATATCTATTCTAATATGGCTTATATCTAGATCTACTCAGTTTTGTTGTTGTTGTTGTGGATTTACTTTTTTCTTGTTCTTTGAAAAGAGTTGTAAGCTGTTTTCTCTCTCATATTTCTCTCTTTCTACCACAAACTCCCCAATCATCTCTCTCTCTCTCTCTCTCTCTCTCTCTCTCTCTCTTTTCAAATTTATTTGCATACCCAGATTTGTTTCAACAGATCAAATCATTGTTGATTTCAAAAGATCATTGTTGGTAAAAATTGAACAGATAAGAAAAAATTTGGGCAGATAAAAATTGAATTAATAAATTTTGGACAGATAAAAATTTGAATAGATAGATAAAAAATTTGAACAAATAAAAAATAATTTAAACAGATAAATTTGAACAAATAGTCGTAAAAAAAAGTCAACAGATAAATTTAAACAAATTGTCCTTCAAAACAAACTTCTCACTAAACTATTTCACAAAGGGTGGATCTTTTACCAACAAAAAATATCTACTACACCTAATGCCTTATACACTTCCTTAGGTTAGACTTTTCAACAATTATCTCTAAAGAAAATTCACTATAAAAAATGATACTCACTATTCAAATACAGAATAAAAATTTAAGGCTCCGTTTGGTAAGATTTTCTAACTATGATTTGAGAATATGAGTTGTATTTTGAATTTGTGTGTTTTGAAATTATGATTTGAGTGTAGAAAATTTATTTGGTTTTGATTTTTGAATAGAGTGTTGAATTGCGTGTGGAATTGAGTTTTGAAAGTTTGATTTGACATGTGAAGTAAGAAAATTTGTTTGGTTATGAGTTTTGGAAAGAGTTTTCAAAACTTAATTCAAATTGTTATAACTCATAACAAAACACACTACTTTCACACTATTGAAAATTCTGATCAACACTCATAACAAACTCTTTTTAAAATTCAATTAAAAAAATTTATTATAAACATAAAATAATATTAATCAATTTTTTAATTGAAAATACTACAAAGGAAATAATTTTTTTAAAAAATAAATATTCAAAAAATTTAAATCATAAATATTTAAATAATTTAAATAATCTAAAAAATTTAATAAGTAAAAAATTAAAATAAATATTCAAAAAATTTAAATCGTAAAAATTTAAATAATTTAAATATTCAAAAAATTTAAATAATTTAAAATTTTAATAGTTTAAATTTAAAAACAACTCTACACTCAAATTGTAACCAAACACATAAAACTCAACTCAATTAAGAAATTATTTTTAAAACTCATAACCAAGCACATAACTCGAAACTCTATACTACTTTCACAACTCTACACTCAAATCGTAACCAAATACATAACAAAAAAATTAAAATATTTAAAAATATTTTTATAAAATAGAGTTTGAATTTATTTTTATAAAATATTTTAAAATTTAAAAAATTAAAATTGTAATATTTAAAAATTAAAATATTTAAAAATATTCAAAAAATTAGAAAACTTAAAAAATCGTAACATATTTAAATATTAAAATATTTAAAATCTTAACAAAATTAAAATATTTTTAAAATATTTAAATATTTAAAATATTTAAAAAATTAAAAAATTAAAATATTAATTTGAATTGAGTTTTGAAAAGAGTTTTGAATTATGTGTTTGGTTATGAGTTTTGAAAAGTACTGATTATGTTTTGAATTGAGTTTTGAAAAATAGGTGTAGAATTATGATTTGAAAGCTCAAAACAAACACCATACTCAAATCAATGGGTGGAACTATAATTTGAGAGGCTTACCAAACTGAGCCTAAGTTTTGTTGTAATGAAATTTAACTAGATATTGTATTTTACTAATTTATAATACTTATGAGATTATATTTTATTTTTATAATTGTTTTAAGGACTAAATATGTTTGAATTAAATATTTTAGACGCTTAAATTTAATGGATAGCTTAAACACTAAATAGAATTTAATTTATATACTTTAGGAATTAAATTAACTTAATAAATCAGGAACTAAGTGGACAATTTAATGATAGTTTAAGGATAGGAAATGTAATAACTCTATTCCAAACGGACACTTGTGTCACGTCTTTAGACTCTTATACTATTGACTGGTGAGATTAGAGATGAACTTATATTAATAAATGTTTTGGGAAGTGTTTGGGTGTGCAAGGTACATATCGTATGCACTTACATACCATATGCACTTGCATAAAGTCTCAGAAATATACATAATTTATTTTACAAAATTGTGTAAGTTTTTACAAATATTCGTAAATTATGATTTATCAAATTTTTATGTATTTACGTATGTATATTTGTAAAAATTTATAAAATAATTTACATATATTTATAACAATTTACACAAATATAAATGATACACATTTAAGAATTGCCTAAATGTGTTTCCCAAAAAATAAATGTTAATATTTTATTGCATTTTACATATTTTATTGAATTTACCTAACTAATATCTAAAACATTATTCTGTGGATATTCATATCGTGACTTTCCTTGTACATGTTAAGAGATCGTTATTATATATATATATATATATATATATAAAGTGAGAGCAAACCCTAGATTTTTGTTCTACATCAAACCATATAACTCGCATCAATACGAGTCTGAAGGTCGGGACATGCGAAGGAAAATATAGAGGTCAGTAATTTTCAATTTCTTGACACACACACACACACACACACACACACACACACACACACACACACACATATATATATATATATATTTGTCTCTTATGAAAGCAATTGTATTAAATTAGGATTACACTGAACTAATCTTTGTTGTTGTTTTGATCTGGGTGTTCGTCAGATCAGTTGTTTTTGTGTAGTCCCGGTAATATGATTCTTTCTGTTTGATTTTGCAACCAAGATTTGCCTAATTTTCACTGCATTGTATGATGTTTGACTCTGGTGGGGTTCATGGTTCTGATTGTGATATCTAGAGTTGCAATTTGATTGTTTTTATTTATTTATTCATGTGAAAAGGGTGGTCTGCTTTCTATGCAGATAGTTGGAAGTTAGCCATTTGAAGAGAGAGAAGAATCTTGGGTGTTTGGTTTGGTGTTGAGATCTTTAGGGTTTTTTGAAAACAGATAAGAAGACAGTGGGGTGGATTAAAAATGATTTCCAGATCATATACCAATCTATTAGATTTGGCCTCGGGGAATTTCCCGGTAATGGGTAGGGAGCGGGACAGGAAGCGGCTTCCTAGAGTAATGACGGTTCCAGGCAGTATTGCCGAGCTTGATGATGATCAGGCTCATAGTGTGTCATCCGATAACCCTTCTTCGCTTGCTTCAGATAGGATGATTATTGTGGCAAATCAGTTACCCTTGAAAGCGAAGCGAAGACATGATAATAAAGGATGGAATTTTAGTTGGGATGAGGACTCTTTGCTTTTGCAACTCAAGCATGGCTTGCCGGAAGATATGGAAGTGTTATATGTTGGGTCATTGAGGGTTGATGTTGATCCAATTGAGCAGGATGATGTTGCCCAACTTCTGTTGGACAGATTTAAATGTGTCCCTGCTTTTCTACCTCCTAATATTTTAGAGAAATTTTATGATGGTTTCTGCAAGAAGCAGTTATGGCCCCTTTTTCACTACATGTTGCCTTTTTCAGCTGACCATGGGCGCCGGTTTGATCGGTCTATGTGGGAGGTCTATGTTTCGGCAAATAAGTTGTTTTCACAGAAAGTGACTGAGGTGCTAAATCCAGAGGATGATTTTGTCTGGATTCATGACTATCATTTGATGGTGTTGCCCACCTTCTTGAGGAGGCGCTTCAACCGTTTGAGAATGGGGTTTTTTCTTCACAGCCCATGGCCCTCATCTGAGATTTACAGGACACTTCCTGTTAGAGAAGAGATTTTGAAGGCTTTGCTCAACTCTGACCTTATTGGTTTTCACACATTTGATTATGCTCGGCATTTTCTTTCTTGTTGCAGTCGGATGTTAGGTTTGGAGTATCAATCAAAAAGGGGCTATATAGGGTTAGAATATTATGGGAGGACTGTTGGGATAAAGATTATGCCGGTTGGGATTCATATGGGTCGGATTCAGTCTGTGATGAAACTTGCTTATAAGGAGGGGCAGGTTGGGGAACTCAACCAGAAATTTCAAGGAAGAACTGTGTTTCTTGGAGTTGATGACATGGATATTTTTAAGGGTATCAATTTGAAACTTCTAGCAATGGAACAAATGCTCAAGCAACATCCAAAGTGGCAGGGAAGGGCTGTGCTTGTCCAGATTGCGAATCCTGCAAGAGGTAAAGGGATAGGTTTGGAGGAAATACAGGCTGAGGTAAAGGAAAGCTGCAAGAAGATCAATGAAGAATTTGGGAAACCTGGTTATGAACCTATAATTTTTATTGACAGGCCTGTTTCAATCAGTGAGAGGATTGCGTATTACAGCATTGCGGAGTGTGTTGTTGTCACAGCTGTAAGGGACGGAATGAACTTGACTCCATATGAGTATATTGTTTGCAGACAAGGAATATCTGGTACTGAATCTGGTTTGGATTTTAGTGGGCCTAAGAAGAGCATGTTAGTTGTGTCAGAATTTATTGGGTGTTCTCCTTCACTAAGTGGGGCAATCCGTGTCAACCCGTGGAATGTTGAGGCTACTGCAGAGGCAATGAATGAGGCTATATCAATGGAAGAAGCAGAGAAACAGTTGAGGCACGAGAAGCATTATCGTTATGTTAGCATCCATGATGTGGCTTATTGGTCACGGAGCTTTTTGCAAGATATGGAGAGAACTTGTGCGGACCATTTTAGGCGAAGATGTTGGGGGATTGGTTTGGGCTTTGGGTTCAGAGTTGTGGCACTTGATTCTAATTTCAGAAAGCTTTCTATAGATACTATTGTGTCAGATTACAGTAGGGCAAAGAGCAGAGCCATACTGTTGGACTATGATGGTACTGTAATGCCCCAAAATTCCATCAACAAGACTCCAAATGCAGTGGTTAGCTCGATCCTGAACAGACTATGTGGAGACCCAAAAAATAGAGTCTTCATTGTCAGTGGTAGAGGAAGGGATAACTTAAGCAAGTGGTTTTCTCCTTGCAAGAAGCTTGGAATCGCTGCTGAACATGGATACTTCTTGAGGTTTGCTTTCTTCTCCTGTCTACTAGTTTTAAAAAATTCCCTGCTGATTAAATGCACTGTATGTTACATAATGCTTTTAAAATACCCATTTCTTTTTATTGTAGTGGTAAATTTTTTTTGTCATGTCATTTAAAAAGGAGGAAACTTTGAGGTTTCATCCTTATTGTGGTCAATATATAATAAATAATAACAATAATGAAATACAGAGTTCTTGAAAATGAGATGGATTGAGAGACTTAGTGTGGGATCATGACTACTTTTTTGAATATAAATATGTATTTTCTGATTACTAATTCTTATCAAGTCTAGTTACTTTTTTCCAAGTTGTTGTTGTCGTTAGAAGTGCAAATCTCCTGATCTTGATTTAGTATTGTAAGTCATAAATAGAAAGTAGCATGTGGAATGTATTTCAGGTGATGCATGCTTTTTCTCAGTGTCTAGAATTATTTAGGTTAAGTTCTCTGTGGTATGGTAGTTGTTCTTTAGATTAGATCTGACCAATGATGTACACTTTATAATTCCTTTCGGTGATTGAATTATTTAATGTTTTGTTAAGACATATTCTAGGTTTGTTCCGAGATATTTAGATGAGAGGGATATCAACAAATTGGAAAGTAAGTTTTGATTGTTGACCCTTAGATTTGCAGGTTCATTATATGTGAATAGCATTCCTTAAGGCATTATATGTAGCCATGGAACTTTCCTCTGTTGGCATTAGCATTTTGGATTATGATACAACTGAAGCTTATTTTGTCAACATCATATTGAAAAGAACCTCCCCATTCTGTTACTGCATTGTATGTAAACTATTGAAAGTTCAATTTCATTAATTTAATAGATTAGGATGGGATGGGGCATGGGTGTAATTTTTTGAACTATTGTTTAGAAGATTGGGTTGGGAATAAACCCATCCAAGCAATGGAAGCAAAAATAAAATAAAATAGTCACAGAAGAGAACAAAGAAATTTACATGGTTTGGCAAAAATGTCTATGTTCGCGGGCGAGTGAGAGCAATCCATTAGGAGTAAAAATTACAATAGTGATACAAATACAAACCTTGTTATTTTCTCCACAACCCCCATCACTACTTTCAACCTCACATTCTACAAAGAATACACTGTTATCACACACAAAACACTCATGGTTTGTGTCTACAAGACCCACTGTGTGTCACTTCTTCAGTTATCACCCATACACAGACACACACATACACATCACCTCTCATACCTTATTATATATCAAGAACCAATATGAGAAGATACAATAAATAAGGTATGCACGTATCATTTCCTAAGGACAACTGGTGCTTAGTACAAGTAAAGCCTTTTCATTTCACCCAGTGTTTTAAAAGGCGTGCTTAGGCCTAAGCAAGAGGTGCAATGAGGCGCAACCTTGCGCTTCGAACAGGTCGAGGCAAGGCGCAATACGCAAGGCACAACTTAGGCACTGAGGCGAGGGCTTTTTTTCGAGGCGCGAGGCGTGGGCTTCGTGGGCTTCATGGGCTTCATGGGTTTTACCTATTTTTCTACTCCAATTGTTAATTAAGTGTTTTTTTTTTTGTGGACATTCCCACAAGGATTCAAAACTCTTCAATATAAAATGACCAAATGTAGTCAAAAGAGAGCAGAAAGTGATAAAAGATTGAATGTTATGTTTTATTTTTTTTGTTGGATATTATATTTTTAATTTTTAGAAGATTGAATGTTATGTTTAGAGATTATCGAAAATGGTTATGATTTTTTAAATATTATATATATATATATATTTATTATGTTGAAAAATTTGCCTATTTTATAATTTTGCTTTTTTTCTACTATTTGAGCTTCGCTTTGGTGAGGCGGGCGCTTTGCCTTGCGCCTCGTGCTTAGACTATAGGAGACCTTATCACCTTAGTGCGCCTAGAGCCTTTTAAAACACTGATTTCACCAACCAAATTGTTCGCTCCAACAAAGCCACTGTCTCATTGATGAGAAGGAAAAATGGTGTGACACGGTATCCTTTTCAATTTTCCAAGCTAAAGAGAAACCGTGTACTGTTTTTATTAGGGTTGTTCATGGGCGGTTCGGCTCCGATTAGAACTGTATCCACTGCTGAACTGAAAGTGTTCAGGTAGGTGATCATACCAACCTTGTTGACCGATTCATATGTTGAAATCGTCAGGTCATGGTTTTCAATTAACTGGTTGGGTTCAGATGGGTGAGATGGATTGGGCCATACCATTTGGGGCTTTCCGATGTATATTTTATTTAGCCCATTTTACATTTAAACATACCTACATTATTATCTTGTTTTTCAAAAATGGCCCAAACAATGCATTTTTACATAAAAAGTACTTATTCAGCCCATTAAACAAAACAATATATTATTTATTTTTAAAAATACAGCCCACAAACCATTTTTACTCTGTAACCAAAAAATATATATATAGAAAGATTCTAAAATTATTTTTACCTAAAGTTGGGTTGAGTTGTGAACCGTGAGTTATGAGGTGAAGCCATCACTAGAGGAGGACCTCAGAGAGTCCAAGGGTTCGTGTTTGATCTTCAAAGCCTCAAAAGTTTGAATCGAAGAGGGTTTTCGTCTGCAAGCTTGAATTTTTCCCATCCAAAATAGAGGTTCTTTGGGTTTGAAACAAAATTTTTTTAGATGATCAAAATAAGAAATTGAAAGTTACCTAAGAAGTACAGACACTTCTAAGAAGGCAATGTGTCTGACACTCATCGGACACCTAAGAAGAATGGTCACGGACACGCGATGTGACACGACACGACACGTATACGACACGAACATGGTGATACGCCAATTTTCAAAAAATGCAGGACACAACATGTAAGAGACACACATGAAATATATAATTTTATATATTTATTATATGTTATATATATTAATATATCATTCAAAGATAATAAAAAATACAACATGACACTAATTCCTATAAATTTATATGGTTTTTGTTTTATTATTGTATCTTAAGTTGTTTTATTCGAATTTATAATTAATTTAACGTGTCTAATCAAGAGACATGTGTGTTTAAGCGATAGACACATGTGCCTCCAATTTTAAAAAAATTAAAAAATAGGACACATTTTGAAGAGTGTCGGACACATGTCGGGGAAGTGTAAAAGAGTGTCAGTGTCCGACACAGACACGATACAGATACGTTGTCTTCTTAGAAGTGTGCGTGCTTCTTAGTCGGACACTCTCGGATACATGTCCGACACTCATTTTACTATGTGTTCATCATTTCTAGGCCATGTCTATCACTAAAATTATAACACATGAGACCAATACTTTGATATTTGCTAATGTATAATTTTCGAAGTTTGAGAATTTGACATAAATATCTTATATTCTTAAAACCAATATATAATTCTTAAGAATAATGTAATATATGATTCTTTTTTTTTAAAAAAATGTGTAAAATAGTGTCTTAGGAGGATGAGGGAAATGTTACAATTATATATGTTTCCTGTAGTTTTTCTCATTTTCAACTACTATGGTCTAATCCAATAGTCTAAAAATTCATGTAAGAGAATTAGATACAAGATTTACGTAGTATAAAATAATTATTTAATTTTGTATATATTATGCACATATATATCTATATAATATATTATATTCTTAGATACTATTATATCAATGTATAATTATTTGTGGTGTATTTGAGCCTTGTTCGTGTCCTACATTTTTCAAATTTTTCATATTGACATGTCCGTATCATGTTGTATCCGTGTCGTATGCCTGTGTCTATACTTCATAGAAAGTTACACAGTTCAGAAATAAGGGTGAGATCATTAGAGAATCTAGGGTTGCATTAGGGTTTCAAAGAGAGGAATCATGAGAGAGGAGACTGGAGGGTAAGCTTGTTAGGGAGGGAGACCAGAGATTTTGAGTCCATTAAAGAGACAGTCAGACCGAGAGAGAGAGAGAGAGAGAGAGAGAGAGAGAGAGAGAGAGAGGAAGACAAGAGAGAGTGGGGAGTGGAAAGGTGAGAGGGAATAAATTAAGTCTTGATTGTGAGACAATGAGACTACTAGGTAGGGTCAGTAGGATTCCGTGGAAATAACCAATCTAGTTAGTTCTCCAATAATAGTAATAAGCGCAATTCACGTAGGTGGGTGTGTAAGGATGTATCATGTGGGTGTGTGTAGGTTTATTGGAAATATAATTAATAATAAAGTCTAACCATATCACTTTAGTTCGGGTTATGTGGGTCTTCAACCACCACACTCGGTAGCTGACTGAAACCCCAACGAAAATGAAATATTACCCACTTCCTACTGAATAAGGTCTTGATACTATCCAAAATGTTGTCCAGCCGGTCTATTCGAGTCGGTTTGATCGAGTGATTCAGTTGGATGAACACCCCTAGTTTTCATCTTCCAAAGTTGGTTGTGGCAACCCCAAGATGAAAGCCATACACTTCCAATACCAAAACAACTGTACGACTCATGGAGAGTGTAAAGCCTACTTTTATTAAATATCTATTTATAGGCAAATTACATTGACACCCCTTGAGGTTTCAATTTAATATAGATCCCCCTTGACATTCCAGAAATTACACTGGCCTCCCTGTCAGTGTTTGTCTTTTAATAGAGGTAATAAGAAAAATGTAATGACATTAATACCCTCCACTAAAGATATTAATTTACTGTATTACCCTCGTCTCTTCCTCTCTCTCATTTTTCTCTTCCACTTTGCATCTCTCAGCTTACCCAAAACATTACATTTCTCAATGCAATGTCTTGGTGTGAATGGACTTTACGGTGGAGGCCATGGTGTGGTGTGGAGGACCTAGAGGGGGGGGAATGTAGTAATATGATGGTAAGAATGAAGTGGTTGTGGTCGAAATTACGGAGGGAAGAAGCAATTGTGGTTGACAGCCACAAACAGAGTGAATTAAAGGAATCAAATATAGTTGTGTTCAGATCTGGTATAGGGTTTGTGTGTTGTGGGTTGTGGGTACTTGTATCAAGCTCAATACGTGGCAAGCCCTACAGGTGCCACATTTCCAAAACCCCACCCACGTGGCAGACCAATAAGGCACCACGTCGGGCATGTCAACCCTACCCACGTGGCAGACCAATAAGGCACCACGTCGGGCATGTCGTATGTTTGATACATGGCGAGCCCTACGGGCGCCATGTGCCAAGGCAGCCAAGATTATATGCTTAGCCTAAGCGGGAGCATACATATAAGCCCAAATATATCTAGATATGAAGAGCCCTGCAACAGGCAGCACCATGGCCCCGCAGGGTCCATGGTCCTTCATACCTCGCTCTAAGGCCAAACAACAATACAATCAGCCCCCGGCTCACTTGGACTTGGATTGATAAATAATGGCTCTCCTAAACATTGAGATAGGCCTGCAGCCCAATCTCCTCCTTGGTCGCTCAGAAGCGAGCCCCTCTCTTAAACATCGAGATAAGCCCGCGGCCCATTCTCCTACTTGGTCGCTTGGAGGCGAGCCCTTGGCTTTCTTAAACACTAAGGTGGGCCCTGGCCCATTTACCTACTTGGATGCTTGGGTTGGGAGCAGGACCCAGGCACTACTGCTCGGGATCATCAGAGGATACTGGACTGGCGGCTGAGGTCATGGGATCGTCGAGATAGTTGTCTTCTTGCTAAGACAACTCTATCTCGACCAGGCTTGGAGAAGAGGCAACAATGACCTTACGTTCATGTCATCCGATGCATATACGAAACATTACTTTCCGCCTGCCATGAAACGTTGCTCTCCGCCTGCCGGCAAGTCACAGATGGCAGAAGGGCTTATATCACTTCTGGCAGAGTTGAGGAGAACGAGCCACCTGTCCAACAGTTTGCTTGGGCTCCAATACTCCTGTGGCCTATATAACGTATCGTATATGCAGCGAGATACAACAACAACAATACAACCAAGTCTCATGCTTAAACACCCTCTCATACTTTACATTAGTGTTAAAGGTCTATCACTGCCAACCTCTCCCTCTCCAAGCTTGCCTTGACCTCCTCCTCTCCACCTCCGGTGATCCCAAGCCATTGAAGTGCCCGCCATCTTCCCGGACTACCTCTAACCACACCTCTCACCCACATTATACTCTGCTGGGGAAGAGTGGTGCTCGCTTCACATGGCACCCAAAAAGAACACTGGAACTGGAATAGCGACATCCCAAGGTGGCGGTAGGGAGACCTTGGCAGAGACCTCGGAACACAACTCCGGTGGCTCTCCAGAAGAACAATCCTCCCAACCGGTCATAGCGGACCAACTACGTGCGTTGACTGAGAGCGTCACCTCTCTTCAACAGAACCAACAACTCTTAATGGATGCCCTACTAGCCTTACAAAGGGCACCTACACTTCCATCGTCGTCTAACCCTCTTTCAGCGTCACAAAATGGCGCTCCGCCATTAGCCCAGAATGGCTCGGAAGCCAACCTCGCTACGCAAAACAACTTGCGAACGTAGACAGGAGGACAAACAGTCGCCCCGCTCCCTCCGTCAGCTCCCAGCCAAATACCCCCACCGCAAGTTGGATCCATTAGCGGAGTTCCCACCACAGTGACTTCAACTAGCTCTCTTGCTCTCCCGGTGGATCAGAACCCTTCTCAGCCATTAACATTGGAAGTAGTAAAAGAGCACATACACAGTCTACTTCAGACGAACAAAGGTCACATCCCTGCCTCCCCAGAATTGGACCTCCGTCCCCCTTACCCTATTCACATCGCAAGTCTTCCATATCTGGCGGGATATACAGTACCCAAGTTTGTTCGCTTTGACGGACGAAAAGGGAATGCCAGGGAGCATGTTTCACGCTTTCTGGACGCCCTTGGAGCTCACCGAGAGGACCGAAACCTCCGCATGAGGGAATTCTCCAAATCCCTCACAGATCGAGCATTCTCGTGGTATGCTAACCTCGCTGCTGGCTCTATTTCTTCATGGGAAGACTTGGTAAAAAAGTTTTACATCAAGTTCTTCTACGTTGAAGAAAGGTTAACCACCCTTCATCTTATGAGGGAAACACAGCGACTTGGGGAGGACATCCTCGTTTACGTCCGCCGTTTCAGGGAAAAAGCAGTAGACATTCAAGACCCGATGGAAGAACACCAACTGGTGTCATTGTGCATTGAAGGAATGCTCACGACTTATAAACTCCAGTTGGTCAACCACCACTTCCCTGACTTTTCCGCTTTATGTGCTGCAGCCCGAAACATAAGTGAAACAGTAAGATCAGGGGCACGAATGACAGCACCGCAACCCCACTCATGGCGACCAACAACGGCACCTCAACCTTCCTCATGGAGGCTTAACCGTCGTAACCACGCTGTATATGCAGCTAAAGGCTCCTTTTGGGAAAGAGAAGACCCGCAGGCAAAAAAGAGAAAGTTCGATCAAATTCCCCCGCCATTACCTATCTCAGTGAATGAGGCACATGCACTCCTCAACGCCTGGGTAGAAGATGGAAAAGTTCACCTCCCCGAGCCAAGGCAACCTGTTACCAAAAAGGATCAAGCGCGGGCAGACTATTGCATATACCATCGTTCCGTTAAACATCCTACTACGGAATGTTGGGCACTCAGATCCCTAGTTCGAAAAATGATGTCTGACGACGCTTTGGAGCTACCTCGCCAAACAGAAGATGTCTTGAAAGATCCTCTCCCGCGCCATAAGGATAATGGCAAGACGGTCATGATGCTTTCGCATTATGACGAGATGGAAGAGCCAATGGTGTGCGAACTCTCTGAACCCGCAGCTCCCACTTGTCCCGACTTCGAGACCAAGCGTGTAATAGCGCTTAAGAAATCAACAAAGTTCAAATGGTTCTTTGACCAATTCGGCCTGTCTGAAGCAACACGCTTTGAAGCCACCAAGGCCTTTTTAAGACTTGCGGAGCAAAACGGTGAAACATGCATGAGTGTAAGCAGATCAGTAAGGAAAGTATTTCGGGACAACTCCTTGGCAATAACCTTTACTGAGGCTGACAAACAAGTAATGTTTCTGCATAACCGTCCCCTCTACGTCCCAGTATTCATCAATGGGATGGAGTTTCAAAGAGGATTCATGGATGGAGGAGCTTCACTCAATGTAATGCCTTATTCTACTTTCCAGGCAGCCGGGATCCCACTAAAGCACTTAGTCAGACAACCCATCTCCATCACCGGTTTTGGAAGCCAAAAAATTAAAACCATAGGTCATGTCCAGTTAGACTTAGCAGTGGGACCAATTCGTTCCACTACTAAGTTCCATGTTATAGAAGCAGAGACAACCTATCAGGCTCTCCTAGGGAGAACTTGGCTTCATAGATATGCTGCGATTCCGTCCACCTACCATCAATGTGTCAAAGCAATCTACAACAATGAGGTAGTAGCCATAGCTGGCTCTCAAAGGCCTTTTCGAGTAGATGAAGCTCACATGGCAGATGCGGTATTTTACAATCATGTCGATGAAGATGAACCTCCCCTGCCACTTCGAGGAACTCCTATACCCAATTGGGACGACCTCTCTGAAGAAGATTCATCACCACCTCGCAGAAAGACATTCACCAAATCAGAGCCTTCAAGAAAGCTCCCTAAAGTCACCAGGTTTCAAACAAAAGATGGCAGAGTGGTATACCGTTTATGACGGTGCGAGGGGTTGGCAAATGTTACCACTGCCGACCCCCAGCTAGACGACGTAGCAATCGCCGATCGTGAACTAAGTGGAGAAGATCACTGTTGCTACACCTTGTCTGCGCTGACCCAACGCCCGCCAATGGAAAAGAACAAAAAAAGTAGAGATAAGAAGAGTAGAAGGAGAAAAAAAGCCGCGGCTTTTCCAGCAACAGATAAACACTTTGACAGATCCTATTGTCCTGCGATAACTCACTTGGATCGAGCCGAAGGCTCAAAAGCTAAACCCCTCGCCAAGGTAACCATTTCATCTCCTAACCAAGTCCCTGCCAACTTAGTTGCAATCCTAAAGCAAGATGAATTGCAAGACGTTCGACCTGCTCCAGAGTGTTTACAGGACGGCCCTCGGCCCCAAAAGCAAGAACTAGAAGAAATCAACATAGCCCCTGAAGGGGAACCTAGGCGTCCTATCTTCATTTGTAAAGATCTTCCAGCAGAACAAATGGGGGCCCCTTATCGAGTTGATCAAGAAGTACTCGGATGTTTTTGCGTGGACATATGAAGAAATTCCAGGATTAGACAAAGATGTTACCATGCACCGTTTGAACGTCATCCCTCTGGCTCGCCCAGTCAAGCAAGGGGTAAGATTTTATAAGCCCGAGGTGGAGCTCAACATCAAGGACGAAGTGGTAAAGCTGCTTGGAGCAGGGTTTATCAAACCCATCCAACATCCCACCTGGCTTTCTAGTATCGTCCCAGTCATCAAAAAGAATGGTCAAATTCGGTATGTGTCGATTTCAGAGATCTAAACAAATCTTGCCCAAAGATGAGTTCCCACTTCCAAACATAGATACCTTGATTGATTCAGGGCACCATATGTTCTCATTCATGGATGGCTTCAGCGGCTACAACCAGATCAAGATGGCTCCAGAGGATGCCCCAAAGACGGCATTTCGCACTCCTATAGGTAACTTTTTCTATACTGTAATGAAAAACGCAGGGGCAACATACCAGAGAGCTATGACAGCCATTTTTCAAGATATGTTGCACAAATCCTTGGAGTGTTACATTGATGATTTGGTAGTGAAATCCAAATAGGAGACTAGTCACCTCAAAGACCTCCAAAGAGTCTTTGAACGTTGTAAGAAATACAGACTCAGAATGAACCCGCTTAAATGCGCATTCGGAGTCACTGCCGGCAAGTTCCTTGGCTGCATCGTTCATCGCCATGGGATAGACCCCGACCCAGCAAAGGTCGCCGCCATCAAAAATATGCCACGGCCAACCAATCTAGATGAGTTGAGAACCTTCCTTGGTCGGGCATCTTACTTGAGACGGTTTATCCCAGCTATGGCCGAAATTACACAACCCTTCAATTCATTACTAAAGAAGGATGTCAGGTTCATTTGGAATGAGGAACACCAACAAGCATTCGAAGGAGTGAAGTCAGCTTTAACATCCCCTCTCTCCATGACTCCTCCTCAGCCAGTGAGGCCCTTACTCCTCTACATCACTTCCATACCGAAATCAGTCGGAGCTCTACTTGCCCAGGAAATTGACGGACTCGAACGACCCGTGTATTACATAAGCAGAGTCATCCAAGGGGCTGAGATTCGATATTTCCCCATTGAACGACACTGCCTTGCCCTAGTGTTTGCTGCCAAAAAGCTCCGCCATTACCTTCTTTCTTACCCCATCCATCTCATGACCAGGAGTGATCCCATCCGCTTTCTCCTCACTAGACCAGCGCTCTCCGGCAGGCCAGCTCGCTGGCTCCTATCATTAGCAGAATATGACATCACTTGCAAAGCTCCCAAGGCCATCAAGAGTCAAGCGCTTGCCGACCTCTTGGCTCACTTCCCTAGTGGAAAACATGAACCGCCTTCGGACGAATTGCCAGGAGATGAGTTCCAAGCAGCCGAAGTAAACACCGAAGGAGAATGGAGTTTGAGTTTCGATGGATCGTCCACCTCTAAAGGGGGAGGAGCTGGAATAGTCCTTATTTCCCCAAATCAAACTGAAGTCAATTTGTCATATAAACTGGATTTTAAATGCTCTAACAACGAGGCGGAATACGAAGCCCTGATATTAGGGCTTATGGCAGCACTCCACCTAGGAGTAAGTCTCCTATGTATCAAAGGCGACTCTAATTTGGTGGTCAAGCAGACCAATGGAGACTATGCTATCAAAGAGCCCCCTTTAGCCTCATACAGAACCATTGTCCAAAGGTTGACAGACAAATTCGACATGGTAAGGATAGAACACGCTCCTCGCTCCAACAATCGACACCCAGACGCCCTTGCTACCTTGGCTTCTAAAGTAGAATTTGCGGAAGAATCAACTAAGATAGAAGTGCTGAAGCGCTCCATGCCGTGCTCGGTAACAACTATTTTTCCTGAAAAAGAACCCGCCGACTGGAGAGCCCCAATCATCGATGAGCTCCGCGCCCCCTCAGGTAAACTACCTTTGTGCGAAATCAAACACTTCACGATTTACCAAGGAGTCCTCTACTACAGAGGGCCTGGGGGTCTGCTAGCACGATGCATCGACTTTACCGAAGCCAAGTCTAAGCTAGAAGGGGTTCATAATCGTTCTTGCGGAACAGGAGACGTGAGCCTCTACAGGAGGCTACAACGACAAGGATATTATTGGCCTACTATGGCCAAAGAAGCAAACGACCTTCAGGGAAAGTGCACCAAATGCCAGGAATTCCCTCCAAAAGCTGAGTGCAATTTCGCAGAAATCACCTCCGACTGGCGTCAGGTGTATATAGATTACCTCAAAGAAGCATCATTGCCGCCAGACCGCTCTGCAGCTACAATAATCAAGAAGCGAGCTTCGAAATTCTTTTTGCAGGAAGGGCAACTTTTCAGGCATGGCTTTGACGGGAAGCCTTTACGCTGCTTATCGGGAGCAGAAATCCATAAAGTTTTAGAACTTGCTCATGGGTCGGAGCACCAAGGTGGAGCCAAGCTATTCCAACATCTTTTGCATATAGGTTATTATTGGCCCACCATGGAAGCAGACGCCAAAATGTATGCCAAACGCTGCAAACCTTGTCAACTCCATGGTAACCTTATTCACGCACCAGCCACCGATCTGCATAGTTCGAGCTCACCATGGCCTTTCCACACATGGGCTATGGATCTTATTGGCCCCATCTCTCCACCGTCAAGGGGACACATATGGATCGTAGCGGCCACGGAGACTTACACTAAGTGGGTAGAAGCCATCCCCCTGAAGAAGGCAACAGGAGCCGCTGTCTCCAATTTCATTCGAGAATTCATTATATGTCGTTTTGGTATTCCTAGAGTAATCCTGTCGGATAATGGGACCCCTTTTGTCAACCGTCAAGTGGGGAAACTCTTAGTCTCCTACGACATCTCACACCATAAATCAACGCCTTACTATCCCCAGGGGAATGGACAAGCTGAAGCAACCAACAAAACACTCCTTAGAATCCTTTCAAGGACTCTCAAGGATTATCAAAGGGACTGGGCACATGTGCTTCCAATGGCGCTCTGGGCATACAGAACATCCAAAAGAAGACCAACTCAAATGACCCCATTTTCGTTGGTATATGGCACGGAAGCCGTCCTCCCAGTGGAAATTGCCATACCCTCAGCTCGCATGGCCCTCCGAAGTGGAACTAGCCCGTACTCCAGACCGTCAGAGCTGGAAGTCCTTGATGAGAAAAGAGACAAAGCCCAAACTAATCTTAGAGTTTACCAGAGCCGTATAGCTAGAGCTTATGACACTCTGGTACGTCCAAGACAGTTCCAAGAAGGTGATTTAGTGTTACGGGCTGCACCTCACGTCATGAGGGGAACATCAACCCACAAGTTCACGCCCAAGTGGCAGGGTCCTTATGTAGTAAGGGAAGTCAATGAAAATGGCTATTACAGAATTTCTGAGCCTGACTCTCAAACCCTCTTGAGCCCCATCAATGCGAAATGGTTGAAGGCTTACTATCCTTAGAAATTACCCATTACTATATGATGTACTACACCAAGATGTATTGTGCCCATTTGGGCTTCTTCAATGAATATCGTCCTTTTTCACACTTATTCTAACTATAATCACAAATAATAAAAGATGACGCTTTAACTCTAAAATCAGCTCCATTAAGTAGTTGAAGATTTTCAATTACAAAAAGAAAGGGAGGCCCAAATCTCCAACATACAAAAAAGTTTTAGGCTATAAAGCTATCATATGCTACAAAGCTATGATCCAACTAAATCAAGACTCTGGAAGCTTGATCTTCTTCTTCTTCTTCACCCGCCAATCTTGCTTCAAGAATCGCTTTCTTTTCTCTCAAGCTAGAAGTCGCCAATTCTGCTTCATTCAAAGCTCGCCTACGTTCCTCCTCCACTCGTACAGCAGCAGCCAAAGCCTTATCTACCTCGCCTAGCTCAGCCTCAATCATCCTCCTCCTGACCTTGGATTCAAGAAGAGATAACCAATCATCTAACCAACCCACCTCCAATCTGTTAATCCGGCCATCTCGAAATTCGCCCAAAACAGCACGTTGGGCCGACACCTCATCAAGAGAAGCTGTCTCCGGGGATAACTTGTACAGCTCCTTAAGGAATTCTCCAAAACCATCCAAAAAATAAGTCCGAAGATAAGAGCTACCCAAGTGCATGAAAGTGGTCGGTTTATAATGAAGAACAAAGAGTAGTCGAGGAATTAACTCTGCTTTTACCTCGGCAAACAACACAGCTGGATCCAGTAGCTTTTCCTTCCCATCGATCCCTTTAAGAACCACACTGCCACGGGGAAGATGAATAGGAGACAAATCTCCATCAGTAGCATGAATGAGGGAATAATCTCCATCAATAGCTGGTAGTGACGGCTTTTCAAGGCTACTCCCAATATCACTGGCATCCTTCTGAATAAAGCCAAACAACTTGCGCACGAGCACACCGCCTAAGTCTGAACCAGCGGAAACAATAGGCGAGTTGATTCCAACTTCGGAGCCCGAAGGAATGATGGGCACATTACTCTCTAGGCTCGCAGAGGTCGTAGAAGCATGTAAAGAAATGGGCACGGAAGAGCCAATGCCACATGACAAGCTCACGGATGTACTCGCATCTCCAACTCGTGAGCTAAGCACATCGCTATGTGAAAAATTACAACCACCTTCAAACAAGCGAGCAATAGGGACACCACCTCCAATCTTGGCTCGCAAAGGAACCAATGCATCCCTAGAATTCGGAGTATCCGACAAAGAAGGCTTGGCTCTAATAATGTCACATCCAATATCGTCTTCAACATCATCCCCCTCCCCCATAATCTCAAGACTCTGATCCGAACCCTCTTCATCATCCTCAGAATTTTCTGCATCATCCTCAACACCTAGAGGGACTGGGAGCCCACCATCATGAGACCCGCCTCCACCTGTGGGCAAGACCTTATGCCGCGCCAATTTTATCCGACACACGCCAGCCGACCCCTGCAAACAATACAGGTATTTTAATACAGACGTATTGGAAACGTCACAAACACACAAATAATTCCAAAATACTAAATATGAGTTTACCTGTGACGAATCAATGGTGTCAGTCGAGCAACGCCTCGCTTGGCGGGCAACCCTGGTTTTAGTAGGCGAACCTATACCTCCAATCTTTGGAGGTACTCTCCCAGGCACTGGAACAAGAACGGAGGAAGGGAGTGGCCTTTTACGCTTGGCACTAGGAAGACGGTCAGGAGAAATTATCTGGGTCTGCTCCAAAGCAATAGTCACCTTAGATAAGCGAGCCAGCGGACTAAGTTCCCCCCTATCTGTAGCTGACAAGCCCCGCTCTCCGCGAGCTATACACAAATCAGGGTCATCAGACGGAATGAGCTCAACATGGACAGGATCGAGATCACTACTCAAGAAAGCCCGAAATAATGCAAGATTGTATCTCCAATACTTCTTCCAACTAGGGGTGGTTCTGCCAATTCTACCCTTGCTTGCTAGCACAACTCGCCCCCGACGCCTTAATTCTTCTGAAAGAAAAGAGTATACATATAATTGCATACAGTCGGCTGCCGAAGGTACAGGGGGAGGAAGATGCTGAGGAACCCCTTGGTCCAAACCAAACTGTCGAGCAACCCTCAAAGGATTATAGGCCACCACACCGTATTTGCCATCCACAAAATAAGGTAAATGCCCAGAAACGGTGCTAAGAACCATCACTGAGTCCGCATCCCCCAAGTAAGACACGCTCGGCTCGAGAACAAGCTCGCAATCATCTAGGCGGTAGGCAATGGTAGAAGATACTCCACAAACCGGCATAACATAAGGACGAGCAACAAACTTGTCCTCAAAATCAAAAGTGCTGGCCAAACTCCCCTGTACACATCCCTCAGCCCACCTAGCAGAACGCGGCTCACTTTTTTCAATGGAAAACACCTTTGGCATAGGGGCCAAACTAGGAAATCTCTTATACAAAAACAACTGCAGAAAGGTAGTAGGGAGGAAGCTAGTAACATCATATCGCCCTTTGGAACGATCAACACCCTCCTGATACATATCTAACCTCTTATATAGCCCTCCCAGAAACAAAGGAGCTAACGGAATGGGACGGCCGGAAGCAAGAATCGCAGCAAGAGGAAAGAGCTCATGGCAAATGCCGTCCTGGGGTCTACCCATCAAGACATACCGCGACAGCCAATATGTAATGAAGGCAGCTAAATGCTCAACACTCCCCCACTTGTCCTCTTCCATTCCTGGACCTATGAATCCATCCTCCGCATTTCCTTGCACTTGATGGCTAAGATCTCGAAACCAATATCGAAGCCATCCCCCGAAAGTGTTTTTTGGCCGTTTTCGTGATCGAGATGTTACTAACACTTTATTTTGATAACGACTCAACAACTTCCCTGCCGGTGCCACGGCCTCCTCCAATCTCCCGACAATAGCCATTTGGCTAAGGGACAAACTTCCTACGCTAGGGTTCGCCGATCCAAGATGCTCCAACCCCGTCAAAACAACTACATCCTCTAGAGTAGGAGTCGTCTCGCCCCACTGTGCAATAAAAGTATGAGAACTTGAACTCCAACGGGACAATGCGAACTCTAGCCAAGATGGCTCCCGTCTAATCCGCATACACTGAGAAATAGCAGTAGCAATCTTAGCCCCAGTAAGCACCTCACAATATGAGGGATGACGAAAGACAGCTGCACTCCACACATCGAAGTCATCTTTGGGCCCCGTATAATCCTCAAAAGCCGGAAAAGAATAAGGATAAGTGCCCCTCTCCACATGAAAACGTACAATAGACTCTGGAGGAACAAAAGCTTCATCCCCTTTCTCTGGCTCAACCCCACCAAGAAGAAAATCAGTTGGGCCCCCGCCATTGTCATCAAATAAGTCCACCCTCGCCCAAAACAAATCCACTGCACCAAAGAAAGGTGCCCTACACCAATATTCCGCTGGAGGGACGATTGGAGGATCCGTGTCCTTTTTGGCTTTAAAAAGATTTTTCTTGGATTTACCCCCTTTTGACTTGGAAATGCTAGAAGAACTCGCCAGTGCTTGTTGCGCGCCGCGACGAGAGACAACACGTCCCCCTTTTACTTTAGCTATATCACAAAACCTCGCCTTTCCTGCATCAACACAAGACTTACAAATCAGAAATGTCATTCACTTTCGAGGTGCATTTTTCCAAAAAAAAAAAAAAAAAAGAAGAAGTCATCTTTCCCTCGCAATTCACCTCTCCCTCGCCTTCCAGGTATGTTTCTATCCCTCGCCTACATTTATGTTTCTATCCATTGCCTATGTCTCTATCCCTTTCCATCAAAAAAAAAAAAAAAAAAGAAGTCATCTTCCCCTCGCTGAGGCACTATTTTGAGTTAGGCCTTTCCCTCGCAATTCACCTCTCCCTCGCCTTTCAGGTATGTTTCTACCCCTCGCCTACATTTATGTTTCTATCCATTACCTATGTCTCTATCCCTTTCCATCGGAAAAAAAAAAGAAAAAAGGTCATCTTCCCCTCGCTGAGGCACTATTTTGAGTTAGGCCTTTCCTTAGTAGCAGGAATCGTTCAACTTGCTCACGATTCTTCCTCAAAATCGCGATTCTGCGCTTCTAACTCAGATTCGTTGAAGAATCGCGAGTTTGATGATAGAGAAACGCGAATCTGATCGCGGATCTGTCTTCTTCTCTTCCTCTCGATCGGACTGTCCCTCCCTCTTCTCTCGATCTCGATCTCATGACTCGTCTTCTCGAGATCGAGGATCGATCGATCTCGTCTCCTCTCTCCCTCGATCTCGTCTCGTCCTCTTCTCTCTCGATCAATCGCGTCTCGTCCTCTTCTCTCTCGATCGATCGCCTCCTCCTCTTCTCTCTCTGTCTCGCCTCTGTCTGAGCCTCTCTCTTCTCTCTTGTTTTTGCTTTTGTTTTTTTTTTTATTTTATATTTTATATTTTATTCTGTCTGAGTATAATATAAATATTAAATATTATAATATAAATATTAAATGTATTTATAATTATTCTAATATATTTTCTATTTATTTATTTACCTTTATAAATATAAATAAATGTAATGGGTATATATATATTAATTTTTATATCCACAAAATAAATAGATTTTAATTCTAAGTAAAAATACAAAATAAAATATAATTTATAACAATTTATGATAGTTATAATATATTTCAAATATTAATTGGAGAAAAAAATTAATATCTCACAATATTTTTATATATATTATTTAAAAATTATATATAAATTAAAAATATTATCAATAAAAATAATATATAAGATAAAAAATAAAAAGTATATTTAAATAAAACATAAATGTTGTTTATTAAATAAAATATAATAAATTTTATTAAAAAATAATGACTAGTGTTCTAAAAAATATCACTCCACTACTTTTATTTGTTATTCATTTTTAAAAAATATTTTTTTATGTTGTATTTAATTAATTAAATATTACATAAAAATAAAAAATTTCTAACATATATATGTTAATTAATTTTTTTTTTTAAAATGTTTATATAGATAAATTAAAAATATTTCAATAAAAATAATATATAAACGCTCCCAAATTACGACTCCTTTACATGGCCACGCTTCCCCGCTCCCGCTCCCGCTCCCGCTCCCGCCCCCGCTCCCGCTCCCGCTCCCGCTCCCGCCCCCGCTCCCGCTTCGTGCAACTAAGGGCCTTTCCCTCGCAATCAAGGTTCTAAAAAGCGGTTGCGGTCGCCATAACAGTGGCGGTGGTGCGGTTGCGATTGCGGGGTGTAAAGGCCGTAGTGTAACGGTTGCGGTAACCGGAACCATGAATTTTTTTATTTTTCACACAATTTGAAACAAACTTACCGATACGCATATTTTTTTTCCATGATCATATTTATTGGGTTAAAAATAAATATTGATCAATTTTTATAAATTTTTAAGTATGATCTAATATATTTCATATTTTTAAATTACTATAAACTGAGTTTTTTTCATTTTATTTTAATAATTAATGACTTTATATTATACAAAAAATCAATCACTAACTATTATATATAAGATAAACAATGACAAAAGTAAGAGAATAAATAAAAGCCTAAATATATATATATACATATTTTAACCAACCCAAATAGATAATGATCACACTCATTATTATTATTATTTTCAAACAATATATAGATAGACACACAAACAAAATGGTTGAGTGATAGCAGCTGAATAGAATAACATAGGTCTTATAACTTCAACGAATCAATAACATGTTCTTCATCTTCTCTCTTTTCTCTCTCTCTATCTCTTGCTTTTCCATTTTCTCTCCTTATCTTCCCTCTTCCCCCATTTTCAGCTTTTTTTTGTGTGTTTTTTGGAAAGAAACAGTTTGGAACCGTTACGTAATAGTGCGTAACAGGCCGTTATGGCACCGTTAAGACCGCTACGGTAGCCGCTACGGCCGACACACCTGTGAATCTCAATCACACTGTAAAAGCGGCCGTAACGGGTGGCGGTAACCGCCAAAACCGTTACGTAACGGTGTTACGTAACGGTTGCGGCCGCTTTTTAAAACCTTGCTCGCAATTCACCTCTCCCTCGCCTTCCAGGTATGTTTCTACCCCTCGCCTACATTTATGTTTCTATCCATTGCCTATGTCTCTATCCCTTTCCATCAAAAAAAAAAAAAAAAAAAAAAACCTTCCAGGTATGTTTCTATCCCTCGCCTACATTTATGTTTCTATCCATTGCCTAAATTTCTATCCCTTTCCATCAAAAAAAAATAAAAATAAAATAAAAAATAATCATCTTCCCCTCGTTAAGGCACTATTTTGAGTTAGGCCTTTCCCTCGCCATTCACCTCTACCCCTCGCTTACATTTATGTTGCTATCCATTGCCTAAATTTCTATCCCTTTCCAAAAAAAAAAAAAAAAAAAAAAAAACACAATTGAGTTAGGCCTCTTCCCCTCGCTAGGCCTCTATCCCTCGCAGCCCCCCACCCCTCGCATTAATCTTTCCTTCCCCTCGCATACCAAAACCCATATTTTGGGATAACTTCTTCCCCTCGCATAACCCTTCCCATCCAAAAAAAAAAAAAAAAAAACCAAAACCCATATTTTGGGATAGCCCCTTCCCCTCGCATACCAAAACCCATATTTTGGGATAACTTCTTCCCCTCGCATAACCCTTCCCATTCCAAAAAAAAAAAAAAAAAAAAAAAAACTTCTTTCCCTCGCTAAGGCTAAGGCACTATTTTGAGATAACCCCTTCCCCTCGCATAACAAAACCCATATTTTGGGATAGCCCGTTCCCCTCGCATACCAAAACCCATATTTTGGGATAGCCCCTTCCCCTTGCATACCAAAACCCACATTTTGGGATAGCCCCTTCCCCTCGCATAACCAAACCCATCCCTTGCAACACCCACCATCCCTTCCACTAATCTTTACTTCCCCTCGCAGCAATCCTCCCTCGCTTCATCTTTCTTTATTTCACGAAATTCTTTTTGTAAAAAAAAAAATTGAGCCTCCCTCGCTTCATTTTCTTATAATTCCCGAAATCGTTTTATGGGCTTCATCTTTCATAGCTCTCATTTATTTACCGCCCTCTATTACCTCATCACTTTAAAAATAAAATAAAATAAATAGCCCCTTCATTATTTCATTTATTTATCTTATGTTTATACTTCTCCAAATCCTTTTATGGGCTTCCCTTGGTTCAACTTTTCTGTTTACCACCTTTAAATAAAAAATAAAATAAAACCTCATAGCTCGCAATACAATTCTAAAAATTTTGCCGAATAGCTCTCCCATATTTATTCTAACAGTTTATTTTTATTTTCTAAGCATACACTTCTCCAATATTCGTTATTAATAACTCTCTAACCTTTTCACTTTTTACCTAATTAACATTTTATTATAGGCCTCTCCAATTCTCCAGAACACAACTCTCTTTTATTGATTTGCCTCATGCTCAAAATACCTATTATAAAAAAAAAAAAAAATTAATATATATATATAAAATAAATAAACAAGAAGGTTCTCCAACCCTTGGCTCCTCATCAAAATAATAACAATTTTATTACTTTAAACTCTCCAAAATGCAGCCATCCATTTTTGACTTACAACGCCATTTTTTATTTTTTATTTTTATTTTACAACACTTTGTCCCCCTTTTCTTTTTCTTTGTTTCATCACTAAACAGACAAAACATATATATATATATACATATATCTACATCAATACAAACACATAAATAGCTAATCTGTGGAAGATTGGAAGCATACCTCCACACGTTAATTTAAATCAGCGACAGATGACTCCAAATAGGCGACCCCAGATCGTGATTGAGCTTCCAAAGCACCAAGTCCTTCTCGCTCAGCTCGCGACTATGGCTCGCGATTTCCCAACTCACCCTTCTCGCTTTTCACCTTCTCTATCACCTGTTAACCACCAAATTTTCCCTCTTCCCTCAATCGACGACAGCAAGTAACCCCAAAATCCCTTAACCAAGGAATCAAAACCCTAACCTTCCTCTAGTGTCGGTTCACACACCGTCATTTGTGCAGAATCTTCAATCAAGCTCCAAACTCACTTCCCTCGGCAACACACTGTGTTCGCAGAATCTTTCAAAAATCGATTTCAAACGTCGACAATACAGGAGCCCAACCCCAGCAGCAAACCCAGAACCCCCCTTACGGATCGCCAATGGCAACCTCTGCGCTTCGCAGTCCGTTTCAGCAACAATCGTGTGACAGAAGCTGTGGCGCCTTCGTACCGCACACACACTGTCGGATCGCACTTCGAAGCTCGCCGGCAGCAAGCTTTCTCCCCTCTTTCGTGGCCAACAACCTTTCTCTCCTAGCTGGACTTTAGTCTTTCTAGTCTTTTGTTCTAAGTGGTGTTCTAGGTTTTGTTTCGAAAGAGAATGTAAGGTGTATCCAGACACAAAAAATTGCCATTTTTTTTTTTTTTTCTTTTTTTTAATCTAAGGCACCCAGCTACGGGTAACTAAGCTATACAACATCCTTCTGTACAACGGATAAAAGAAGAAGACGAAGCAACCAGCTAGATACTCTGTAATCCAGATTAAAAAAAAAAAGAAAAAAAAAAGAAGAAGTCTGCACAATGGATAAAAAGAGAAGTGGACGAAGTAACCAGAATTTGGACAGCTCTGGTCAAATTCTAAAAACAGGAAAAACATTTTTCTAAAAAAAAAAAAAAAAGAAAAAAAAAAGGTGAGCTCCCCTTGGAACAGTTTCGAACAAGCTGAAATCATATACACAAACTTCTTTGAATTCATATGAAACAAAAAATATATATATATATATAATAATATATATACACACATTCAGGATTGCACCTTTCCAAAGATGAATCCTTAAACCAATCAAACTCTTTGCTACAGACTGCAAATACCTTAAAGTCTTCAAAAAGTCACTCTACTAATAGCTACACAAGCTATCACATTATACTATGAGCAACTCCAAAATCAGTAGGTCTGCTCTAAACCTATAACCTCAATTCATGAGTGGTCTTCTCCATGGATCGCCCATTCCCAATGTAAAGCTGCAAAAGTTAGTAAATTCACCTCCTCTTGCCCAATGCAATCTCATCTTTATAAGAGAGCAAATACGGGAACAACAACACACAAAAACGCAAGCAAATTCATATCTAATTGCCAACACTCTCCTCTCAACCCATCCTCTCTAAATGGCTTCAGGAGGCCAGGGGCGCCGAGATAACACTGTTTGGCGGCCGGTGAACAAGGCTCTAAACCCAAGAGGTCCAAGCTATAGAGCTTCAAGCTCCAGCCCTAGAGCTTCAAGCTCCACTCCAACTCACCGCCGCCGCCGCCCAGTGTGTGAATTCTTTCGAAAGATGCTCTCCATGCCTCTATGGCAATTCCAAGATCAGCTATTCGAATCCCCGTGGATCCAACACCCAATATCTGCTTATGCAGTCGCAGAGGTGTCGGAAGAATTCCGGGGTAAAATAAGAGGATGGTGCAAGGCACTAACCATTCCAGAACTTTACATAATACCGCTGTCCCATACTTGGTTTTTGCTAAACCAAGAAATCAACCTCACTCTCCAGGGATCCACTTGCCAGGCAAATCAGGTGTTAATCCCACATTTCGAGAGGATCCGCATCAACATCCTCTCGCAAAGACCGACAGAGAGAGATCTAGACCACCACATCTCCATCATGTCAGCACCATTGGAAAACCCAAATGAAGATTTGGGACTTGGGTGGGACATAGAGAGTTTTGCAGATCTCAACATGGGAGAAGGGAATGCTCAGCGAAACATCCCCTACAACATTCCGCTTAACATCCTCTTCTTCAACACTGAGGGCGTCGCTCGCCCTAACTTCCTCCAACACTACATGCACCTACATTCTAGCGGACGCTTCCACCTCGTCATCATCACGAACACAAAAAAAGGGGGAAGTGAGGCCCAGTTCATGAGCCAAATCATGGGCTTTCCTAACACCAAGACCATTGCCCCCCCTTCTAGCGGCATGGAAAGGGTGAGGGGCGGAATCTGGTGCCTATGGAATGAAGCCGAAATCTCCTGTGAAGTAGTGGAAATCCCGCGAAATCAAGCCATCGCCCAACAAGCCCACATCTTTATCTGGCCGGCTCGCATCAGATGAAATTTAAAATGTAAACTCTCCATGAGCAATCCAAATGACCCCATTGTATCAAAAGCCTAATTTTAGACAACTCTATCTGAATACTTGTCTGCATGAGTTTATATTTTTCAAAACTTTTTAACATAGTCATGTACAAATACTCTCATTAGCTATAAGAGCATCTGTACAGGGGGGCATTATTGTGGGTACTTGTATCAAGCTCAATACGTGGCAAGCCCTACAGGTGCCACATTTCCAAAACCCCACCCACGTGGCAGACCAATAAGGCACCACGTCGGGCATGTCAACCCTACCCACGTGGCAGACCAATAAGGCACCACGTCGGGCATGTCGTATGTTTGATACATGGCGAGCCCTACGGGCGCCATGTGCCAAGGCAGCCAAGATTATATGCTTAGCCTAAGCGGGAGCATACATATAAGCCCAAATATATCTAGATATGAAGAGCCCTGCAACAGGCAGCACTTCATACCTCGCTCTAAGGCCAAACAACAATACAATCAGCCTCGGCTCACTTGGACTTGGATTGATAAACAATGGCTCTCCTAAACATTGAGATAGGCCTGCAGCCCAATCTCCTACTTGGTCGCTCAGAAGCGAGCCCCTCTCTTAAACATCGAGATAAGCCCGCGGCCCATTCTCCTACTTGGTCGCTTGGAGGCGAGCCCCTGGCTCTCTTAAACACTAAGGTGGGCCCTGGCCCATTTACCTACTTGGATGCCTGGGTTGGGAGCAGGACCCAGGCACTACTGCTCGGGATCATCAGAGGATACTGGACTGGCGGCTGAGGTCATGGGATCGTCGAGATAGTTGTCTTCTTGCTAAGACAACTCTATCTCGACCAGGCTTGGAGAAGAGGCAACAATGACCTTACGTTCATGTCATCCGATGCATATACGAAACGTTACTTTCCGCCTGCCATGAAACGTTGCTCTCCGCCTGCCGGCAAGTCACAGACGGCAGAAGGGCTTATATCACTTCTGGCAGAGTTGAGGAGAACGAGCCACCTGTCCAACAGTTTGCTTGGGCTCCAATACTCCTGTGGCCTATATAACGTATCGTATATGCAGCGAGATACAACAACAACAATACAACCAAGTCTCATGCTTAAACACCCTCTCATACTTTACATTAGTGTTAAAAGGTCTATCACTGCCAACCTCTCCCTCTCCAAGCTTGCCTTGACCTCCTCCTCTCCACCTCCGGTGATCCCAAGCCATTGAAGTGCCCGCCATCTTCCCGGACTACCTCTAACCACACCTCTCACCCACATGGGTATTGCTGGTTGTCGTGGTGATGTGTGGTGGAGCCCATTGTTGTTGCTATTGATGGTTTTGATTTTTTTTAGAATTTTAGTGAGTTTTCATTGATGGGTCTGCTTTTAGAGAGAAAAACGAAAGAGGGTTGAGAAATAGAGGTCTCTATTTTTCTCATGATAAATCTTTACAAAGTATGAAGGCCAAGCAAATTCACATCCATACCAAATTTTTTGTAATAACATTGTATATAAGATAAGATTTGTATATATATATATATAAAATCAAATTTACATTCATTGCTTTTATAATGGCATATGCATATTCTAGATTTTCCATTGTGTTTTGTTTGAGTTCTAATAATGTAATGGGAATTTTCTGAGTTGATGGGATTGAGAGAAATGGTATGGTGTTTGGACTATGTTGCTTATTTTGCTTTTTGGTTTGGGAATTGGGTATTTTAAGATTCAACTTCACGACTTTTTGAAAAGCAATACTACAATCTCATAAATAAGAATTCAAAAAATATTCATAATTTAACATCAATAAATTGCAAACATATCTTCATCTTTGTTGGAATCCACCACTACTGTAGAGTTAATTTTTTTTTTTTTTTTTTTGTTTTGACAATACTTAATTTAATGGTCTTGTTGGTCACAATAATAACACTTTTTCTTATAACCCATCGATTGCAAGCGACCCCCTTGATTGTGGTCGGGCCTTTGACTGCTTGAAACCTCGGATCCACCATGTCTCCCAATCATCCTTTGTCTAACTGGACCATCATCCGAAGAGACCATAACCCTTTCAATTGAGGTTTCTTCATTCTCCTTGTGTTACATTTGAATTGGTTATTGAAAGCAAAATCTTTCGCAAGTGGTTATTTCGGAACTCTTGAATAGATCGGTTATATTCGGATCCTAGGTGGTTTTGGTGTGATAAGGTTGGAGGAGGTTATGGGCAAGACCCTTACTTTTATCGTCTCTTTTAAGTTCTCAGTTGGCGCTACACGGTACGTAACCGTTACAGACATCTGGGGTAAGTTCTGTAAAACAGCAAAAGAAGGGGTATACCAAATAATCCGAGTCCAATTCTTATGGTTGGGAGGATGAAATCTCTTTGGGGGATTTCTAGGTTACTAACACCAAACCTTATGATTCCTTTATTTGATTGATTTGAATATCATGCTTCATTGCTTGTTATAATTGTGGTTGTGTATTGGGTTGGGAAAAAAGGACGGGGTGCGTGTGCGTTTACTGGGCATTTCAAGCTCATGGCGTTTCATGCCAAGTTTTGAAGGAAGTTTAGTTGGTCGAAGGCGAAGCTGAAACGTTTGAAGATGTATGGCTACTCTAGAAGAATTAGAAGTTAGTTTAGTTAAATCCCGTTTTGTAATCTTGCTTTGGAATTGTAATGTTTAAACTCTTGATGTAATTAAGGCATACCTCTTGTAATTATGATTTTGCTTACACACACACACACACACACATATATATATATATCTTTTGTAACCTATTTTTATATTCCGTCAACTCATGTAGTGTCACGACCCGAACCCGCCCCCGTGGGTTAAGGACGTAACCGGCCAGTAATCATGAGATTACCTACGGCCTCAAACCAAACCAAACGCATTTTAACAGAGTTAATGGGGGCCAAACGGAAACAATTTAAAACTTTGTCCATAGAGCTGTGCTTATATGCACGTCATAACATTCCAGACACAAATATGTTAACAACTCGCATAAGAAAATACAGTAACAAAAGGTTCTGTACAGACAGGATCATTAGTCTAAGCCACCCTGTCAAAACTGTACATAATAGATACCGAGTCCTCGCCAATATGACAAAATATAAATACCAAACGAAAGGGCGAAGACGAGTCTCGTGCGTGAGACGTAGGGGCTGACTCTCAAAAACTTGGTTGTTCCACACTGGCTTCACTGGGGCTGAGTCTGGACCTCTCTTAGCTCACCTACAAACACATGAATGAGCGTGAGCGAAAGCCCAGTGAATAATATCAAATGGGAAGATACAACAATATGTAGAACAACATATTCCGAACGGCCTTGGGCCCAATTTATATTTCCATTTAACATGTATATATACAATTTAAGTCAAGCGATTGTGGTTCCAAACATACTGGTCTTTGGCCCATTTATCTTTCCATAACAAACTAGCCCTTGGTCCATTCAGACTTTCGTTCATGTCAAAACGGCCTCTGGCCCATTCATTCATGTCAAAACGGCCTCTGGCCCATTCATTCTATTATTCAGATCGAACTGTTATTCGTGTCAAACTATTACTTATATCAAACTATCATTCGTGTCAAACTATTATTTATGTCAAACTATCATTCGTGTCAAACTATTATTTATGTCAAACTATTATTTATGTCAAACTATCATTCGTGTCAAACTGGCCTTTGGCCCACTCAAGTGACAAACTGGCCTTTGGCCCATCTAAATGACAAACTGGCCTTTGGCCCATTCAGACTTTCATTCATGACAGAACGGCCTCTGGCCCATTCATTCATGTCAAAACGGCCTTTGGCCCATTCATTTGTGTCAAAACGGCCTTCGGCCCACTCATTCATGTCGAAACGACCTTCGGTCCATTTATTCATGTCAAAACGACCTTCGGTCCATTCATTTATGTCAAAACGACCATCGGTTCGTTCATTTATGCCAAAACGACCTTCGGTCCGTTCATTTATGCCAAAACGACCTTCGGTCCATTCATTCATGTCAAAACGACCTTCGGTCCATTCAATTATGCCAAAACGACCTTCGGTCCATTCAATTATGCCAAAACGACCTTTGGTCCATTCAATTACGTCAAAACGACCTTCGGTCCATATTTATATCAAACTGGCTCATAAGCCTTTCACATCAAACTGTGTCCACCATTTAAATTAATGAACTTTACAAAACTTACATAGAAGTAGCCATTGGACAATAACATATGTCAGATATTACTCACAGTGATCGGTTGGTTGAATTGCCCTGGAGCTTGACCCTACATATCACATAACACATATGGTTCACAAATAATTCAATCCGTTCTTTAATTCACGTCTTCCTCTTTAGGCTTCATTCTTATTTCCTTAACTCAATTACAATACTCAATGTATGCCTAAGAGTGTTTAGGAGTGAAAGGGAACGGAAAAACAGAACACAGAATGCATTTTCAAAATTTCAGAAAACAGGGTCCCCTCTCGAGCATGAAATACCCCGCTCGAGCGGACCCTTAAAGCCTGCAAAAGTACTGGTTGCATGAAAAATACGCTCGAGCGTTAAATATAGCGCTCGAGCGGAAGACCTGTCTACAAAGCTCCCCCGCTCGAGCGGACACCAAGTCTGCAAAAAGTACTGGGAGCACGTATTTCCCGCTTGAGCGGCACTTCCCCCGCTCGAGCGGACATCAAAATTCTGGATTTCCCAGATTGAGTTCTTGAGCTCCAAATCGACTTTCAACCAACATTTCATGCATGCTATGGCTCAAACATCATATATACATGTACTAACATGGTACCAACACCAAATTACAAGACATTGGAGTTCAATTTCACAAATTAATCACATGCATGCCCCAAATTAACTCAAACTTATGCATTCAAGGTTCCCATTTTAAATAATCAACATGCATGCCCATTTTGACTTTCATTTCCTCTTCAAATGATGCAATTAGTGCTCATTCCCATGAAACTCAACAAAAACATGCTTGCATGTAGGATTAAACTTTCAATCTTTCATAATTTACAATTTACATGCTAGATTTTGTGATTCCATAGGTATTCTTTACATGCATGCACATATCAAGCCTCAATTTCAACAAAACCAACTCAAATCATGCTCTTGATCACAAACAAACCTTGAACACACAAGATTACACATTAAACTCATGAATTCAAAAATCAAGGCTTACCTAGAGGCTCAATTCTTCAAATTTATGGTCAAATCTAGAGTTAAATCTTCAAATTCCCAAGCTTGAGCCAAAAATTACACAATTCTCTCCCTTTCTCCCTCTAAGGCCGACCCTCTCCCTATTTTGAGTCCCAAAATCAGCCAAATGAAGTAAGGAAGAGAGAATAGAGGGTGTAATGCCCAAATACAACAAACCTCACTAATTCAAATATAATAGTAATAAAGTAATTGGGCACTAATTTCTCAATTAAATCAACTTAATCTGGTTCGAATCAATTTTTCAATTAAATTTCACCTTAGGCTCTAAAAATTACGCTAATCCCAATGGCGCAATTAATTTCGGGTTTTGTGGCCGATAAGGCCTCCAATTAAATTTCCAAAGCAGATAAATCAAACAGATATTCCTACGGTGAACAGATAGAAATCCAAGACCACATAATAGCACACAAAATCATATTAAACACACAATCATACTCATATTAAGGACCAATTAACATATTACGGAACAGTGGTATTACAGTCTTCCCCCCTTTAGAAAGTTTGGTCCTCCAAACTTAATTTACCTTTAGCCACAAACACTTCGGAATACCTTCTTATTCAATGGTTCCAATCCTTTTGATAGTTATCTGCTTAGTTTCAAAATCAAGCAACACTCTGTTCTCAATCAGTCAAAGACTCAACTTTTCCTCCATACAAGACTTGTATGGTGTCACACCAAAACTAAAGTGTAGGCTATGGTTGTAAGCAAAGTCTGCCAACAATGGATAAATCTCCCAAACTCCCTGAAAAATCTACTGCACGTATTTGGAGCATTTCTCCCAAAAGTTCTTTCTAGTTACATTTCGATTTTCAGATGGGAAGCAACGCCGAATCACAATTCAGTTCCCATTGCCTCTTGAAGGCTTGTCAAAATTCCGACACATTTTAGGATTCCTGTCTAAACAGTAGACACTAGGATCCTATGCAAACGAGCAATCTTATTGACGAAAACAGTTGTTAGTCTATAAGCATCATACAAAAATTTCACAGGGAGGAAATGAGCAAACTTAGTAATTCTGTACACAATAACCCGAACGAGACTTATACTTGGGCATCCAAGGCAACCCCACAACGAAATTTGTAGTCACATATTTCTATTTCCATTTCGAAATAGAGGTAGAGATTGCAATAGTTCTGCCAATATCTGTTATTCAACTTTGCCTTGTTGGCACCGAAAACATTTAGGCACTAATTCAACAATTTCTTCTTCACAATAGGTCGCCAACATATTTATTTCTAATGCTAACTAACTTTACCCCAGAAGTTCGGTTCATTTCCTTGTCACAAAAGTTCAATTCGTTCTTCAATAATCCCGCAATTTACAACCTAATTCAGTACTTAGTTTAGTGACTCATCACAGTCATCCAAGGTCAATCAAAAGTTTTCAGGAACACAAAGTGGATCCATATACAGATTCCCGAACCAACAAAGGATAAAGCACAAGAACATCGAAGCAGTCAACTTTTAACACAATATACGTGTTCTCAATTCATTCAATTCCCCGTTCCATCAAGTCTCTCCATATTATTTGATAGTTGTCGAAAGCATAAGGCAATTCACATATTAATCCCCACGGCGTCAAAGGTAGTATTAAAAACAGTCAAACACGCATTAAACACAATTTACACATCCTCAGAGCCCCAATTGCATAATGTAATGGCACTGAGCAATTATTTATACAAGGCGTACTGAATCCACACACTTCCGGATAATCAGGGTTTTTCAAAGCTTCTTTGGATGTTAATAACATCTACATGATCTCAAGAGATGACATTTGGGACAAAGCAACAAATAATCGCCTCGGGACCAAAGCACACCCGTTCACGACCGTCGGTGGCCGGCCCGAGATCGATTAGACAAACCCACCCGTACAAGACCGTCGGTGGCAAAAGAGATATCTCAACAAAGGCGCTACATAGGCTTAACGTCCCCTAGCACGAAAGGACGCTCCAAGAATGTCATTAAAACAAACATAATACCATTTACTTTAACCTGATTTCCCAAAATCTGATAACATTGAAGCAACTACTCTCCCTTACAAAACATATTCTGATCAGTCAAAGACAAATGTTCAATACTGCTTATAATCAAATCAATCTGCCATCATCGGTCCCCATAGCGTCAACCAACAAGGATGGGACAATACACAAGCATCGTTCCTTAAGACACCCAATCACGGGATTTGTACAATTCGGCTCATTTATAACACATACGTCCTCAATAGTTGAAGGTTGGTTCTCAATGGTGTCCATGGTTAGATCAATCTGTTGATAGCCCACAAGAGGTCTTTCAAATAAGTTAGGTATTCCAAACGGATTCAAGTTTTGGGTCTATCAGTTTTTCTGCCAAGAATAGTCTGGCTATTTATTCATAAGCAATTCTTAATCCCGCTTAACAAAATCAAATTAGATAGAGGGTCTTATCAAATCAATCCAAGCAAAGGTCTTGTCAAAGTAAATCAAACAGAGGTCCCATCAAGTTATATCAAATGAGGGTTCTATCAGGCCAAATCAGACAAAGGTTCTATCGGATTGAATCAGATAAAAGTTTTCTCAAATAGGGTACATTCGGTTTCGTAAGGCTCACTTCGTTTGTTTAGGCACATGGCTGATAGTTTCACAACTGTCCTAAGTTTATCAGTTCTCAAAGGTATATCAAAATCATTCATCTCAACTGTTCATATCAAAGTATTTCAAGTCATGTACAATATGGCATTGTCCACATGAATTCAGGTATAGTTGCATATGCATGCAGTCGTTTATGTCGGGAGGTACGTATCATAATCGGTATAGCGGTTCCCAAATAAGTCTTACATACAAGTACATGGTGCACAATAACACATTAAACAAAGTTCCTCGGTTGTACATAAGATAGGGTCTGTTATACAAAAGTTCTAAATCAGTCACAAAACATAGGCTTACGAGTCAAGCTCAGTTCAGTCACGTAGTTCAGCCAATTTTCTACCAGTCCACATACATGGTCCGTAATTTGCAGAGTTTATTATTTGGGGTGCTCAACTCAGTTATACAATCACAAGGTCACAATTCAAGTAGTTTAGTCGTTGAAGACAGTATTATAACAAATCACCCTGAGCATAGGTTTAGATGTACAGGTGCATGTGCAGAGTTAATCAATATCCCAATACATATTTCACAATTTTCCCAAATGAAGCATATACATTCAATGAATACGGTCTCGATCTAATGGGTCTAACCAATCTAGATACACATGCAGCAGATATGAAGGAATATGCCGATCCGAATTAAATAATATCCCAAGCAAAAATGTACACATGTACTAATTCAGAACCAATCAACACATAGGCATTCGTTTATAAACAGTATAGATACTTGGGATAACGGTTGCAGTATTTTGAGGGCTTTCTGGGACGAGTGCAATTACCCTATCTCGATTAGCAATTCCTACCATTGGTACGAATTCAACTGAGGCAGAAGATTTATTCACATTTGTTCAGTTCGGAGACAGTCCCTTACCATATGGTCCATTCTACCACATCTATAACGAGCCCCAGAAAATCTGATAACAAACTCTTCGGTGTTTCTTACACTAGTGGTGGCAAAGGTTCTTGCCGTAGCGGCAACTGACGCTGTTGTCTTAAGATCTTTGCCATTTCTTGTACTACTCTTTCCAGACTATCAAGTCGGGCTGTGGAAGAGCCTTCTAATCCGTATGCTCTTACTTCATCCATACTCTACACAATCTTTTATTAAGCCTTGCCAAATACTGGGGTGCCAAATACAAAAATAAACACAGATACACATGGGTACATTCGCACATAGACACATTGTTATATTCTCATTTTATGCACCGTCCAACACAATTAATCACATAGGTAACAGATGATTGCATACTTATCAGATATCGCATGCTGAACATTTACTAAGTAATTATATACTCAAATCATGTTCATATTTCACATAGGCACCCATTGGCAGAATCGAACGCACATAAGCAACTTTTCATGGTTCATATGTTCATGTATGTGCACTATAACAAAACAAATTTTATTGTACACAGTAGTGTAACAATTCATATCTGATATTCAAATCATGTGTGGTATTTCCTTTAGCGTAACATATCATGTTGGTCAAGCATAACGGGTAACATATCTCATTCATAAGCCACGGTATTGTTTCCCCCGGGCGAGGGCCTGTGCCACGGTATTATTTCCCCCGGGTTAGGGCCTCATGACCATCAGCCACAGTATTATGTCCCCTGATCGAGGGCTTCTGCTAAGGATACCACGATTACATTCGAAGAAAATTTAGACAGTCATTCACTCATGCAAAACATAGCATTTCAGGGAACTTGTTATTTCATATCATCAGAAAATAATTAAAGTTCACCATTTGATTAAACTTGCATTATACCTTATACAAAAGATTCACAGGTATGCATATACTAAAGAGCATACATTTTCTAATAATTTGCAACGCAAGCAAATCACAAACTTATATCGTAAAACCGTTCGCATTAAACATTTAAGCGTATTCTTGATACTTCCAGATTCATACTTAACCCATGAATGCATCCTAGATCTTTTCTAGACGCTTATTGCTCTTTTGGACAAGTGTGAGTTATTAACTCGTGCTCTGATACCACTCTGTCACGATCCGAACCCGCCTTCGTGGGTTAAGGACGTAATCGGCCAGTAATCATGAGATTACCTACGGCCTCAAACCAAACCAAACGCATTTTAACAGAGTTAATGGGGGCCAAACGGAAGCAATTTAAAACTTTGTCCATAGAGATGTGCTTATATGCACGTCATAACATTCCAGACACAAATATGTTAACAACTCACATCAGAAAATACAGTAACAAAAGGTTCTGTACAGACAGGATCATTAGTCTAAGCCACCCCGTCAAAACTGTACATAACAGATACAGAGTCCTCGCCAATATGACAAAATATAAATACCAAACGAAAGAGCGAAGACGAGTCTCGTGCGTGAGACGTAGGGGCTGACTCTAAAAAACTTGGTTGTTCCACACTGGCTTCACTGGGGCTGGGGCTGGGTCTGGACCTCTCTTAGCTCACCTACAAACACATGAATGAGCGTGAGCGAAAGCCCAGTGAATAATATCAAATGGGAAGATACAACAATATGTAGAACAACATATTCCGAACGGCCTTGGGCCCAATTCATATTTCCATTTAACATGTATATATACAATTTAAGTCAAGCGACTGTGGTTCCAAACATACTGGTCTTTGGCCCATTTATCTTTCCATAACAAACTGGCCCTTGGTCCATTCAGACTTTCGTTCATGTCAAAACGGCTTCTGGCCCATTCATTCATGTCAAAACGGCCTCTGGCCCATTCATTCTATTATTCAGATCGAACTGTTATTCGTGTCAAACTATTACTTATATCAACTATCATCGTGTCAAACTATTATTTATGTCAAACTATCATTCGTGTCAAACTATTATTTATGTCAAACTATCATTCGTGTCAAACTGGCCTTTGGCCCACTCAAGTGACAAACTGGCCTTTGGCCCATCTAAATGACAAACTGGCCTTTGGCCCATTCAGACTTTCATTCATGACAGAACGGCCTCTGGCCCATTCATTCATGTCAAAACGGCCTTCGGCCCATTCATTTGTGTCAAAACGGCCTTCGGCCCACTCATTCATGTCAAAACGGCCTTCGGCCCACTCATTCATGTCGAAACGACCTTCGGTCCATTTATTCATGTCAAAACGACCATCGGTCCATTCATTTATGTCAAAACGACCATCGGTCCATTTATGCCAAAACGACCTTCGGTCCATTCATTTATGTCAAAACGACCTTCGGTCCGTTCATTTATGCCAAAACGACCTTCGGTCCATTCAATTATGCCAAAACGACCTTCGGTCCATTCAATTATGTCAAAACAACCTTCGGTCCATATTTATATTGTTGAATGTAACAATTCCTACACCTACTCCACTATAGTTAGTGACAATTCCTACACCTACTCCACTATAGTTAGTGCACCATAGTTAGTGATCCATTACCATTATACCTACTCCATTTAGGTTAATGCTCCATTTAGGTTAATGCTCCATTAATTTAGTTTAGTGCTCCACTAATTTTATTACTCCATTGTATCCCATTCTCTCTATAAAAGAGAGTTCATTCTCTCCATTGTAATATATAGGAATCAATCAATAATATCAATACATTAATTTCCTACATGGTATCAGAGCTATAGGTTAAGCTCTTAGTGTTTTTCGCCTTCCGGCGGGCGGCAACCTTGCCTTGACCGCCCGCCGGACATCTACACATATCTTCACTCCGTTGCCACAAATTATTCTTCTTGATCTTGCTCTTGTTGTTGCTGCTGCTGGTGCAGTAGTATTTGTTGTCTTTCGTTTCACTTCTACAAACCTCATTTGCATCCAAGTCCTTTCTTTTCTGTTCTGGGTTTCCATCACAATGATACACTGATTCAACACCTGATTGCATCTTATAAAGGGTGGGTTTCAGATCATGCCATCTTGTATACGCAGTGGATCAGGCAATCAAACCCATGATTGGAGCTCTGCTCATGTCCATCTTTACAAGTTGTATCGTGGAATAACAACAGCTATCATCAAAGACATTTGCTTCAGCAATTATAGTCAGTGGATTGCTATTATCTCAAACAAGGGGACTTGCCATATCTATGCTCTCTTTCCCTGGTATTGATGCTCTCTCTCCTTTTGGTGGTGATGCTGGCTTTCAAACTCTCAATTATCATGGCGAAGATACCTCCTTATATCCAGTTTTTTCTCTACCATGGTGGTCTACTTCATCTTTCATTATTAACCAGCATTCTTCTCCACCGCCACCTCCTGTTACCCTCTCTGTGGTTAGCCGGATAAAAGATAATTGCTCTGGGTTGCTTAATTCAGTTACTAATGCTGCTGCTTCTGCAGCAGGAAAGATTTCTGTGCCATCTGGTGCTGTTGCTGTTGTTTTTCATAATGCCATGTATTATGGTTTACGAGATGTTCAGTCAAGGGTGAGTTCCTTGGAGCATTTGTTGGTTTATTCTCCATCAGGTCATGTTGTTCAATATGAACTTCTGCCATCTGTAGGGGTAGAACTAAGTGATAGTGGTTTAAGAACTAAGGTCAGGTTCCTACATGAATACCCAAGATGAAGAATTAAAGGTGAAGGTTGAACCTGTTCAATGGTGGGATGTATGCAGAAGATCAGACTGGCCAGAGAGAGAAGAATCTATTTCTGGGACTACCTTTGCCAGACAGGAAGCTGCAGAGATAATTGGCAATAACTATAGAACAAATTTTCTGGTCTGGTGATGCAACTCTTAGCTGGGTCAAAGATCATTGAAGTGGACAACAGTGTCCGTGAAGATCGTGCACTCCTCAATGGTGCACAGAAGTTGCTGGGAATCCTGATTGCTGTTGGTGAGGCTGTTGCCTATGTTCTGTCAGGAATGTACGGAAGTGTCGGCCAACTTGGTGTTGGGAATGCTATTCTCATTATTATTCAGCTTTGCTTTGCTGGAATCATTGTTATATGTTTAAATGAACTTCTCCAGAAGGGATATGGTCTTGGATCTGGGATTTCCCTTTTCATAGCTACCAATATCTGTGAGAATATAATCTGGAAAGCATTTAGCCCCACAACTATCAACAGTGGTCGTGGTGCTGAATTTGAAGGTGCTGTTATTGCTTTGTTCCACCAACACCACCACAAACATTCCACATATCACAACCTCTTTTTTTTTTTATTTCTATCGGGATCAAACCCGATCACCATTTTACATCAAAAAAAAAAAAAAACTAAACAATCTCCAACCTACAACCACCACATCAACCAGCCTCACTTCTTCGCCTCTTCAGCTGTTCGCTTCCTCTTGCCTTTGTCTTGGGCGTCCCTTGCCGGTGCTGCCTCCGTGTTTCCCACGCTGCCGAGCACGTTCATTTCCCGTTGCTCCTCAACCGTCACATATGGCGGCCCTCCAAATCTGAGCATCACGGTGGCCTTCCGCTTCAGTTCCTTGTTTTCTGCCTTCAGCATACATATCTCTGCTCGGGCATCCGTATACATGCGCTGGAGCAGGGCCAGTTGGGCTTTTACCTGCTGCACCTCAGTTGTTCTACTCTGAAGCCGGTGCGACAGGTTGTTGACCGCAGTCATGGTCTCAACACATGACCTTAATGTATAATAATTGGCCTCAATATCAGATTGAGCAGCCATTATCTGCTCAACTGCCACCATCGGATAGTTCAACGGCGCAAAACCAGGGGGGCTTGGTCCAGGGGCGATTGGTTGCGGTTCCAGGGCAACTGCCCCGGTTATCTCTCTTGTGCACTCATTGAGGTCGGGAAAGAGAGTGAGCAGACCCCGGGAAGAAGAGGCTATGTTCTGGGTAGCGGAACGGGAAGAAGAAGCCATTTTCTGGGCAGAAGTGTTACAGAGTATCTCTATCAGCAAAATGAAGAGTTTTTTCAGAGGATTTTTCAGCAGATGTTTTGTTCTGCATAAGCGGCAGCCTCGCCTTGGTATAAATAGGCAAGGCAGACACACGTATCACGCGCCTCTCAACGCCAGACGACAACTCGGCGCGCCTTTTGATGGCTGTCGGGCACGTCTTTTGATGGCGCGCCTTTTGATGGCTGTCGGGCACACCTTTTGATGGCACGCCTTTTGATGGCACGTTTTTTGATGGCACGCCTTTTGATGGCACGCCTTTTGATGGCACGCCTTTTGATAAGATTGGGCACGCCTTTTTTTATGGGTCCGACAAGACTTTGTAAACTGTCCCGACTTTGATTCCGGTTAGCTTCTATATGGGTCCGACAAGACTCTGTAAACTGTCCCGACTTTGATTCCGGTTAGCTCTTATAACGGTCCGACATGACCCAGTAAACTGTTTTCTACAACGGTCCGACATGACCCCGTAAACTGTTTTCTACAACGGTCCGACATGACCCAGTAAACTGTTTTCTACAACGGTCCGACATGACCCCGTAAACTGTTTTCTACAACGGTCCGACATGACCCAGTAAACTGTTTTCTACAATGGTCCGACATGACCCCATAAACTGTCTTCTACAACGGTCTGACACGACCATACAGTGTCTCCTATCTACTTTTATTTGTCAGATTACTCTCTCCAAACTCAAGTTGGTTAGTTCCTAACCCCCTTGAGTTTGAGGGGGGTTGTTGAATGTAACAATTCCTACACCTACTCCACTATAGTTAGTAACAATTCCTACACCTACTCCACTATAGTTAGTGCACCATAGTTAGTGATCCATTACCATTATACCTACTCCATTTAGGTTAATGCTCCATTAATTTAGTTTAGTGCTCCACTAATTTTATTACTCCATTGTATCCCATTCTCTCTATAAAAGAGAGTTCATTCTCTCCATTGTAATATATAGGAATCAATCAATAATATCAATACATTAATTTCCTACATATATCGAACTGGCTCATAGGCCTTTCACATCAAACTGTGTCCACCATTTAAATTAATGAACTTTACAAAACTTACATAGAAGTAGCCATTGGACAATAACATATGTCAGATATTAATCACAGTGACGCTTGGTTGAATTGCCCTGGAGCTTGACCCTACATATCACATAACACATATGGTTCACAAATAATTCAATCCGTTCTTTAATTCACATCTTCCTCTTTAGGCTTCATTCTTATTTCCTTAACTCAATTACAATACTCAATGTATGCCTAAGAGTGCTTAGGAGTGAAAGGGAATGGAAAAACAGAACACAGAATGCATTTTCAAAATTTCAGAAAACAGGGTCCCCGCTCAAGCGTGAAATACCCCGCTCGAGCGGACCCTTAAGGCCTGCAGAAGTACTGGTTGCATGAAAAATACACTCGAGCGTTAAATATAGCGCTCGAGCGGAAGGCCTGTCTACAAAGCTCCCCCGCTCGAGCGTGAAATACCCCGCTCGAGCGGACACCAAGTCTGCAAAAAGTACTGGGAGCACGTATTTCCCGCTCGAGCGGCACTTCCCCCGCTCGAGCGGACATCAAAATTCTGGGTTTCCCAGATTGAGTCCTTGAGCTCCAAATCGACTTTCAACCAACATTTCATGCATGCTATGGCTCAAACATCATATATACATGTACTAACATGGTACCAACACCAAATTACAAGACATTGGAGTTCAATTTCACAAATTAATCACATGCATGCCCCAAATTAACTCAAACTTATGCATTCAAGGTTCCCATTTTAAATAATCAACATGCATGCCCATTTTGACTTTCATTTCCTCTTCAAATGATGCAATTAGTGCTCATTCCCATGAAACTCAACAAAAACATGCTTGCATGTAGGATTAAACTTTCAATCTTTCATAATTTACAATTTACATGCTAGATTTTGTGATTCCATAGGTATTCTTTACATGCATGCACATATCAAGCCTCAATTTCAACAAAACCAACTCGAATCATGCTTTTGATCACAAACAAACCTTGAACATACAAGATTACACATTAAACTCATGAATTCAAAAATCAAGGCTTACTTAGAGGCGCAATTCTTCAAATTTATGGTCAAATCTAGAGTTAAATCTTCAAATTCCCAAGCTTGAGCCAAAAATTACACAATTCTCTCCCTTTCTCCCTCTAAGGCCGACCCTCTCCCTATTTTGAGTCCCAAAATCAACCAAATGAAGTAAGGAAGAGAGAATAGAGGGTGTAATGCCCAAATACAACAAACTCCACTAATTCAAATATAATTGTAATAAAGTAATTGGGCACTAATTTCTCAATTAAATCAACTTAATCTGGTTCGAATCAATTTTTCAATTAAATTTCACCGTAGGCTCTAAAAATTACGCTAATCCCAATGGCGCAATCAATTTCGGGTTTTGTGGCCGATAAGGCCTCCAATTAAATTTCCAAAGCAGATAAATCAAACAGATATTCCTACGGTGAACAGATAGAAATCCAAGACCACATAATGGCACACAAAATCATATTAAACACACAATCATACTCATATTAAGGATCAATTAACATATTACGGAACAGGGGTATTACATTTAGACTTAGTTATTAGATCTGTTAAAAAGGTAACTTTGTTATTAGACTTAGAAGGGGGACTATTTTGACTCCTCCGATGTTTCTTGGGATCTTACTTGGTTATTGACTAAAGGATTCGTTAGTGACAATTTCCTAGATTTCAACCTGAGAGTAGATTTTGAGGTGTCACACTAGTAATCTTAGAAAAATCCTATATTTATTTGTTGCTATATTTCTTGATGTTCTCGATTTTTGGGGTGTCACAGCGGACATGTTGGGACATGCAAAGGACACATCGGGGACACATTAAGGACAAAAATTTAAATTTTTAATTTAAATTATTTTACTGAAATAGCATATTTAAGGTTGATGCATTTGATAAAATTAAGTATTTAACATAAAATACATATTAAATATATAAAAATATTGTTGAATATAGAAATTGGAGTACATAGAATCTTTTTATTTTTAATATTATGTATATAATTTGTGATTGTGTCAATCACTGATTTAGTATTGTTTCCTTATTTATATCGTTTCCTATATTGTATCATGAATCTATTATATATACATGGTCGCTACCTCATTCATGAGTAAGCCAAATAATTCTTTTCATTCTTTTTGGTTTTAAAGCTAGGTTAAGTACCTAGTAATTTTGCTTCACCGACAGGCGGTAGCCTTGCCTTGGCCGCCTATCGGACCTCAACCTTTTCCACTGCCATATTTTCTTTCAGTATCATTTTGTGGTGATCTCTTCCTCTATCCACTAGTTTATTCCTATCCCAAATATCTTTATCATATATATTTTTTTTACTCGCAATTCATTTTTTTGTGTGTTTCTATTCTACTTTGTCTTTTCCTCTATTTCAACCTCAAATAGGTTTCTATCTTCAAACCTATTTGAGTTTGAGGGGGGGTATTATACCTATATCATGGTGAGCATGGTGATATACCATGTGAACCACCTAAGCCGCCCCATTTGGCGCACAACTCAAGTCGCCTGCTCTGGCGCACAACCCAAATCACTCCCTTGGCGCACCACCTAAGCAATCTTCCCTAGTGTAATTTCTAAAAAGCCGCCCCTTGGCGTACTCAGTCATCTGTTGCAATCATCGTTTAGCACCACGTCATAAGTTGTGTGCCACGCTTGCTGTGCCAACATCTAGTTCTTTACATCGGTCTGGCATGACCCCTTTGAACTGTCCCGACATTGATTCCAGTCAGTTCTTACACTGGTCCAACATGACCTTAAACTATCTCGACATTAGTTCTGACCAGTTTCTACAACGGTATGGCACGACCATAAACTATCTCCCGGCATTAGCTTCGGCCTCTAATGCTGACTGGGGTCTTACTGGCTGCCGACCAGGGTGTTTCTTGGCCATAGATGCTTCGACAGCTCTTCTAGGGCAGTTCAATCCCTGTTTTTTTCCCCCTTTCTAGAGTGTGGTGCTAATGTATTAAGCACTTTTTGGCCTTTTTAATTTAGTGGACTACCAGATTTGTTCGGTAGCATTTATTTGGACTAGCCGTTGAGTTTTTTCCGGCTTTTTCCAGTCATCCATTGGCAAGTTGCGATTGTTGAATATGTTCACACCAGCTTGAGGGGGAGTGTTGAATATAGAAATTAGAGTACATAGAATCTTTTTATTTTTAGTATTATGTATATAATCTTTGATTGTGTCAATTACTAGTTTAGTATTGTTTCCTTATTTATATCGTTTCCTAAATTGTATTATGAATCTATTATATATACATGGCCTCTACCTCATTTATGGGTAAGCCAAATAATTCTTCTCATTCTTTTAATATGACATAATTAATATGTAAAATTTTACGTTTTGCTTTGTCTTTGCATTTTTTGAAAATTTGTGTGTCAGTGTCGTGTCACATGTTCTTGTCCGTGCTTTTGTGACAATTTTTCCTATTTTACAGGTATATAAAATGTGTGTATATCTTAGTGCCATAAATTGGAGTGTACATACCTTTTATGTGGTTAATAACTTCTTGTCATTGCTATCCTATTTTGCTTGTTTATACACATAGTGAGAGGTAGACACCATGAGGGCATTTGGAGCTAGATGAAATGTACCGTATTGAGCTGGAAAATACTATCTACTGCAATGATATGTAGTTTCTAATTATGTGTGTTTCGGTAATTCATCGCTTTGCCTTCAGTTAATGTAATGGTTTTTAGGTGGGTTTCTCCTAATATTTGGTGTTCAATTTGTTTGGGTCTGCATTCATTGAGCCCACGTGTAGAGTTGGGCCCATTACGGTAAATGTTAGGCAATTTATTTTGGAATTTGGTGCATGAGTCATGGCTGATTACACAGCATAACCCACAGCCAATTTATTCATGATGAGTTACCGCGTGATCTTTGTGACTCCATATGAGGTTATTTTTGAGCCATTCCGCCATGGGTGATTAGGGGGTCACTGCTATAGGGAATTGTGGTTCGTTGACCAGCCGAGTTAGAGACTGGGATGTGAGGTCTACTGGATTTCTCTATTTGCCTCTTTGTCTTCACGTGACCCATCATGTATTGGTCTTTAAACCACTCCCGACATGGAGTGAAGGGGACACTGCCATAGGAATTGAGGCTTTGTGATCAGTTGAGGAAGGGACTGGGGATTGTGTGTGCTCTCATGGTGGGATCGGCTTGAATTGTTAATGTTGCTGTAGTGGCTATTGGTGTTCGCTATGCCCCCTAGACCATTGATTATGATAACTGACCGTGTGAGATTCATGTGACTCCATCGGGATCTTTCATGGAGTAGATTTTATCCTCCGTCATGGCTTTGGTTGAGTGGCTATGGTTGTCGCAGCTATGAGGTGTAAGATGCTTATTGGACTCCATGTTTTCATCCGTGGTAGAGACTAGGAGCTTGTGGGGGCAGTTGTCATATTTTGATTGGTCTTGGTGGTTGTTTTAGCTTGTTTACTTTTGTTTTTTTACATGTGTCAGTTAGGTGCTTATGTGTTTTATGTGTTCTATGTGGGTTTTTTTTTTTTTGTTTGGGTATTCTTGGCATATATCTTCCCTAAGTTCCCATCTATTATTTTGATGGTAGGGTCAACTTGGAGATAAAAAGGATATATGGGCAAATTTGGGTTATATTTGTGGTTTTGTTTTTGTTGGTTTTGCCCATATATCTTCCCTAAGTTCCCATCTATTATTTTGATGGTAGGGGCAACTTGGTGATAAAAGAGATATATGGGAAAATTTGGGTTATATTTGTGGTCTTGTTTTTGTTGGTTCTCCCTCAATTGCAGGGGTTTGTTATAGCTGTTGTTTTGTATTAGTCTTTCCCTCTCTTTTTTTTGGGGGGGGGGGGGGGGGGGTGGGTTTGTTATATTACCTGGGGTATGCCCCTTGTAAATGTGTACATTCTTTGCATTTATTTTACGGCTTACCCACCAAAAAAAAAAACAAAAATGTGATGGTTTTAAAATATTGTATGGAAATTAAAATTGTGCAATATCTCAGGTGGCCACAAAATGAAGAATGGGAAATTTGTAGTCAGAGTTCTGAATTTGGGTGGATGAAAATTGCAGAACCTGTAATGAAATTGTATACTGAAGCTACCGATGGTTCTTCAATTGAAACCAAGGAAAGTGCTTTAGTCTGGCAATACCGGGATGCGGACCCTGGCTTTGGATTCTCTCAGGCAAAGGAGATGTTAGATCATCTTGAGAGTGTTTTGGCAAATGAGCCTGTTGCTGTGAAGAGTGGTCAGTTCATCGTGGAAGTCAAGCCCCAGGCATGTATAATGTATTTCAATTTAACACATCAGCTGTTTCATTATACTTGAGTGTTTGTTTTTTAAACATGGAGAGAGAATGAATGAAAAGGCTCAGCCTAATTTAATCAAAATTCGGTTGATTCTTTAGGATTTATATGCTACATTTCATGTTATTCAAAGTGAAAATAGATAGAAAATCAGCACTTATTATATATTTTAACTCATCATGGTGATGTTTTAAGACGACTCCAAAAAAAAAAAAAAAAAAAAAAAAAACAAATAATAATTGAAAAAAAGGGAAAGAAAGATTGGTGATGCTTTAAGAATTCCATTGAAATCTTTGGGAACTTTCTGATGGATTTTTTCTTATTCTCTGGTTTTCCTTAGTGCTATGTTTGTGGTTGCTAGCTATGAGTTGTTATTTTCAAATCATTCTCTCTTCTCCAATGCTTTTTGTATTCCTCTATAATGAATAAATGGTATCACCAATTTTAGTTGCCATCCAACATCCAACTGTCGTTCTCCACCAGCAATGGGAGCTCTAAAATGCTTGGTTTTGTGTTTTATCAGGGAGTCAGCAAAGGCCTGGTTGCAGGAAAAATATTCACATCAATGGTTGAGGATGGGAAACAGGCAGATTTCGTGCTTTGCATTGGTGATGACAGATCTGATGAGGACATGTTTGAAATAATTGGTAATGCAGTGTCAAGCAATATTCTTTCTGCCTACACGTCAGTATTTGCATGCACGGTTGGACAGAAGCCAAGCAAAGCCAAATATTATTTGGATGATACTACTGAAGTGATAACCATGCTTGAATCTCTTGCTGAAGCCACTGATTCTCTGGCCTCCTCCTCCTCCTCCTCTGAAGAAGAAGAAGAAGAAGAAGAGGCTGATGGCTCCCCATGATAACCATCTGATGCTATGTTCTTATCTCTTGATTGACTTTGGTTCCCTTCTTCAGTGAGATGTAAATTCCTGATTGGCTGATGATGGATATTCCTTCTAGAGGGTGTTAGATTTAAGCCTCAAAGTCAATGGAGTAGCAGCAAACCCCCCGGTGGTACTTGGGAGAAAAACAGTGAAAATTCTAGTCATGAACCCTTTGAACATATCTAGAAGAAGCAGCGGCGTGGAAGGAAGGGGAGAGTTCAACTTAAATTTGATGTGCCATGGTGACGCCCACTGTGGATTGCCTAATAGTAAGAATCATGTGGTAGCTTGGACAACTGGTGGGGATGACCGGAATTTTTTTTTGGCTTAAGCTTTCAAATCTTCTTTTTTGACTCAAATCAACAGATATTTTGAACTTTTCACTGAACATAGATGTAAATGCTGCAGGGAAAAAAATGTCAGAATTGATTGACATGTCCAATAGTTCGAAAGTTAACCTTGAAAGTGGAAGGACTTTGTTTGTTGTTTGTTTGCTTCTTTTTTTTTTTTTTTATTATTATTTTTTTAAAATTGTGTTAAAAATGTAGATCTTAGCAATGCAGGTGTGGGTTCCTATGGTATAAAAGAAGCAATAAAAGTGTTGGTATTAAATTACCATTACACTACCATATAAATATGATGAATATATATGATCCAGGTCCAGCTGTGTAATGGTATGAAAGGTCATTAACAGGCAACTTTAATGTATGAGAGCTCAACAAGATGTAGTTAGTTCTTTCTATATTAATTTACTTGCTATGATGCTCTGAAATGTGTTAGGTGTTGATTTTGTTATCCGCATGAACACAAGTATTAACATGTATTATGCAGAGTTAAGTCTCCCAAAATCAGAAATTTTGACATTTTACATCAACACCGGGATATCTCTTTACCTCTAAACCTCTCCATGGGGGACCACAAGGGTTCAAACTTCAAAGCTGATGGATTCGTGGGCTGGGGTTAAATGTTGGGCCTATGGGCCCAACTATCAAGAGGACATGAAACGAACAAACAGTGCAAAGAAAGGGTCATGGAACTTATTGTTTTAAGCAGGGACGATAACTAGCACAAAGTATCCAAAAGGTTCATTCAACTATTCTCTCTAAACCATGTTGGATGGATGGATACAACTCGAAGCCTAGTTTTAGATGGATTGACCACCCACCCTTCTCTGAGCAGTAGCAACAGCAACTCATTTGGCCACAGAATTGGCCAATCTTCTCCGACCTAATCACTACTGCTATGAGCATGGACAGTCCGATACAGTGGCTTTTTCTAACTACATATATGGATGAAACTATTGGTTCGAGCTCCATTTCATCAGCAAGCTAGAGATCTTTTGATGTGCTTGCCAACATAGTTGATGAAAACTGCTAGTGCCAAGCTCGATCCCTTGCTCTCTCTCTTTAAAATGTCTCAAGATACTGATGAATTATGGGAACTACAATCAGAACTACTTTGGGCTCTGTTTGGTAGAGCTTTGGAACGTCAGTTTTAGACTTTGATTTGCACACCATGTTTGTTTACGGTTTTTAAAAATTAATTCCACTTACTTTTGAAAACTGTGTTCAAGACGGAAAATTTTGGGCTAACCGGTTGATCGAAACAGTGCAATATATATATATATATATATTTCGCAATTGACACATGTTAATTTTTATATATTCAATAAAAAAATATTTTCTGAATTTTTAAAATTTTTTTATGAGTTTTGAATAGAATTTTGAGTTATGTATTTGGTTATGAGTTGTAAGTTTTTATATCAAATATCATATATCACATTAAAAATTTCTCACTCAATTCCAAACTCTTTTCAAAATTCATTCACCAAACAAATTTTCCACACTCAAATCATAATTCAAAAACTCACAAACTCAAAATACAACTCTATTCTCAAATCATATTTAGAAAACTCTACCAAACACAACGTTGGTGTTTGAAATTACAAATGTTGGAAGACAAGTATCCACCACCATAATTGCTTTTTTGTTTTATTTTATTGTCTGACTGATTAGCCATTGAGTATGATATGAATTTAATAGCACAATAATATATTAGTCAACAAGAATATATCTATTGATTGAATAACTTTTTGTTTAATTTAAAGTTCACATCTCAATTACTAAAATATTTTATGTTTGGAATGCAAATATGATAGCAAAAATTTCATGAATACTGTTTGAATACAATTCAGTGCTGAACCTGAAGGTGGAGTGCATAAACTCCGCTTTATTTATTTTACCTTGATTGATGATGCTCTTCATCTAGGATTAGAAAGAACAGATGCTTGTGGTGCTGAAGAAACAAGGTGATCTGCTACAGAAGAAGATCCCATTGCATGGGTGAACTTGTAGTTGATGTTTGGATCCACCTCCATCACTCCTTCCAACACCTTCACTACTGTTGACATGAGAGGCCTTCTTGTGTGATCATTTTGCAAACACCAAGCTGCAATCCTTATCAGCCTAACCATTTCTTCTCTATGATCCCTCACCTCCTCATCATCATCCAAAGTTTCCACAATCTCAAGTAGTTGATCCTCCTCTGCCTTCTTCTGCAACAAACTCAACAAGTGTTTGCTAGATTCTGACCGGGACCGATCCAAATTTCTCCTGCCGCTAACTATTTCAAGGAGAACAATTCCAAAGCTATAGATGTCAACTTTTACTGTAATTCTTGATTGTCCGCACTCTGGAGCAATATATCCAGGAGTTCCTCTCAACGTAGTCAGGACTTGGCTTTCATCTCTGTCTATTAGCTTAGATAGCCCGAAGTCGGAGATTTTGGCATTGAAATTTTCATCCAAGAGAATATTTTGGGGTTTTATGTCAAGATGAATAATTCTCTGTCTACATTCTTCGTGTAAATAAGCTAATCCTTTGGCTATGTCATGAATAACCTTCTTTCGGGTTTCCCAATCAAGACAAGGTTTCTGGTCTCTAAAGAAAATCCAGTTGTCCAAAGACCTATTAATCATGTATTCGTATACAAGAAGACAGGAGGACTTTTCTGCAGAAAATCCAATCAACCTCACTAGATTGAAATGGTGAATGCTGCCAATCGTTTCAACTTCTGCCAAGAATTCCCTCATTGCATGTCCCATTTTATCCAATCTCTTCACCGCGACCTCAGTTCCATCTTGCAACACTCCTTTGAACACAGAACCAAATCCACCACCACCAAGTTTCTCTTTAAAATTCCTCGTTGCCACACGTAATTCTTCATTTGAAAACCTCACGGGCATTCCTGGAACTTGCCTTATATAATATTGGTCATCCTCTATGATAGTCTTGTTGCTAAGTTTCTTCCGGAATATAAAAATCGAGAGGAGAATTACAAGGAAGACAGCTGATCCAGAACTTACTATTGCTATGAGTCTTTTTCGGTTTCTTAGAGGTGGAGGAGCTGCAGGTCTACCCTCTGGCACAGGGTTTGGTGCCACCTTGGAAGGTTTCTCTACCTTAATATATGTGGCTGATTTGAAACTGTAGTTGGGAATTTCGTCTTGTCTAATTGATAGGACCTCAGATGGCATATAACAATAGCCATCTGAAATATTGTTGTCGTACCTGAAAAAGGCTGCACCACATGAGCAATTTCGTAAACAGGCTTGTTTGCATTCCTCCATATTTTTGATGTTTCGAAATGCTGCAGTTGGATCAATGACATTGAAGTAAGTCCCGTTTATTACTTCAATCAGCTGATCTTGTTGCTTGCAAGACAATGGAGTAATCCTGGAGCATCCACCACCACCACCACCACCAGATTGGAAATATTGAATCCCATCATCTCCTGGCGGACAGCTACATTTTCCTGCCTTGCATAAGCCATAGTCCCCACAGAGTCGAGGATATTGACAGGCTCCGAGATCTTGGCTAACCATATCCACGATCTCACTCAACCGATGACTATTATTGTCGTGCCTGTATAACTTTAAACTGCCATCACTATTGAGTCTTACATACTCGATAACTGAATCCAAGGGCTGATGTTGTTGTTGGGCTTGAGATGATGTTGTTCCTAAGTTCACAAGGAATCCTCCTGTTTGGAGGTCTGCATAATTTGATCCATCACTATTTCTTGAGCTGCTATTGACTTGATTGTTTCTAAGAAGTCGACAATGGCCTGTGGCTGTGAGTGAAATTTGATCAATTGAGCTTTGGTTTGGCTCCATCTGATAATACATCTGTGGTTTTTGGCCCTCACCGTCCCGGATGAATGCAGTAAGGCCTAAGTCCATGGTCAACGTGGCATAGTACAAACCCTGACTCCAGTTGGTCGGAGAGGTGCTTGAAATGAGCTTCTTACCCTCATAAAACCTTTGGCCAGACAACAATGTATCGGTGGGGCTGTCGAAAGACTGCCAAACAATAACCCCTTTGTCATTAAACAGAACCAAGTTGCCCAGTGCAGTCATGTTCATTCCGGCTACAGACTTTCCTGATGTGTTGGTGGACCACACTTGGGATCCATCTGAATCTTGGAGTACTAAACCCCCCTGTGGAGTCAGTTGTAAGGTTGCGTTCTCTCGCACAAGATGGTCTCTGTTTGCAGACCATACCACCGCAGGATTGCCTCCGCCAATGACAATAACTGAGAACAAGTAAGAGATGTTGTCATTGCTGTAGAACCCACAAGCAAAACCAAGACTCAACTTTCTTGACAGAACAGCTCTCACTCTTGATCCATCATCACTATTAACATTCATGTTAATTGAATCGTTGTTGCGCCATACCGACAAGCCTGATTTTTTCAGTTCGAATGTTGGGGGGGCTGCCGCTTCTGGATGCAAAAAAGTAATTAGGGAGAATAATGAAATTAAGATGAAGAAGCGTGCCATGCTCTGTCTGTCTCTCTGTCTAATAAAAAATAATGAAAATTTTCTTTTATGGATATACTCCGGTGGCTACGATCAAGGTGAATGGTTAATTGAAGAGAGATTGATGATAAAATGAAAGAAAGAACAATATAATTTGAGTCAACGGCTAACTTAAGCTATGACAAAGTCAAGCAAGGTAGGTAGACAGGCAAAAAACAATTCTTCAAGACGGTGGTTGTATGAATATGTGGTCATAGGCTGACCAGCTGGCTGCCTGCTGGAATGTTCAAGTTGGAGTGGGATACTGAATTATTATTAAATGGGTTTATTACACTTTATATCTTGAATTATCGCTATATTATCTACTCTATGTAAACTATCAAGGGAGTCTGTTTAAGGCTTTGTTTAGGAATAATTTTTTTTAGTAATTTTTTAATTTTTTAGCTAAAATATGATGTAAAAAAAATTAGTATATTTGTGATGATTTTTTGATTTTTTTATAAAAAATGTGCAAAAAAGTAGAGAAAAAATGAAATCTTTGACTTTTCGATATAGGTTATTGGCTTTTTGATTTTTTTAATGACTTTTTTGACTTTTTAGGCTAAAAAGTGATGTTGCCAAACGAGACTTAAGTCTCTATAGTATATAAATCAAAGTTTTTGTAGTCCAACTATTGATAGAATATATCGAGTCTCTAAAGTATTTAATTCAAACCCATTCAGTCGCTAAAAGGATTATAAAAATAAAATATAAGTCCATAAACATTATAAATTAGTAAAAAATCATATCTATTTAGAATTTTATTTCAAAAAATTTTTAAATTTTTATTTTGTTTTTGAAAAGCGGGCTTCAGTTCTTATAGTGAATTTCCTTTATAAGGATAAGAATAGTTATTTATAGTATTTTTTTACTTATCTTCTATTACCTTTATCTAGTATTATATGTCAGGTTTCATTTATAATTTATAAGTTTTAAGTTTGTCACTAAATTCTTTTTATAACTTAATTAATGTATTATTTTATTCTAATATTATTTGTAGTGAAATGTTATTATTTAAATTATATAATTCTACTTCTTCAGTATATGTAATATTTATATAATTTTGTTAGTAAGATTGAAAAATCAAACTCTAATACGGGATTAAATAGATGTGAATTAAATATTTTAGAGACTTAATAGTTTAGAGAATAAATAAATAATTTGGCAATAATTCAGGAGTAAAAAATGTAATAATATAAAAGGGGAAATTATAGATAAGTGTAATTCAACATAAATATATATATATATATATATATAATAGTAAATTTTATCAATTTTATTTATTGAAGTCATAAAATTTTCAATAAATTTGTAATTATTTTTTAAAAATATATTATATAGTTTTTAAAAAAAAATAAAATTTGCAAAGTAGCAGCGAGTTTCAACCTTAACAATAAAATATGATGACAATTCAAACTCGACCAGTTTGAGATTTTTTTTTTTTGGGTGAATAACCAGTTTGAGATTTATTTTTATGTCGTCTTAATCTTTTTTTGTCATTTGAAGCAAGATCTAAATTTGAGAACAAAATTGCGGATTTTATCACTTGGAATATTGTTGAGCCAATGTTTAAGTGCATTTCTAATACTCTACTCCCGTAACAAGATCTTCATTTCCAAACAATGAACTTGGCCTTGATATTATTATTATTATTATTATTATGGGTAAATTATAAACATACTTTTTGAAATTTATTTAAATTTTAAATTGATCTTTTTGATTTTAGAAATTACATTTCATCGCCTGAGGTTTTTTAATTTCATAACAAATATTCTCTTTTATTAATAAATCATCAAGTTAATTAACAATTTTTAATGATGTTAAAAATTTATTTTTTTAATGATTCAAGTAATTTTATTATTGTATTAGGAAAACAATTAGAATTTAATTTTTTCAGCTAATTCTGCTAAATAAAAAATTCTTACAAAGAAATATTTATAAATTTTTAAATTATAAACGATAATTCGTATTTTAAACAAATCTTAATAATGCATTGGTAATATATCCCATTATTATTTCTTAACAGTACAAGTGCAACTAGTAAGCACCGTGTTGGACAGGGTAATACTTTTCTGATTAAATGTTCACTATTTTTAGAAAAGAAAAAAAAATTAAGAGCTCTAAATTAAGAGTTTTGATAGTTTTAATTAGTGTGTGGGTTTCATGTGATGTGATGTTTTGATCTTAATTTTTATTTTTTTGATTTTTGATTTTTATTTTTCACATCATTAATGTTATTTTAGAGTTTCCAAATTAGAAGAATATATCATTTCTATTTAGAAAATTATTTGATGGTTTTAGACAAATTTATGTTGTGTCCTAACTTAATATTTATTGGTTAAAATAATAAAATTTAATATATTTTCTTAATTTTAAAAAAAAATAATTTAACAAATATCAAATAATAAATGATATAAGTTAATGCCCCAAACCACCCAATAATCTTTTTTCCCCCTTTGACTCATTCAACAAACTTTTTCTTGTGCAAAGACTATCAGTTACTGTCAATCCATGATTCACGCTCAATAGACTGGTCCACTTTGTGGTTACCAACATGAAGTTACAGTAAGACAACTGAAAAAATTAAAATTAACTTTTTTTTTTTTTTTTTTTTTTTTTGATCAGTAGAAGATTTCATTAATGAAAGTCAAAGCGGCACTTACAGGAATCCATCCAAACGAAAACTTACACCAAGCAGAGTAAAAATTTTGCAAGAAACACAAAGGAGAGAACCTAAGAAACTATTCAGACGCACCTCTCGTGCATGTGCTCGTACTGTGAAGCAGAACCGATCATAAGAGTCGGTAATAGAGTATGTCTAGAATAAATCATAGATCTCAACCACAAAGAGAGCAAGCCTAAGAAGCACTCACTGATGGACTCCCAATAGAACATACAAGCAAACAGAGCACAATAGAAAGGAAATCAAAAACACAAAATAGAGAAACATAAACCCACACACCAAACAACTTCCAACAGCAACGGTTACAGTAGATCCGGCGAGGATGAAGGCGACAGATCCGGTGAGGCCACGGCCGGAGTTGAAGCGGAGGGAAGAAACACCCCACAAAGGAGAGAGATGAGGGAAGTACAGAGCTTCCAGGTTATTAAACAAGAAAAGGAAAGAGAAAAATGGGGGTAGGAGGAGGGAAGAGGAGGCCAGAACCCGCCAGAATCTCCTCCCCCACCCCCGACTGCCGCAGCCCTCAAAAACCCTAGGAGAAGAAAAGTGTAGAGTGAGAAGCTCTCAACTAGAGAGAGAAATGCAGGTTGTTGAAATAATTTTTGTTAATGATAATTTTAAAGATTGTCCCATAATTCACCCAAAAAAAAAAAAGATTGTCCCATATAATAGAAAAAAAGTCTAATTATAGCGGGATCACCTCTAAAATTAGATCTAAGAGCTAAAATTTCATAAATCACTCTTAAGTGGAACAGACCCCTCAACCATATAGCTATATAATAGAAGAGGAAACAAAATATCACAAAATCAAATACATGTGCATTGCCAAGAAGGTACAGCTAGCTACACATCAAGCACATGGAGAAAGTTAAAGAAAAGAAAAAGAAATAAGAAGAAAATTAAAGGGAATCTAAATTTATCATTTCGTATTTGAGAATTAAGCACTTAGGTAATTTAGAAAATCTTCAGTGAAGTACTTAAGTTCAACTAATATTGTTAAGCAATAATTACTTAGTAAATTCTCTTTCTTAGAGACTAAACATAATTAGTTTGAATTAAACTTGCCACTTAAACTAATGAAACAATTAGTGGTCCAAACTAATTTGTCATGACCTGAACCCGCCCCTATGGGTTAAGGACATAATTATTCACCAAAAAAAAAAGGTTAAGGACATAACCGGCCAGTAATCCTGAGATTACCTACGGCCTCAAACCAAAACAGACGTAACTCAACAGAGTAAAGGGGCAAAATGGAAGCAATAATTAAAAACTTTGTCCTTAGAGCCGTGCTTATATGCACTTTAAAACAAACCATGCGCATATACGTTAATAACCCACGACAAAATACAGTACCATAAAATCCTTTTCAGACAGGATCATCGGATCATCTAAGCTGAGTCAACCCACATCAAAACTACATACCGATATACACAAGGTCCTTGCCAACCAGACGAAATGCAAATATATAACAAAATGGCAAGGTTGGGTCTCGTGCGTGAGACACAAGGCTGACTCTCCAACTCTCATGTTGTTCCTGGCAGACTTCACTGGGGCTGGGTTTGGGCTTCTCTTGGCTCACCTACAAACACATGAATGAGCGTGAGCGATAGCCCAGTGAATAATATCAAATACAGAAATTACTTAACAATGTAGAACAACATGTTCCAAACGGCCTTGGGCCCAATTCATATTTCTATTTAACAGATATATATATATAACTATACGAAATACAAATCAAGTGATTGTGATTCCAAACATTCTGGCCTTTGGCCCATTCAGATTTCCATTCTTGTCAAAACGGCCTTCGGCCCATTCGATTATGTCAAAACGGCCTTCGGCCCATTCGTTTATGTCAAAACGGCCTTCGGCCCATTCATTCGGATCAAAACGGCCTTTGGCCCATTCATTCGTATCAAAAACGGCCTTCGGCCTATTCATTCGTATCAAAACGGCCTTCGGCCCATTCATTCGTATCAAAACGGCCTTCGGCCCATTCATTCGTATCAAAACGGCCTTTGGCCCATTCATTTATGTCAAAACGGCCTTCGGCCCATTCATTCGTATCAAAACGGCCTTTGGCCCATTCATTTATGTCAAAACGGCATTCGGCCTACTCATTCATGTCAAAACGACCTTGGGTCCATTTATGTTTATCAAAACGACCTTTGGTCCATTCATGTTTAACAAAACGACCTTTGGTCCATTCATGTTTAACAAAACGACCTTTGGTCCATTTATGTTTATCAAAACGACCTTTGGTCCATTCATGTTTAACAAACGACCTTGGGTCCATTTATGTTTATCAAAATGACCTTGGGTCCATTTATGTTTATCAAAACGACCTTGGGTCCATTTATGTTTATCCATGTCAGACTTACGTCCACAATCCCAATTAGCAATTCATAAAGCTTATAAGAGAATAAACAATTGGACATTCGCAAGCATTCAGATATCGATATTACTCACAGTGATCGGCTTGTGGATTTGCCCTGGAGCTTGACCCTACACATTTTATGAACACAAAAGGGTCACTAAATAGTTCAATCCGTTCTTTAATTCACATATTCCTCTTTAAGCTTTATTCTTATCTCATTAACTCATTTACAATGCTTAACATATGCCTAGGAGTGCTTACAGGTGAAAGAGAACGGAAAAACAGAACACAGAACGCAAAATCAGGATTTCAGAAAACAGGGTCTCCGCTCGAGCGTGGACTTCCCCGCTCGAGCGGACCCTTAAGCCTGCAAAAGTGCTGGTTACCTCAAATTCACGCTCGAGCATGATCTCGGCCGCTCGAGCGGACTGCCTGTCTACACAGCTCCCCGCTCGAGCGTCAAATCCTCCGCTCGAGCGGAAACCATGTCTGTCAAAATGCTGGGAACACGATTTTCCCGCTCGAGCGGAGCTTCTCCCACTTGAGCGGACACCAAAAACCTGGAAATCCCAGGTTGAGTTTTTGAGCCCCAAATCGATTTTCAACCAACAAAACATGCATGTTATGGCCCAAATCTCAAATATACACACATTAACATGATACCAACACAAGTTTACAACATTAGGAGGCTCAATTCCTTATATCATTTACATGTATGTCTCCAATTAATCCAAATTCATCACCAACATATCAAATTGCAACATGCAAAGCTCATACCTCCATGATCTACTCTTGCATGTGAGAAATATACATTCACATTAACTTAATTGGTGAAGAGTGGTTCAAATACATGGTTTTCAAACAATATCCAACATAAATCACACACATTGTGCTCAAACATGGAGATTCATGTCCATTTCTCACATGCATGTGTTCTAAGCCTCTAAATTCAACATATATAACTCAATTCCCTTCACATTCAAACTAATTCATGCTCTTGGCCATCTATTAAACTTGAATTCACAAATTTACAAACAAAAAGCCATGACTTTACTTACCTAGAGTTCAATCTCCCAAATTATAACAAAATCTTGGGTCTAATCTTCAAGTTCCCCAATCCTTGAGCCAAAATCACCCAATTCTCTCCCCCTTTTTCTCTAACAGCCGGCCCTCTCTAGTTTGAGTCCCCAAATCAGTCAAAATGAAACAAATAGAGAGAATAGAGGGTGTAGTGCCCTTTTCCAACAAAACCCACTATTGGCATTATAATAATATTAAACAATTTGAGCACAAAGCCATTAAATAAATCAATTTAATCTGACCCGAATCAATTTTCAATTAAATTTCACCGTAGGCTGTAAAAATTACGCTAATCACAATGGCATAATCAATTTCGGGTTCTGTGGCCGATAGGGCCCTCAATTTAATTTCCAAAGCAGATTATTGAAACAGATATTCCTACAATGAACAAATAGAACTTCAAAATCAAGTATATTCACATAATGACATATGAAATCATGCTAAACACATAATCATGCTCATATTAGGGACCAATTAACATAATACAGAACAGGGGTATTACAGTCTTCCCCCCTTTAGGAAGTTTGGTCCTCCAAACTTATTTTACCTTTAGTCGAAACAATTCGGAACATTTTTCATTCAATGGTTCCAATCCTTCTTAATAGTCATTCATTTAGTCTCAGAATCAGGCAACGCTCTATTCCCAATCAGTCAGAGACTTACCTTTTTCCGCCATACAAGGCTTGGATGGTGCCATGCCAAAACTAAAGTGTGAGCTGTTGTTGCAAGCAAAGTTTGTCAACGATGGATAGATTTTTTTCCCCCGAAAATTTAAAGCACACATTTGGAGCATTTCTCCCAGAGTCTAAAAAGCTCTTTCTGATCATACATCAGTTGTGGATGGAAAACAGCGCCGAATCATATTTCAGTTTCATATCGAATTCATAATTTGTCCAGACCATATACAGAAATCATAAGTCATGATTAAGTTTACGTGATACATCCATTAGCATTGACAGACAGAACAGAACATATACTCGTGAGGTTACGAATAACCAGTTCCATAAAGGAACCTTCGGATCCGGGTAACATAACAAAATAGAAGCTGAGCCCCCATTGCCTCTTGAAGGTTTTTCAGAATTCAAACACATTTTAGAATTTCTGTCTAAACAATAGATACTGGGATCCCATGCAAACGAGCAATCTTATCGATGTATACAGGGGTTAGTCTACAAGCATGATACAAAATTTCATGGGGAGATCTACCTACAATAGTCCAAACGGGACTTATACTTTGGGTGCTCAAGGTAGCCCCACAACGAAATTCGCAGCCACATATCCCTAATTCCATTCCAAAATAGAGAGGGGTTGAAGTAGTCCTGCCACTATCTGAAATTCAACTTCGACCTGTTGGCACGGAAAAATATTTAGACACATTCACCAAATGCCCTCTTCAAGGTAGGTCACCAACATATTTATTTCAATGTCGGCTAACTTTATCATAGAAGTTCGGTCTATTCCCTTGTCACAAAAGTTCAATTCATTCTTCAATAATTCCACAATACACAATCCGATTTGATATTTAGTTCAGTGACTTGTCACAGCTATTCAAGGTTAACCAAAAGTCCACAGGAATTTAAAGTAGATCTAGACAGTGATCCTCGAGTCAACAAAGATAGTATCGAAGCAATTACCCATACAATGCACGTAGGCCAATATTCCCATAATACTGATTGTAAAGTATAATAACACTGAGGCAGTCGACTTCTAATAGAATACACGTGTTCTTAATTCATTCAACAGTTCACAATTCGGTTCAACATTCAATTCCCTGTTCCAAAGAGTCTTTCCACACTATTTTATAGTCGCCCGAAGCAGAAGGCAATTCATATATTAATCCCCATGATGTCAAAGGCATTATCAAAGGAGTCAATCACATGTCAAACACAATTCACACATTCTCAGAGCCCCAATCACAGAATATGACGACACTGAGCAGTTATTCACAAAGCGTACTGAATTCACGCACTTACGGACAATCAGGATTTTTCAATGTTTCTTGGATGTTTAAACATCTACATATTACCAACGGATAACATTCCGGTCAAAACAAAAGAATAATCGTCTCGGAATCGAAGCACACCCGTTCACGACCGTCGGTGGCCGACTCGAGATCGATTAGTCTAACCCACCCGTACAAGACCGTCGGTGGCAAAAGATATCCCAACAAAGGTGCTACATAGGCTTAACGTCCCCTTGCACAAAAGGACGCCCCAAGAATGTCATCAAACAACATAAAACCACTCACTATAACCTGATTTCCCAAAATCTGATAACATCGAAGCAACTACTCTCCCTTACGAAACATATTCTGATCAGTCAAAGACAAATGTTCAATACTGCTTATAATCAAATCAATCTGCCATCATCAGTCCCCATCGCGTCAAACCAACCAGGATGGGACAATACACAAGCATCGTTCCTTAAGACACCCAATCACGGGATTTGTACAATTCAGTTCATCTATAACACATATGTCTTCAATAGTTGAAGGTTGGTTCTCAATGGTGTTCATAGGTAGATCAATCTGTTGATAGCCCACAAAAGGCCTTTCAAAAAAGTCAAGCACTCCAAACGGATTCAAGTTTTGGGTCCATCAGTTTTCCTACCAATAATAATCTGGCCACTTATTTATAGACAATTCTTAACCCCCTTTTTACAAAGTCAACTCAGATAGAGGTTCTTATCAATCAATCCAAGCAAAGGTCTTGTCAGATTAAATCAAACAAAGATTCCATCAAATTATATCAGATGAGGGTTCCACCAGGACAGTATCAGGCAAAGGTTCTATCGGATCGAATCAGATAAAAAAAAAAATTTTCAAATAGGGCACATTCGATTCTGTAAGGCATACTTCATTTGCTTAGGTACATGGTTGATAGTTTCACAACTACCCTAAGTTTATCAGTTCTCAAGGTCATATCAGAATCATTTATCACAACTGTTCATATCAAAGTGTTTCAAATCATGTACAATACGGTATTGTCCACATAAGTTCAGGTATAGTTACATAAGCATGCAAGTGTTCATATCAGGAGGTACGTATCATAATCAGTATAGCAGTTCCCACATAAGCCTTATATGCAAGACTAGGGTGCGCAGTAATACAGTATACAAAGTTCCTCGGGTACACATAGTATAGGATTGTTACGCAAAAGTTCCAAATTAGTCACAAAAGCATAGGTTTATGAGTCGAGCCCAGTATAGTCACATCATCCAGTCAACTTTCTACCAATCAAAATATATGGTCTCACAATTATAGAGTTCATCATTTTGGGCGCTCAACTCGGTCACACGATTACAGAATCATAATTCCAGTGGTTTAGTCAATGAAACAGTAATATAAGAAATCACCCTAAGCATAGGTTCAGATGTACATGTGCATGTACAGAGTTAATCAATACCCCAATACATATTTTACAAATTTCCCCAAATGGAGCATATACATCCAATGAATACGGTCTCGATCTTATGGGTCCAACCAATCTAAATACACATGCAACAGATACGAAAGGATATACCGACTCGAATCAAATAATATCCCAAGCAAAGATGTACACATGTACTAATTCGAAATCAATTAACACATAAGCATTCATTTGTAAACAGTATAGATACCTGGGATGATGGTTACAACATTCTGAGTGGTTTCTGGGATGAGTGCAATTACTCCATCCTGAGTAGCAATTCCTACCACTGGTACAGATTTAGCCGAGGCAGAGGATTCATTCACATTTTGTTCAAATCCGGGGACAGTTCCTTACCGTATGGTCCATTTTACCACATCTATAACAAGCCTCAGAAGCCCGATAACAAACTCTTCGGTGTTTCTTACACTGATGGTGACAAAAGTTCTTGCCATAGCGGCAACTGACGTTACTGTCTTAAGATCTCTATCGTTTCCCGTACCATTCTTTCCAGTCTATCAAGTCGGACTGTGGAAGAGCCTTCCAGCTCGTATGCCCTTACTCAATCCATACTCTACACAATTTCTTATTAAGCTTTGCCAAATACGAGGGTGTCCAATACAAAAATAAACACATAATCACGTTCGTACATAGGCACGTCTTTATATTCTCATTTCACATATCGTACGCAATTAATCACATACGTAACAGATATCGCATGCTGAACATTTACTAAGTAATTATATACTCAATTCATGTTCATATTTCACATAGACACCCGTAGGCAGAATTGAATGCACATAAACAACTTTTCATGGTTCATATATTCAGGTATGTGCATTATAGCAAAACGAACTTGTTGTACACGTGTAACAATTCATATCTGATATTCGAATCATGTGTGGTACTTCCTTTAGCGTGACATATCATGTTGGTCAAGCATATCAACATATCTCAACATAGGCCACGGTATTATTTCCCCGGGCTAGGGCCTCATGACCATAAGCCACAGTATTATGTCCCCTGGGCGAGGGCCTCCGCTAAGGATACCACAATTATGTTCAAGAAGATTTAGGCAATCATTCATTTATACCAAACATAGCATTATACTTTATACAAAGATTCACAAGTATGCATATACCAGAGAGCATACATATTCCAAAGGTTCACCATGCAAGCAATTTACAAATTATAGCACATAACTGTTCATACCGAATCACTTAAGCATGTTCTTTATGCTTTCAGATTTATATTTATCACATGGATGCATCCTAGATCTTTTCTAGACGCTTATTGCTCTTTTGGACAAGTGTGTGAGTTATTAACTCGTGCTCTGATACCACTCTGTCATGACCCGAACCCGCCCCTATGGGTTAAGGACATAACCGGCCAGTAATCCTGAGATTACCTACGGCCTCAAACCAAAACAGACGTAACTCAACAGAGTAAAGGGGCAAAATGGAAGCAATAATTAAAAACTTTGTCCTTAGAGCCGTGCTTATATGCACTTTAAAACAAACCATGCGCATATACGTTAATAACCCACGACAAAATACAGTACCATAAAATCCTTTTCAGACAGGATCATCGGATCATCTAAGCTGAGTCAACCCACATCAAAACTACATACCGATATACCCAAGTCCTTGCCAACCAGACGAAATGCAATATATAACAAAATGGCAAGGGTGGGTCTCGTGCGTGAGACACCAAGGCTGACTCTCCAACTCTCATGTTGTTCCTGGCAGACTTCACTGGGGCTGGGTTTGGGCTTCTCTTGGCTCACCTACAAACACATGAATGAGCGTGAGCGATAGCCCAGTGAATAATATCAAATATAGAAATTACTTAACAATGTAGCACAACATGTTCCAAACGGCCTTGGGCCTAATTCATATTTCTATTTAACAGATATATATATATATATATAACTATACGAAATACAAATCAAGTGATTGTGATTCCAAACATTCTGGCCTTTGGCCCATTTAGATTTCCATTCTTGTCAAAACGGCCTTTGGCCCATTCGATTATGTCAAAACGGCCTTCGGCCCATTCGTTTATGTCAAAACGGCCTTCGGCCCATTCATTCGGATCAAAACGGCCTTCGGCCCATTCATTCGTATCAAAAACGGCCTTCGGCCCATTCATTCGTATCAAAACGGCCTTCGGCCTATTCATTCGTATTAAAACGGCCTTCGGCCCATTCATTCGTATCAAAACGGCCTTTGGCCCATTCATTTATGTCAAAACGGCCTTCGCCCTACTCATTCATGTCAAAACGACCTTGGGTCCATTTATGTTTATCAAAACGACCTTTGGTCCATTCATGTTTAACAAAACGACCTTTGGTCCATTCATGTTTAACAAAACGACCTTTGGTCCATTCATGCCTAGGAGTGCTTACAGGTGAAAGAGAACGGAAAAACAGAACACAGAACGCAAAATCAGGATTTCAGAAAACAGGGTCTCCGCTCGAGCATGGACTTCCCCGCTCGAGCGGACCCTTAAGCCTGCAAAAGTGCTGGTTACCTCAAATTCACGCTCGAGCATGATCTCGGCCGCTCGAGTGGACTGCCTGTCTACACAGCTCCCCGCTCGAGCGTCAAATCCTCCGCTCGAGCGGAAACCATGTCTGTCAAAATGCTGGGAACACGATTTTCCCGCTCGAGCGGAGCTTCTCCCGCTCGAGCGGACACCAAAAACCTGGAAATCCCAGGTTGAGTTTTGACCCCAAATCGATTTTCAACCAACAAAACATGCATGTTATGGCCCAAATCTCAAATATACACACATTAACATGATACCAACACAAGTTTACAACATTAGGAGGCTCAATTCCTTATATCATTTACATGCATGTCTCCAATTAATCCAAATTCATCACCAACATATCAAATTGCAACATGCAAAGCTCATACCTCCATGATCTACTCTTGCATGTGAGAAATATACATTCACATTAACTTAATTGGTGAAGAGAGGTTCAAATACATGGTTTTCAAACAATATCCAACATAAATCACACACATTGTGCTCAAACATGGAGATTCATGTCCATTTCTCACATGCATGTGTTCTAAGCCTCTAAATTCAACATATATAACTCAATTCCCTCACATTCAAACTAATTCATGCTCTTGGCCATCTATTAAACTTGAATTCACAAATTTACAAACAAAAAGCCATGAGTTTACTTACCTAGAGTTCAATCTCCCAAATTATAACAAAATCTTGGGTCTAATCTTCAAGTTCCCCAATCCTTGAGCCAAAATCACCCAATTTCTCCCCCTTCTCTCTAACAGCTGGCCCTCTCTAGTTTGAGTCCCCAAATCAGTCAAAATGAAATAAATAGAGAGAATAGAGGGTTGTAGTGCCCTTTTCCAACAAAACCCACTATTGGCATTATAATAATATTAAACAATTTGAGCACAAAGCCATAAATAAATCAATTTAATCTGACCCGAATCAATTTTCAATTAAATTTCACCGTAGGCTGTAAAAATTACGCTAATCACAATGGCGTAATCAATTTCGGGTTCTGTGGCCGATAGGGCCCTCAATTTAATTTCCAAAGCAGATTATTCAAACAGATATTTCTACAATGAACAGATAGAACTTCAAAATCAAGTATATTCACATAATGACATATGAAATCATGCTAAACACATAATCATGCTCATATTAGGGACCAATTAACATAATACAGAACAGGGGTATTACATAATTAGTTTCTACAACAAAAGAGAAAGATGGAGAAAGATGGAGAAAATAGAGCGAAACTTTCTTGTTGAGAAATAAAAGAGAAAGGTCAGAGAAAAGAAAAAGAAACAAGAAGATATCAAAGGAAATTGAAATTTATATTTTTGGACTTGAGGAATGAACACTTAGGAGATTTAGAAAACCTTAAGTGAGGTGGTTAAGTTAAATTAATATCTTAAAGCTATAATTACTCAGTAAATTCTATTTCCTAGAGACTAAGCACTATTAGTTTGAGTTACACTTGGTCACAAAAACTAATGAAACAATTAGTCGCCTAAGCTAATTAGTTTTTTTTTTTTTTTGGGTAATAGTAAGCTAATTAGTTTCTACAGAAAAAGAGAGAAAAACGGAGAAAGACGGAGAAAGTTGGAGAGAAATTTTTCTTCTTGAGAGTTAGAAGAGAAAGTTAGAAAAAAGAGAAAGAAATAGGAAGAAAATCAAAATGAATTCAAATACATCCTCTTGGACAAGAGAATTGAACACTTAGGTAATTTAGAAAACCTTAAGTGAGGTGCTTAAGTTAAACTAAGATTCTTAAGCTATAATTACTTAGTAAATTCTCTTTCTTAGAGACTAAGCATGATTAGTTTGAGTTAAACTTGGCCAGTTAAGCTAATAAAACAATTTGTGGCCTAAGGTAATTAGTTCCTACAACAGAAGAGAGAAGGTTGGAGAAAGACGGAGAAAGTTAGAGATAAACTTTCTTCTTGAGAGTTAGAGAAGAAAGTTTGAGAAAATAAAGGGAAACATGAAGAAAATCAAAGGGAATTCAAATTTATCTTGTTGGATATCAGAATCAAACACTTAGGTGATTTAGAAAACTTAAAGTGAGGAGCTTAGTAAGGTCCACAAACCTGAAGAGGTTGTTACTAACTCTATTATCCAAATGGTGAGGGTAGGCTTCTTCTATGGACAATATCAATCTTCTGCAGGTGATAATGGGTTTTTGGCGAAATGGAACCTCCTTGCAAAATCATGCAGCATACCTATGCTAGTGCAGATGGCAGAAGAATGAGTGGTGTGAGTTTACCTACAATGAGGGCCGAGTGATGGTGAGCATATACTGTGGGATTTCACTAATTGGGTGTTTTTTTTTTGTAGGTGTTCCACACTTGGCAGGTTATGATGAATCCTATCCAAGTTGCAGTGGTCGTATGGAGGGTTGAGTTTGTGAGCAAGCAAAATATTTATGTCATAGTGTTGAGTGATGAGAGATAGTATATATGCTTTGTTCTAACATTTATTATTATATATATATAATAATATAATATTTTTTTTTGGGTAAGTAAGTAATAAAATAAAATAATGAAATTTACACGTTTACAAGGGCATACCCCAGGTACACCCAAACAAACAAATAAAAAACATATATAACCAACAAAACTACCACTACACCCCTTAAGAAAGGGGGTAAACAAGAAACTGAAAGCACAATAACCCAACTTGCCCATATATCCTTTTTGTCCTCAAGTAACCCCTACCATCAGAATAAGAAGGAAGCTGAGGTGAATATATGGGCAAAGAAATACAGAACAACACAAATTTTAAGAACAAAACACATACACTGACAAAGCAACAACCCTCCAGCTGAAACAAAGCTTGTGCAGGTTTATGGAGCACTCAAATATTCTGGTTATTTGCTATCTTGAAATCATGTGGGTGGGCCAAGTGATGTGAGATTCTATATGAGTGGAGTGTCAAACTCTATTGTGGCCGAGTTTTGGGAGACCTATACAGTGTGCTTGTTATTTCTTCTCCTCTATGATCTTCTTACGGTGTGGCAATTATATGGTGGGTTGGTTCGTGTCTACGTAATGTGCGGAGGTGTTGACTGCCGCTTCGCAGCCTCATGATGTTGCTTCTTGGGTATTTTAAATCTTGGTGCTGAGATGGTGGCGTTTGCTGCAAACAGGTTCCGGTGGTAGTTGACAGTGTGTTGTGTATCTAGGCGATGCTGCTCCAAGCGCCTTGCTCGGTTACATGTGAGAGAAAATCAGTTGTCTTCTTTATTATTTTACATATTTAATGTGTTTCTTCGCCTACCCCTATGGGCTTATAGAGGATTTTTGTGCAATTTCATATTCCGTTTAATAGGTTTTTGAGTATCTTCGGAATCTGGGCCTGGAATGGCTTATTCCTACGTCAATTTGGGCCGTTATTTTGTATGTTTTTAATTAGTGCAGGTACCTATCCCTACGGTTTGTGTAGGGAATTTGTTGTGGGATGATGCTTGCTTTGGCTGCTGGATGTGTCACCTGTACAAAGTCCCTATCCATCATAGGATATGGCCTTTGTACAGCCCGATTGTCTAGCTATCCATTATGCTCCCTTTTTTGTAATTTCCTAGGTTTGCGTTAGTGGGTTGTTGTTTTTGTTTTTTTTTTTGGGCTTCGGTGTCTCTGTGCCGAAGTTCTTTGTGTTTGTTGTTAGGGCCTGGGGAATGCCCCTTGTAGTTTTGTAAATCTTTCTGTTTTATTTATTTCTTATTCACCAAAAAAAAAAGTGAGGAGCTTAAATTAAACCAAGTCGTTAAGCTATAATTACTCAGTAATTCCCTTTCTTAAAGACTAACCATGATTGGTTTGAGTTAAACTTGGCCAGTTAAGTTAATGAAACATATTTGTGGACTAAGCTAATTAGTTCCCACAACAAAAGATAGAAGGTTGGAGAATGACGGAGAAAGTTAGAGAGAAACTGTCACGACCCCATTCCGCCCCTAGTGGAATGGTGCCATGATGGCCAGTAATCCGAGATTACCGAAGGCCAACTTACGAAGTCACACACAATCAGAGTATACATATGGGGCTTACATGTGCGGAAGTAATAAATTTAAATCTAAATAGCCCACAAGAGCTGTGCATAGATCAAATGAAATGTCATACATAACGTGGTTTTACAACTTGAATACAAATAAAATAAGTACATAGTACATCTTGATCAAAAGGCTTCTCAAGCTGACATATACAAAAGAAATACTACAAAGCCCAAAAGCATGATCTTCAAGATGCTACAAAACATGACCCCAAAATAAGTCGCAAATAATCATCTAGGCGTCACCGCCTTCTTGCTCGTCACCTATATATATATATATATAAGGAGAGGGTGAGCTTGGATATTCAGTGAATGATATTAGTAATAAATGGTTAAATGAATGATATCCGAGATCTTCATCAAAACAATACATATCATAGCTTGTACAAAATCAAGGGATGAACCAAGTTCATCTATCAAATCTTTCAAAGCTTCAAGGAATGCTTACTAGCATCAACATAATACAAGGGATGACATTTCTGACAAAACAAGGGAATAATCGATCCGGAATCGTTTAGACAAACCCACCCGCACAAGGCCGTCGGTGGCAAGGGAGATATCTCAAACAAGGGTACTAGCTGCATTATAGTCCCCTAGCACTAAGGACTTTCCAAGAATGTCATCAAAACAAGATAGTACTTGATACAAAACTAGGGATAATCATTCATACACGCGGGTTTTTTTCTGAAAGCTTGGGATATTGTGGGGAGAGAGGTTGTCGACGCCATCAAATCTTTTTTCTCATCGGGAGAGCTTCTTCGGGAAATAAATAGCACATCTATTGCTCTTATCCCGAAGATTCCCAATGCTGAAAAGGTAGGGGATTTTAGACCCATTTCTTGCTGTAATACTTTGTACAAGTGTATTTCTAAGATCATTGCTGATAGGATCAAATCTGTCCTTAATGATCTTATTGACCCTGTGCAATCAGCCTTTGTTCCCGGTAGGAGAATTGCCGATAATATTTTCCTTTCACAGGAACTTATGAGGGGGTATCATAAATTCTCTCCCTCTCCCAGGTGTGCCATGAAAGTGGACATCATGAAAGCATATGATAATGTTAGATGGGAGTTTGTTCTTGATGTCCTGAATGCTATGGGTTTTCCCCCTAACATGGTTTGTTGGGTTAAAGCTTGCATGACTAGTCCCACGTATTCCATTTGCATTAATGGGAGTCTGCATGGTTATTTTAGGGGGGAGAGAGGTTTGAGGCAAGGTGACCCTATGTCCCCTTACCTTTTTGTTTTAGTCATGGAAATTCTTTCAAGAATTTTGGCTGAGAAGGCTTTGCATCCTGCCTTTAAATTCCACTGGAGATGTGATCAACTTAAAATTGTTAACTTGTGCTTTGCAGATGATCTGATGATCTTCTGTAAAAGGGATGTGTTCACTATTCGGTCTATTAAGTTGGGGTTAGAAGAATTTAAGAATTTGTCTGGGCTGTCACCTAGCCCCGCTAAGAGTCACATTTTCTTTTCTGGTTGTGGTCATGAGTTGAGAGATGAGATTCTTGGGGTTTGCCAATTCAGTGAAGGCAAACTTCCTATGAGATACTTGGGGGTTCCTTTAGTTTCCACTAAACTTAAAGCCAATGATTGTGATCAACTCGTGGATCGGATAACTAAAAGGATTAAGAGCTGGACCAATAAGTGTCTTACTTATGCTGGCCGAGCCCAATTGATCCAATCTGTTTTGTTTTCTATGCAAGTGTATTGGACTTCTTTGTTCATTCTCCCAAAGAAGGTCATTCGGTCTATCGAGAGTCTTTTTAGGACCTTTTTTTGGTCCGGTTGTGAGCTGAAAACTCACGGGGCTAAAGTTTCTTGGGATAGAATGTGCTCTCCCAGGAAGGAAGGGGGTCTGGGGTTTAAGTCTCTTCCTGTATGGAATAAAGCTGCGATTGCTAAGCATATTTGGTTCCTTCTTTCCGGGGGTGAGCAGTCTATGTGGTGTAGCTGGGTCAAGTCTTATCTCCTTAAAGGTAGGAGTTTTTGGAGAGTTAGGATGCCAAATGACCCTTCTTGGGTCTGGAGGAAAATACTCTCACTTAGGCCTATAATCTACCCCTTAATCAAATCTAAGGTGGGAGATGGTTCAGCTGTGTTCTTATGGTTTGATAATTGGCACCCTATGGGGTCTCTTTGGGATAAGTTTGGGATTCGTATTGTGTATGACACCGCATTAAGCATAGATGCTAAGGTTAGTGAGATTGTGGAGGGTAATAATTGGAGATGGCCATTTCCTTCTTCGTGGGAGATTATGGACCTCATTAACCACACTCCCTTAAATTTCCTCCCCACTGGTGGTCATGATAGTGTGAATTGGTGTCCCGCTCAGGATGGGAAATTCACCATTCAATCTACTTGGCATGCATTAAGGAATCACTTTGATCATGTCCATTGGTCTCATTTAATTTGGGGCCCCCACAATGTCCCTAAAGTGAGTTTTGTGGTTTGGATGGCGATTCTTGGCCGTTTGAACACTGGGGATAGATTGCACCTCTTTGGAGTGACGCCATCTGCTGTTTGTCCCTTTTGTCAATACCGTAATGAAGATCACAACCACCTTTTCTTTGAGTGCCCATTCTCGGAACGGGTGTGGTCTTGTATTAAAGGTAAACTCAATGTTGATTGGCCATCCCTCCTTTGGGATGATTTGGTACAGCTCATTGCTAAATCTGTGAAAGGGAAATCCCTGGGGGCTATTATTACCAAGCTTGCATTTACTTGTACTGTGTACCAGTTATGGGTTGCTAGGAATAATAGAGTGTTTAGTAAAGATATGGTCCCTGAAGAGGTTGTTATTAAGTGTATTGTGGATATGGTTAGATTCAGGGTAATGCATATTACCAATTTGAAGACTAACCATAATGACAGGTGGTATCTTAGCTCATGGAAATTGCCTCATACTATGCTAAAGCGTGCTGCTGCTGATGTGAGGGATGAGAGTTCACAAAATGTGGGTTGAGTGAAGGTTAGAAAATACACTGTGGGGTTTCCTAATGTTTGTTATTCATATAGGTGTTTGGAGTCCTGGAAAGCCGATGATTGAGTGTATGCCTATCAATCTGAGGGTTGAGTTCTGTGTGAGGAATAAACATTCCATAACCCCCAATTTACTGGCCACATTGAGAGGGACTAACATGCTTTTATATACTCTCTGTATCTTTTTCTTTTTTTGCAGGTGTATGGAGCTGGTTTCTTCCGAGTGATGTGAGCTTAGATATTTGTGGGTTGAGTGTAGTGAGCAATTACATGTGTTGTGTTAACTGTGTCAGGTTTCTGAGTTCTGTAAAGCTCTTAACTGTTGATTTTTTAATGCTTTTTGGTCTTTGCTGGATTACAGGGTCTACTATAATGTGTAGAATCTGCTCGGGTATCATGTTTTGGCAGCAGCGTTTGGACGGGGTTGCTTGGTTTGTTCTTCAGTTCGGGTTGACTTGCAGCTCGAAGCTGTCTCGGATTGTGTTGATGGCTGCTATATGCGCCTCGTTTGTGAAGATGGACTTTTTTATTATGTTTGTTTGCCGTATAGTGGTTAGTTTTTTGCCTACCCGTGTGGGATGTACACGGCTGTCCATGTCTTTTTTTTTTTTTCTTCTTTCATCGGACTTTTTGCTACTTATCATTGGGTGTGTTCATGCTCCTCATCACAGTTTCATGCGGCGCATGAACACACTTTGGTTTTTTCCCTATTAAGTATGGTTTATTTTGTTTAGGGTTTTTATTTTATTTTGTCCAGATAGTTATGGTTTTGTTTTGTCAGTTTTTTCTGGGTAATTCTGGATTGGCTTTGTTTGTCTTTGTTTTTTCTTTGGTTCTTGTATAGTGCTTTGGTTAGGGCCTGGGGTATGCCCCTTGTGTTGGTGTAAGTTCTTTGTTTTTTATTTTATGACTTATCCACCCAAAAAAAATCATTCATACACGAACAAATACTTTTCCAAAGCAAAACAATCAAGGCTTTATCAAAACTTTATAACATAGCGTTATTAAAAATACCACTCATAGCTCTTTCGGGTGTAGGGATTAGGCAAGAATCCAAGACCTACAAACATGGCAATGTCTACTGAATGCACTTCAAGAAGAGAAGAAAAGATGCTCAAGATGGATATGAAATGTATCCCTAGAACAGGCTTTACATGAGTGCAAGTGATTTCGGCATTTTTTCAAAACTAAGTCAAGCCAAAGCAAACATGCTGGGGGTTTAAAACACTGTCTTTTCATCTCGGGAAAACATGCTGGGCACCAACCAGGTCTTGGCCGAGGTATGGTCTCGATGACCACATTCAGGGAATGAAGTCGGGAAAACCTGGGTTTCCTTTTGGAGAATATGAAGAATATGTTAATCTCATCATGCAGGGTTTGGAGGAGTTTAGGAACCTTTCCGGTCTCACTCCTAATTCCAATAAGAGCAATATCTATTTTTCTGGGTGTAGTAATGAGCTTAAAGCTAATATTTTGCATATTGCCAATTTCGCTGAGGGATCCCTCCCTGTGAAATATTTGGGTGTGCCTTTGATTACCACGAAGCTTAAAGCTCATGACTGCCAAACCCTGGTTGATAAGATGACTAAAAGGATCAAAAGCTGGACCAATAAATTGCTTTCTTATGCTGGAAGAGCCCAACTCATCCAGTCTATTCTTTTCTCGATGCAAGTTTATTGGTCTTCCATTTTTATCCTTCCTAAGCGGGTAATCCGCGACATTGAATCCCTTCTAAGATCCTTCTTTTGGTCTGGGACGGAGCTGAAAAAACATAGTGCTAAAATTGCTTGGAAGAAAATTTGTCAACCAAAAAATGAGGGCGGGCTTGGTTTTAAGGGTATGGAGGTTTGGAATAAAGTGGCCATAGCTAAACATATTTGGTATTTGTTTTCTGGTGGGGAATGCTCTATGTGGTGTCAATGGGTTAAGTCCTACTTACTTAAGGGTAAGAGTTTTTGGGGTGTTAAGTTGCCTAGTGATCCTTCCTGGGTTTGGAGAAAACTTCTGTCCCTTAGGGCCTTAATTTTCCCTATCATCAAATTCAAAATTGGAAATGGTGATAATGTCTTCCTTTGGCATGATAATTGGCACCCTTTAGGTTCTCTTGTGTGTCGGTATGGCCCTAGGATTTTGTATGACACTAACCTTTCAGATTGCACAAAGGTTAGTTCTATTGTTATGGGTGATTCTTGGAATTGGCCCCTTCCCAACTCTTGGGAGATACAGGATTGGATTGCTGCCACTCCTCCTTCTCTCACACCTTCCCTTGATTCCCCTGACATTCCTGTGTGGAGTTTGACTGCTGATGGTTCTTTCTCCATCCACTCTGCTTGGGATTGTTGGAGAGACAAGGGTCCAAAAGTTGCTTGGTCTAAACTCATTTGGAGTCCTCCTGTTATCCCTCGGGTTAGTTTCATTGTTTGGTTGGCCATTCATGAGAGGTTAAACACTGGAGATAGGCTTCAAACTTTTGGTATTCTCACTAGTCCTAGCTGCCCTCTGTGTCTTGCCCCTGAGGAGAACCACTCCCATCTATTTTTTAGGTGTACCTACTCCTCTAAGATCTGGGCTGCTATCCAAGATAAGTGTAATTCCAACTGGCCTTCTCTGCCTTGGTTGGATATGGTTGAGTTTGCTACTAAATCCATTAATGGCAAGTCTCTGCAAATTGTGATTTTGAAACTATCTTTTCTCTGCACTATCTACCACATTTGGATGGAGAGAAATAGTAGAATCTTTAGTAATGTTTCCAAACCTGAAGAGGTTGTTACTAACTCTATCATCCAAATGGTTAGGGGTAGACTTCTATCAATGGAAAATCTGAAAACTTCTGCAGGTGACATCTGGTACCTGAGACAATGGAACTTGCCTCCCAATATCTTGTTGCAACCCCAAGTTGCTGCTGCTGAGAGGAGGTTGAGTGGTGTGAGTTTACCTACATTGAGGGTTGAGTGATGGTGAGAAGATATTGAGGGATTTTTCTAATGGGGTTGTTGTTTTGCAGATTCTATCAATTTGTCATGGATCCCACAGTATTACAAAATCTGGAGAACATGAAGGGAGGGTTGAGTGATGTGAGCCAGTATATTTGCTACAGCTTTTGTGGGTTGAGTGGGGGGAGGAAGTATATATGTTTTTTTCTAACCTTTACTATATATTATATATGTTTTGTGCAGGTGAATGGTGCTCCTAAGTACACAGTTCTGCTGGCTGGTATGAGTGAGTTTGTGCAATGTGGGCCGAGTGATGAGAGACTTTATATAGAGTGGAGTGTTGTCCATCACTGTGGGCCGAGTGTGGGGAGGCCCTATACTAAGTGGTTATTATTTCTTCTTCTCTATGATTCATTACATTTGTTACGGGTACTCCTTCTATTCTGTGTTACAGGTCTTGGGCCCGGTTGGGAGGTATATTTAGCTGCTTCCTATGAGGGCTTCAGATTGCATCGTGAAGAGTGTATCTATGACGATGGTGATTCCATTTCAGCGTGGTAGTGTGTGGATGGCAGTACTCTGTATCATCTTGGCAAGGTTTCTTCGCTATGGGGTTATCCGACGTCAGCGTGGAGGTACGGGTGTGGATGCAAGCTGCGTCACCTGTGCAAGTTTCTTTCATGCTGGAAATGTTTCGAGTCAATGGCTGCAAGGAGGTTGTTGGAGGAGTGTATATGTTTCGTGGTGATGGCTGCTCTTAGCGCCTGGCTGCGCTACATAAGAGTGTCAATCCGTTGTCTTCTTTATTCTTTGTACATATTTTTCTTGAGTATTTTGGCCTACCTCTACGGGCTGTGTAGTAGGACTTGTGTGTGTTTTGTTATGTGGGTTTGTAAGCGTAGGAAGGACTTTATTTTGTTGGGCAATCTCGGCTCTGATGGTTCGGTGTGGGCTGCTGGCAATTTGATTTGTACAATGCCCATATCTATTACAGGACACGGTCTTTGTACAAATCGGTTAAGTAGCCACCTCCCATTGCCGTTTCGAGATATTAATGTTGCCTCTCTTGGTGTTGTATAGTTTGTGTTCTGTTTAATTTTGGTGTTGGGCTTCGGTGTAATGGGCCGAGGTTTGTTGTGTTGTTGGTAGGGCCTGGGGTATGCCCCTTGTAATCTTGTAAATCCTTCTGTTTTTTTATTTCTTATTCACCCAAAAAAAAAAATGAACATGAAGAACATGAATGCTAAAATCTTAACTTCTTTATTCAAACGATGGAGAAAGACGGAGAAAGTCATAGAGAAACTTTCTTCTAGAGAGCTAGAAGAAAAAGTTAAAGAAATGAAAAAGAGAAATAGGAAGAAAATTAGAGGGAATTCAAACTCATCTTTTTGAACTCGAGAATTAAACACTTAGGCGATTTGGAAAACCTTAACTGAGGTGCTTAAGTTACACTAAGATCTTTAAGCTATAATTATTCAATAAATTCTTTTTCTTAGAGACTTGAACACTTGGGTGGCTTAAAATACCTTAAACGAGATGCTTAACTTAAACTAATATCGTCAATCTACAATTACTCAGAAAAATTCTCTTTCTTGAAACCTAAGCAAAGATAGTTTGAGTTAAACATGGCCACTTAGGCTAACGAAACAATTAGTTGCCTAAGCTAATTATTCCTAGAAACAAATAGAGAAAGTTAGGGAGAAACGTTTTTCTTGAGAGTTGGAAGAGAAAGTTAGAGAACAGAATGAGAAAAAGGGAGAAAATCAAAGGGAATTCAAATTCAACCTTTTGGACTTGAGAATTGAGCACTTTTGTCATTTGGAAAAGCTTAAATGAGGTTCTTATGTTAAACGAATATCGTTAAGCTACATTTACTCAGAAAATTCTCTTTGTTGGAGGCTACAATTAGTCCGAAAATTCTCTTACTTGGAGGCTGAGCTAGGTTAGTTTTAGTTAAACTTTGCCACTTAAGCTAATGAAACAATTAGTGGTCCGAACTAATTAGTTCCTACAACAAAATGGAGACGGAAGATGAAGCACGGATAAAGTTAGAGAGTAACATTCGGCTTGTTTGGTTTGCTTTTGGAAGAGAAAGTTTGAGAACAGAAGGAGAAATCGGAAGAATGTAAAAGGGAATTCAAATTCAACCATTTGGACTTTAGAATTGAGCACTTATGTCATTTAGAAAAGATTAAATGAGGTGCTTGTATTAAACTAATACCGTTAACCTACATTTACTTATTTATGTCTTATTCACCCAAAAAAAAACCTACATTTACTTAGAAAGTTCGCTTTCTTGGAGGCTAAGCAAGGTCAGTTTGAGTTAAACTTGGCCACTTAAGCTAATGAAACAATTACTGGCCTCAGCTAATTAGTTCGTAGAAGAAATAGAGAAGGATGGAGAAGGACAGAGAAAGTTGGATAGAAACATTCTTCTTCAAAGGTAGAAAAGAAAGTTAGAGAAAAGAAAGAGGAATAAGAAAAAAAAATCAAAGGGAATTCATATTCATCCTTTTGGTCTCCAGAATTGAACACTTAAGTGACTAAGAAAACCTTAAACGAGGTGCTTAAGTTAACCTAATATCGTTAAGCAACAATTACTCAGAAAATTCTCTTTCTGGGTGGCTAAGCAAGGTTGGTTTGAGTTAAACTTGGTCACTTAAGCTAATGAAACAATTAGTGGCCTAATCTAATTAGTTCGTTGATGAAAATAGAGAAGGATGTAGAAGGACGAAGAAAGTTACAGAGAAACATTATTCTTGAGTGCCAAAAGAGAACGTCTGAGGAAAAAAAAAAAGAAGAGAAATATGAAGAAAATCAAAGGGAATTTAAATTCATCGTTTTCGACTTGAGAATTGAACCCATAGATGATTTAGAAAACCTTAAATGAGGTGATTAGGTTCAACTAATATCGTTAAGTTACGATTAATTAGAAAATTCTCTTTCTTGGAGACTAAGCAAACTTAGTTTGAGTTAAACTTTGCCACTTAAGCTAATGAAACAGTTAGTGGCCTAATCTAGTTAGTTCCTAGAACAAAATAGAGAAGGACGGAGAAAGTTACGGAGAAACATTATTTTTGAGAGCTAGATGAGAAAGTTAGAGAAAAGATGAAGAAATCGAAAGAAAATCAAAGGGAATGCAAATTCATCGTTTCGGACTTGAGAATTTTTTTTTTTGGGGTGAATAAGACATAAATAAAACAAGAAAATATACAAGACTACAAGGGGAGTGCCCCAGGCCCTACAGCAGCTATACAGAGAACGAAACCAAACCCAAGATTAAGCAACCAAACTAGGCCAAGAAACCAAAAACCAAAACACTATGTTCAGAAACCATATCAAAAGAGGATAGGGAGATGGAACACAGTGGAGTAGAACCAAGAACAAACTAGAGTAAACAAACAGTCCAAAAGGCAGCAACAACACTGCCGAAAACACACCAAAGACCTAAGAACAAACAAAACACAACGTGCATGAAGTATTCAGGCACTAGCCTTAAGGCAATCCAAACCCAGCACAATCTAACTGACAAAGTAATTGTAGCTAGGAAATAACAAAACATAGCATAATCCCTAGTACATCGCACTAGGATAGGTAAAATAAAGTTGTAGAAATAGTAGCTATTGTTTAAGAAAGTAATGAAAAACAACTTTTGATCATTCTGATGTATCCAGAAGGCGCCTTCAGCAGCCATTCCCATAGACTAGATTCCCACATTTGACGGTATAGACTTCATCGGTGGCACCAACATCTCGGATTTGCAATGTTTGGCAGAACATTGATGAGAAACACTGTTCAAACAATGTAGAATTTCCTGCCAAACAAATAAGACAGAAACCAGAATCAATGGATTTCAAACTGCCTAGTAAAAATGGGTGATACACACTTTATATGATCGCACATCCCTCAACCCACAATATAGGACCTCACCACACTCGGAAATTGCTTCCTTAACCTGCAAATAAAGAATTACTAAATATATCCTGGTTAGCACAAAAAACATGTATTCGCTATTTTCACTCAGCCCACATAACCATTTCAAAGTTGTTGCTATATTAGTGAGTTTATGGCTCACCACACTCAACCCACAGATAGTCTAAAGCTCCATTAGGACATACCTACACAGATAACAGGAAATTAGATAAACACTCACATATAGGAACTGACATCACTCCACAGCCCTCTCATTATTGTGGAAATAGCACTTCAAAATAGAGTTTGGGAGGTTCCACTGAGAAAGGAACCAGTTGTCACCTGTAGCAGTAGGAATATTGTTTGCAGACAACAACCTACCTCTCACCATGAGCACAATGGAGTTAATTATCACCTCTATAGGTTTACAAGCTTTATTAAAGATTCTGTTATTCCTTTCAATCCACACATGGTACACAATACAAAGAAAAGTGAGTCTCATGATGACTGATTTCAGTGATTTACCTTTACTCTCTTGATTGACCAGTGCAACAGTCTCAGGCCAAGGTACATTATTCCATTGAACATTGCATTTACTTTGCATAGCACACCAGATTCTCTAGGTGAAAGTGCAATAAAAAAAGAGATGTGAATGGCTCTCATTAGAGTCTAAGCAAAAAAGACAAGTTACACTCGAAGAGATGCCAAACAAATGGAGTCTATCACTAGTGTACAACCTACCAAAGACAGCCAACCAGACAATGAAACTGACTTTGGGAATAGTAAAAGGACCCCAGATCAGATTATACCAGGGAACAGTGACCTGCTTATTCCTCCACAAGTTCCAAACAGATTTGATAGAGAATTGAAAACTTAGATGATTTAGAATACCTTAAATGAGGTCCTTAAGTTAAACTAATTTCGTTAAGTTATAATTACTCAGAAAATTCTCTTTCTTGGAGACAAAAAAAGCTTAGCCTATGTTAAACTTGGCCACTTGAGCTAATGAAACAATTAGTGGCCTAAGCTAATTAGTTCCTACAACAAAATGGAGAAGGAGGGTGAAGCACGAAGAAAGTTAGAGAGAAACATTGGGCTATTGCTTTTGGAAAAGAAAGTTAGAGAACGGAAGGAGAAATTGGAAGAATGTACAAGGGAATTCAAATTCACCCATTTGGATTTTAGAATTGAACACTTACATCATTTGGAAAAGCATAAATGTGGTGCTTATGTTAAGCTAATATCGCTGTTCTATATTTACTTAGAAAATTTGCTTTTTTGGAGGATAAACAAGGTCAGTTTGAGTTAAACTTGGCCATTTAAGATAATGAAACAATTAGTGTCCTCAGCTAATTAGTTCCTAGAAGAAATAGGGAAGGGTGGGGAAGGACGGAGAAAGTTGGATAGAAACATTCTTTTTCAAAGGTAGAAGAGAAAGTTAGAGAAAAGGAAGAGAAATAAGAAAAAAAATCAAAGGGAATTCATATTCATCCTGTTCGACTTGAGAATTGAACACTCACTCAAGTGACCAAGAAAACCTTAAACGAGGTGCTTAAGTTCGAATATCGTTAAGAAACAATTACTCAGAAAATTCTCTTTCTTGGTGGCTAAGCAAGGTTAGTTGGAGTTAAACTTGACCACTTAAGCTAATGAAACAATTAGTGGCACAGGCAAATTAGTTCGTTGAACAAAATAGAGAAGGATGTAGAATGACGGGGAAAGTTACGGAGAAACATTATTCTTGAGTGGTAGAAGAGAAAGTTTGAGGGAAAAAAAAAGGAAAAAAGAAATAGGACGAAAATCGAAAGGAATTCAAATTCATCGTTTTGGACTTGAGAATTGAACACTTAGATGGTTTAGAAAACCTTAAATGAGGTGATTAAGTTCAATGTCGTTAAGCTACAATTAATCAGAAAATTCTCTTTCTTGGAAGCCAAGTAAGCTTAGTTTGAGTTAAACTTGCCCACTTAAGCGAATGAAACAATTAGTGGCCTAATCCAATTAGTTCCTAGAACAAAATAGAGAAGGATGGAGAAAGTTACAGAGAAATATTATTCGTGAGGGCTAGAAGAGAAAGTTAGAGAAAAGATAATGAAATTGGAAGAGAATCAAAGGGAATACAAATTCATCATTTTGCACATGAGAATTGAATGCTTAGATGATTTAGAAAACCTTAAATGAGGTGCTTAAGTTAAACTAATATCGCTGTGTTACAATTACTCATAAAATTCTCTGTCTTGGAGGCAAAACAAGCTTAGCCTGTGTTAAACTTGGACACTTAAGCTAACGAAACAATTAGTGGCCTAAGGCAATTTGTTCCTACGACAAAATAGATAAGGAAAGGGGAAGGACGGAGAAAGTTTGGGGGAAACATTATTCTTGACGGGGAGAAAAGAAAGAGAAGTTGGAAGAAATTCAAACGGAATTCAAATTCTCCCTTTTGGACTTGAGAATTGAACATTTGGGTGGCTTAAAATACCTTAAACGAGGTGCTTAAGTTAAACTAATATCGTCAATCTACAATTACTCAGAAAAATTCTCTTTCTTGAAAGCTAAGCAAAGACAGTTTGAGTTAAACATGGCCACTTAGGCTAATGAAGCAATTAGTTGCCTAAGCTAATTATTCCTAGAAAAAAATAGAGAAGGATGGAGAAAGTTAGGGAGAAACATTTTTCTTGAGAGTTGGAAGACAAAAGTTAGAGAACAGAAGGAGAAATAGGGAGAAAATCAAAGGGAATTCAAATTCAACCTTTTGGACTTGAGAATTGAACACTTTTGTCATTTGGGAAAGCTTAAATGAGGTTCTTATGTTAAACGAATATCGTTAAGCTGCATTTACTCAAAAAATTCTCTTTGTTGGAGGGTAAGTGAGGTCAGTTTGAGTTAAACTTGACCACTTCAGCTAATGAAACAATTAGTCGCATAAGCTAATTAGTTCCTAGAACAAAATTGAGAAGGACTGAGAAAGTTACAGAGAAACATTATTCTTGAGAGCAAGAACAGAAAGTTAGCGAAAAGAAAAAGAAATAGGAAGAAAATCAAAAGAAATTCAAATACATCGTTTTGGACTTGAGAATTCAACACTCAGATGATTTAGAAAACCTTAAATGAGGTGATTAAGTTAAACTAAAATATTAAGCTACAATTAGTGCGAAAATTCTCTTTCTTGGAGGCTAAGCTAGGTTAGTGTTAGTTAAACTTGGCCACTTAAGCTAATGAAACAATTAGTGGTCCGAGCTAATTAGTTCCTACAACAAAATGGAGACGGAAGGTGAAGCACGGATAAAGTTAGAGAGTTACATTCGGCTTGTTTGGTTTGCTTTTGGAAGAGAAAGTTTGAGAACAAAAGGAGAAATCGGAAGAATGTAAAGGGGAATTCAAATTCAACCATTTAGACTTTAGAATTGAGCACTTATGTTATTTAGAAAAGATTAAATGAGGTGCTTGTATTAAACTAATACCGTTAACCTACATTTACTTAGAAAGTTCGCTTTCTTGGAGGCTAAGCAAGGTCAGTTTGAGTTAAACTTGGCCACTTAAGCTAATGAAACAATTACTGGCCTCAGCTAATTAATCCGTAGAAGAAATAGAGAAGGATGGAGAAGGACGGAGAAAGTTGGATAGAAACATTCTTCTTCAAAGGTAGAAAAGAAAGTTAGAGAAACGAAAGTTAGAGAAAAGAAAGAAGAATAAGAAAAAAAATCAAAGGGAATTCATATTCATCCTTTCGGTCTCGAGAATTGAACACTTAAGTGACTAAGAAAACCTTAAACGAGGTGCTTAAGTTAACCTAATATCGTTAAGCAACAATTACTCAGAAAATTCTCTTTCTTGGTGGCTAAGCAAGGTTGATTTGAGTTAAACTTTGCCACGTAAGCTAATGAAACAATTAGTGGCCTAATCTAATTAGTTCGTTGATGAAAATAGAGAAAGATGTAGAAGGACGAAGAAAGTTACAGATAAACATTATTCTTGAGTGCCAGAAGAGAACGTTTGAGGAAAAAAAAAAAGAAAAAAAAAGAGAAATGTGAATAAAATCAAAGGGAATTTAAATTTATCATTTTCGACTTGAGAATTGGACCCTTAGATGATTTAGAAAACCTTAAATGAGGTGATTAGGTTCAACTAACATCGTTAAGTAAAAATTAATCAAAAAATTCTCTTTCTTGGAGACTAAGCAAACTTAGTTTGAGTTAAACTTGGCCACTTAAGCTAATGAAACAATTAGTGGCCTAATCTAGTTAGTTCCTAGAACAAAATAGAGATAGACGGAGAAAGTTACAGAGAAACATTATTCTTGAGAGCTAGAAGAGAAAGTTAGAGAAAAGATGAAGATATCGAAAGAAAATCAAAGGGAATACAAATTCATCGTTTCAGACTTGAGAATTTTTTTTTTTTTTTTTTGGGTGAATAAGACATAAAATAAAAAATAGAGATTACATAGCCACAAGGGGCATACCCCAGGACCTAACAGAAACTATACAGAAGCAAAGAAACAAAAAAAACCCAGTCAGCAAAAGCAAAGCTAAAGAACAAGATCAGAATAAGAATAGCTAACTAAACTTAAAAGATGGGAAGAAGAAAACCATAGCACTTTTTATCTGCAGTAGAGACTGGGGGCTTGTGGGGTTGATCATCATTTTTGTTTCGGCTTCAGGGTTGTTGCTTTGTTAGTGTGTGTGTTTTGTTTCTTAAACTTTGTGATGTTTTGTATTTCTTTGCCCATATATCCACCTCAAGTTCCCTTCTATTATCTTTGATGGTAGGGGTTACTTGAGGACAAAAAGGATATATGGGCAAAGTTGGGTTCTTGTGTTTTCTGTTTCTTGTTTACCCCTTTTCTTAGGGGGTGTAGTGGTAGTTTTGGTGGTTTTATATGTTTTTTATTTGTTGTTTGGGCGTGCCTGGGGTATGCCCCTTGTAAACTTGTAAATTCTTTGTTTTTATTTTATGACTTACTTACCCAAAAAACAAAAAAAAAAAGAAAACCATAGCATGGGTAAAATATAAAACCCAAAAAAATATGTTCATAAGCCGCATACTTTCGAATGAGGACCATGAACACATCCAAACAGTAGCCCATATCGGAATCAAAACAAACCAGCCCACAAACAGGAGCTAATTCCGAACTTGAGAATTGAACCCTTAGATGATTTAGAATACCTTACATGAGGTCCTTAAGTTAAACTAATTTCGTTAAGTTACAATTACTCAGAAAATTCTCTTTCTTGGAGACAAAAAAAACTTAGCCTATGTTAAACTTGGCCACTTAAGCTAATGAAACAATTAGTGGCCTAAGCTAATTAGTTCCTACAACAAAATGAAGAAGGACGGTGAAGCACGGAGAAAGTTAGAGAGAAACATTGGGCTATTGCTTTTGGAAGAGAAAGTTAGAGAACGGAAGGAGAAATTGGAAGAATGTACAAGGGAATTCAAATTCAACCATTTGGACATTAGAATTGAACACTTGCATCATTTGGAAAAGCATAAATGTGGTTCTATGTTAAGCTAATACCGCTGTTCCATATTTACTTAGAAAATTCGCTTTTTTGGACGATAAGCAAGGGCAGTTTGAGTTAAACTTGGCCACTTAAGCTAATGAAACAATTAGTGTCCTCAGCTAATTAGTTCCTAGAAGAAATAGGGAAGGGTGGAGAAGGACGGAGAAAGTTGGATAGAAACATTCTTTTTCAAAAGTAGAAGAGAAAGTTAGAGAAAAGAAAGAGAAATAAGAAAAAAAAATCAAAGGGAATTCATATTCATCCTGTTCGACTTGAGAATTGAACACTCACTCAAGTGACCAAGAAAACCTTAAACGAGGTGCTTAAGTTCTAATATCGTTAAGAAAAAATTGCTCAGAAAATTCTCTTTCTTGGTGGCTAAGCAAGGTTAGTTGGAGTTAAACTTGGCCACTTAAGCTAATGAAACAATTAGTGGCACAGGCAAATTAGTTCGTTGAACAAAATAGAGAAGGATGTAGAATGACAGGGAAAGTTACGGAGAAACATTATTCTTGAGTGGTAGAAGAGAAAGTTTGGGGGAAAAAAAAAAGGAAAAAAGAAATAGGATGAAAATCGAAAGGAATTCAAATTCATCGTTTTGGACTTGAGAATTGAACACTTAGATGGTTTAGAAAACCTTAAATGAGGTGATTAAGTTCAACTAATGTCGTTAAGCTACAATTAATCAGAAAATTCTCTTTCTTGGCAGCCAAGTAAGCTTAGTTTGAGTTAAACTTGCCCACTTAAGCGAATGAAACAATTAGTGGCCTAATCCAATTAGTTCCTAGAACAAAATAGAGAAGGATGGAGAAAGTTACAGAGAAACATTATTCGTGAGGGCTAGAAGAGAAAGTTAGAGAAAAGATAATGAAATTGGAAGAGAATCAAAGGGAATACAAATTCATCATTTTGGACATGAGAATTGAATACTCAGATGATTTAGAAAACCTTAAATGAGGCGCTTAAGTTAAACTAATATCGTTGTGTTACAATTACTCATAAAATTCTCTTTCTTGGAGGCAAAACAAGCTTAGCCTGTGTTAAACTTAGCCACTTAAGCTAACGAAACGATTAGTGGCCTAAGGCAATTTGTTCCTACGACAAAATATATAAGGAAGGGGAAGGACGAAGAAAGTTTGAGGGAAACATTATTCTTGACGGGGAGAAAAGAAAGAGAGAAGTTAGAAGAAATTCGAACGGAATTCAAATTCACCTTTTTGGACTTGAGAATTGAACACTTGGGTGGCTTAAAATACCTTAAACGAGGTGCTTAAGTTAAACTAATATCGTCAATCTACAATTACTCAAAAAAATTCTCTTTCTTGAAAGCTAAGCAAAGATAGTTTGAGTTAAACATGGTCACTTAGGCTAATGAAACAATTAGTTGCCTAAGCTAATTATTCCTAGAAAAAATAGAGAAGGATGGAGAAAGTTAGGGAGAAACATTTTTCTTGAGAGCTGGAAGAGAAAGTTGGAGAACAGAAGGAGAAATAGGGAGAAAATCACAGAGAATTCAAATTCAACCTTTTGGACTTGAGAATTGAGCACTTTGGTCATTTGGAAAAGCTTAAATGAGGTTCTTATGTTAAACGAATATCGTTAAGCTACATTTACTTAGAAAATTCTCTTGTTGGAGGCTAAGTAAGGTTAGTTTGAGCTAAACTTGGCCACTTCAGCTAATGAAACAATTAGTCGCATAAGCTAATTCCTAGAACAAAATTGGGAAGGACGGAGAAAGTTACAGAGAAACATTATTCTTTAGAGCAAGAATAGAAAGTTAGCGAAAAAAAAGAAATAGGAAGAAAATCAAAATAAATTCAAATACATCGTTTTGGACTTGAGAATTCAACACTCAGATGATTTAGAAAACTTAAATGAGTGATTAAGTTAAACTAAAATATTAAGCTACAATTAGTGCGAAAATTCTCTTACTTGGAGGCTGAGCTAGGTTAGTTTTAGTTAAACTTTGCCACTTAAGCTAATGAAACAATTAGTGGTCCGAGCTAATTAGTTCCTACAACAAAATGGAGACGGAAGGTGAAGCACGGATAAAGTTAGAGAGTAACATTCGGCTTGTTTGGTTTGCTTTTTGAAGAGAAAGTTTGAGAACAGAAGGAGAAATCGGAAGAATGTAAAAGGGAATTCAAATTAAACCATTTGGACTTTAGAATTGAGCACTTATGTCATTTAGAAAAGATTAAATGAGGTGCTTGTATTAAACTAATACCGTTAACCTACATTTACTTAGAAAGTTTGCTTTCTTGGAGGCTAAGCAAGGTCAATTTGAGTTAAACTTGGCCACTTAAGCTAATAAACAATTACTGGCCTCAGCTAATTAGTTCGTAGAAGAAATAGTGAAGGATGGAGAAGGACGGAGACAGTTGGATAGAAACATTCTTCTTCAAAGGTAGAAAAGAAAGTTAGAGAAAAGAAAGAAGAATAAGAAAAAAAATCAAAGGGAATTCATATTCATCCTTTTGGTCTCGAGAATTGAACACTTAAGTGACTGAGAAAACCTTAAACGAGGTGCTTAAGTTAACCTAATATCGTTAAGCAACAATTACTCAGAAAATTATCTTTCTTGGTGGCTAAGCAAGGTTGGTTTGAGTTAAACTTTGCCACTTAAGCTAATGAAACAATTAGTGCCTAATCTTAATTAGTTCGTTTGATGAAAATAGAGAAGGATGTAGAAGGACGAAGAAAGTTACAGAGAAACATTATTCTTGAGTGCCAAAAGAGAACGTCTGAGGCAAAAAAAAAGAAAATGAAGAAAATAAAGAAAATCAAAGGGAATTTAAATTCATCATTTTCGACTGGAGAATTGAAACCGCAGATGATTTAGAAAACCTTAAATGAGGTGATTAGGTTCAACTAATATCGTTAAGTTACGATTAATCAGAAAATTCTCTTTCTTGGAGACTAAGCAAACTTAGTTTGAGTTAAACTTGGCCACTTAAGCTAATGAAACAATTAGTGGCCTAATCTAGTTAGTTCCTAGAACAAAATAGAGAAGGACGGAGAAAGTTACGGAGAAACATTATTCTTGAGAGCTAGACAAGAAAGTTAGAGAAAAGATGAAGAAATCGAAAGAAAATCAAAGGGAATGCAAATTCATCATTTCGGACTTGAGAATTTTTTTTTTGGGTGAATAAGACGTAAATAAAACAACAAAATATACAAGACTACAAGGGAATGCCCCAGGCCCTACAGCAGCTATACAGAGAACGAAACCAAACCCAAGATTAAGCGACCAAACTAGGCCAAGAAACCAAAAACCAAAACACTATGTTCAGAAACCATATCAAAAGAGGATAGGGAGATGGAACACAGTGGAGTAGAACAAAGAACAAACTAGAGTAAACAAACAGTCCAAAAGGCAGCAACAACACTGCCGAAAACACACCAAAGACCTAAGAACAAACAAAACAATGTGCATGAAGTATTCAGGCACTAGCCTTAAGGCAATCCAAACCCAGCACAATCTAACTGACAAAGTAATTGTAGCTAGGAAATAACAAAACATAGCATTATTCACCCAAAAAAAAAAACAAAACATAGCATAATCCCTAGTACATCCCACTAGGATAGGTAAAATAAAGCTGTAGAAACAGTAGCTATTGTTTAAGAAAGTAATGAAAAACAACTTTTGATCATTCTGATGTATCCAGAAGGCGCTTTCAGCAGCCATTCCTATAGACCAGATTCCCACATTTGAGGGTATAGACTTCACCGATGGCACCAACATCTCGGATTTGCAGTGTTTGGCAAAACATTGATGAGAAACACTATTCAAACAATGTAGAATTTCCTGCCAAACAAATAAGACAGAAACCAGAATCAATGGATTACAAACTGCCCAATAAAAATGGGTGATACACACTTTATATGATCTCACATCCCTCGGCCCACAATATAGGACCTCACCACACTCGGAAATTGCTTCCTTAACCTGCAAATAAAGAATTACTATATATATCCAGGTTAGCGCAAAAAACATGTATTGGCTATTTTCACTCAGCCCACATAACCATTTCAAAGTTGCTGCTATATTAGTGACTTTATGGCTCACCACACTCAACCCACAGATAGTCTAAAGCTCCATTAGGACATACCTACACAGATAACAGGAAATTAGATAAACACTCAGTTTCATGCTCTCTATCACTCAACACTCACATATAGGAACTGACATCACTCAGCAGCCCTTCCATTATTATGGAAATGGGGCTTCAAAATAGAGTTTGGGAGGTTCCACTGAGAAAGGAACCAGTTGTCACCTGTAGCAGTAGGAATATTGTTTGCAGACAACAACCTACCTCTCACCATGAGCACAATGGAGTTAATTATCACCTCTATAGGTTTACAAGCTTTATTAAAGATTCTGTTATTCCTTTCAATCCACACATGGTACACAGTACAAAGAAAAGTGAGTCTCATGATGACTGATTTCAGTGATTTACCTTTACTCTCTTAATTGACCAGTGTAATAGTCTCAGGCCAAGGTACATCATTCCATTGAACATTGCATTTACTTTGCATAGCACACCAGATTCTCTGGGTGAAAGTGCAATAAAAAAAGAGATGTGAATGGCTCTCATTAGAGTCTAAGCAAAAAGGACAAGTTAAACTCGAAGAGATGCCAAACAAATGGAGTCTATCACTAGTGTTCAACCTACCAAAGAAAGCCAACCAGACAATGAAACTGACTTTGGGAATAGTAAAAGGACCCCAGATCAGATTATTCAAGGGAACAGTGAACTGCTTATTTCTCCACAAGTTCCAAACAGATTTGATAGAGAATTGAAAACTTAGATGATTTAGAATACCTTAAATGAGGTCCTTAAGTTAAACTAATTTGTTAAGTTACAATTACTCAGAAAATTCTCTTTCTTGGAGACAAAAAAAGCTTAGCCTATGTTAAACTTGGCCACTTAAGCCAATGAAACAATTAGTGGCCTATGCTAATTAGTTCCTACAACAAAATGGAGAAGGAAGGTGAAGCATGGAGAAAGTTAGAGAGAAACATTGGGCTATTGCTTTTGGAAGAGAAAGTTAGAGAACGGAAGGAGAAATTGGAAAAATGTACAAGGGAATTCAAATTCAACCATTTGGACTTTAGAATTGAACACTTACATCATTTGGAAATGCATAAATGTGGTTCTATGTTAAGCTAATACCGCTGTTCTATATTTACTTAGAAAATTCGCTTTTTTGGACGATAAGCAAGGACAGTTTGAGTTAAACTTGGCCACTTAATGCTAATGAAACAATTAGTGTCCTCAGCTAATTAGTTCCTAGAAGAAATAGGGAAGGGTGGAGAAGGACGGAGAAAGTTGGATAGAAACATTCTTTTTCTAAAGTAGAAGAGAAAGTTAGAGAAAAGAAAGAGAAATAAGAAAAAAAAATCAAAGGGAATTCATATTCATCCTGTTCGACTTGAGAATTGAACACTCACTCAAGTGACCAAGAAAACCTTAAACGAGGTGCTTAAGTTCTAATATCGTTAAGAAAAAATTGCTCAGAAAATTCTCTTTCTTGGTGGCTAAGCAAGGTTAGTTGGAGTTAAACTTGGCCACTTAAGCTAATGAAACAATTAGTGGCGCAGGCAAATTAGTTCGTTGAACAAAATAGAGAAGGATGTAGACTGACAGGGAAAGTTACGGAGAAACATTATTCTTGAGTGGTAGAAGAGAAAGTTTGGGGGAAAAAAAAAAAGGAAAAAAGAAATAGGATGAAAATCGAAAGGAATTCAAATTCATCGTTTTGGACTTGAGAATTGAACACTTAGATGGTTTAGAAAACCTTAAATGAGGTGATTAAGTTCAACTAATGTCGTTAAGCTACAATTAATCAGAAAATTCTCTTTCTTGGCAGCCAAGTAAGCTTAGTTTGAGTTAAACTTGCCCACTTAAGCGAATGAAACAATTAGTGGCCTAATCCAATTAGTTCCTAGAACAAAATAGAGAAGGATGGAGAAAGTTACAGAGAAACATTATTCGTGAGGGCTAGAAGAGAAAGTTAGAGAAAAGATAATGAAATTGGAAGAGAATCAAAGGGAATACAAATTCATCATTTTGGACATGAGAATTGAATACTCAGATGATTTAGAAAACCTTAAATGAGGCGCTTAAGTTAAACTAATATCGTTGTGTTACAATTACTCATAAAATTCTCTTTCTTGGAGGCAAAACAAGCTTAGCCTGTGTTAAACTTAGCCACTTAAGCTAACGAAACGATTAGTGGCCTAAGGCAATTTGTTCCTACGACAAAATATATAAGGAAGGGGAAGGACGAAGAAAGTTTGAGGGAAACATTATTCTTGACGGGGAGAAAAGAAAGAGAAGTTAGAAGAAATTCGAACGGAATTCAAATTCACCTTTTTGGACTTGAGAATTGAACACTTGGGTGGCTCAAAATACCTTAAACGAGGTGCTTAAGTTAAACTAATATCGTCAATCTACAATTACTCAAAAAAATTCTCTTTCTTGAAAGCTAAGCAAAGATAGTTTGAGTTAAACATGGTCACTTAGGCTAATGAAACAATTAGTTGCCTAAGCTAATTATTCCTAGAAAAAATAAAGAAGGATGGAGAAAGTTAGGGAGAAACATTTTTCTTGAGAGCTGGAAGAGAAAGTTGGAGAACAAAAGGAGAAATAGGGAGAAAATCACAGAGAATTCAAATTCAACCTTTTGGACTTGAGAATTGAGCACTTTGGTCATTTGGAAAAGCTTAAATGAGGTTCTTATGTTAAACGAATATCGTTAAGCTACATTTACTTAGAAAATTCTCTTTGTTGGAGGCTAAGTAAGGTTAGTTTGAGCTAAACTTGGCCACTTCAGCTAATGAAACAATTAGTCGCATAAGCTAATTAGTTCCTAGAACAAAATTGGGAAGGACGGAGAAAGTTACAGAGAAACATTATTCTTTAGAGCAAGAATAGAAAGTTAGCGAAAAGAAAAAGAAATAGGAAGAAAATCAAAATAAATTCAAATACATCGTTTTGGACTTGAGAATTCAACACTCAGATGATTTAGAAAACCTTAAATGAGGTGATTAAGTTAAACTAAAATATTAAGCTACAATTAGTGCGAAAATTCTCTTACTTGGAGGCTGAGCTAGGTTAGTTTTAGTTAAACTTTGCCACTTAAGCTAATGAAACAATTAGTGGTCCGAGCTAATTAGTTCCTACAACAAAATGGAGACGGAAGGTGAAGCACGGATAAAGTTAGAGAGTAACATTCGGCTTGTTTGGTTTGCTTTTTGAAGAGAAAGTTTGAGAACAGAAGGAGAAATCGGAAGAATGTAAAAGGGAATTCAAATTAAACCATTTGGACTTTAGAATTGAGCACTTATGTCATTTAGAAAAGATTAAATGAGGTGCTTGTATTAAACTAATACCGTTAACCTACATTTACTTAGAAAGTTTGCTTTCTTGGAGGCTAAGCAAGGTCAATTTGAGTTAAACTTGGCCACTTAAGCTAATGAAACAATTACTGGCCTCAGCTAATTAGTTCGTAGAAGAAATAGTGAAGGATGGAGAAGGACGGAGACAGTTGGATAGAAACATTCTTCTTCAAAGGTAGAAAAGAAAGTTAGAGAAAAGAAAGAAGAATAAGAAAAAAAATCAAAGGGAATTCATATTCATCCTTTTGGTCTCGAGAATTGAACACTTAAGTGACTGAGAAAACCTTAAACGAGGTGCTTAAGTTAACCTAATATCGTTAAGCAACAATTACTCAGAAAATTATCTTTCTTGGTGGCTAAGCAAGGTTGGTTTGAGTTAAACTTTGCCACTTAAGCTAATGAAACAATTAGTGGCCTAATCTAATTAGTTCGTTGATGAAAATAGAGAAGGATGTAGAAGGACGAAGAAAGTTACAGAGAAACATTATTCTTGAGTGCCAAAAGAGAACGTCTGAGGCAAAAAAAAAGAAGAGAAATATGAAGAAAATCAAAGGGAATTTAAATTCATCATTTTCGACTGGAGAATTGAAACCGCAGATGATTTAGAAAACCTTAAATGAGGTGATTAGGTTCAACTAATATCGTTAAGTTACGATTAATCAGAAAATTCTCTTCTTGGAGACTAAGCAAACTTAGTTTGAGTTAAACTTGGCCACTTAAGCTAATGAAACAATTAGTGGCCTAATCTAGTTAGTTCCTAGAACAAAATAGAGAAGGACGGAGAAAGTTACGGAGAAACATTATTCTTGAGAGCTAGACAAGAAAGTTAGAGAAAAGATGAAGAAATCGAAAGAAAATCAAAGGGAATGCAAATTCATCATTTCGGACTTGAGAATTTTTTTTTTGGGTGAATAAGACGTAAATAAAACAACAAAATATACAAGACTACAAGGGAATGCCCCAGGCCCTACAGCAGCTATACAGAGAACGAAACCAAACCCAAGATTAAGCGACCAAACTAGGCCAAGAAACCAAAAACCAAAACACTATGTTCAGAAACCATATCAAAAGAGGATAGGGAGATGGAACACAGTGGAGTAGAACAAAGAACAAACTAGAGTAAACAAACAGTCCAAAAGGCAGCAACAACACTGCCGAAAACACACCAAAGACCTAAGAACAAACAAAACACAATGTGCATGAAGTATTCAGGCACTAGCCTTAAGGCAATCCAAACCCAGCACAATCTAACTGACAAAGTAATTGTAGCTAGGAAATAACAAAACATAGCATTATTCACCCAAAAAAAAAACAAAACATAGCATAATCCCTAGTACATCCCACTAGGATAGGTAAAATAAAGCTGTAGAAACAGTAGCTATTGTTTAAGAAAGTAATGAAAAACAACTTTTGATCATTCTGATGTATCCAGAAGGCGCTTTCAGCAGCCATTCCTATAGACCAGATTCCCACATTTGAGGGTATAGACTTCACCGATGGCACCAACATCTCGGATTTGCAGTGTTTGGCAAAACATTGATGAGAAACACTATTCAAAACAATGTAGAATTTCCTGCCAAACAAATAAGACAGAAACCAGAATCAATGGATTACAAACTGCCCAATAAAAATGGGTGATACACACTTTATATGATCTCACATCCTCGGCCCACAATATAGGACCTCACCACACTCGGAAATTGCTTCCTTAACCTGCAAATAAAGAATTACTATATATATCCAGGTTAGCGCAAAAAACATGTATTGGCTATTTTCACTCAGCCCACATAACCATTTCAAAGTTGCTGCTATATTAGTGACTTTATGGCTCACCACACTCAACCCACAGATAGTCTAAAGCTCCATTAGGACATACCTACACAGATAACAGGAAATTAGATAAACACTCAGTTCATGCTCTCTATCATCAACACTCACATATAGGAAACTGACATCACTCAGCAGCCCTTCCATTATTATGGAAATGGGGCTTCAAAATAGAGTTTGGGAGGTTCCACTGAGAAGGAACCAGTTGTCACCTGTAGCAGTAGGAATATTGTTTGCAGACAACAACCTACCTCTCACCATGAGCACAATGGAGTTAATTATCACCTCTATAGGTTTACAAGCTTATTAAAGATTCTGTTATTCCTTTCAATCCACACATGGTACACAGTACAAAGAAAAGTGAGTCTCATGATGACTGATTTCAGTGATTTACCTTTACTCTCTTAATGACCAGTGTAATAGTCTCAGGCCAAGGTACATCATTCCATTGAACATTGCATTTACTTTGCATAGCACACCAGATTCTCTGGGTGAAAGTGCAATAAAAAAAGAGATGTGAATGGCTCTCATTAGAGTCTAAGCAAAAAGGACAAGTTAAACTCGAAGAGATGCCAAACAAATGGAGTCTATCACTAGTGTTCAACCTACCAAAGAAAGCCAACCAGACAATGAAACTGACTTTGGGAATAGTAAAAGGACCCCAGATCAGATTATTCAAGGGAACAGTGAACTGCTTATTTCTCCACAAGTTCCAAACAGATTTGATAGAGAATTGAAAACTTAGATGATTTAGAATACCTTAAATGAGGTCCTTAAGTTAAACTAATTTCGTTAAGTTACAATTACTCAGAAAATTCTCTTTCTTGGAGACAAAAAAAGCTTAGCCTATGTTAAACTTGGCCACTTAAGCCAATGAAACAATTAGTGGCCTATGCTAATTAGTTCCTACAACAAAATGGAGAAGGAAGGTGAAGCATGGAGAAAGTTAGAGAGAAACATTGGGCTATTGCTTTGGAAGAGAAAGTAGAGAACGGAAGGAGAAATTGGAAAAAATGTACAAGGGAATTCAAATTCAACCATTTGGACTTTAGAATTGAACACTTACATCATTTGGAAATGCATAAATGTGGTTCTATGTTAAGCTAATACCGCTGTTCTATATTTACTTAGAAAATTCGCTTTTTTGGACGATAAGCAAGGACAGTTTGAGTTAAAACTTGGCCACTTAAGCTAATGAAACAATTAGTGTCCTCAGCTAATTAGTTCCTAGAAGAAATAGGGAAGGGTGGGAAGGACGGAGAAAGTTGGATAGAAACATTTTTTTCAAAGTAGAAGAGAAAGTTAGAGAAAAGAAAGAGAAATAAGAAAAAAAAAATCAAAGGGAATTCATATTCATCCTGTTCGACTTGAGAATTGAACACTCACTAAGTGACCAAGAAAACCTTAAACGAGGTGCTTAAGTTCTAATATCGTTAAGAAAAAATTTACTCAGAAAATTCTCTTTCTTGGTGGCTAAGCAAGGTTAGTTGGAGTTAAACTTGGCCATTAAGCTAATGAAACAATTAGTGGCACAGGCAAATTAGTTCGTTGAACAAAATAGAGAAGGATGTAGAACTGACGAGGAAAGTTACGGAGAAACATTATTCTTGAGTGGTAGAAGAGAAAGTTTGGGGGAAAAAAAAAAGGAAAAAGAAATAGGATGAAAATCGAAAGGAATTCAAATTCATCGTTTTGGAGTTGAGAATTGAACACTTAGATGGTTTAGAAAACCTTAAATGAGGTGATTAAGTTCAACTAATGTCGTTAAGCTACAATTAATCAGAAAATTCTCTTTCTTGGCAGCCAAGGAAGCTTAGTTTCAGTTAAACTTGCCCACTTAAGCGAATGAAACAATTAGTGGCCTAATCCAATTAGTTCCTAGAACAAAATAGAGAAGGATGGAGAAAGTTACAGAGAAACATTATTCGTGAGGGCTAGAAGAGAAAGTTAGAGAAAAGATAATGAAATTGGAAGAGAATCAAAGGGAATACAAATTCATCATTTTGGACATGAGAATTGAATACTCAGATGATTTAGAAAACCTTAAATGAGGTGCTTAAGTTAAACTAATATCGTTGTGTTACAATTACTCATAAAATTCTCTTTCTTGGAGGCAAAACAGCTTAGCCTGTGTTAAACTTAGCCACTTAAGCTAACGAAACGATTAGTGGCCTAAGGCAATTTGTTCCTACGACAAAATATATAAGGAAGGGGAAGGACGAAGAAAGTTTGAGGAACATTATTCTTGACGGGGAGAAAAGAAAGAGCAAGTTTAGAAGAAATTCGAACGAATTCAAATTCACCTTTTTGGACTTGAGAATTGAACACTTGGGTGGCTCAAAATACCTTAAACGAGGTGCTTAAGTTAAACTAATATCGTCAATCTACAATTACTCAAAAAATTCTCTTTCTTGAAAGCTAAGCAAAGATAGTTTGAGTTAAACATGGTCACTTAGGCTAATGAAACAATTAGTTTGCCTAAGCTAATTATTCCTAGAAAAAATAAGAAGGATGGAGAAAGTTAGGGAGAAACATTTTTCTTGAGAGCTGGAAGAGAAAGTTGGAGAACAAAAGGAGAAATAGGGAGAAAATCACAGAGAATTCAAATTCAACCTTTTGGACTTGAGAATTGAGCACTTTGGTCATTTGGAAAGCTTAAATGAGGTTCTTATGTTAAACGAATATCGTTAAGCTACATTTACTTAGAAAATTCTCTTTGTTGGAGGCTAAGTAAGGTTAGTTTGAGCTAAACTTGGCCACTTCAGCTAATGAAACAATTAGTCGCATAAGCTAATTAGTTCCTAGAACAAATTGGAAGGACGGAGAAAGTTACAGAGAACATTATTCTTTAGAGCAAGAATAGTTAGCGAAAAGAAAAGAAATAGGAAGAAAATCAAAATAAATTCAAATACATCGTTTTGGACTTGAGAATTCAACACTCAGATGATTTAGAAAACCTTAAATGAGGTGATTAAGTTTAAACTAAAATATTAAGCTACAATTAGTGCGAAATTCTCTTACTTGGAGCTGAGCTAGGTTAGTTTTAGTTAAACTTGCCACTTAAGCTAATGAAACAATTAGTGGTCCGAGCTAATTAGTTCCTACAACAAAATGGAGACGGAAGGTGAAGCACGGATAAAGTTAGAGAGTAACATTCGGCTTGTTTGGTTTGCTTTTTGAAGAGAAAGTTTGAGAACAGAAGGAGAAATCGGAAGAATGTAAAAGGGAATTCAAATTAAACCATTTGGACTTTAGAATTGAGCACTTATGTCATTTAGAAAAGATTAAATGAGGTGCTTGTATTAAACTAATACCGTTAACCTACATTTACTTAGAAAGTTTGCTTTCTTGGAGGCTAAGCAAGGTCAATTTGAGTTAAACTTGGCCACTTAAGCTAATGAAACAATTACTGGCCTCAGCTAATTAGTTCGTAGAAGAAATAGTGAAGGATGGAGAAGGACGGAGACAGTTGGATAGAAACATTCTTCTTCAAAGGTAGAAAAGAAAGTTAGAGAAAAGAAAGAAGAATAAGAAAAAAAATCAAAGGGAATTCATATTCATCCTTTTGGTCTCGAGAATTGAACACTTAAGTGACTGAGAAAACCTTAAACGAGGTGCTTAAGTTAACCTAATATCGTTAAGCAACAATTACTCAGAAAATTATCTTTCTTGGTGGCTAAGCAAGGTTGGTTTGAGTTAAACTTTGCCACTTAAGCTAATGAAACAATTAGTGGCCTAATCTAATTAGTTCGTTGATGAAAATAGAGAAGGATGTAGAAGGACGAAGAAAGTTACAGAGAAACATTATTCTTGAGTGCCAAAAGAGAACGTCTGAGGCAAAAAAAAAGAAGAGAAATATGAAGAAAATCAAAGGGAATTTAAATTCATCATTTTCGACTGGAGAATTGAAACCGCAGATGATTTAGAAAACCTTAAATGAGGTGATTAGGTTCAACTAATATCGTTAAGTTACGATTAATCAGAAAATTCTCTTTCTTGGAGACTAAGCAAACTTAGTTTGAGTTAAACTTGGCCACTTAAGCTAATGAAACAATTAGTGGCCTAATCTAGTTAGTTCCTAGAACAAAATAGAGAAGGACGGAGAAAGTTACGGAGAAACATTATTCTTGAGAGCTAGACAAGAAAGTTAGAGAAAAGATGAAGAAATCGAAAGAAAATCAAAGGGAATGCAAATTCATCATTTCGGACTTGAGAATTTTTTTTTTGGGTGAATAAGACGTAAATAAAACAACAAAATATACAAGACTACAAGGGAATGCCCCCCTACAGCAGCTATACAGAGAACGAAACCAAACCCAAGATTAAGCGACCAAACTAGGCCAAGAAACCAAAAACCAAAACACTATGTTCAGAAACCATATCAAAAGGATAGGGAGATGGAACACAGTGGAGTAGAACAAAGAACAAACTAGAGTAAACAAACAGTCCAAAAGGCAGCAACAACACTGCCGAAAACACACCAAAGACCTAAGAACAAACAAAACACAATGTGCATGAAGTATTCAGGCACTAGCCTTAAGGCAATCCAAACCCAGCACAATCTAACTGACAAAGTAATTGTAGCTAGGAAATAACAAAACATAGCATTATTCACCCAAAAAAAAAAACAAAACATAGCATAATCCCTAGTACATCCCACTAGGATAGGTAAAATAAAGCTGTAGAAACAGTAGCTATTGTTTAAGAAAGTAATGAAAAACAACTTTTGATCATTCTGATGTATCCAGAAGGCGCTTTCAGCAGCCATTCCTATAGACCAGATTCCCACATTTGAGGGTATAGACTTCACCGATGGCACCAACATCTCGGATTTGCAGTGTTTGGCAAAACATTGATGAGAAACACTATTCAAACAATGTAGAATTTCCTGCCAAACAAATAAGACAGAAACCAGAATCAATGGATTACAAACTGCCCAATAAAAATGGTGATACACACTTTATATGATCTCACATCCCTCGGCCCACAATAGGACCTCACCACACTCGGAAATTGCTTCCTTAACCTGCAAATAAAGAATTACTATATATATCCAGGTTAGCGCAAAAAACATGTATTGGCTATTTTCACTCAGCCCACATAACCATTTCAAAGTTGCTGCTATATTAGTGACTTTATGGCTCACCACACTCAACCCACAGATAGTCTAAAGCTCCATTAGGACATACCTACACAGATAACAGGAAATTAGATAAACACTCAGTTTCATGCTCTCTATCACTCAACACTCACATATAGGAACTGACATCACTCAGCAGCCTTCCATTATTATGGAAATGGGGCTTCAAAATAGAGTTTGGGAGGTTCCACTGAGAAAGGAACCAGTTGTCACCTGTAGCAGTAGGAATATTGTTTGCAGACACAACCTACCTCTCACCATGAGCACAATGGAGTTAATTATCACCTCTATAGGTTTACAAGCTTTATTAAAGATTCTGTTATTCCTTTCAATCCACACATGGTACACAGTACAAAGAAAAGTGAGTCTCATGATGACTGATTTCAGTGATTTACCTTACTCTCTTAATTGACCAGTGTAATAGTCTCAGGCCAAGGTACATCATTCCATTGAACATTGCATTTACTTTGCATAGCACACCAGATTCTCTGGGTGAAAGTGCAATAAAAAAAGAGATGTGAATGGCTCTCATTAGAGTCTAAGCAAAAAGGACAAGTTAAACTCGAAGAGATGCCAAACAAATGGAGTCTATCACTAGTGTTCAACCTACCAAAGAAAGCCAACCAGACAATGAAACTGACTTTGGGAATAGTAAAAGGACCCCAGATCAGATTATTCAAGGGAACAGTGAACTGCTTATTTCTCCACAAGTTCCAAACAGATTTGATAGAGAATTGAAAACTTAGATGATTTAGAATACCTTAAATGAGGTCCTTAAGTTAAACTAATTTCGTTAAGTTACAATTACTCAGAAAATTCTCTTTCTTGGAGACAAAAAAAGCTTAGCCTATGTTAAACTTGGCCACTTAAGCCAATGAAACAATTAGTGGCCTATGCTAATTAGTTCCTACAACAAAATGGAGAAGGAAGGTGAAGCATGGAGAAAGTTAGAGAGAAACATTGGGCTATTGCTTTTGGAAGAGAAAGTTAGAGAACGGAAGGAGAAATTGGAAAAATGTACAAGGGAATTCAAATTCAACCATTTGGACTTTAGAATTGAACACTTACATCATTTGGAAATGCATAAATGTGGTTCTATGTTAAGCTAATACCGCTGTTCTATATTTACTTAGAAAATTCGCTTTTTTGGACGATAAGCAAGGACAGTTTGAGTTAAACTTGGCCACTTAAGCTAATGAAACAATTAGTGTCCTCAGCTAATTAGTTCCTAGAAGAAATAGGGAAGGGTGGAGAAGGACGGAGAAAGTTGGATAGAAACATTCTTTTTCTAAAGTAGAAGAGAAAGTTAGAGAAAAGAAAGAGAAATAAGAAAAAAAAATCAAAGGGAATTCATATTCATCCTGTTCGACTTGAGAATTGAACACTCACTTAAGTGACCAAGAAAACCTTAAACGAGGTGCTTAAGTTCTAATATCGTTAAGAAACAATTACTCAGAAAATTCTCTTTCTTGGTGGCTAAGCAAGGTTAGTTGGAGTTAAACTTGGCCATTTAAGGTAATGAAACAATTAGTGGCACAGGCAAATTAGTTCGTTGAACAAAATAGAGAAGGATGTAGAATGACGAGGAAAGTTACGGAGAAACATTATTCTTGAGTGGTAGAAGAGAAAGTTTGGGGGAAAAAAAAAAGGAAAAAAGAAATAGGATGAAAATCGAAAGGAATTCAAATTCATCGTTTTGGAGTTGAGAATTGAACACTCAGATGATTTAGAAAACCTTAAATAAGGTGATTAAGTTCAACTAATGTCGTTAAGATACAATTAATCAGAAAATTCTCTTTCTTGGAAGCCAAGGAAGCTTAGTTTCAGTTAAACTTGAACACTTAAGCGAATGAAACAATTAGTGGCCTAATCCAATTAGTTCCTAGAACAAAATAAAGAAGGATGGAGAAAGTTACAGAGAAACATTATTCATGAGGGCTAGAAGAGAAAGTTAGAGAAAAGATAATGAAATTGGAAGAGAATCAAAGGGAATACAAATTCATCATTTTGGACTTGAGAATTGAATACTTAGATGATTTAGAAAACCTTAAATGAGGTGTTTAAGTTAAACTAATATCGTTGTGCTACCATTACTCATAAAATTCTCTTTCTTGGAGGCAAAACAAGCTTAGCCTGTGTTAAACTTAGCCACTTAAGCTAACGAAACAATTAGTGGCCTAAGGCAATTTGAAACGGGATGAAAATCGAAAGGAATTCAAATTTATCGTTTTGGACTTGAGAATTCAACACTTAGATGATTTAGAAAACCTTAAATGAGGTGATTAAGTTCAACTAATGTCGTTAAGCTGCAATTAATCAGAAAATTCTCTTTCTTGGAAGCCAAGTAAGCTTAGTTTTAGTTAAACTTGCCCACTTAAGCGAATGAAACAATTAGTGGCCTAATGCAATTAGTTCCTAGAACAAAATAAAGAAGGATGGAGAAAGTTACAGAGAAACATTATTCGTGAGGGCTAGAAGGGAAAGTTAGAGAAAAGATAATGAAATTGGAAGAGAATCAAAGGGAATACAAATTCATCATTTTGGACTTGAGAGTTGAATACTTAGATGATTTAGGAAACCTTAAATGAGGTGGTTAAGTCAAACTAATATCGTTGTGTTACAATTAGTCATAAAATTCTCTTTCTTGGCGGCAAAACACGCTTAGCCTGTGTTAAACTTGGCCACTTAAGCTAACTAAAGAATTAGTGGCCCAAGCCAATTTGTTCGAACGACAAAATAGATAAGGAAGGGGAAGGACGGAGAAAGTTTGAGGGAAACATTATTCTTGAGGGGGAGAACAGAAAGTTAGAGAAAAGAAAGAGAAGTTGGAAGAAATTCAAACGGAATTCAAATTCACCCTTTTGGACTTGAGAATTGAACACTTGGGTGGCTTAAAATACCTTAAACAAGGTGCTTAAGTTAAACTAATATCGTCAATCTACAATTACTCAGAAAAATTCTCTTTCTTGAAACCTAAGCAAAGACAGTTTGAGTTAAACATGACCACCTAGGGTAATGAAGCAATTAGTTGCCTAAGCTAATTATTCCTAGAAAAAAATAGAGAAGGATGGAGAAAGTTAGGGAGAAACATTTTTCTTAAGAGCTGGAAGACAAAAGTTAGAGAACAGAAGGAGAAATAGGGAGAAAATCAAAGTGAATTCAATTTCAACCTTTTGGACTTGAGAATTGAGCACTTTTTTCATTTGGAAAAGCTCAAACGAGGTTCTTATGTTGAACGAATATCGTTAAGCAACATTTACTCAGAAAATTCTCTTTGTTGAAGGCTTTGTAAGGTCAGTTTGAGTTAAACTTGGCCACTTCGGCTAATGAAACAACCGCATAAGCTAATTAGTTCCTAGAACAAAATTGAGAAGGACGGAGAAAGTTACAGAGAAACATTATTCTAGAGAGCAAGAACAGAAAGTTAGCGAAAAGAAAAAGAAATAGGAAGAAAATCAAAAGAAATTCAAATACATTGTTTCGGACTTGAGAATTCAACATTCAGATGATTTAGAAAACCTTAAATGAGGTGATTAAGTTAAACTAAAATATTAAGCTATAGTTAGTCCGAAAATTCTCTTTCTTGAAGGCTAAGCTAGGTTAGTGTTAGTTAAACTTGGTCACTTAAGCTAATGAAACAATTAGTGGTCCGAGCTAATTAGTTCCTACAACAAAATGGAGACGGAAGGTGAAGCACGGATAAAGTTAGAGAGTGCCATTCGGCTTGTTTGGTTTGCTTTTGGAAGAGAAAGTTTGAGAACAGATGGAGAAATCGGAAGAATGTAAAAGGGAATTCAAATTCAACCATTTAGACTTTAGAATTGAGAACTTATGTCATTTAGAAAAGATTAAATGAGGTGCTTGTATTAAACCAATACCATTAACCTACATTTACTTGGAAAGTTTGCTTTCTTGGAGGCTAAGCAAGGTCAGTTTGAGTTAAACTTGGCCACTTAAGCTAATGAAACAATTACTGGCCTCAGCTAATTAGTTCGTAGAAGAAATAGAGAATGATGGAGAAGGACGGAGAAAGTTGGATAGAAACATTCTTCTTCAAGGATAGAAAAGAAAGTTAGAGAAAAGAAAGAAAAATAAGAAAAAAATCAAAGGGAATTCATATTCATCGTTTTGGTCTCGAGAATTGAACACTTAAGTGACAAAGAAAACCTTAAACGACGTGCGTAAGTTCACCTAATATCGTTAAGCAACAATTACTGAGAAAATTCTCTTTTTTGGTGGCTATGCAAGGTTGGTTTTAGTTAAACTTGGCCACTTATGCTAATGAAACAATTAGTGGCCTAATCTAATTAGTTCGTTGATGAAAATAGGGAAGGATGTAGAAGGACGAAGAAAGTTACAGAGAAACATTATTCTTGAGTGCCAGAAAAGAACGTTTGAGGGGAAAAAAAAAAAAGAGAAATATGAATAAAATCAAAAGGAATTTAAATTCATCGTTTTCAACTTAAGAATTGAACCCTTAGATGATTTAGAAAACCTTAAATGAGGTGATCAGGTTCAACTAATATCGTGAAGTTACAATTAATCGGAAAATTCTCTTTCTTGGAGACTAAGCAAACTTAGTTTGAGTTAAACTTGGCCAATTAAGCTAATGAAACAATTAGTGGACTAATCTAGTTAGTTCCTAGAACAAAATAGAGAAGGACGGAGAAAGTTACAGAGCAACATTATTCTTGAGAGCTAGAAGAGAAAGTTAGAGAAAAGATGAAGAAATCAAAAGAAAATCAAAGGGAATACAAATTCATCGTTTCGGACTTGAGAATTGAACCCTTAGATGACTGAGAATACCTTAAACGAGGTCCTTAAGTTAAACTAATTTCGTTAAGTTACAATTACTCATAAAATTCTCTTTCTTGGAGACAAAAAAAGGTTAGCCTATGTTAAACTTGGTCATGAAACAATTCGGGGGCTAAGCTAATTAGTTTCTACAACAAAATGGAGAAGGAAGGTGAAGCACGGAGAAAGTTAGAGAGAAACATTGGGCTATTGCTTTTGGAAGAGAAAGTTAGAGAACGGAAGGAGAAATTGGAAGAATGTACAAGGGAATTCAAATTCAACCATTTGGACATTAGAATTGAACACTTACATCATTTGGAAAAGCATAAATGTGGTGCTTATGTTAAGCTAATACCGCTGTTCTATATTTACTTAGAAAATTCGCTTTTTTGGAGGATAAGCAAGGTCAGTTTGAGTTAAACTTGGCCACTTTGTGAGGGTTTGTTGTGTTTTACAAGTTTTGTGGTTCTTATTTGTATCTTTGCCCATATATCCACCCCAAGTTTCCATCTATTATCTCTGATGGTAGGGGTTACTTGGGGACAAAAAGGATATATGGACAAAGTTGGGTTATTTTGTTGTTTTGGTGTTCTTGTGTATCGCCCCTCTTTCTTAGGGGGGTGAAGTGGTAGCTTCTGTTGGGTTTGTATTTGGTTTGTTTATTATTTGTTGTTGGGCGTGCCTGGGGTATGCCCCTTGTAAACTTGTAAATTTCATTGTCTTTATTTTATGACTTACTTACCCAAAAAAAAAAAAAAAACTTGGCCACTTAAGCTAATGAAACAATTAGTGTCCTCAGCTAATTAGTTCCTAGAAGAAATAGGGAAGGATGGAGAAGGACAGAGAAAGTTTGATAGAAACATTCTTTTTCAAAGGTAGAAGAGAAAGTTAGAGAAAGGGAAGAGAAATAAGAAAAAAAATCAAGGGGAATTCATATTCATCCTGTTCGACTTGAGAATTGAACACTCACTCAAGTGACCAAGAAAACCTTAAACAAGGTGCTTAAGTTCTAATATCATTAAGCAACAATTACTTAGAAAATTCTCTTTCTTGGTGGGCTAAGCAAAGTTAGTTGGAGTTAAACTTCGCCACTTAAGCTAATGAAACAATTAGTGGCACAGGCAAATTAGTTCGTTGAACAAAATAGAGAAGGATGTAGAATGATGGGGAAAGTTACGGAGAAACATTATTCTTGGGTGGTAGAAGAAAAAGTTTGTGGGAAAAAAAAAACGAAAAAAGAAACAGGATGAAAATCGAAAGGAATTCAAATTCATCGTTTTGGGCTTGAGAATTCAACACTTAGATGATTTAGAAAACCTTAAATGAGGTGATTAAGTTCAACTAATGTCGTTAAGCTACAATTAATCAGAAAATTCTCTTTCTTGGAAGCCAAGTAAGCTTAGTTTGAGTTAAACTTGCCCACTTAAGCGAATGAAACAATTAAACTAATATCGTTGTGTTACAATTAGTCGTAAAATTCTCTTTCTTGGAGGCAAAACACGCTTAGCCTGTGTTAAACTTGGCCACTTAAGCTAACGAAACAATTAGTGGCCTAAGGCAATTTGTTCCTACGACAAAATAGTTAAGGAAGGGGAAGGACGGAGAAAGTTTGAGGGAAACATTATTCTTGAGGGGGAGAACAAAAAGTTAGAGAAAAGAAAGAGAAGTTGGAAGAAATTCAAACGGAATTCAAATTCAACTTTTTGGACTTGAGAATTGAACACTTGGGTGGCTGAAAATACCTTAAACGAGGTGCTTAAGTTAAACTAATATCCTCGGGGATTAGGTTGAGAGCTTCTCTCTCTAGAATCTAGAGAGAGAAAGCTTCCTCCGTTGTTACCCATGGAGTTTCTTTGATGTTCCTTATCAGATTCTTTGTCTGGTTTGGTAAGAGAGTGATTTAGAGACTGATCTGAATTTCAGGCCAGTTCTATTGATTAAGTTGTGCTTTGATTTGTCTTTTTTATTAAAGCAAGTCGTGTTTATTTCGGTTTCATGGAGGTCCGACGTGTCAGTCTCACTCCGGCTATTCTTATGGCTGGTTTGGGGTGCTGCCCAAAGCTTGGTGTTAAGCTAAGGTGACCTGTGGGTGTTTATGCCGTTGCATCATGTTCTGGGTTGGGTTACCACCAGTGTGGTCGTCAATGGTTCGGCTCGGTGGGATGGCTCACAGTTCAGCAAGGCTGAGCTCCATTTGGTTCCCTGCTTGTCGTCTGCGGTTTGGGTTGCCAGAGGTGTTGGGTCTTCCATGTCCGTGCTTCGAAGATCGCTTCTGCCATGGCAAGCTTGCTGCCGGTTTTTTTTTTTTTTTGGTTGTGGTGGTGCCATGGCTGTTTTACTTTGAAGTTTGGGTATGTTGGTGCCGCTGGTGGTGTTGTGTCGCCGGTGGTACTGGGTTCTATTATAGCTTCATGCCTCATCAATGGCAGCAAGGTCCTCCGGTGTTATAGTGCTCTGGTTGTGGGAATCCAGAGTTCATCAGAGTTCATTGGCGTTTCTGGCTGTCGGTGTGATGTTGTTTGCTTCGGCTAGTGTGTTTTGCTCAGACCGTGAGCTGGTCGGTTTTTTTTTTTGACGGCCATGGTGAATTTTTTTGTCCTCTGGGGTGGAGCGTGTATGTACTTTCGGCCATTCGCGTCTGGTAGGTGCGTGCTGTTCTGCCCACGACGCTAGGTGTATTGCGTACACTAGGCGTGTTGTAGCTATATGTTGCAGATACACGGGGAAGACAAAAAGTGGTTGACGGGTATGGGACAAGCCGCACGTGGGACAGTTTTTGATATTTTCCAGCCCACGCAAGTTCATGTGTATAGCTGGATGCACATGGGTGCATAGTGGGCCCGTGTGTTATTGTTTTGAATTTTGACTCAGGACTTTATGGTGGGGCCCCTTTGGACTTTATGGTTATATTATAAAATGGGTTTACCGTATTGTGCTTTTTATGCCTAGCTTATTTGGGCAGTGGGAATACAGCTGCTAATCAATATAGTTGCTGTAGGGACTGTCATCTAATCACGTGGGTGTATGCCTTAGTGGTTACTTATGGAGCATCGTGGGTGGATAGTGGGCCCACGGTTTGGTTAAACTAGTTTGCTTTTAGTAGTTGGGATGTTTTATATGCATTTTTGTTATTCATGCATATTTGGTTTGTAGCACGTGAGTAGGGCCGATTTTTTTGTTGGTCCCACTTATTGATAATTTGTTTTGGTGGGTTTCTACCATTTCTGTACAATTGTCCATATATCATCTCCAAGTACCTATCTATTATTTTTGGATGGTAGAAGGTACTTGGGGATTAAAATGATATATGGACAATTTTTGTTTATTATTGTTACGATGGTGACTCGACTATTTTGGGTGTATTTTTTTCTTAATTAGTTACTTTTTATATTTTTTATTAGTTGTACCCTTGTGTTGGGTTTGTGTTTTCATTGTATTACCTGGGTATGCCCTTTGTAAACATGTAAGTTTTTTGTCTTTAATTTATGACTTACCCACCCAAAAAAAAAAAAAAAAAAAAAAAAAACCAATATCTCAATCCACAATTACTCAGAAAAATTCTCTTTCTTGAAATCTAAGCAAAGATAGTTTGAGTTAAACATGGCCACTTAGGCTAATGAAGCAATTAGTTGCCTAAGCTGATTATTCCTAGAAAAAAATAGAGAAGGATGGAGATAGTTAGGGAGAAACATTTTTCTTGAGAGCTGGAAGACAAAAGTTAGAGAACAGAAGGAGAAATAGGAAGAAAATCAAAGGGAATTCAAATTCAACCTTTTGGACTTGAGAATATAGCACTTTTTTCATTTGGAAAAGCTTAAATGAGGTTCTTATGTTAAACGAATATCGTCAAGCTAAATTCACTCAGAAAATTCTCCTTGTTGGAGGCTAAGTAAGGTCAGTTTGAGTTAAACTTGGCCACTTTAGCTAATGAAACAATTAGTCGCATAAGCTAATTAGTTCCTAGAACAAAATTGAGAAGGACGGAGACAATTACAGAGAAACATTATTCTTGAGAGCAAGAACAGAAAGTTAGCGAAATGAAAAAGAAATAGGAAGAAAATCAAAAGAAATTCAAATACATAATTTCGGACTTGAGAATTCAACATTCAGATGATTTAGAAAACCTTAAATGAGGTGATTAAGTTAAACTAAAATATTAAGCTACAGTTAGTCCGAAAATTCTCTTTCTTGGAGGCTAAGCTAGGTTAGTGTTAGTTAAACTTGGCCACTTAAGCTAATGAAACAATTAGTGGTCCGAGCTAATTAGTTCCTACAACAAAATGGAGACGGAAGGTGAAGCACGGATAAAGTTAGAGAGTGACATTCGGCTTGTTTGGTTTGCTTTTGGAAGAGAAAGTTTGAGAACAGAAGGAGAAATCGGAAGAATGTAAAAGGGAATTCAAATTCAATCATTTAGACTTTAGAATTGAGAACTTATGTCATTTAGAAAAGATTAAATGAGGTGCTTGTATTAAACCAATACCGTTAACCTACATTTACTTAGAAAGTTCGCTTTCTTGGAGGCTAAGCAAGGTCAGTTTGAGTTAAACTTGGCCACTTAAGCTAATGAAACAATTACTGGCCTCACTCAGCTAATTAGTTTGTAGAAGAAATAGAGAAGGATGGAGAAAGACGGAGAATGTTGGATAGAAACATTCTTCTTCAAGGGTAGAAAAGAAAGTTAGAGAAAAGAAACAAAAATAAGAAAAAAATCAAAGGAAATTCATATTCATCATTTTGGTCTCAAGAATTGAACACTTAAGTGACTAAGAAAACCTTAAACGATGTGCGTAAGTTCACCTAATATCGTTAAGCAACAATTACTGAGAAAATTCTCTTTCTTGGTGGCTAAGCAAGGTTGGTTTGAGTTAAACTTGGCTACTTAAGCTAATAAAACAATTAGTGGCCTAATCTAATTAGTTCGTTGATGAAAATAGAGATGGATGTAGAAGGACGAAGAAAGTTACAGAGAAACATTATTCTTGAGTGCCAGAAAAGAACGTTTGAGGGGAAAAAAAAAAAAGGAAATAGGAATAAAATCAAAAGGAATTTAAATTCATCGTTTTCGACTTGAGAATTGAACCCTTAGATGATTTAGAAAACCTTAAATGAGGTGATCAGGTTCAACTAATATCGTTAAGTTACAATTAATCGGAAAATTCTCTTTCTTGGAGACTAAGCAAACTTAGTTTGAGTTAAACTTGGCCACTTATGCTAATGAAACAATTAGTGGCCTAATCTAGTTAGTTCCTAGAACAAAATAGAGATGGACAGAGAAAGTTACAGAGAAACATTATTCTTGAGAGCTAGAAGAGAAAGTTAGAGAAAAGATGAAGAAATCGAAAGAAAATCAAAGGGAATACAAATTCATCGTTTCGGACTTGAGAATTGAACCCTTAGATGATTTAGCATACCTTAAACGAGGTCCTTAAGTTAAACTAATTTCGTTAAGTTACAATTGCTCAGAAAATTCTCTTTCTTGGAGACAAAAAAAGGTTAGCCTATGTTAAACTTGGTCACTTAAGCTAATGAAACAATTCGGGGGCTAAGCTAATTAGTTTCTACAACAAAATGGAGAAGGAAGGTGAAGCACGGAGAAAGTTAGAGAGAAACATTGGGCTATTGCTTTTGGAAGAGAAAGTTAGAGAACGGAAGGAGAAATTGGAAGAATGTACAAGGGAATTCAAATTCAACCATTTGGACATTAGAATTGAACACTTACATCATTTGGAAAAGCATAAATGTGGTGCTTATGTTAAGCTAATACCGCTGTTCTATATGTACTTAGAAAATTTGCTTTTTTGGAGGATAAGCAAGGTCAATTTGAGTTAAACTTGGCCACTTAAGCTAATGAAACAATTAGTGTCCTCAGCTAATTATTTCCTAGAAGAAATAGGGAAGGATGGAGAAGGACGGAGAAAGTTGGATAGAAACATTCTTTTTCGAAGGTAGAAGAGAAAGTTAGAGAAAAGGAAGAGAAATAAGGAAAAAAATCAAACGGAATTCATATTCATCCTGTTCAACTTGAGAATTGAACACTCACTCAAGTGACCAAGAAAACCTTAAACGAGGTGCTTAAGTTCTAATATCGTTAAGCAACAATTACTCAGAAAATTCTCTTTCTCGGTGGCTAAGCAAGGTTAGTTGGAGTTAAACTTGGCCACTTTAGCTAATGAAACAATTAGTGGCACAGGCAAATTAGTTCGTTGAACAAAATAGAGAACGATGTAGAATGACGTGGAAAGTTACGGAGAAACATTATTCTTGGGTGGTAGAAGAGAAAGTTTAAGGGAAAAAAAAAGGGAAAAATGAAACAGGATGAAAATCGAAAGGAATTCAAATTCATCGTTTTGGACTTGAGAATTCAACACTCCGATGATTTAGAAAACCTTAAATGAGGTGATTAAGTTCAACTAATGTCGTTAAGCTACAATTAATAGGAAAATTCTCTTTCTTGGAAGCCAAGTAAGCTTAGTTTGAGTTAAACTTGCCCACTTAAGCGAATGAAACAATTAGTGGCCTAATCCAATTAGTTCCTAGAACAAAATAAAGAAGGATGGAGAAAGTTACAGAGAAACATTATTCGTGAGGGCTAGAAGAGAAAGTTAGAGAAAAGATAATGAAATTGGAAGAGAATCAAAGGGAATACAAATTCATCATTTTGGACTTGAGAGTTGAATACTTAGATGATTTAGAAAACCTTAGGGAAGGATGGAGAAGGACGGAGAAAGTTGGATAGAAACATTCTTTTTCAAATGTAGAAGAGAAAGTTAGAGAAAAGAAAGAGAAATAAGAAAAAAATCAAAGGGAATTCATATTCATCCTGTTCGACTTGAGAATTGCACACTCACTCAAGTGACTTAGAAAACCTTAAAAGAGGTGCTTAAGTTCTAATATCGTTAAGCAACAATTACTCAGAAAATTCTCTTTCTTGGTGGCTAAGCAAGTTTTTTTTTTTTTTTTTTGGGTGAATAAGACATATGATAAAAAAAAAAACAGAGAACTACACAACTACTAGGGGCATACCCCAGGACCTAAGAGAAAACTATACAAGATCGAAGGAGAAACCCGAAAACACCAGCCCAACTAAAACAAGGATGAAAAACGGCTACCAAGAATAAAAGAAGGAAGAAAAAACATTACATGAAAGAAAATAAACCCAAAAGGATATGTGCATAAGCCGCATACATGCAAATGAGGTCCATGAACACATCCAAGCGATAGCCCAAAGCTGAATCAAAGAACCAGTCCACACACACGACACAACTAGTAGCAAACACAGATCTAAAAACCATGCACATCCTGCACGGATAGGCCAAAAAGATAACATCACATCAAAACCGTGTAACATCCAAACACAGAAATTCAACACAAGAATATAAATTAAAAAAAGACAAGTGTCCACAAAGGCGTTACAAGCAGCCATCAACACAAACCAGTAACCTCTAGCACGCGAGCTGCCAAACAACTTAGTGCCAACAAACCAGCAGCCACCAAGAGAGGTATAGATGTTCCTCTCCATGCAACCCCAGCAGTGCTTAAACATTGTAGTAAACCCAAAATCCGAAGTGCCAGGAGCCTTCGAATCAACAAAGCTGCAGTCCCCAAATACTTGACACCACTGCCGACCCATGCAACCCAAGACCTTCTCATACGTTATAGTAGACCCTGTAAGAACAGCCGTGAGTAAGTACCTCTAGCAAATAAGATACAATCTACTCGAATTTAATACAGAAACAGTGCCCTCAATATAGGATCTCACTCCACTCGACCCACAATTTAGGGGCTCACACCACTCAACTTGTGCCTCCTTACCCTGCAGATAAAGAAATACAATATATATTAACATTAGCAAAAAATATGGTTGCTGAATACACTCAACCCACATGTGAAGTGAATAATTTATAACTCCTCTCATCACTCAACCCTCAATTACATAGATGAATCCACAATGAACTCTGAACAAACCCTGCACAAAAACCAAACCATTAAGCAAAACACTCTATATTGCTCACCAACACTCAACCCACATATAGGGAACTCACATCACTCAGCAGCCCTCCCATATCTGATAATATGGGGCTTCAATATTGTTGTTGGTAGATTCCATTGGTCAAGAAACCAGCCGTCACCAGCAGATCTAGGCAAATTCTTAATGGACAGCATTCTATTTCTCACCATTTGGATTACGGATTTAATAACCACCTCTTCAGGCTTAAATTCTTTGTTAAAAACACAGTTATTTCTCTCAATCCAGATGTGGTAAACAGAACACAAGAAAGCATTGCTAAGAATATTAGCCCTCAGAGATTTACCCTTGGCCTCCTTCGTAGCATATGTAACAATATCAGGCCAATCTAAAACAGGCCACTTTATGTTGCATTTGACTTCAATAGCACCCCAAACTCTATTGGTAAAAATGCACTTAAAAAAGAGATGGGAATGACTTTCCCCAGGGTCAAGGCAGAATGGGCATTGTGAATGAGGAGCTAAACCAAACAGAAGTAACCTATCACCAGTATACAGTCTGTTATGAATAGCTATCCAGACAATGAAACTGACTTTAGGAATCCTATGAGGGCCCCAAAGGAGTTTATGCCAATCCACTCTACCAAAACTGTCTCCAATGATTCCAAGCTGAGTGAATGGAAAACTGACCATCAGTAGTAAGTTTCCAGATAACTTGGTCACACTTTGATGGGTTAGGATTGCAGCATTCAGGAATTGATGAGATCAACTCCTGAATTTCCCAAGAATTAGGAATAGGCCACTTCCAAGAATGACCATCGATGATTTGACTAACTTTGGCCTCACTATTGAGGCAAGAATCATACATTATTCTGTCCCCAAACTTATTCCATAGAGGACCAAGTGGGTGCCAATTGTCATACCAAAGGAAGGTAGAATCTCCACAACCAATTTTGTGATTGATTAGAGGAGACACCCAGTCCCTAAGAGATAATATTTTCCTCCAAACCCAGGAAGGGTCAGGGGGGATTTTGACTTTCCAAAAACTTCTACCCTTGAGTAAATAGGATTTAACCCACTGGCACCACATAGACTTCTCACCACCAGAAAAAGGGAACCAGACATGCTTTGCTATAGCAGCTCTATTCCAGATATCAAGAGACTTAAACCCAAGACCCCCCTCATTTTTAGGAGCACACACAGAATCCCAAGCAATCTTGGCACTATGAGTTTTGAGCTCACTGCCAGACCAGAGGAAAGCTCTAAGAATACTTTCAATCTCCCTGATAACCTTCTTAGGGAGGATAAACAAGGAAGACCAGTAAACTTGCATGGAAAAAAGAATGGATTGGATTAGCTGGCTCCTCCCCGCATACGACAAAGCTTTGTTGGTCCAATTCTTCACTCTTTTGGTGATCCTATCAATGAGAGGGGCACAATCAGTGGCCCTCAATTTGGTAGTGATAAGGGGGACACCAAGATATTTAACAGGGAGTGTGCCCTCTTTGAATTTAGCAATACCAAGAATAGAAGTACGTAACCCCATCTCACAACCAGAAAAGTAGATGTTACTCTTGCTGGGATTAAGGGTAAGGCCCGAGAGGTTAGAAAATTCCTCAAGGCCTTCCATAATAAGTTTAACAGTAGGCACATCACCTTTGCTAAAAACCATGAGATCATCAGCAAAACAAAGATTTATAATCTTAGTCTTCTCACATCTCCAGTGGAACTTAAACAACGGTTGCATAGACTTCTTAGCCAAAATTTTAGCAAGAATTTCCATAGCTAAAACAAATAAATAAGGGGACAGAGGATCACCTTGTCGCAAACGTCTAGCCCCTTTGAAGTAGCCATGGAGACTCCCGTCGATGCAAATAGAAAAAGAGGGACTAGTGATGCAGGCCTGGATCCAAGAAACCATGACAGGGGGAAAGGCTATCGCCTTAAGAATATCGATAATAAATTCCCATCTCACACTATCATAGGCTTTCATGATATCCACTTTCATGGCACACTTCGGGGTAGGGGACTTCCTATGGTACCCTGTCATAAGCTCTTGAGATAGGAAAATATTGTCAGATATTCCCCTACCTTGAACAAAAGCTGACTGAACGGGATCAACAAGATCAGGGAGAACAGTTTTAATCCTGTTAGCAATGATCTTGGCAATGCATTTGTAAATAGTATTACAGCAAGAAATGGGTCTAAAGTCACCCACTTTAACAGGATTGGGGACCTTAGGGATGAGAGCAATAATGATACTATTGACTTCGGATAGAAGCTTACTAGACTCAAAAAAGGTTCTAACAGCTTGAGTGACCTCTCTCCCCACAATATTCCAGGAACTTTTGAAAAAACCAGCAGAGAAGCCATCAGGGCCAGGGGCCTTATTGGCTTTAAGAAACCAAAAAGTGTCCTTAATCTCTTTATCAGTCACAGGGCTAGCAAGCAATAGCGATTGGTCAGAAGATATTTTAGACTTAACAAGAGACTGGATTCTATCATACCCATTATAATGGTCATCAATAGGAGTACCAAATAAACCAGAGAAAAAATCTGTAAAAGCATTGTGAATGTCCTTAGGTTTTGAAGATTTTTGGCCATCCATCATCTCCAAGTTTAAGATTTTACCCCTATTGATGTTACCCTTAATGGTTTTGAAGAAAAACCTGCTATTGCTATCACCCTGACTAAACCACTTGACTCTAGATTTCTGGTGAGCCAGACTCTCCTCAACAGCTAGAAGATCAACATGCTGTTTATAAATGGTTCTCTCAAGTTTTTGCAAAGAAACATTACTAGGATCCTTGTCCAACTTACACTGAGCAGAGAGGAGCTCAGACCTAGAAGTGTGGACTCTAGTAGTAATGTCACTAAAGTCTTTCTTATTCAAAGCCTTTAGTGCTGGTTTCAGATTTTTCAATTTCTAACACACTCTAAACATAGGGACACCTTGAATGTACTGGTTCCAAATTGTAGAAACCACAGAGCAAAAATCTTTATGGTCAACCCAAAAGTCAAAATATTTAAAAGGTTTCTTAAAAGAAGTCACCTTATCAGAGATATGTATCACAGCAGAGGAGTGATCAGATATGCCAGAAGGAAGAAAGGTAGCAGATGAGGCAGGGAATGCATCAAGCCAAGCCTCATTTACCAGCACTCTATCAATCTTGGAAGCAATATAATCCCCACTAGTTCTCTTGTTTTCCCAAGTGAATTGGCAACCTCCATAGGAGAGATCAACCAGCTCAGCTTGCAAATATATGGGAATTGAACAGCAAGAACAGAAAGTTAGCGAGAAGAAAAAGAAATAGGAAGAAAATCAAAAGAAATTCAAATACATCGTTTTGGACTTGAGAATTCAACACTCAAATGATTTAGAAAACCTTAAATGAGGTGATTAAGTTAAACTAAAATATTAAGCTACAATTAGTCTGAAAATTCTCTTTCTTGGAGGCTAAGCTAGGTTAGTGTTAGTTAAACTTGGCCACTTAAGCTAATGAAACAATTAGTGGTCCGAGCTAATTAGTTCCTACAAGAAAATGGAGACGGAAGGTGAAGCACGGATAAAGTTAGAGAGTAACATTCGGCTTGTCTGGTTTGCTTTTGGAAGAGAAAGTTTGAGAACAGACGGAGAAATCGGAAGAATGTAAAAGGGAATTCAAATTCAACCATTTGGACTTTAGAATAGAGCACTTATGTCATTTAGAAAAGATTAAATGAGGTGCTTGTATTAAACTAATACCGTTAACCTACATTTACTTAGAAAGTTCGCTTTCTTGGAGGCTAAGCAAGGTCAGTTTGAGTTAAACTTGGCAACTTAAGCTAATGAAACAATTACTGGCCTCAGTTAATTAGTCCGTAGAAGAAATAGAGAAGGATGGAGAAGGACGGAGAAAGTTGGAAAGAAACATTCTTCTTCAAAGGTAGAAAAGAAAGTTAGAGAAAAGAAAGAAAAATAAGAAAAAAATCAAAGGGAATTTGCATTCATCCTTTTGGTCACGAGAACTGAACACTTAAGTGACTAAGAAAACCTTAAACGAGGTGCTTAAGTTAACCTAATATCGTTAAGCAACAATTATTCAGAAAATTCTCTTTCTTGGTGGCTAAGCAAGGTTGGTTTGAGTTAAACTTGGCCACTTAAGCTAATGAAACAATTAGTGGCCTAATCTAATTAGTTTGTTGATGAAAATAGAGATGGATGTAGAAGGACGAAGAAAGTTACAGAGAAACATTATTCTCAAGTGCAAAAAGAGAACGTTTGAGGGAAAAAAAAAAGAGAAATATGAATAAAATCAAAGGGAATTTAAATTCATTATTTTCAACTTGAGAATTGAACCCTTAGATGATTTAAAAAACCTTAAATGAGGTGATCAGGTTCAACTAATATCGTTAAGTTACAATTAATAAGAAAATTCTCTTTCTTGGAGACTAAGCAGACTTAGTTTGAGTTAAACTTGGCCACTTAAGTTAATGAAACAATTAGTGGCCAAAGCTAGTTAGTTCCTAGAACAAAATAGAGAAGGACGGAGAAAGTTACAGAGAAACATTATTCTTGAGAGCTAGAAGAGAAAGTTAGAGAAAAGATGAAGAAATCGAAAGAAAATCAAAGGGAATACAAATTCATTGTTTCGGACTTGAGAATTGAACCCTTGGATGATTTAGAATACCTTAAATGAGGTCCTTAAGTTAAACTAATTTCGTTAAGTTACAATTACTTAGAAAATTCTCTTTCTTGGAGACAAAAAAAGCTTAGCCTATGTTAAACTTGGCCACTTAAGCTAATGAACCAATTAGTGGCCTTAGCTAATTAGTTCCTACAACAAAATGGAGAAGGAAGGTGGAGCACGGAGAAAGTTAGAGAGAAACATTGGGCTATAGCTTTTGGAAGAGAAAGTTCGAGAACGGAAGAAGAAATTGGAAGAATGTACAAGGGAATTCAAATTCAACCATTTGGATTTTAGAGTTGAACACTTACATCATTTTGAAAATCATAAATGTGATGCTTATGTTAAGCTAATAACGCAGTTCTATATTTACTAAGAAAATTCGCTTTTTTGGAGGATCAGCAAGGTTAATTCGAGTTAAACCTGGCCACTTCAGCTAATGAAACAATTAGTGTCCTCAGCTAATTAGTTCCTAGAAGAAATAGGGAAGGATGGAGAAGGACGGGGAAAGTTGGATAGAAACATTCTTTTACAAAGGTAGAAGAGAAAGTTAGAGAAAAGAAAGAGAAATAAGAAAAAAAATCAAAGGGAATTCATATTCATCCTGTTTGACTTGAGAATTGCACAATCACTCAAGTGACTTAGAAAACCTTAAACGGGGTGCTTAAGTTCTAATATCGTTAGGCAACAATTGCTCAGAAAATTCTCTTTCCTGGCGGCTAAGCAAGGTTAGTTGGACTTAAACTTGGCCACTTAAGCTAATGAAACAATTAGTGGCACAAGCAAATTAGTTCGTTGAACAAAATAGAGAAGGACGTAGAAGGACGGGGAAAGTTACAGAGAAACATTATTCTTGAGTGGTAGAAGAGAAAGTTTGTGGGGAAAAAAAAAAGGAAAAAAGAAATAGGGTGAAAATCGAAAGGAATTGAAATTCATCGTTTTGGACTTGAGAATTCAACATCTAGATGATTTAGAAAACCTTAAATGAGGTGATTAAGTTCAACTAATGTCGTTAAGCTACAATTAATTAGAAAATTCTCTTTCTTGGAAGCCAAGTAAGCTTAGTTTGAGTTAAACTTGCCCACTTAAGCGAATGAAACAATTAGTGGACTAATCCAATTAGTTCCTAGAATAAAATAGAGAAGGACGGAGAAAGTTACGGAGAGACATTATTCGTGAGGGCTAGAAGAGAAAGTTTGAGAAAAGATAATGAAATTGGAAGAGAATCAAAGGGAATAGAAATTCATCGTTTTGGACTTGAGAATTGACTGCTTAGATGATTTAGAAAACCTTAAATGAGGTGTTTAAGTTAAACTAATATCGTTGTGTTACAATTACTCATAAAATTCTCTTTCTTGGAGGCAAAACAAGCTTAGCCTGTGTTAAACTTGGCCACTTAAGCTAATGAAACAATTAGTGGCCTAAGCCAATTTGTTCCTACGACAAAATAGATAAGGAAGGGGAAGGACGGCGAAAGTTTGAGGGAAACATTATTCTTGAGGGGGAGAACAGAAAGTTAGAGAAAAGAAAGAGAAGTTGGAAAAAATTCAAACAGAATTCAAATTCACCCTTTTGGACTTGAGAATTGAACACTTGGGTGGCTCAAAATACCTTAAACAAGGTGCTTAAGTTAAACTAATATCGTCAATCTACAATTACTCAGAAAATTCTCTTTTTTTGAAAGCTAAGCAAAGATAGTTTGAGTTAAAAATGGCCACTTAGGCTAATGAAACAATTAGTTGCCTAAGCTAATTATTCCTAGAAAAAAATAGAGAAGGATGGAGAAAGTTAGGGAGAAACATTTTTCTTGAGAGCTGGAAGAGAAAGTTAGAGAACATAAGGAGAAATAGGGAGAAAATCAAAGGAAATTCAAATTCAACCTTTTGGACTTGAGAATTGAGCACTTTTGTCATTTGGAAAAGCTTAAATGAGGTTCTTATGTTGAACGTATATCGTTAAGCTACATTTACTCAGAAAATTCTCTTTGTTGGAGGCTTAGTAAGGTCAGTTTGAGTTGAACTTGGCCACTTCAGCTAATGAAACAATTAGTCGCATAAGCTAATTTGTTCCTAGCACAAAATTGAGAAGGACGGAGAAAGTTACAGAGAAACATTATTCTTGAGAGCAAGAACAGAAAGTTAGCGAGAAGAAAAAAAAAAAGGAAGAAAATCGAAAGAAATTCAAATACATCGTTTTGGACTTGAGAATTCAACACTCAGATGATTTAGAAAACCTTAAATGAGGTGATTAAGTTAAACTAAAATATTAAGCTACAATTAGTCTGAAAATTCTCTTTCTTGGAGGCTAAGCTAGGTTAGTGTTGGAGTTCGGTCCTAATTATCTCCCTCACCCTTGAGGGAGAATGTGTTCTGGGCAACCAGGTGTTTATAGTTCGTTGCAGATTCAATACCCCTTTGCTGGTTTTACGGTTCAGGGTCCAAAAGTTGGGTTCATGGTTCTTTGCTTCTCTGAGTACGAACTTTGTTTGTAGGAGAGAGAGAATCGCATGTAAAGATGGTCACTGTTTGGTTTTGTTGACTGGCGGTGATGGTCTGGCTGTTTGTGTCCTGGATTATTTTCCAGCTATGGTGTGGTCTCTGTTTTGAGCTCTATCTTGTTGTTAACTTCTCTTTCTAAGTCTTTACTGTCTTAGAGAGAGAGAGGTATGTCCTTTGTGGGAGGCGCCATGCCTGGTAGTGCTCCGTGGACTAGGTATTTTTTGTGCGTTGGTGGTGTTGTGTTACCGGTGGTGTTGGTGTTTGTTGACGGATAGTTTTGCTAATCTGTTGGGTTTATTCAGTGTGCACTGATGCAAGGTGATCCGTGCGTCGTGTTATTTGTTATGAGTGCTGGAGGTGTTATTCACCGCTGGTGCTCTCTGCTTTCTGGTGGTATTCTTGATGCTGCCGTCGTTATTCGTTTATTATGGCAGGTTGCTGGAAATGGTGTGCTTCAGCCGTGTTTCTAAGTGCTCTGGCCGTGAAAATGAAGATGCTAGGGTGATGGTTTGCTGGCTCGCCGTTCATGGCAGCTGTGTGGTCCTCCCCTGAGTTGTTTGGCGTGGTTAGAGGAGATGATTCTGCTACGCCATGTTCTAGTGGATGTTTTCCGACGAGGTTGTTATTTGGGTTTGTTCCCAGGTTGCAATGGATGTGGGTTGTACTAGTGGTGTCCTCGCCGTAGGTGGCTTCTTGATTGGCTCAGTTGTGGAGTCGGTTCTACAGTTGGCGCGTTTGTCTCACAGTCTGGATGACGCGTGCAATTTTTGGGGGCCTGCAAAGTTGTGATCATCAGCATGGGTAACACCGACCTCGTGAAAGGTGATAGTGGGGGTTGGTTTCAATCTTGTTTCTAATTTCCCGCCGGTTTTGTAGGAGCCCATAGTTTTCTATTATACAATGGCGTTTTGTGTATCTGGGGAGGTGTGTGTACTCACGTGCTCCAGAATGAAATTTGAGAGTGTGCATCCACGTGCTCCATTGGTTTATATGAGGTCATTGGTGGGTCCACTTTTTAGAGTGGTATATATAATCTTTATATATATCTTTTATTTAGTGGAAACCACCTGTAGGCTTTGTGGCTTTTTGTGTGTATTGGTTGAAGTGGGGTCCATTTTTCATTAATATTTGGGCTGGTGCCTTTGAAGTTGGCAGTGGTTGTTGCTCACTTTAGGCCCACGGCTATTTTTGGGCTGGCGGTGGTTAGTGGTTTTATGGAGTTTTGTTTTGCTGAAGCATGAGCCCAGATCTTTATTTATTGTTGTTGAAGCATGTTTGTTGGGCGGCTGATAGTGCGTTGGGGTTATTTTTTTTGACCCACGGTTTTCTTGGCCTACGGTTTTTAAGTCCGTGGGTAATTGGCCCCATTTGGTTTTGTTACTTTGTTTTAGTGGGTTCTTTACCACTTCTGTATAATTGTCCATTTATCTTCCCCCAGTATCCATCTATTATTTTTGGATGATAGACGGTACTGGGGGATAAAAATGATATATGGACAATTTTGATTTTATTATTGTTTGTTGGGGACCCGATTGTTACGGGTGTGTTTTAATTAGTTAGTTTTTCTTAGTTTTCCCCTTTGTGTGGGTTTGCGATTCGTTGTATTACTTGGGGTATGCCCCTTGTAAACGTGTAAATTTTTGTCTTTAATTTATGACTTACCCACCCAAAAAAAAAAAAAAAAAAAGAAGCTAGGTTAGTGTTAGTTAAACTTGGCCACTTAAGCTAATGAAACAATTAGTGGTCCGAGCTAATTAGTTCCTACAAGAAAATGGAGACGGAAGGTGAAGCACAGATAAAGTTAGAGAGTAACATTCGGCTTGTTTGGTTTGCTTTTGGAAGAGAAAGTTTGAGAACAGAAGGAGAAATCTGAAGAATGTAAAAGGGAATTCAAATTCAACCATTTGGACTTTAGAATTGAGCACTTATGTCATTTAGAAAATATTAAATGAGGTGCTTGTATTAAACTAATACCGTTAACCTACATTTACTTAGAAAGTTCGCTTTCTTAGAGGCTATGCAAGGTCAGTTTGAGTTAAACTTGGCCACTTAAGCTAATGAAGCAATTACTGGCCTCAGCTAATTTGTTCGTAGAAGAAATAGAGAAGGATGGAGAAGGACGGAGAAAGTTGGATTGAAACATTCTTCTTAAAAGGTAGAAAAGAAGGTTAGAGAAAAGAAAGAAAAATAAGAAAAAAATCAAAGGGAATTCGTATTCATCTTTTTGGTCTTGAGAACTAAACACTTAAGTGACTAGGAAAACCTTAAACGAGGTGCTTAAGTAAACCTAATATCTTTAAGCAACAATTACTCAGAAAATTCTATTTCTTGGTGGCCAAGCGAGGTTTGTTTGAGTTAAACTTGGCCACTTAAGCTAATGAAACAATTAGTGGCCTAATCTAATTAATTCGTTGATGAAAATAGAGAAGGATGTCGAACGACGAAGAAAGTTACAGAGAAACATTATTCTCAAGTGCAAAAAGAGAACGTTTGAGGAAAAAAAAGAGAAAAAAAAAAGAGAAATATGAATAAAATCAAAGGGAATTTAAATTCATCATTTTCGACTTGAGAATTGAACCATTAGATGATTTAAAAAACCTTAAATGAGGTGATCCTGTTCAACTAATATCGTTCAGTTGCAATTAATCAGAAAATTCTCTTTCTTGGAGAATAAGCAAACTTAGTTTGAGTTAAACTTGGCCACTTAAGTTAATGAAATTGTAGTGGCGTAATCTAGTTAGTTCCTAGAACAAAATAGAGAAGGACGGAGAAAGTTACAGAGAAACATTATTCTTGAGAGCCAGAAGAGAAAGTTAGAGGAAAGATGAAGAAATCGAAAGAAAATTAAAGGGAATACAAATTCATTGTTTCGGACTTGAGAATTGAACCCTTGGATGATTTAGAATACCTAAAATGTGGTCCTTAAGTTAAACTAATTTCGTTAAGTTACAATTACTCCGAAAATTGTCTTTCTTGGAGACAAAAAAAGCTTAGCCCATGTGAAAGTTGGCCACTTAAGCTAATGAACCAATTAGTGGCCTAAGCTAATTAGTTCCTACAACAAAATGGAGAAGGAAGGTGAAGCATGGAGAAAGTTAGAGAGAAACATTGGGCTATTGCTTTTGGAAGAGAAAGTTAGAGAACGGAAGGAGAAATTGGAAGAATGTACAAGGGAATTCAAATTCAACCATTTGGACTTTAGAATTGAACACTTACATGACTTGGAAAAGCATAAATGTGGTGCTTATGTTAAGCTAATAACGCTGTTTTATATTTACTTAGAAAATTGGCTTTTTTGGAGGATAAGCAAGGTCAGTTTGAGTTAAACATGGCCACTTAAGCTAATGAAACAATTAGTGTCCTCAGCTAATTTGTTCCTAGAAGAAATAGGGAAGAATGGAGAAGGGCGGAGAAAGTTGGACTGAAACATTCTTTTTCAAAGGTCGAATTAAAAGTTAGAGAAAAGAAAGAGAAATAAGAAAAAGATCAAAGGGAATTCATATTCATCCTGTTCGACTTGAGAATTGCACACTCACTCAAGTGACTAAGAAAACCTTAAACGAGGTGCTTAAGTTCTAATATCGTTAAGCAAGAATTATTCAGAAAATTCTCTTTCTTCGTGGCTAAGCAAAGTTAGTTGGAGTTAAACTTGGCCACTTAAGCTAATGAAACAATTAGGGGCACAAGCAAATTAGTTCGTTGAACAAAATAGAGAAGTATGTAAAAGGATGGGGAAAGTTAGGGAGAAACATTATTCTTGAGTGGTAGAAGAGAAAGTTTGAGGGGGAAAAAAAAAGGAAAAAAGAAATAGGATGAAAATCAAAAGGAATTCAAATTCATCATTTTGGACTTAAGAATTCAACACCTAGATGATTTAGAAAACCTTAAATGAGGTGATTAAGTTCAACTAATGTCGTTAAGCTACAATTAATCAGAAAATTCTCTTTCTTGGAAGCCAAGTAAGCTTAGTTTGAGTTAAACTTGCCCACTTAAGCGAATGAAAAAATTAGTGGCCTAATCCAATTAGTTCCTAGAACAAAATAGAGAAGGACGGAGAAAGTTACAAAGAAACATTATTCGTGAGGGCTAGAAGAGAAAGTTATAGAAAAGATAATGAAAGTGGAAGAGAATCAAAGGGAATACAAATTCATCATTTTGGACTTGAGAATTGAATACTTAGATGATTTAGAAAGCCTTAAATGAGGTGCTTAAGTTAAACTAATATCGTTGTGTTACAATTACTCATAAAATTCTCTTTCTTGGAGGCAAAACAAGCTTAGCCTGTGTTAAACTTGGCCACTTAAGCTTTTTTTTTTTTTTTTTTTTTTTTTTTTGGGTAAGTAAGTCATAAAATTAAGACAGTAAAATGTACAAGTTTACAAGGGGCATACCCCCAGGTACGCCCTACAACAAATAAAAAACTACAAATAGCAACAGAAACCAACCACTGAACTCCCTAAAACATAACCACCCCCGCAGAAGCGAGACAACACCACAAAACCGGAGACCCCACTTTGCCCATATATCCTATTTGTCCCCAAGTAACCCCTACCATCAGAGATAAAAGATGGAAACTCGGGGTGGATATATGGGCAATAAACAAAAACACAAAACAAAGCTTAAAACACAACAGACACACTCACATGCTACAACCCTCAAGCCGAATCAAAGATGATAATCAACCCCACTAACTCCCAATCTCTGTTGTAGATAACGTATGGAATCCAATAAGCATCCCACTCCTCACAACCGTGACATCCAAGCCACTTAACTAAAGTCGTGACAGAGGAAAAAATCTATCCCACGAGAAATCACAACAAGGTCACATGAAGTTGGCACGATCAGTAACCATAATCAACGGTCTTGGGAGTTGTAGTGACAAAACATAGCCCCACAGCAACAGACCAAAACATAGCCAACAAAATCATGAGAGCAATCATCACATCCCCCAGTCCCTACCTTAGTAGATCACAAGCCTCAACCCCACGGCAGTGTGCCCTTCACTCCATGTCAGGCGTGGCAATACGATCAATTAGGATGGGTCACATGAAACAAGACACCCAGAAAACCGGTAGCAATCCTCCCGCTCATCTCCCAGTCTCTAACTCGCTAGTTATCGAACCACTATTCCCCATAGCAGTGACAAAATAGATAAGGAAGGGGAAGGACGGAGAAAGTTTGAGGGAAACATTATTCTTGAGGGGGAGAACAAAAAGTTAGAGAAAAGAAGAGAAGTTGGAAGAAATTCAAACGGAATTCAAATTCACCCTTTTGGACTTGAGAATTGAACTTGGGTGGCTTAAAATACCTTAAACGAGGTGCTTAAGTTAAACTAATATCGTCAACCTACAATTACTTAGAAAAATTCTGTTTCATGAAAGCTAAGCAGAGATGGTTTGAGTTAAAATGGCCACTTAGCTAATGAAACAATTAGTTGCCCAAGCAAATTATTCCTAGAAAAAATAGAGAAGGATGGAGAAAGTTAGGGGAAACATATTTCTTGAGAGCAGGAAAAGAAAGTTAGAGAACAGAAGGAGAAATAGGGAGAAAATCAAATGGAATTCAAATTCAACCCTTTTGGACTTGAGAATTGAGCACTTTTGTCATTTGGAAAAGCTTAATGAGGTTCTATGTTGAACGAATATCGTTAAGGTACATTTACTCAGAAATTCTCTTTGCAGGAGGCTTAGTAAGGTCAGTTTGAGTTGAACTTGGCCACTTCAGCTAATGAAACAATTAGTAGCGTAAGCTAATTAGTTCCTAGAAAAATATTGAGTAGGACGGAGAAAGTTACAGAGAAACATTATTCTTGAGAGCAAGAACAGAAAGTTAGTGAAAAAAAAAGAAATAGGAAGAAAATCAAAAGAAATTCAATACATCATTTTGGACTTGAGAATTCAACACTCAGATGATTTAGAAAACCTTAAATGAGGTGATTAAGTTAAACTAAAATATTAAGCTACATATAGTCCGAAAATTCTCTTTCTTGAGGCTAAGCTAGGTTAGTGTTAGTTAAACTTGACCACTTAAGCTAATGAAACATTAGCGTCCGAGCTAATTAGTTCCTACAAGAAAATGGAGACGGAAGGTGAAGCACGGATAAAGTTAGAGAGTAACATTCGGTTTGTTTGGTTTGCTTTTGGAAGAGAGTTTGAGAACAGAAGGAGAAATCGGAAGAATGTAAAAGGGAATTCAAATTCAACCATTTGGACTTTAGAATTGAGCACTTATGTCATTTAGAAAAGAATAAATGAGGTGCTTGTATTAAACTAATACCGTTAACCTACATTTACTTAGAAAGTTCGTTTTCTTAGAGGCTAAGCAAGGTCAGTTTGAGTTAAACTTGGCCACTTAAGCTAATGAAACAATTACTGGCCTCAGCTAATTAGGTCGTAGAAGAAATAGAGAAGGATGGAGAAGGACGGAGAAAGTTATATTAAAACATTCTTCTTCAAAGGTAGAAAAGAAAGTTAGAGAAAAGAAAGAAAAATAAGAAAAAATCAAAGGGAATTCGTATTCATCCTTTTGGAATCGAGAACTGAACACTTAAGTGACTAAGAAAACCTTAAACGAGGTGCTTAAGTTAACCTAATATCGTTAAGCAACAATTACTCAGAAAATTCTCTTTCTTGGTGGCTAAGCGAGGTTGGTTTGAGTTAAACTTGGCCACTTAAGCTAATGAAACAATTAGTGGCCTAATCTAATTAGTTCGTTGATGAAAATAGAGAAGGATGTAGAAGGACGAAGAAAGTTGCAGAGAAACATTATTCTTGGGAGCTAGAAGAGAAAGTTAGAGGAAAGATGAAGAAATCGAAAGAAAATCAAAGGGAATACAAATTCATTGTTTCGGACTTGAGAATTGAACCCTAGGATGATTTAGAATACCTGAAATGTGGTCCTTAAGTTAAACTAATTTTGTTAAGTTACAATTACTCAGAAAATTCTCTTTCCTGGAGACAAAAAAAGCTTAGCCTATGTTAAACTTGGCCACTTAAGCTAATGAAACAATTAGTGGCCTAAGCTAATTAGTTCCTACAACAAAATGGAGAAGGAAGGCGAAGCACGGAGAAAGTTAGAGAGAAACATTGGGCTATTGCTTTTGGAAGAGAAAGTTAGAGAACGGGAGGAGAAATTGGAAGAATGTACAAGGGAATTCAAATTCAACCATTTGGACTTCAGAATTGAACACTTACATGATTTGGAAAAGCATAAATGTGGTGCTTATGTTAAGCTAATAACGCTGTTCTATATTTACTTAGAAAATTGGCTTTTTTGGAGGATAAGCAAGGTCAGTTTGATTTAAACTTGGCCACTTAAGTTAATGAAACAATTAGTGTCCTCAGCTAATTTGTTCCTAGAAGAAATAGGGAAGGACGGAGAAGGACGGAGAAAGTTGGATAGAAACATTTTTTTTCAAAGGTAGAAGAGAAAGTGAGAGAAAAGAAAGAGAAATAAGAAAAAAAAATCAAAAGGGAATTCATATTCATCCTGTTCGACTTGAGAATTGCACACTCACTCAAGTGACTAAGAAAACCTTAAACGAGGTGCTTAAGTTCTAATATCGTTAAGCAAGAATTACTCAGAAAATTCTTTTCTTGGTGGCTAAGCAAGGTTAGTTGGAGTTAAACTTGGCCACTTAAGCTAATGAAACAATTAGCGGCACAAGCAAATTAGTTCGTTGAACAAAATAGAGAAAGATGTAGAAGGACGGGGAAAGTTACGGAGAAACATTATTCTTGAGTGGTAGAAGAGAAAGTTTGAGGGGGAAAAAAAAAAAGGAAAAAAGAAATAGGATGAAAATCGAAAGGAATTCAAATTCATCGTTTTTGGACTTGAGAATTCAACACCTAGATGATTTAGAAAACCTTAAATGAGGTGATTAAGTTCAACTAATGTCGTTAAGTTACAATTAATCAGAAAATTCTCTTTCTTGGAAGCCAAGTAAGCTTAGTTTGAGTTAAACTTGCCCACTTAAGCGAATGAAACAATTAGTGGACTAATCCAATTAGTTCCTAGAATAAAATAGAGAAGGACGGAGAAAGTTACGGAGAGACATTATTCGTGAGGGCTAGAAGAGAAAGTTTGAGAAAAGATAATGAAATTGGAAAGAGAATCAAAGGGAATAGAAATTCATCGTTTTGGACTTGAGAATTGACTGCTTAGATGATTTAGAAAACCTTAAATGAGGTGTTTAAGTTAAACTAATATCGTTGTGTTACAATTACTCATAAAATTCTCTTTCTTGGAGGCAAAACAAGCTTAGCCTGTGTTAAACTTGGCCACTTAAGCTAATGAAACAATTAGTGGCCTAAGCCAATTTGTTCCTACGACAAAAATAGATAAGGAAGGGGAAGGACGGCGAAAGTTTGAGGGAAACATTATTCTTGAGGGGGAGAACAGAAAGTTAGAGAAAAGAAAGAGAAGTTGGAAAAAATTCAAACAGAATTCAAATTCACCCTTTTGGACTTGAGAATTGAACACTTGGGTGGCTCAAAATACCTTAAACAAGGTGCTTAAGTTAAACTAATATCGTCAATCTACAATTACTCAGAAATTCTCTTTTTTTGAAAGCTAAGCAAAGATAGTTTGAGTTAAAAATGGCCACTTAGGCTAATGAAACAATTAGTTGCCTAAGCTAATTATTCCTAGAAAAAAATAGAGAAGGATGGAGAAAGTTAGGGAGAAACATTTTTCTTGAGAGCTGGAAGAGAAAGTTAGAGAACATAAGGAGAAATAGGGAGAAAATCAAAGGAAATTCAAATTCAACCTTTTGGACTTGAGAATTGAGCACTTTTGTCATTTGGAAAAGCTTAAATGAGGTTCTTATGTTGAACGTATATCGTTAAGCTACATTTACTCAGAAAATTCTCTTTGTTGGAGGCTTAGTAAGGTCAGTTTGAGTTGAACTTGGCCACTTCAGCTAATGAAACAATTAGTCGCATAAGCTAATTTGTTCCTAGCACAAAATTGAGAAGGACGGAGAAAGTTACAGAGAAACATTATTCTTGAGAGCAAGAACAGAAAGTTAGCGAGAAGAAAAAAAAAAAGGAAGAAAATCGAAAGAAATTCAAATACATCGTTTTGGACTTGAGAATTCAACACTCAGATGATTTAGAAAACCTTAAATGAGGTGATTAAGTTAAACTAAAATATTAAGCTACAATTAGTCTGAAAATTCTCTTTCTTGGAGGCTAAGCTAGGTTAGTGTTGGAGTTCGGTCCTAATTATCTCCCTCACCCTTGAGGGAGAATGTGTTCTGGGCAACCAGGTGTTTATAGTTCGTTGCAGATTCAATACCCCTTTGCTGGTTTTACGGTTCAGGGTCCAAAAGTTGGGTTCATGGTTCTTTGCTTCTCTGAGTACGAACTTTGTTTGTAGGAGAGAGAGAATCGCATGTAAGATGGTCATGTTTGGTTTTGTTGACTGGCGGTGATGGTCTGGCTGTTTGTGTCCTGGATTATTTTCCAGCTATGGTGTGGTCTCTGTTTTGAGCTCTATCTTGTTGTTAACTTCTCTTTCTAAGTCTTTACTGTCTTAGAGAGAGAGAGGTATGTCCTTTGTGGGAGGCGCCATGCCTGGTAGTGCTCCGTGGACTAGGTATTTTTTGTGCGTTGGTGGTGTTGTGTTACCGTGTTACCGGTGTGTGTTGGTGTTTGTTGACGGATAGTTTTGCTAATCTGTTGGGTTTATTCAGTGTGCACTGATGCAAGGTGATCCGTGCGTCGTGTTATTTGTTATGAGTGCTGGAGGTGTTATTCACCGCTGGTGCTCTCTGCTTTCTGGTGGTATTCTTGATGCTGCCGTCGTTATTCGTTTATTATGGCAGGTTGCTGGAAATGGTGTGCTTCAGCCGTGTTTCTAAGTGCTCTGGCCGTGAAAATGAAGATGCTAGGGTGATGGTTTGCTGGCTCGCCGTTCATGGCAGCTGTGTGGTCCTCCCCTGAGTTGTTTGGCGTGGTTAGAGGAGATGATTCTGCTACGCCATGTTCTAGTGGATGTTTTCCGACGAGGTTGTTATTTGGGTTTGTTCCCAGGTTGCAATGGATGTGGGTTGTACTAGTGGTGTCCTCGCCGTAGGTGGCTTCTTGATTGGCTCAGTTGTGGAGTCGGTTCTACAGTTGGCGCGTTTGTCTCACAGTCTGGATGACGCGTGCAATTTTTGGGGGCCTGCAAAGTTGTGATCATCAGCATGGGTAACACCGACCTCGTGAAAGGTGATAGTGGGGGTTGGTTTCAATCTTGTTTCTAATTTCCCGCCGGTTTTGTAGGAGCCCATAGTTTTCTATTATACAATGGCGTTTTGTGTATCTGGGGAGGTGTGTGTACTCACGTGCTCCAGAATGAAATTTGAGAGTGTGCATCCACGTGCTCCATTGGTTTATATGAGGTCATTGGTGGGTCCACTTTTTAGAGTGGTATATATAATCTTTATATATATCTTTTATTTAGTGGAAACCACCTGTAGGCTTTGTGGCTTTTTGTGTGTATTGGTTGAAGTGGGGTCCATTTTTCATTAATATTTGGGCTGGTGCCTTTGAAGTTGGCAGTGGTTGTTGCTCACTTTAGGCCCACGGCTATTTTTGGGCTGGCGGTGGTTAGTGGTTTTATGGAGTTTTGTTTTGCTGAAGCATGAGCCCAGATCTTTATTTATTGTTGTTGAAGCATGTTTGTTGGGCGGCTGATAGTGCGTTGGGGTTATTTTTTTTGACCCACGGTTTTCTTGGCCTACGGTTTTTAAGTCCGTGGGTAATTGGCCCCATTTGGTTTTGTTACTTTGTTTTAGTGGGTTCTTTACCACTTCTGTATAATTGTCCATTTATCTTCCCCCAGTATCCATCTATTATTTTTGGATGATAGACGGTACTGGGGGATAAAAATGATATATGGACAATTTTGATTTTATTATTGTTTGTTGGGGACCCGATTGTTACGGGTGTGTTTTAATTAGTTAGTTTTTCTTAGTTTTCCCCTTTGTGTGGGTTTGCGATTCGTTGTATTACTTGGGGTATGCCCCTTGTAAACGTGTAAATTTTTGTCTTTAATTTATGACTTACCCACCCAAAAAAAAAAAAAAAAAAAGAAGCTAGGTTAGTGTTAGTTAAACTTGGCCACTTAAGCTAATGAAACAATTAGTGGTCCGAGCTAATTAGTTCCTACAAGAAAATGGAGACGGAAGGTGAAGCACAGATAAAGTTAGAGAGTAACATTCGGCTTGTTTGGTTTGCTTTTGGAAGAGAAAGTTTGAGAACAGAAGGAGAAATCTGAAGAATGTAAAAGGGAATTCAAATTCAACCATTTGGACTTTAGAATTGAGCACTTATGTCATTTAGAAAATATTAAATGAGGTGCTTGTATTAAACTAATACCGTTAACCTACATTTACTTAGAAAGTTCGCTTTCTTAGAGGCTATGCAAGGTCAGTTTGAGTTAAACTTGGCCACTTAAGCTAATGAAGCAATTACTGGCCTCAGCTAATTTGTTCGTAGAAGAAATAGAGAAGGATGGAGAAGGACGGAGAAAGTTGGATTGAAACATTCTTCTTAAAAGGTAGAAAAGAAGGTTAGAGAAAAGAAAGAAAAATAAGAAAAAAATCAAAGGGAATTCGTATTCATCTTTTTGGTCTTGAGAACTAAACACTTAAGTGACTAGGAAAACCTTAAACGAGGTGCTTAAGTAAACCTAATATCTTTAAGCAACAATTACTCAGAAAATTCTATTTCTTGGTGGCCAAGCGAGGTTTGTTTGAGTTAAACTTGGCCACTTAAGCTAATGAAACAATTAGTGGCCTAATCTAATTAATTCGTTGATGAAAATAGAGAAGGATGTCGAACGGACGAAGAAAGTTACAGAGAAACATTATTCTCAAGTGCAAAAAGAGAACGTTTGAGGAAAAAAAAAGAGAAAAAAAAAAAGAGAAATATGAATAAAATCAAAGGGAATTTAAATTCATCATTTTCGACTTGAGAATTGAACCATTAGATGATTTAAAAAACCTTAAATGAGGTGATCCTGTTCAACTAATATCGTTCAGTTGCAATTAATCAGAAAATTCTCTTTCTTGGAGAATAAGCAAACTTAGTTTGAGTTAAACTTGGCCACTTAAGTTAATGAATTGTAGTAGGCGTAATCTAGTTAGTTCCTAGAACCAAAATAGAGAGACGGAGAAAGGTTACAAGAAACATTATTCTTGAGAGCCAGAAGAGAAAGTTAGAGGAAAGATGAAGAAATCGAAAGAAAATTAAAGGGAATACAAATTCATTGTTTCGGACTTGAGAATTGAACCCTTGGATGATTTAGAATACCTAAAATGTGGTCCTTAAGTTAAACTAATTTCGTTAAGTTACAATTACTCCGAAAATTGTCTTTCTTGGAGACAAAAAAAGCTTAGCCCATGTGAAAGTTGGCCACTTAAGCTAATGAACCAATTAGTGGCCTAAGCTAATTAGTTCCTACAACAAAATGGAGAAGGAAGGTGAAGCATGGAGAAAGTTAGAGAGAAACATTGGGCTATTGCTTTTGGAAGAGAAAGTTAGAGAACGGAAGGAGAAATTGGAAGAATGTACAAGGGAATTCAAATTCAACCATTTGGACTTTAGAATTGAACACTTACATGACTTGGAAAAAGCATAAATGTGGTGCTTATGTTAAGCTAATAACGCTGTTTTATATTTACTTAGAAAATTGGCTTTTTTGGAGGATAAGCAAGGTCAGTTTGAGTTAAACATGGCCACTTAAGCTAATGAAACAATTAGTGTCCTCAGCTAATTTGTTCCTAGAAGAAATAGGGAAGAATGGAGAAGGGCGGAGAAAGTTGGACTGAAACATTCTTTTTCAAAGGTCGAATTAAAAGTTAGAGAAAAGAAAGAGAAATAAGAAAAAGATCAAAGGGAATTCATATTCATCCTGTTCGACTTGAGAATTGCACACTCACTCAAGTGACTAAGAAAACCTTAAACGAGGTGCTTAAGTTCTAATATCGTTAAGCAAGAATTATTCAGAAAATTCTCTTTCTTCGTGGCTAAGCAAAGTTAGTTGGAGTTAAACTTGGCCACTTAAGCTAATGAAACAATTAGGGGCACAAGCAAATTAGTTCGTTGAACAAAATAGAGAAGTATGTAAAAGGATGGGGAAAGTTAGGGAGAAACATTATTCTTGAGTGGTAGAAGAGAAAGTTTGAGGGGGAAAAAAAAAGGAAAAAAGAAATAGGATGAAAATCAAAAGGAATTCAAATTCATCATTTTGGACTTAAGAATTCAACACCTAGATGATTTAGAAAACCTTAAATGAGGTGATTAAGTTCAACTAATGTCGTTAAGCTACAATTAATCAGAAAATTCTCTTTCTTGGAAGCCAAGTAAGCTTAGTTTGAGTTAAACTTGCCCACTTAAGCGAATGAAAAAATTAGTGGCCTAATCCAATTAGTTCCTAGAACAAAATAGAGAAGGACGGAGAAAGTTACAAAGAAACATTATTCGTGAGGGCTAGAAGAGAAAGTTATAGAAAAGATAATGAAAGTGGAAGAGAATCAAAGGGAATACAAATTCATCATTTTGGACTTGAGAATTGAATACTTAGATGATTTAGAAAGCCTTAAATGAGGTGCTTAAGTTAAACTAATATCGTTGTGTTACAATTACTCATAAAATTCTCTTTCTTGGAGGCAAAACAAGCTTAGCCTGTGTTAAACTTGGCCACTTAAGCTAATGAAACAATTAGCGGCCCAAGCCAATTTGTTCCTATGACAAAATAGATAAGGAAGGGGAAGGACGGAGAAAGTTTGAGGGAAACATTATTCTTGAGGGGGAGAACAAAAAGTTAGAGAAAAGAAAGAGAAGTTGGAAGAAATTCAAACGGAATTCAAATTCACCCTTTTGGACTTGAGAATTGAACACTTGGGTGGCTTAAAATACCTTAAACGAGGTGCTTAAGTTAAACTAATATCGTCAACCTACAATTACTTAGAAAAATTCTGTTTCATGAAAGCTAAGCAGAGATGGTTTGAGTTAAAAATGGCCACTTAGGCTAATGAAACAATTAGTTGCCCAAGCAAATTATTCCTAGAAAAAAATAGAGAAGGATGGAGAAAGTTAGGGGAAACATATTTCTTGAGAGCAGGAAAAGAAAAGAGAGAACAGAAGGAGAAATAGGGAGAAAATCAAATGGAATTCAAATTCAACCTTTTGGACTTGAGAATTGAGCACTTTTGTCATTTGGAAAAGCTTAAATGAGGTTCTTATGTTGAACGAATATCGTTAAGGTACATTTACTCAGAAAATTCTCTTTGCAGGAGGCTTAGTAAGGTCAGTTTGAGTTGAACTTGGCCACTTCAGCTAATGAAACAATTAGTAGCGTAAGCTAATTAGTTCCTAGAAAAATATTGAGTAGGACGGAGAAAGTTACAGAGAAACATTATTCTTGAGAGCAAGAACAGAAAGTTAGTGAAAAGAAAAAGAAATAGGAAGAAAATCAAAAGAAATTCAAATACATCATTTTGGACTTGAGAATTCAACACTCAGATGATTTAGAAAACCTTAAATGAGGTGATTAAGTTAAACTAAAATATTAAGCTACATATAGTCCGAAAATTCTCTTTCTTGGAGGCTAAGCTAGGTTAGTGTTAGTTAAACTTGACCACTTAAGCTAATGAAACAATTAGCGGTCCGAGCTAATTAGTTCCTACAAGAAAATGGAGACGGAAGGTGAAGCACGGATAAAGTTAGAGAGTAACATTCGGTTTGTTTGGTTTGCTTTTGGAAGAGAGTTTGAGAACAGAAGGAGAAATCGGAAGAATGTAAAAGGGAATTCAAATTCAACCATTTGGACTTTAGAATTGAGCACTTATGTCATTTAGAAAAGAATAAATGAGGTGCTTGTATTAAACTAATACCGTTAACCTACATTTACTTAGAAAGTTCGTTTTCTTAGAGGCTAAGCAAGGTCAGTTTGAGTTAAACTTGGCCACTTAAGCTAATGAAACAATTACTGGCCTCAGCTAATTAGGTCGTAGAAGAAATAGAGAAGGATGGAGAAGGACGGAGAAAGTTATATTAAAACATTCTTCTTCAAAGGTAGAAAAGAAAGTTAGAGAAAAGAAAGAAAAATAAGAAAAAAATCAAAGGGAATTCGTATTCATCCTTTTGGAATCGAGAACTGAACACTTAAGTGACTAAGAAAACCTTAAACGAGGTGCTTAAGTTAACCTAATATCGTTAAGCAACAATTACTCAGAAAATTCTCTTTCTTGGTGGCTAAGCGAGGTTGGTTTGAGTTAAACTTGGCCACTTAAGCTAATGAAACAATTAGTGGCCTAATCTAATTAGTTCGTTGATGAAAATAGAGAAGGATGTAGAAGGACGAAGAAAGTTACAGAGAAACATTATTCTTGGGAGCTAGAAGAGAAAGTTAGAGGAAAGATGAAGAAATCGAAAGAAAATCAAAGGGAATACAAATTCATTGTTTCGGACTTGAGAATTGAACCCTAGGATGATTTAGAATACCTGAAATGTGGTCCTTAAGTTAAACTAATTTTGTTAAGTTACAATTACTCAGAAAATTCTCTTTCCTGGAGACAAAAAAAGCTTAGCCTATGTTAAACTTGGCCACTTAAGCTAATGAAACAATTAGTGGCCTAAGCTAATTAGTTCCTACAACAAAATGGAGAAGGAAGGCGAAGCACGGAGAAAGTTAGAGAGAAACATTGGGCTATTGCTTTTGGAAGAGAAAGTTAGAGAACGGGAGGAGAAATTGGAAGAATGTACAAGGGAATTCAAATTCAACCATTTGGACTTCAGAATTGAACACTTACATGATTTGGAAAAGCATAAATGTGGTGCTTATGTTAAGCTAATAACGCTGTTCTATATTTACTTAGAAAATTGGCTTTTTTGGAGGATAAGCAAGGTCAGTTTGATTTAAACTTGGCCACTTAAGTTAATGAAACAATTAGTGTCCTCAGCTAATTTGTTCCTAGAAGAAATAGGGAAGGACGGAGAAGGACGGAGAAAGTTGGATAGAAACATTTTTTTTCAAAGGTAGAAGAGAAAGTGAGAGAAAAGAAAGAGAAATAAGAAAAAAAAATCAAAAGGGAATTCATATTCATCCTGTTCGACTTGAGAATTGCACACTCACTCAAGTGACTAAGAAAACCTTAAACGAGGTGCTTAAGTTCTAATATCGTTAAGCAAGAATTACTCAGAAAATCTCTTTCTTGGTGGCTAAGCAAGGTTAGTTGGAGTTAAACTTGGCCACTTAAGCTAATGAAACAATTAGCGGCACAAGCAAATTAGTTCGTTGAACAAAATAGAGAAAGATGTAGAAGGACGGGGAAAGTTACGGAGAAACATTATTCTTGAGTGGTAGAAGAGAAAGTTTGAGGGGGAAAAAAAAAAGGAAAAAAGAAATAGGATGAAAATCGAAAGGAATTCAAATTCATCGTTTTGGACTTGAGAATTCAACACCTAGATGATTTAGAAAACCTTAAATGAGGTGATTAAGTTCAACTAATGTCGTTAAGCTACAATTAATCAGAAAATTCTCTTTCTTGGAAGCCAAGTAAGCTTAGTTTGAGTTAAACTTGCCCACTTAAGCGAATGAAACAATTAGTGGACTAATCCAATTAGTTCCTAGAATAAAATAGAGAAGGACGGAGAAAGTTACGGAGAGACATTATTCGTGAGGGCTAGAAGAGAAAGTTTGAGAAAAGATAATGAAATTGGAAGAGAATCAAAGGGAATAGAAATTCATCGTTTTGGACTTGAGAATTGACTGCTTAGATGATTTAGAAAACCTTAAATGAGGTGTTTAAGTTAAACTAATATCGTTGTGTTACAATTACTCATAAAATTCTCTTTCTTGGAGGCAAAACAAGCTTAGCCTGTGTTAAACTTGGCCACTTAAGCTAATGAAACAATTAGTGGCCTAAGCCAATTTGTTCCTACGACAAAATAGATAAGGAAGGGGAAGGACGGCGAAAGTTTGAGGGAAACATTATTCTTGAGGGGGAGAACAGAAAGTTAGAGAAAAGAAAGAGAAGTTGGAAAAAATTCAAACAGAATTCAAATTCACCCTTTTGGACTTGAGATTGAAACACTTGGGTGGCTCAAAATACCTTAAACAAGGTGCTTAAGTTAAACTAATATCGTCAATCTACAATTACTCAGAAAATTCTTTTTTTGAAAGCTAAGCAAAGATAGTTTGAGTTAAAAATGGCCACTTAGGCTAATGAAACAATTAGTTGCCTAAGCTAATTATTCCTAGAAAAAAATAGAGAAGGATGGAGAAAGTTAGGGAGAAACATTTTTCTTGAGAGCTGGAAGAGAAAGTTAGAGAACATAAGGAGAAATAGGGAGAAAATCAAAGGAAATTCAAATTCAACCTTTTGGACTTGAGAATTGAGCACTTTTGTCATTTGGAAAAGCTTAAATGAGGTTCTTATGTTGAACGTATATCGTTAAGCTACATTTACTCAGAAAATTCTCTTTGTTGGAGGCTTAGTAAGGTCAGTTTGAGTTGAACTTGGCCACTTCAGCTAATGAAACAATTAGTCGCATAAGCTAATTTGTTCCTAGCACAAAATTGAGAAGGACGGAGAAAGTTACAGAGAAACATTATTCTTGAGAGCAAGAACAGAAAGTTAGCGAGAAGAAAAAAAAAAAGGAAGAAAATCGAAAGAAATTCAAATACATCGTTTTGGACTTGAGAATTCAACACTCAGATGATTTAGAAAACCTTAAATGAGGTGATTAAGTTAAACTAAAATATTAAGCTACAATTAGTCTGAAAATTCTCTTTCTTGGAGGCTAAGCTAGGTTAGTGTTGGAGTTCGGTCCTAATTATCTCCCTCACCCTTGAGGGAGAATGTGTTCTGGGCAACCAGGTGTTTATAGTTCGTTGCAGATTCAATACCCCTTTGCTGGTTTTACGGTTCAGGGTCCAAAAGTTGGGTTCATGGTTCTTTGCTTCTCTGAGTACGAACTTTGTTTGTAGGAGAGAGAGAATCGCATGTAAAGATGGTCACTGTTTGGTTTTGTTGACTGGCGGTGATGGTCTGGCTGTTTGTGTCCTGGATTATTTTCCAGCTATGGTGTGGTCTCTGTTTTGAGCTCTATCTTGTTGTTAACTTCTCTTTCTAAGTCTTTACTGTCTTAGAGAGAGAGAGGTATGTCCTTTGTGGGAGGCGCCATGCCTGGTAGTGCTCCGTGGACTAGGTATTTTTTGTGCGTTGGTGGTGTTGTGTTACCGGTGGTGTTGGTGTTTGTTGACGGATAGTTTTGCTAATCTGTTGGGTTTATTCAGTGTGCACTGATGCAAGGTGATCCGTGCGTCGTGTTATTTGTTATGAGTGCTGGAGGTGTTATTCACCGCTGGTGCTCTCTGCTTTCTGGTGGTATTCTTGATGCTGCCGTCGTTATTCGTTTATTATGGCAGGTTGCTGGAAATGGTGTGCTTCAGCCGTGTTTCTAAGTGCTCTGGCCGTGAAAATGAAGATGCTAGGGTGATGGTTTGCTGGCTCGCCGTTCATGGCAGCTGTGTGGTCCTCCCCTGAGTTGTTTGGCGTGGTTAGAGGAGATGATTCTGCTACGCCATGTTCTAGTGGATGTTTTCCGACGAGGTTGTTATTTGGGTTTGTTCCCAGGTTGCAATGGATGTGGGTTGTACTAGTGGTGTCCTCGCCGTAGGTGGCTTCTTGATTGGCTCAGTTGTGGAGTCGGTTCTACAGTTGGCGCGTTTGTCTCACAGTCTGGATGACGCGTGCAATTTTTGGGGGCCTGCAAAGTTGTGATCATCAGCATGGGTAACACCGACCTCGTGAAAGGTGATAGTGGGGGTTGGTTTCAATCTTGTTTCTAATTTCCCGCCGGTTTTGTAGGAGCCCATAGTTTTCTATTATACAATGGCGTTTTGTGTATCTGGGGAGGTGTGTGTACTCACGTGCTCCAGAATGAAATTTGAGAGTGTGCATCCACGTGCTCCATTGGTTTATATGAGGTCATTGGTGGGTCCACTTTTTAGAGTGGTATATATAATCTTTATATATATTTTATTTAGTGGAAACCACCTGTAGGCTTTGTGGCTTTTTGTGTGTATTGGTTGAAGTGGGGTCCATTTTTCATTAATATTTGGGCTGGTGCCTTTGAAGTTGGCAGTGGTTGTTGCTCACTTTAGGCCCACGGCTATTTTTGGGCTGGCGGTGGTTAGTGGTTTTATGGAGTTTTGTTTTGCTGAAGCATGAGCCCAGATCTTTATTTATTGTTGTTGAAGCATGTTTGTTGGGCGGCTGATAGTGCGTTGGGGTTATTTTTTTTGACCCACGGTTTTCTTGGCCTACGGTTTTTAAGTCCGTGGGTAATTGGCCCCATTTGGTTTTGTTACTTTGTTTTAGTGGGTTCTTTACCACTTCTGTATAATTGTCCATTTATCTTCCCCCAGTATCCATCTATTATTTTTGGATGATAGACGGTACTGGGGGATAAAAATGATATATGGACAATTTTGATTTTATTATTGTTTGTTGGGGACCCGATTGTTACGGGTGTGTTTTAATTAGTTAGTTTTTCTTAGTTTTCCCCTTTGTGTGGGTTTGCGATTCGTTGTATTACTTGGGGTATGCCCCTTGTAAACGTGTAAATTTTTGTCTTTAATTTATGACTTACCCACCCAAAAAAAAAAAAAAAAAGAAGCTAGGTTAGTGTTAGTTAAACTTGGCCACTTAAGCTAATGAAACAATTAGTGGTCCGAGCTAATTAGTTCCTACAAGAAAATGGAGACGGAAGGTGAAGCACAGATAAAGTTAGAGAGTAACATTCGGCTTGTTTGGTTTGCTTTTGGAAGAGAAAGTTTGAGAACAGAAGAGAGAAATGAAAAGGGAATTCAAATTCAACCATTTGGACTTTAGAATTGAGCACTTATGTCATTTAGAAAATATTAAATGAGGTGCTTGTATTAAACTAATACCGTTAACCTACATTTACTTAGAAAGTTCGCTTTCTTAGAGGCTATGCAAGGTCAGTTTGAGTTAAACTTGGCCACTTAAGCTAATGAAGCAATTACTGGCCTCAGCTAATTTGTTCGTAGAAGAAATAGAGAAGGATGGAGAAGGACGGAGAAAGTTGGATTGAAACATTCTTCTTAAAAAGGTAGAAAAGAAGGTTAGAGAAAAGAAAGAAAATAAGAAAAAAATCAAAGGGAATTCGTATTCATCTTTTTGGTCTTGAGAACTAAACACTTAAGTGACTAGGAAAACCTTAAACGAGGTGCTTAAGTAAACCTAATATCTTTAAGCAACAATTACTCAGAAAATTCTATTTCTTGGTGGCCAAGCGAGGTTTGTTTGAGTTAAACTTGGCCACTTAAGCTAATGAAACAATTAGTGGCCTAATCTAATTAATTCGTTGATGAAAATAGAGAAGGATGTCGAACGACGAAGAAAGTTACAGAGAAACATTATTCTCAAGTGCAAAAAGAGAACGTTTGAGGAAAAAAAAAGAGAAAAAAAAAAGAGAAATATGAATAAAATCAAAGGGAATTTAAATTCATCATTTTCGACTTGAGAATTGAACCATTAGATGATTTAAAAAACCTTAAATGAGGTGATCCTGTTCAACTAATATCGTTCAGTTGCAATTAATCAGAAAATTCTCTTTCTTGGAGAATAAGCAAACTTAGTTTGAGTTAAACTTGGCCACTTAAGTTAATGAAATTGTAGTGGCGTAATCTAGTTAGTTCCTAGAACAAAATAGAGAAGGACGGAGAAAGTTACAGAGAAACATTATTCTTGAGAGCCAGAAGAGAAAGTTAGAGGAAAAATGAAGAAATCGAAAGAAAATTAAAGGGAATACAAATTCATTGTTTCGGCACTTGAGAATTGAACCCTTGGATGATTTAGAATACCTAAAATGTGGTCCTTAAGTTAAACTAATTTCGTTAAGTTACAATTACTCCGAAAATTGTCTTTCTTGGAGACAAAAAAGCTTAGCCCATGTGAAAGTTGGCCACTTAAGCTAATGAACCAATTAGTGGCCTAAGCTAATTAGTTCCTACAACAAATGGAGAAGGAAGGTGAAGCATGGAGAAAGTTAGAGAGAAACATTGGGCTATTGCTTTTGGAAGAGAAAGTTAGAGAACGGAAGGAGAAATTGGAAGAATGTACAAGGGAATTCAAATTCAACCATTTGGACTTTAGAATTGAACACTTACATGACTTGGAAAAGCATAAATGTGGTGCTTATGTTAAGCTAATAACGCTGTTTTATATTTACTTAGAAAATTGGCTTTTTTGGAGGATAAGCAAGGTCAGTTTGAGTTAAACATGGCCACTTAAGCTAATGAAACAATTAGTGTCCTCAGCTAATTTGTTCCTAGAAGAAATAGGGAAGAATGGAGAAGGGCGGAGAAAGTTGGACTGAAACATTCTTTTTCAAAGGTCGAATTAAAAGTTAGAGAAAAGAAAGAGAAATAAGAAAAAGATCAAAGGGAATTCATATTCATCCTGTTCGACTTGAGAATTGCACACTCACTCAAGTGACTAAGAAAACCTTAAACGAGGTGCTTAAGTTCTAATATCGTTAAGCAAGAATTATTCAGAAAATTCTCTTTCTTCGTGGCTAAGCAAAGTTAGTTGGAGTTAAACTTGGCCACTTAAGCTAATGAAACAATTAGGGGCACAAGCAAATTAGTTCGTTGAACAAAATAGAGAAGTATGTAAAAGGATGGGGAAAGTTAGGGAGAAACATTATTCTTGAGTGGTAGAAGAGAAGTTTGAGGGGGAAAAAAAAAGGAAAAAGAAATAGGATGAAAATCAAAAGGAATTCAAATTCATCATTTTGGACTTAAGAATTCAACACCTAGATGATTTAGAAACCTTAAATGAGGTGATTAAGTTCAACTAATGTCGTTAAGCTACAATTAATCAGAAAATTCTCTTTCTTGGAAGCCAAGTAAGCTTAGTTTGAGTTAACTTGCCCACTTAAGCGAATGAAAAAATTAGTGGCCTAATCCAATTAGTTCCTAGAACAAAATAGAGAAGGACGGAGAAAGTTACAAAGAAACATTATTCGTGAGGGCTAGAAGAAAGTTATAGAAAAGATAATGAAAGTGGAAGAGAATCAAAGGGAATACAAATTCATCATTTTGGACTTGAGAATTGAATACTTAGATGATTTAGAAAGCCTTAAATGAGGTGCTTAAGTTAAACTAATATCGTTGTGTTACAATTACTCATAAATTCTCTTTCTTGGAGGCAAAACAAGCTTAGCCTGTGTTAAACTTGGCCACTTAAGCTTTTTTTTTTTTTTTTTTTTTTTTTTTTTTTTTGGGTAAGTAAGTCATAAAATTAAGACAGTAAAATGTACAAGTTTACAAGGGGCATACCCCAGGTACGCCCTACAACAAATAAAAAAACTACAAATAGCAACAGAAACAACCACTGAACTCCCTAAAACATAACCACCCCGCAGAAGCGAGACAACACCAACAAAACCGGAGACCCCACTTTGCCCATATATCCTATTTGTCCCCAAGTAACCCCTACCATCAGAGATAAAAGATGGAAACTCGGGGTGGATATATGGGCAATAAACAAAAACACAAAACAAAGCTTAAAACACAACAGACACACTCACAATGCTACAACCCTCAAGCCGAATCAAAGATGATAATCAACCCCACTAACTCCCAATCTCTGTTGTAGATAACGTATGGAATCCAATAAGCATCCCACTCCTCACAACCGTGACATCCAAGCCACTTAACTAAAGTCGTGACAGAGGAAAAAATCTATCCCACGAGAAATCACAACAAGGTCACATGAAGTTGGCACGATCAGTAACCATAATCAACGGTCTTGGGAGTTGTAGTGACAAAACATAGCCCCACAGCAACAGACCAAAACATAGCCAACAAAATCATGAGAGCAATCATCACATCCCCCAGTCCCTACCTTAGTAGATCACAAGCCTCAAACCCCACGGCAGTGTGCCCTTCACTCCATGTCAGGCGTGGCAATACGATCAATTAGGATGGGTCACATGAAGACAAGAAGCACCCAGAAAACCGGTAGCAATCCTCCCGCTCATCTCCCAGTCTCTAACTCGGCTAGTTATCGAACCACTATTCCCCATAGCAGTGACAAAATAGATAAGGAAGGGGAAGGACGGAGAAAGTTTGAGGGAAACATTATTCTTGAGGGGGAGAACAAAAAGTTAGAGAAAAGAAAGAGAAGTTGGAAGAAATTCAAACGGAATTCAAATTCACCCTTTTGGACTTGAGAATTGAACACTTGGGTGGCTTAAAATACCTTAAACGAGGTGCTTAAGTTAAACTAATATCGTCAACCTACAATTACTTAGAAAAATTCTGTTTCATGAAAGCTAAGCAGAGATGGTTTGAGTTAAAAATGGCCACTTAGGCTAATGAAACAATTAGTTGCCCAAGCAAATTATTCCTAGAAAAAAATAGAGAAGGATGGAGAAAGTTAGGGGGAAACATATTTCTTGAGAGCAGGAAAAGAAAGTTAGAGAACAGAAGGAGAAATAGGGAGAAAATCAAATGGAATTCAAATTCAACCTTTTGGACTTGAGAATTGAGCACTTTTGTCATTTGGAAAAGCTTAAATGAGGTTCTTATGTTGAACGAATATCGTTAAGGTACATTTACTCAGAAATTCTCTTTGCAGGAGGCTTAGTAAGGTCAGTTTGAGTTGAACTTGGCCACTTCAGCTAATGAAACAATTAGTAGCGTAAGCTAATTAGTTCCTAGAAAAATATTGAGTAGGACGGAGAAAGTTACAGAGAAACATTATTCTTGAGAGCAAGAACAGAAAGTTAGTGAAAAAAAAAGAAATAGGAAGAAAATCAAAAGAAATTCAAATACATCATTTTGGACTTGAGAATTCAACACTCAGATGATTTAGAAAACCTTAAATGAGGTGATTAAGTTAAACTAAAATATTAAGCTACATATAGTCCGAAAATTCTCTTTCTTGGAGGCTAAGCTAGGTTAGTGTTAGTTAAACTTGACCACTTAAGCTAATGAAACAATTAGCGGTCCGAGCTAATTAGTTCCTACAAGAAAATGGAGACGGAAGGTGAAGCACGGATAAAGTTAGAGAGTAACATTCGGTTTGTTTGGTTTGCTTTTGGAAGAGAGTTTGAGAACAGAAGGAGAAATCGGAAGAATGTAAAAGGGAATTCAAATTCAACCATTTGGACTTTAGAATTGAGCACTTATGTCATTTAGAAAAGAATAAATGAGGTGCTTGTATTAAACTAATACCGTTAACCTACATTTACTTAGAAAGTTCGTTTTCTTAGAGGCTAAGCAAGGTCAGTTTGAGTTAAACTTGGCCACTTAAGCTAATGAAACAATTACTGGCCTCAGCTAATTAGGTCGTAGAAGAAAAGAGAAGGATGGAGAAGGACGGAGAAAGTTATATTAAAACATTCTTCTTCAAAGGTAGAAAAGAAAGTTAGAGAAAAGAAAGAAAATAAGAAAAAATCAAAGGGAATTCGTATTCATCCTTTTGGAATCGAGAACTGAACACTTAAGTGACTAAGAAAACCTTAAACGAGGTGCTTAAGTTAACCTAATATCGTTAAGCAACAATTACTCAGAAAATTCTCTTTCTTGGTGGCTAAGCGAGGTTGGTTTGAGTTAAACTTGGCCACTTAAGCTAATGAAACAATTAGTGGCCTAATCTAATTAGTTCGTTGATGAAAATAGAGAAGGATGTAGAAGGACGAAGAAAGTTACAGAGAAACATTATTCTTGGGAGCTAGAAGAGAAAGTTAGAGGAAAGATGAAGAAATCGAAAGAAAATCAAAGGGAATACAAATTCATTGTTTCGGACTTGAGAATTGAACCCTAGGATGATTTAGAATACCTGAAATGTGGTCCTTAAGTTAAACTAATTTTGTTAAGTTACAATTACTCAGAAAATTCTCTTTCCTGGAGACAAAAAAAGCTTAGCCTATGTTAAACTTGGCCACTTAAGCTAATGAAAAATTAGTGGCCTAAGCTAATTAGTTCCTACAACAAAATGGAGAAGGAAGGCGAAGCACGGAGAAAGTTAGAGAGAAACATTGGGCTATTGCTTTTGGAAGAGGTTAGAGAACGGAGGAGAAATTGGAAGAATGTACAAGGGAATTCAAATTCAACCATTTGGACTTCAGAATTGAACACTTACATGATTTGGAAAAGCATAAATGTGGTGCTTATGTTAAGCTAATAACGCTGTTCTATATTTACTTAGAAAATTGGCTTTTTTGGAGGATAAGCAAGGTCAGTTTGATTTAAACTTGGCCACTTAAGTTAATGAAACAATTAGTGTCCTCAGCTAATTTGTTCCTAGAAGAAATAGGGAAGGACGGAGAAGGACGGAGAAAGTTGGATAGAAACATTTTTTTTCAAAGGTAGAAGAGAAAGTGAGAGAAAAGAAAGAGAAATAAGAAAAAAAATCAAAAGGGAATTCATATTCATCCTGTTCGACTTGAGAATTGCACACTCACTCAAGTGACTAAGAAAACCTTAAACGAGGTGCTTAAGTTCTAATATCGTTAAGCAAGAATTACTCAGAAAATTCTCTTTCTTGGTGGCTAAGCAAGGTTAGTTGGAGTTAAACTTGGCCACTTAAGCTAATGAAACAATTAGCGGCACAAGCAAATTAGTTCGTTGAACAAAATAGAGAAAGATGTAGAAGGACGGGGAAAGTTACGGAGAAACATTATTCTTGAGTGGTAGAAGAGAAAGTTTGAGGGGGAAAAAAAAAAAGGAAAAAAGAAATAGGATGAAAATCGAAAGGAATTCAAATTCATCGTTTTGGACTTGAGAATTCAACACCTAGATGATTTAGAAAACCTTAAATGAGGTGATTAAGTTCAACTAATGTCGTTAAGCTACAATTAATCAGAAAATTCTCTTTCTTGGAAGCCAAGTAAGCTTAGTTTGAGTTAAACTTGCCCACTTAAGCGAATGAAACAATTAGTGGACTAATCCAATTAGTTCCTAGAATAAAATAGAGAAGGACGGAGAAAGTTACGGAGAGACATTATTCGTGAGGGCTAGAAGAGAAAGTTTGAGAAAAGATAATGAAATTGGAAGAGAATCAAAGGGAATAGAAATTCATCGTTTTGGACTTGAGAATTGACTGCTTAGATGATTTAGAAAACCTTAAATGAGGTGTTTAAGTTAAACTAATATCGTTGTGTTACAATTACTCATAAAATTCTCTTTCTTGGAGGCAAAACAAGCTTAGCCTGTGTTAAACTTGGCCACTTAAGCTAATGAAACAATTAGTGGCCTAAGCCAATTTGTTCCTACGACAAAATAGATAAGGAAGGGGAAGGACGGCGAAAGTTTGAGGGAAACATTATTCTTGAGGGGGAGAACAGAAAGTTAGAGAAAAGAAAGAGAAGTTGGAAAAAATTCAAACAGAATTCAAATTCACCCTTTTGGACTTGAGAATTGAACACTTGGGTGGCTCAAAATACCTTAAACAAGGTGCTTAAGTTAAACTAATATCGTCAATCTACAATTACTCAGAAAATTCTCTTTTTTTGAAAGCTAAGCAAAGATAGTTTGAGTTAAAAATGGCCACTTAGGCTAATGAAACAATTAGTTGCCTAAGCTAATTATTCCTAGAAAAAAATAGAGAAGGATGGAGAAAGTTAGGGAGAAACATTTTTCTTGAGAGCTGGAAGAGAAAGTTAGAGAACATAAGGAGAAATAGGGAGAAAATCAAAGGAAATTCAAATTCAACCTTTTGGACTTGAGAATTGAGCACTTTTGTCATTTGGAAAAGCTTAAATGAGGTTCTTATGTTGAACGTATATCGTTAAGCTACATTTACTCAGAAAATTCTCTTTGTTGGAGGCTTAGTAAGGTCAGTTTGAGTTGAACTTGGCCACTTCAGCTAATGAAACAATTAGTCGCATAAGCTAATTTGTTCCTAGCACAAAATTGAGAAGGACGGAGAAAGTTACAGAGAAACATTATTCTTGAGAGCAAGAACAGAAAGTTAGCGAGAAGAAAAAAAAAAAGGAAGAAAATCGAAAGAAATTCAAATACATCGTTTTGGACTTGAGAATTCAACACTCAGATGATTTAGAAAACCTTAAATGAGGTGATTAAGTTAAACTAAAATATTAAGCTACAATTAGTCTGAAAATTCTCTTTCTTGGAGGCTAAGCTAGGTTAGTGTTGGAGTTCGGTCCTAATTATCTCCCTCACCCTTGAGGGAGAATGTGTTCTGGGCAACCAGGTGTTTATAGTTCGTTGCAGATTCAATACCCCTTTGCTGGTTTTACGGTTCAGGGTCCAAAAGTTGGGTTCATGGTTCTTTGCTTCTCTGAGTACGAACTTTGTTTGTAGGAGAGAGAGAATCGCATGTAAAGATGGTCACTGTTTGGTTTTGTTGACTGGCGGTGATGGTCTGGCTGTTTGTGTCCTGGATTATTTTCCAGCTATGGTGTGGTCTCTGTTTTGAGCTCTATCTTGTTGTTAACTTCTCTTTCTAAGTCTTTACTGTCTTAGAGAGAGAGAGGTATGTCCTTTGTGGGAGGCGCCATGCCTGGTAGTGCTCCGTGGACTAGGTATTTTTTGTGCGTTGGTGGTGTTGTGTTACCGGTGGTGTTGGTGTTTGTTGACGGATAGTTTTGCTAATCTGTTGGGTTTATTCAGTGTGCACTGATGCAAGGTGATCCGTGCGTCGTGTTATTTGTTATGAGTGCTGGAGGTGTTATTCACCGCTGGTGCTCTCTGCTTTCTGGTGGTATTCTTGATGCTGCCGTCGTTATTCGTTTATTATGGCAGGTTGCTGGAAATGGTGTGCTTCAGCCGTGTTTCTAAGTGCTCTGGCCGTGAAAATGAAGATGCTAGGGTGATGGTTTGCTGGCTCGCCGTTCATGGCAGCTGTGTGGTCCTCCCCTGAGTTGTTTGGCGTGGTTAGAGGAGATGATTCTGCTACGCCATGTTCTAGTGGATGTTTTCCGACGAGGTTGTTATTTGGGTTTGTTCCCAGGTTGCAATGGATGTGGGTTGTACTAGTGGTGTCCTCGCCGTAGGTGGCTTCTTGATTGGCTCAGTTGTGGAGTCGGTTCTACAGTTGGCGCGTTTGTCTCACAGTCTGGATGACGCGTGCAATTTTTGGGGGCCTGCAAAGTTGTGATCATCAGCATGGGTAACACCGACCTCGTGAAAGGTGATAGTGGGGGTTGGTTTCAATCTTGTTTCTAATTTCCCGCCGGTTTTGTAGGAGCCCATAGTTTTCTATTATACAATGGCGTTTTGTGTATCTGGGGAGGTGTGTGTACTCACGTGCTCCAGAATGAAATTTGAGAGTGTGCATCCACGTGCTCCATTGGTTTTATGAGGTCATTGGTGGGTCCACTTTTTAGAGTGGTATATATAATCTTTATATATATCTTTTATTTAGTGGAAACCACCTGTAGGCTTTGTGGCTTTTTGTGTGTATTGGTTGAAGTGGGGTCCATTTTTCATTAATATTTGGGCTGGTGCCTTTGAAGTTGGCAGTGGTTGTTGCTCACTTTAGGCCCACGGCTATTTTTGGGCTGGCGGTGGTTAGTGGTTTTATGGAGTTTTGTTTTGCTGAAGCATGAGCCCAGATCTTTATTTATTGTTGTTGAAGCATGTTTGTTGGGCGGCTGATAGTGCGTTGGGGTTATTTTTTTTGACCCACGGTTTTCTTGGCCTACGGTTTTTAAGTCCGTGGGTAATTGGCCCCATTTGGTTTTGTTACTTTGTTTTAGTGGGTTCTTTACCACTTCTGTATAATTGTCCATTTATCTTCCCCCAGTATCCATCTATTATTTTTGGATGATAGACGGTACTGGGGGATAAAAATGATATATGGACAATTTTGATTTTATTATTGTTTGTTGGGGACCCGATTGTTACGGGTGTGTTTTAATTAGTTAGTTTTTCTTAGTTTTCCCCTTTGTGTGGGTTTGCGATTCGTTGTATTACTTGGGGTATGCCCCTTGTAAACGTGTAAATTTTTGTCTTTAATTTATGACTTACCCACCCAAAAAAAAAAAAAAAAAAAGAAGCTAGGTTAGTGTTAGTTAAACTTGGCCACTTAAGCTAATGAAACAATTAGTGGTCCGAGCTAATTAGTTCCTACAAGAAAATGGAGACGGAAGGTGAAGCACAGATAAAGTTAGAGAGTAACATTCGGCTTGTTTGGTTTGCTTTTGGAAGAGAAAGTTTGAGAACAGAAGGAGAAATCTGAAGAATGTAAAAGGGAATTCAAATTCAACCATTTGGACTTTAGAATTGAGCACTTATGTCATTTAGAAAATATTAAATGAGGTGCTTGTATTAAACTAATACCGTTAACCTACATTTACTTAGAAAGTTCGCTTTCTTAGAGGCTATGCAAGGTCAGTTTGAGTTAAACTTGGCCACTTAAGCTAATGAAGCAATTACTGGCCTCAGCTAATTTGTTCGTAGAAGAAATAGAGAAGGATGGAGAAGGACGGAGAAAGTTGGATTGAAACATTCTTCTTAAAAGGTAGAAAAGAAGGTTAGAGAAAAGAAAGAAAAATAAGAAAAAAATCAAAGGGAATTCGTATTCATCTTTTTGGTCTTGAGAACTAAACACTTAAGTGACTAGGAAAACCTTAAACGAGGTGCTTAAGTAAACCTAATATCGTTTAAGCAACAATTACTCAGAAAATTCTATTTCTTGGTGGCCAAGCGAGGTTTGTTTGAGTTAAACTTGGCCACTTAAGCTAATGAAACAATTAGTGGCCTAATCTAATTAATTCGTTGATGAAAATAGAGAAGGATGTCGAACGACGAAGAAAGTTACAGAGAAACATTATTCTCAAGTGCAAAAAGAGAACGTTTGAGGAAAAAAAAAGAGAAAAAAAAAGAAGAGAAATATGAATAAAATCAAAGGGAATTTAAATTCATCATTTTCGACTTGAGAATTGAACCCTTAGATGATTTAAAAAACCTTAAATGAGGTGATCCTGTTCAACTAATATCGTTCAGTTGCAATTAATCAGAAAATTCTCTTTCTTGGAGAATAAGCAAACTTAGTTTGAGTTAAACTTGGCCACTTAAGTTAATGAAATTGTAGTGGCGTAATCTAGTTAGTTCCTAGAACAAAATAGAGAAGGACGGAGAAAGTTACAGAGAAACATTATTCTTGAGAGCCAGAAGAGAAAGTTAGAGGAAAGATGAAGAAATCGAAAGAAAATTAAAGGGAATACAAATTCATTGTTTCGGACTTGAGAATTGAACCCTTGGATGATTTAGAATACCTAAAATGTGGTCCTTAAGTTAAACTAATTTCGTTAAGTTACAATTACTCCGAAAATTGTCTTTCTTGGAGACAAAAAAAGCTTAGCCCATGTGAAAGTTGGCCACTTAAGCTAATGAACCAATTAGTGGCCTAAGCTAATTAGTTCCTACAACAAAATGGAGAAGGAAGGTGAAGCATGGAGAAAGTTAGAGAGAAACATTGGGCTATTGCTTTTGGAAGAGAAAGTTAGAGAACGGAAGGAGAAATTGGAAGAATGTACAAGGGAATTCAAATTCAACCATTTGGACTTTAGAATTGAACACTTACATGACTTGGAAAAAGCATAAATGTGGTGCTTATGTTAAGCTAATAACGCTGTTTTATATTTACTTAGAAAATTGGCTTTTTTGGAGGATAAGCAAGGTCAGTTTGAGTTAAACATGGCCACTTAAGCTAATGAAACAATTAGTGTCCTCAGCTAATTTGTTCCTAGAAGAAATAGGGAAGAATGGAGAAGGGCGGAGAAAGTTGGACTGAAACATTCTTTTTCAAAGGTCGAATTAAAAGTTAGAGAAAAGAAAGAGAAATAAGAAAAAGATCAAAGGGAATTCATATTCATCCTGTTCGACTTGAGAATTGCACACTCACTCAAGTGACTAAGAAAACCTTAAACGAGGTGCTTAAGTTCTAATATCGTTAAGCAAGAATTATTCAGAAAATTCTCTTTCTTCGTGGCTAAGCAAAGTTAGTTGGAGTTAAACTTGGCCACTTAAGCTAATGAAACAATTAGGGGCACAAGCAAATTAGTTCGTTGAACAAAATAGAGAAGTATGTAAAAGGATGGGGAAAGTTAGGGAGAAACATTATTCTTGAGTGGTAGAAGAGAAAGTTTGAGGGGGAAAAAAAAAGGAAAAAAAAATAGGATGAAAATCAAAAGGAATTCAAATTCATCATTTTGGACTTAAGAATTCAACACCTAGATGATTTAGAAAACCTTAAATGAGGTGATTAAGTTCAACTAATGTCGTTAAGCTACAATTAATCAGAAAATTCTCTTTCTTGGAAGCCAAGTAAGCTTAGTTTGAGTTAAACTTGCCCACTTAAGCGAATGAAAAAATTAGTGGCCTAATCCAATTAGTTCCTAGAACAAAATAGAGAAGGACGGAGAAAGTTACAAAGAAACATTATTCGTGAGGGCTAGAAGAGAAAGTTATAGAAAAGATAATGAAAGTGGAAGAGAATCAAAGGGAATACAAATTCATCATTTTGGACTTGAGAATTGAATACTTAGATGATTTAGAAAGCCTTAAATGAGGTGCTTAAGTTAAACTAATATCGTTGTGTTACAATTACTCATAAAATTCTCTTTCTTGGAGGCAAAACAAGCTTAGCCTGTGTTAAACTTGGCCACTTAAGCTAATGAAACAATTAGCGGCCCAAGCCAATTTGTTCCTACGACAAAATAGATAAGGAAGGGGAAGGACGGAGAAAGTTTGAGGGAAACATTATTCTTGAGGGGGAGAACAAAAAGTTAGAGAAAAGAAAGAGAAGTTGGAAGAAATTCAAACGGAATTCAAATTCACCCTTTTGGACTTGAGAATTGAACACTTGGGTGGCTTAAAATACCTTAAACGAGGTGCTTAAGTTAAACTAATATCGTCAACCTACAATTACTTAGAAAAATTCTGTTTCATGAAAGCTAAGCAGAGATGGTTTGAGTTAAAAATGGCCACTTAGGCTAATGAAACAATTAGTTGCCCAAGCAAATTATTCCTAGAAAAAAATAGAGAAGGATGGAGAAAGTTAGGGGGAAACATATTTCTTGAGAGCAGGAAAAGAAAGTTAGAGAACAGAAGGAGAAATAGGGAGAAAATCAAATGGAATTCAAATTCAACCTTTTGGACTTGAGAATTGAGCACTTTTGTCATTTGGAAAAGCTTAAATGAGGTTCTTATGTTGAATGAATATCGTTAAGGTACATTTACTCAGAAAATTCTCTTTGCAGGAGGCTTAGTAAGGTCAGTTTGAGTTGAACTTGGCCACTTCAGCTAATGAAACAATTAGTAGCGTAAGCTAATTAGTTCCTAGAAAAATATTGAGTAGGACGGAGAAAGTTACAGAGAAACATTATTCTTGAGAGCAAGAACAGAAAGTTAGTGAAAAGAAAAAGAAATAGGAAGAAAATCAAAAGAAATTCAAATACATCATTTTGGACTTGAGAATTCAACACTCAGATGATTTAGAAAACCTTAAATGAGGTGATTAAGTTAAACTAAAATATTAAGCTACATATAGTCCGAAAATTCTCTTTCTTGGAGGCTAAGCTAGGTTAGTGTTAGTTAAACTTGACCACTTAAGCTAATGAAACAATTAGCGGTCCGAGCTAATTAGTTCCTACAAGAAAATGGAGACGGAAGGTGAAGCACGGATAAAGTTAGAGAGTAACATTCGGTTTGTTTGGTTTGCTTTTGGAAGAGAGTTTGAGAACAGAAGGAGAAATCGGAAGAATGTAAAAGGGAATTCAAATTCAACCATTTGGACTTTAGAATTGAGCACTTATGTCATTTAGAAAAGAATAAATGAGGTGCTTGTATTAAACTAATACCGTTAACCTACATTTACTTAGAAAGTTCGTTTTCTTAGAGGCTAAGCAAGGTCAGTTTGAGTTAAACTTGGCCACTTAAGCTAATGAAACAATTACTGGCCTCAGCTAATTAGGTCGTAGAAGAAATAGAGAAGGATGGAGAAGGACGGAGAAAGTTATATTAAAACATTCTTCTTCAAAGGTAGAAAAGAAAGTTAGAGAAAAGAAAGAAAATAAGAAAAAAATCAAAGGGAATTCGTATTCATCCTTTTGGAATCGAGAACTGAACACTTAAGTGACTAAGAAAACCTTAAACGAGGTGCTTAAGTTAACCTAATATCGTTAAGCAACAATTACTCAGAAAATTCTCTTTCTTGGTGGCTAAGCGAGGTTGGTTTGAGTTAAACTTGGCCACTTAAGCTAATGAAACAATTAGTGGCCTAATCTAATTAGTTCGTTGATGAAAATAGAGAAGGATGTAGAAGGACGAAGAAAGTTACAGAGAAACATTATTCTTGGGAGCTAGAAGAGAAAGTTAGAGGAAAGATGAAGAAATCGAAAGAAAATCAAAGGGAATACAAATTCATTGTTTCGGACTTGAGAATTGAACCCTAGGATGATTTAGAATACCTGAAATGTGGTCCTTAAGTTAAACTAATTTTGTTAAGTTACAATTACTCAGAAAATTCTCTTTCCTGGAGACAAAAAAAGCTTAGCCTATGTTAAACTTGGCCACTTAAGCTAATGAAACAATTAGTGGCCTAAGCTAATTAGTTCCTACAACAAAATGGAGAAGGAAGGCGAAGCACGGAGAAAGTTAGAGAGAAACATTGGGCTATTGCTTTTGGAAGAGAAAGTTAGAGAACGGGAGGAGAAATTGGAAGAATGTACAAGGGAATTCAAATTCAACCATTTGGACTTCAGAATTGAACACTTACATGATTTGGAAAAGCATAAATGTGGTGCTTATGTTAAGCTAATAACGCTGTTCTATATTTACTTAGAAAATTGGCTTTTTTGGAGGATAAGCAAGGTCAGTTTGATTTAAACTTGGCCACTTAAGTTAATGAAACAATTAGTGTCCTCAGCTAATTTGTTCCTAGAAGAAATAGGGAAGGACGGAGAAGGACGGAGAAAGTTGGATAGAAACATTTTTTTTCAAAGGTAGAAGAGAAAGTTAGAGAAAAGAAAAAGAAATAAGAAAAAAAATCAAACGGAATTCATATTCATCCTGTTCGACTTGAGAATTGCACACTCACTCAAGTGACTAAGAAAACCTTAAACGAGGTGCTTAAGTTAACCTAATATCGTTAAGCAACAATTACTCAGAAAATTCTCTTTCTTGGTGGCCAAGCAAGGTTAGTTGGAGTTAAACTTGGCCACTTAAGCTAATGAAACAATTAGCGGCACAAGCAAATTAGTTCGTTGAACAAAATAGAGAAGGATGTAGAAGGACGGGGAAAGTTACAGAGAAACATTATTCTTGAGTGGTAGAAGAGCAAGTTTGAGGGGAAAAAAAAAAGGAAAAAAGAAATAGGTTGAAAATCGAAAGGAATTCAAATTCATCGTTGTGGACTTGAGAATTCAACACTTAAATGATTTAGAAAACCTTAAATGAGGTGATTAAGTTCAACTAATGTCGTTAAGCTACAATTAATCAGAAAATTCTCTTTCTTGGAAGCCAAGTAAGCTTAGTTTGAGTTAAACTTGCCCACTTAAGCGAATGAAACAATTAGTGGACTAATCCAATTAGTTCCTAGAATAAAATAGAGAAGGACGGAGAAAGTTACGGAGACATTATTCGTGAGGGCTAGAAGAGAAAGTTTGAGAAAAGATAATGAAATTGGAAGAGAATCAAAGGGAATAGAAATTCATCGTTTTGGACTTGAGAATTGACTGCTTAGATGATTTAGAAAACCTTAAATGAGGTGTTTAAGTTAAACTAATATCGTTGTGTTACAATTACTCATAAAATTCTCTTTCTTGGAGGCAAAACAAGCTTAGCCTGTGTTAAACTTGGCCACTTAAGCTAATGAAACAATTAGTGGCCTAAGCCAATTTGTTCCTACGACAAAATAGATAAGGAAGGGGAAGGACGGCGAAAGTTTGAGGGAAACATTATTCTTGAGGGGGAGAACAGAAAGTTAGAGAAAAGAAAGAGAAGTTGGAAAAAATTCAAACAGAATTCAAATTCACCCTTTTGGACTTGAGAATTGAACACTTGGGTGGCTCAAAATACCTTAAACAGGTGCTTAAGTTAAACTAATATCGTCAATCTACAATTACTCAGAAAATTCTCTTTTTTGAAAGCTAAGCAAAGATAGTTTGAGTTAAAAATGGCCACTTAGGCTAATGAAACAATTAGTTGCCTAAGCTAATTATTCCTAGAAAAAAATAGAGAAGGATGGAGAAAGTTAGGGAAAACATTTTTCTTGAGAGCTGGAAGAGAAAGTTAGAGAACATAAGGAGAAATAGGGAGAAAATCAAAGGAAATTCAAATTCAACCTTTTGACTTGAGAATTGAGCACTTTTGTCATTTGGAAAAGCTTAAATGAGGTTCTTATGTTGAACGTATATCGTTAAGCTACATTTACTCAGAAAATTCTCTTTGTTGGAGGCTTAGTAAGGTCAGTTTGAGTTGAACTTGGCCACTTCAGCTAATGAAACAATTAGTCGCATAAGCTAATTTGTTCCTAGCACAAAATTGAGAAGGACGGAGAAAGTTACAGAGAAACATTATTCTTGAGAGCAAGAACAGAAAGTTAGCGAGAAGAAAAAAAAAAAGGAAGAAAATCGAAAGAAATTCAAATACATCGTTTTGGACTTGAGAATTCAACACTCAGATGATTTAGAAAACCTTAAATGAGGTGATTAAGTTAAACTAAAATATTAAGCTACAATTAGTCTGAAAATTCTCTTTCTTGGAGGCTAAGCTAGGTTAGTGTTGGAGTTCGGTCCTAATTATCTCCCTCACCCTTGAGGGAGAATGTGTTCTGGCAACCAGGTGTTTATAGTTCGTTGCAGATTCAATACCCCTTTGCTGGTTTTACGGTTCAGGGTCCAAAAGTTGGGTTCATGGTTCTTTGCTTCTCTGAGTACGAACTTTGTTTGTAGGAGAGAGAGAATCGCATGTAAAGATGGTCACTGTTTGGTTTTGTTGACTGGCGGTGATGGTCTGGCTGTTTGTGTCCTGGATTATTTTCCAGCTATGGTGTGGTCTCTGTTTTGAGCTCTATCTTGTTGTTAACTTCTCTTTCTAAGTCTTTACTGTCTTAGAGAGAGAGAGGTATGTCCTTTGTGGGAGGCGCCATGCCTGGTAGTGCTCCGTGGACTAGGTATTTTTTGTGCGTTGGTGGTGTTGTGTTACCGGTGGTGTTGGTGTTTGTTGACGGATAGTTTTGCTAATCTGTTGGGTTTATTCAGTGTGCACTGATGCAAGGTGATCCGTGCGTCGTGTTATTTGTTATGAGTGCTGGAGGTGTTATTCACCGCTGGTGCTCTCTGCTTTCTGGTGGTATTCTTGATGCTGCCGTCGTTATTCGTTTATTATGGCAGGTTGCTGGAAATGGTGTGCTTCAGCCGTGTTTCTAAGTGCTCTGGCCGTGAAAATGAAGATGCTAGGGTGATGGTTTGCTGGCTCGCCGTTCATGGCAGCTGTGTGGTCCTCCCCTGAGTTGTTTGGCGTGGTTAGAGGAGATGATTCTGCTACGCCATGTTCTAGTGGATGTTTTCCGACGAGGTTGTTATTTGGGTTTGTTCCCAGGTTGCAATGGATGTGGGTTGTACTAGTGGTGTCCTCGCCGTAGGTGGCTTCTTGATTGGCTCAGTTGTGGAGTCGGTTCTACAGTTGGCGCGTTTGTCTCACAGTCTGGATGACGCGTGCAATTTTTGGGGGCCTGCAAAGTTGTGATCATCAGCATGGGTAACACCGACCTCGTAAAAGGTGATAGTGGGGGTTGGTTTCAATCTTGTTTCTAATTTCCCGCCGGTTTTGTAGGAGCCCATAGTTTTCTATTATACAATGGCGTTTTGTGTATCTGGGGAGGTGTGTACTCACGTGCTCCAGAATGAAATTTGAGAGTGTGCATCCACGTGCTAGATTGGTTTATATGAGGTCATTGGTGGGTCCACTTTTTAGAGTGGTATATATAATCTTTATATATATCTTTTATCTAGTGGAAACCACCTGTAGGCTTTGTGGATTTTTGTGTGTATTGGTTGAAGTGGGGCCCATTTTTCATTAATATTTGGGCTGGTGCCTTTGAAGTTGGCAGTGGTTGTTGCTCACTTTGGGCCCACGGCTATTTTGGGCTGGCGGTGGTTAGTGGTTTTATGGAGTTTTGTTTTGCTGAAGCATGGGCCCAGATCTTTATTTATTGTTGTTGAAGCATGTTTGTTGGGCGGCTGATAGTGCGTTGGGGTTATTTTTTTTTTTTTTTGACCCACGGTTTTCTTGGCCTACGGTTTTTAAGTCCGTGGGTAATTGGCCCCATTTGGTTTTGTTACTTTGTTTTAGTGGGTTCTTTACCACTTCTGTATAATTGTCCATTTATCTTCCCCCAGTATCCATCTATTATTTTTGGATGATAGACGGTACTGGGGGATAAAAATGATATATGGACAATTTTGATTTTATTATTGTTTGTTGGGGACCCGATTGTTACGGGTGTGTTTTAATTAGTTAGTTTTTCTTAGTTTTCCCCTTTGTGTGGGTTTGCGATTCGTTGTATTACTTGGGGTATGCCCCTTGTAAACGTGTAAATTTTTGTCTTTAATTTATGACTTACCCACCCAAAAAAAAAAAAAAAAAAGAAGCTAGGTTAGTGTTAGTTAAACTTGGCCACTTAAGCTAATGAAACAATTAGTGGTCCGAGCTAATTAGTTCCTACAAGAAAATGGAGACGGAAGGTGAAGCACAGATAAAGTTAGAGAGTAACATTCGGCTTGTTTGGTTTGCTTTTGGAAGAGAAAGTTTGAGAACAGAAGGAGAAATCTGAAAAGGGAATTCAAATTCAACCATTTGGACTTTAGAATTGAGCACTTATGTCATTTAGAAAATATTAAATGAGGTGCTTGTATTAAACTAATACCGTTAACCTACATTTACTTAGAAAGTTCGCTTTCTTAGAGGCTATGCAAGGTCAGTTTGAGTTAAACTTGGCCACTTAAGCTAATGAAGCAATTACTGGCCTCAGCTAATTTGTTCGTAGAAGAAATGAGAAGGATGGAGAAGGACGGAGAAAGTTGGATTGAAACATTCTTCTTAAAAGGTAGAAAAGAAGGTTAGAGAAAAGAAAGAAAAATAAGAAAAAAATCAAAGGGAATTCGTATTCATCTTTTTGGTCTTGAGAACTAAACACTTAAGTGACTAGGAAAACCTTAAACGAGGTGCTTAAGTAAACCTAATATCTTAAGCAACAATTACTCAGAAAATTCTATTTCTTGGTGGCCAAGCGAGGTTTGTTTGAGTTAAACTTGGCCACTTAAGCTAATGAAACAATTAGTGGCCTAATCTAATTAATTCGTTGATGAAAATAGAGAAGGATGTCGAACGACGAAGAAAGTTACAGAGAAACATTATTCTCAAGTGCAAAAGAGAACGTTTGAGGAAAAAAAAAGAGAAAAAAAAAGAGAAATATGAATAAAATCAAAGGGAATTTAAATTCATCATTTTCGACTTGAGAATTGAACCATTAGATGATTTAAAAAACCTTAAATGAGGTGATCCTGTTCAACTAATATCGTTCAGTTGCAATTAATCAGAAAATTCTCTTTCTTGGAGAATAAGCAAACTTAGTTTGAGTTAAACTTGGCCACTTAAGTTAATGAAATTGTAGTGGCGTAATCTAGTTAGTTCCTAGAAAAAATAGAGAAGGACGGAGAAAGTTACAGAGAAACATTATTCTTGAGAGCCAGAAGAGAAAGTTAGAGGAAAGATGAAGAAATCGAAAGAAAATTAAAGGGAATACAAATTCATTGTTTCGGACTTGAGAATTGAACCCTTGGATGATTTAGAATACCTAAAATGTGGTCCTTAAGTTAAACTAATTTCGTTAAGTTACAATTACTCCGAAAATTGTCTTTCTTGGAGACAAAAAAAGCTTAGCCCATGTGAAAGTTGGCCACTTAAGCTAATGAACCAATTAGTGGCCTAAGCTAATTAGTTCCTACAACAAAATGGAGAAGGAAGGTGAAGCATGGAGAAAGTTAGAGAGAAACATTGGGCTATTGCTTTTGGAAGAGAAAGTTAGAGAACGGAAGGAGAAATTGGAAGAATGTACAAGGGAATTCAAATTCAACCATTTGGACTTTAGAATTGAACACTTACATGACTTGGAAAAGCATAAATGTGGTGCTTATGTTAAGCTAATAACGCTGTTTTATATTTACTTAGAAAATTGGCTTTTTTGGAGGATAAGCAAGGTCAGTTTGAGTTAAACATGGCCACTTAAGCTAATGAAACAATTAGCGTCCTCAGCTAATTTGTTCCTAGAAGAAATAGGGAAGAATGGAGAAGGGCGGAGAAAGTTGGACTGAAACATTCTTTTTCAAAGGTCGAATTAAAAGTTAGAGAAAAGAAAGAGAAATAAGAAAAAGATCAAAGGGAATTCATATTCATCCTGTTCGACTTGAGAATTGCACACTCACTCAAGTGACTAAGAAAACCTTAAACGAGGTGCTTAAGTTCTAATATCGTTAAGCAAGAATTATTCAGAAAATTCTCTTTCTTCGTGGCTAAGCAAAGTTAGTTGGAGTTAAACTTGGCCACTTAAGCTAATGAAACAATTAGGGGCACAAGCAAATTAGTTCGTTGAACAAAATAGAGAAGTATGTAAAAGGATGGGGAAAGTTAGGGAGAAACATTATTCTTGAGTGGTAGAAGAGAAAGTTTGAGGGGGGAAAAAAAAGGAAAAAAGAAATAGGATGAAAATCAAAGGAATTCAAATTCATCATTTTGGACTTAAGAATTCAACACCTAGATGATTTAGAAAACCTTAAATGAGGTGATTAAGTTCAACTAATGTCGTTAAGCTACAATTAATCAGAAAATTCTCTTTCTTGGAAGCCAAGTAAGCTTAGTTTGAGTTAAACTTGCCCACTTAAGCGAATGAAAAAATTAGTGGCCTAATCCAATTAGTTCCTAGAACAAAATAGAGAAGGACGGAGAAAGTTACAAAGAAATTATTCGTGAGGGCTAGAAGAGAAAGTTATAGAAAAGATAATGAAAGTGGAAGAGAATCAAAGGGAATACAAATTCATCATTTTGGACTTGAGAATTGAATACTTAGATGATTTAGAAAGCCTTAAATGAGGTGCTTAAGTTAAACTAATATCGTTGTGTTACAATTACTCATAAAATTCTCTTTCTTGGAGGCAAAACAAGCTTAGCCTGTGTTAAACTTGGCCACTTAAGCTAATGAACAATTAGCGGCCCAAGCCAATTTGTTCCTACGACAAAATAGATAAGGAAGGGGAAGGACGGAGAAAGTTTGAGGGAAACATTATTCTTGAGGGGGAGAACAAAAAGTTAGAGAAAAGAGAAGAGAGTTGGAAGAAATTCAAACGGAATTCAAATTCACCCTTTTGGACTTGAGAATTGAACACTTGGGGGCTTAAAATACCTTAAACGAGGTGCTTAAGTTAAACTAATATCGTCAACTACAATTACTTAGAAAAATTCTGTTTCATGAAAGCTAAGCAGAGATGGTTTGAGTTAAAAATGGCCACTTAGGCTAATGAAACAATTAGTTGCCCAAGCAAATTATTCCTAGAAAAAAATAGAGAAGGATGGAGAAAGTTAGGGGGAAACATATTTCTTGAGAGCAGGAAAAGAAAGTTAGAGAACAGAAGGAGAAATAGGGAGAAATCAAATGGAATTCAAATTCAACCTTTTGGACTTGAGAATTGAGCACTTTTGTCATTTGGAAAAGCTTAAATGAGGTTCTTATGTTGAATGAATATCGTTAAGGTACATTTACTCAGAAAATTCTCTTTGCAGGAGGCTTAGTAAGGTCAGTTTGAGTTGAACTTGGCCACTTCAGCTAATGAAACAATTAGTAGCGTAAGCTAATTAGTTCCTAGAAAAATATTGAGTAGGACGGAGAAAGTTACAGAGAAACATTATTCTTGAGAGCAAGAACAGAAAGTTAGTGAAAAGAAAAAGAATAGGAAGAAATCAAAAGAAATTCAAATACATTATTTTGGACTTGAGAATTCAACACTCAGATGATTTAGAAAACCTTAAATGAGGTGATTAAGTTAAACTAAAATATTAAGCTACATATAGTCCGAAAATTCTCTTTCTTGGAGGCTAAGCTAGGTTAGTGTTAGTTAAACTTGACCACTTAAGCTAATAGAAAATTAGCGGTCCGAGCTAATTAGTTCCTACAAGAAAATGGAGACGGAAGGTGAAGCACGGATAAAGTTAGAGAGTAACATTCGGTTTGTTTGGTTTGCTTTTGGAAGAGAGTTTGAGAACAGAAGGAGAAATCGGAAGAATGTAAAAGGGAATTCAAATTCACCATTTGGACTTTAGAATTGAGCACTTATGTCATTTAGAAAAGAATAAATGAGGTGCTGTATTAAACTAATACCGTTAACCTACATTTACTTAGAAAGTTCGTTTTCTTAGAGGCTAAGCAAGGTCAGTTTGAGTTAAACTTGGCCACTTAAGCTAATGAAACAATTACTGGCCTCAGCTAATTAGGTCGTAGAAGAAATAGAGAAGGATGGAGAAGGACGGAGAAAGTTATATTAAAACATTCTTCTTCAAAGGTAGAAAAGAAAGTTAGAGAAAAGAAAGAAAAATAAGAAAAAAATCAAAGGGAATTCGTATTCATCCTTTTGGAATCGAGAACTGAACACTTAAGTGACTAAGAAAACCTTAAACGAGGTGCTTAAGTTAACCTAATATCGTTAAGCAACAATTACTCAGAAAATTCTCTTTCTTGGTGGCTAAGCGAGGTTGGTTTGAGTTAAACTTGGCCACTTAAGCTAATGAAACAATTAGTGGCCTAATCTAATTAGTTCGTTGATGAAAATAGAGAAGGATGTAGAAGGACGAAGAAAGTTACAGAGAAACATTATTCTTGGGAGCTAGAAGAGAAAGTTAGAGGAAAGATGAAGAAATCGAAAGAAAATCAAAGGGAATACAAATTCATTGTTTCGGACTTGAGAATTGAACCCTAGGATGATTTAGAATACCTGAAATGTGGTCCTTAAGTTAAACTAATTTTGTTAAGTTACAATTACTCAGAAAATTCTCTTTCCTGGAGACAAAAAAAGCTTAGCCTATGTTAAACTTGGCCACTTAAGCTAATGAAACAATTAGTGGCCTAAGCTAATTAGTTCCTACAACAAAATGGAGAAGGAAGGCGAAGCACGGAGAAAGTTAGAGAGAAACATTGGGCTATTGCTTTTGGAAGAGAAAGTTAGAGAACGGGAGGAGAAATTGGAAGAATGTACAAGGGAATTCAAATTCAACCATTTGGACTTCAGAATTGAACACTTACATGATTTGGAAAAGCATAAATGTGGTGCTTATGTTAAGCTAATAACGCTGTTCTATATTTACTTAGAAAATTGGCTTTTTTGGAGGATAAGCAAGGTCAGTTTGATTTAAACTTGGCCACTTAAGTTAATGAAACAATTAGTGTCCTCAGCTAATTTGTTCCTAGAAGAAATAGGGAAGGACGGAGAAGGACGGAGAAAGTTGGATAGAAACATTTTTTTTCAAAGGTAGAAGAGAAAGTGAGAGAAAAGAAAGAGAAATAAGAAAAAAAAATCAAAAGGGAATTCATATTCATCCTGTTCGACTTGAGAATTGCACACTCACTCAAGTGACTAAGAAAACCTTAAACGAGGTGCTTAAGTTCTAATATCGTTAAGCAAGAATTACTCAGAAAATTCTCTTTCTTGGTGGCTAAGCAAGGTTAGTTGGAGTTAAACTTGGCCACTTAAGCTAATGAAACAATTAGCGGCACAAGCAAATTAGTTCGTTGAACAAAATAGAGAAAGATGTAGAAGGACGGGGAAAGTTACGGAGAGACATTATTCTTGAGTGGTAGAAGAGAAAGTTTGAGGGGGAAAAAAAAAAGGAAAAAAGAAATAGGATGAAAATCGAAAGGAATTCAAATTCATCGTTTTGGACTTGAGAATTCAACACCTAGATGATTTAGAAAACCTTAAATGAGGTGATTAAGTTCAACTAATGTCGTTAAGCTACAATTAATCAGAAAATTCTCTTTCCTGGAAGCCAAGTAAGCTTAGTTTGAGTCATACTTGCCCACTTAAGCGAATGAAACAATTAGTAGCCTAATCCAATTAGTTCCTAGAACAAAATAGAGAAGGATGGAGAAAGTTACGGAGAAACATTATTCGTGAGGGCTAGAAGAGAAAGTTAGAGAAAAGATAATGAAATTGGAAGAGAATTAAAGGGAATACAAATTCATCATTTTAGGCTTGAGAATTGAATACTTAGATGATTTAGAAAACCTTAAATGAGGTGCTTAAGTTAAACTAATATCGTTGTGTTAAAATTACTCATAAAATTCTCTTTCTTGGAGGCAAAACAAGCTTAGCCTGTGTTAAACTTGGCCACTTAAGCTAATGAAACAATTAGTGGCCCAAGCCAATTTGTTCCTACGACAAAATAGATAAGGAAGGGGAAGGACGGAGAAAGTTTGAGGGAAACATTATTCTTGAGGGGGAGAACAGAAAGTTAGAGAAAAGAAAGCGAAGTTGGAAGAAATTCAAACGGAATTCAAATTCACCCTTTTGGACTTGAGAATTGAACACTTGGGTGGCTTAAAATAACTTAAACGAGGTGCTTAAGTTAAACTAATATTGTCAACCTACAATTACTCAGAAAAATTCTGTTTCTTGAAAGCTAAGCAGAGATAGTTTGAGTTAAAAATGGCCACTTAGGCTAATGAAACAATTAGTTGCCCAAGCTAATTATTCCTAGAAAAAAATAGAGAAGGATGGAGAAAGTTAGGGGGAAACATATTTCTTGAGAGTTGGAAGAGAAAGTTAGAGAACAGAAGGAGACATAGGGAGAAAATCAAAGGGAATTCAAGTTCAACCTTTTGAACTTGAGAATTGAGCACTTTTGTCATTTGGAAAAGCTTAAATGAGGTTCTTATGTTGAACGAATATCGTTAAACTACATTTACTCAGAAAATTCTCTTTGTTGGAGGCTTAGTAAGGTCAGTTTGAGTTGAACTTGGCCACTTCAGCTAATGAAACAATTAGTCGCGTAAGCTAATTAGTTCCTAGAGCAAAATTTAGAAGGACGGAGAAAGTTACAGAGAAACATTATTCTTGAGAGCAGGGACAGAAAGTTAGCGAAAAGAAATAGAAATAGGAAGAAAATCAAAAGAAATTCAAATACATCGTTTTGGACTTGAGAATTCAACACTCAGATGATTTAGAAAACATTAAATGAGGTGATTAAGTTAAACTAAAATATTAAGCTACATATAGTCCGAAAATTCTCCTTCTTGGAGGCTAAGCTAGGTTAGTGTTAGTTAAACTTGGCAACTTAAGCTAATGAAACAATTAGCGGCCGAGCTAATTAGTTCCTACATGAAAATGGAGACAGAAGGTGAAGCACGGATAAAGTTAGAGAGTAGCATTCGGCTTGTTTGGTTTGCTTTTGGAAGAGAAAGTTTGATAACAGAAGGAGAAATCGGAAGAATGTAAAAGGGAATTCAAATTCAACCGTTTGGACTTTAGAATTGAGCACTTATGTCATTTAGAAAAGATTAAATGAGCTGCTTGTATTAAACTAATACCGTTAACCTACATTTACTTAGAAAGTTTGCTTTCTTCTTGAAAGGTAGAATAGAAAGTTAGAGAAAAGAAAGAAAAATAAGAAAAAAATCAAAGGGAATTCGTATTCATCCTTTTGGTCTCGAGAACTGAACACTTAAGTGACTGAGAAAACCTTAAACGAAGTGCTTTAGTTAACCTAATATCGTTAAGCAACCATTACTCAGAAAATTCTCTTTCTTGGTGGCTAAGCAAGTGAGTTAAACTTTGCCACTTAAGCTAATGAAACAATTAGTGGCCTAATCTAATTAGTTCGTTGATGAAAATAGAGAAGGATGTCGAACGACGAAGAAAGTTACAGAGAAACATTATTCTCAAGTGCAAAAAGAGAACGTTTGAGGAAAAAAAAAGAGAAATATGAATAAAATCAAAGGGAATTTAAATTCATCATTTTCGACTTGAGAATTGAACCCTTAGATGATTTAAAAAACCTTAAATGAGGTGATCATGTTCAACTAATATCGTTCAGTTGCAATTAATCAGAAAATTCTCTTTCTTGGAGAATAAGCAAACTTAGTTTGAGTTAAACTTGGCCACTTAAGTTAATGAAACAATTAGTGGCCTAATCTAGTTAGTTCCTAGAACAAAATAGAGAAGGGCGGAGAAAGTTACAGAGAAACATTATTCTTGAGAGTTAGAAGAGAAAGTTTGAGGAAAGATGAAGAAATCGAAAGAAAATCAAAGGGAATACAAATTCATTATTTCGGACTTGAGAATTGAACCCTTGGATGATTTAGAATACCTGAAATGTGGTCCTTAAGTTAAACTAATTTCGTTTAGTTACAATTACTCATAAAATTCTCTTTCTTCGAGACAAAAAAAGCTTAGCCCATGTTAAACTTGGCCACTTAATCTAATGAAACAATTAGTGGCCTAAGCTAATTAGTTCCTACAACAAAATGGAGAAGGAAGATGAAGCACAGAGAAAGTTAGAGAGAAACATTGGGCTATTGCTTTTGGAAGAGAAAGTTAGGGAACAGGAGGAGAAATTGGAAGAATGTACAAGGGAATTCAAATTCAACCATTTGGACTTTAGAATTGAACACTTACATGATTTGGAAAAGCATAATTGGTGCTTATGTTAAGCTAATAACGCTGTTCTATATTTACTTAGAAAATTCGTTTTTTTTGGAGGATAGCAAGGTCAGTTTGAGTTAACTTGGCCAACTTAAGCTAATGAAACACTTAATGTCCTCAGCTAATTTGTTCCTAGAAATAGGGAAGGATGGAGAAGGACGAAGAAAGTTGGATAGAAACATTCTTTGTCAAAGGGAGAAAAAGTTAGAGAAAAGAAAAAGAAATAAGAAAAAAAATCACGGAATTCATATTCATCCTGTTCGACTTGAGAAATTGCACACTCACTCAGTGACTAAGAAAACCTTAAACGAGGTGCTTAAGTTAACCTAATATCGTTAAGTAAGCAACAATTACTCAGAAAATTCTCTTTCTTGGTGGCAAGCAAGGTTAGTTGGAGTTAAACTTGGCCCTTAAGCTAATGAAACAATTAGCGGCACAAGCAAATTAGTTCGTTGAACAAAATAGAGAAGGATGTAGAAGGACGGGGAAAGTTACGAGAAATTATTCTTGAGTGGTAGAAGAGCAAGTTTGAGGGAAAAAAAAGGAAAAAAGAAATAGGTTTGAAAATCGAAAGGAATTCAAATTCATCGTTGTGGACTTGAGAATTCACACTTAAATGATTTAGAAAACCTAAATGAGGTGATTAAGTTCAACTAATGTCGTTAAGCTACAATTAATCAGAAAATTCTCTTTCTTGGAAGCCAAGTAAGCTTAGTTTGAGTTAAACTTGCCCCTTAAGCGAATGAACATTAGTGGCCTAATCCAATTAGTTCCTAGAACAAAATAGAGAAGGATGGAGAAAGTTACAGAGAAACATTATTCGTGAGGGCTAGAAGAGAAAGTTAGAGAAAGATAATGAAATTGGAAGAGAATCAAAGGGAATACAAATTCATCATTTTGGACTTGAGAATTGAATACTAAGATGATTTAGAAAGCCTTAAATGAGGGCTTAAGTTAAACTAATATCGTTGTTTACAATTACTCATAAAATTCTCTTTCTTGGAGGCAAAACTTAGCCTGTGTTAAACTTGGCCACTTAAGCTAATGAAACAATTAGTGGCCTAAGCCAATTTGTTCCTACGACAAAATAGATAAGGAAGGGGAAGGACGGAGAAAGTTTGAGGGAAACATCATTCTTGAGGGGGAGAACAGAAAGTTAGAGAAAAGAAAGCGAAGTTGGAAGAAATTCAAACGGAATTCAAATTCACCCTTTTGGACTTGAGAATTGAACACTTGGGTGGCTTAAAATACCTTAAACGAGGTGCTTAAGTTAAACTAATATCGTCAATCTACAATTACTCAGAAAAATTCTGTTTCTTGAAAGCTAAGCAGAGATAGTTTGAGTTAAAAATGGCCACTTAGGCTAATGAAACAATTAGTTGCCCAAGCTAATTATTCCTAGAAAAAATAGAGAAGGATGGAGAAAGTTAGGGGGAAACATATTTCTTGAGAGCTGGAAGAGAAGTTAGAGAACAGAAGGAGAAATAGGGAGAAAATCAAAGGGAATTCAATTCAACCTTTTGGACTTGAGAATTGAGCACTTTTGTCATTTGGAAAACTTAAATGAGGTTCTTAATGTTGAACGAATATCGTTAAGCACATTTACTCAGAAATTCTCTTTGTTGGAGGCTTAGTAAGGTCAGTTCGAGTTGAACTTGGCCACTTCAGCTAATGAAACAATTAGTCGCGTAAGCTAATTAGTTCTAGAACAAATTTGGAAGGACGGAGAAAGTTATAGAAACATTATTCTTGAGAGCAAGAACAGAAAGTTAGCGAAAGAAAAAGAAATAGGAAGAAAATCAAAAGAAATTCAAATACATCGTTTTGGACTTGAGAATTCAACACTCAGATGATTTAGAAAACCTTAAATGAGGTGATTAAGTTAAACTAAAATATTAAGCTACAATTAGTCCGAAAATTCTCTTTCTTGGAGGCTAAGCTAGGTTAGTGTTAGTTAAACTTGGCCACTTAAGCTAATGAAACAATTAGTGGTCCGAGCTAATTAGTTCCTACAAGAAAATGGAGACGGAAGGTGAAGCACGGATAAAGTTAGAGAGTAACATTCGGCTTGTTTGGTTTGCTTTTGGAAGAGAAAGTTTGAGAACAGAAGGAGAAATCTGAAGAATGTAAAAGGGAATTCAAATTCAACCATTTTGGACTTTAGAATTGAGCATTATGTCATTTAGAAAATATTAAATGAGGTGCTTGTATTAAACTAATACCGTTAACTACATTTACTTAGAAAGTTCGCTTTCTTAGAGGCTAAGCAAGGTCAGTTTGAGTTAAACTTGGCCACTTAAGCTAATGAAGCAATTACTGGCCTCAGCTAATTTGTTCGTAGAAGAAATAAAGAAGGATGGAGAAGGACGGAGAAAGTTGGATTGAAACATTCTTCTTAAAAAGTAGAAAGAAGTTAGAGAAAAGAAAGAAAAATAAGAAAAAAATCAAAGGGAATTCGTATTCATCCTTTTGGTCTCAAGAACTAAACACTTAGTGACTAAGAAACCTTAACGAGGTGCTTAAGTAACCTAATATCTTTAACCAACAATTACTCAGAAAATTCTTTTCTTGGTGGCTTAAGCGAGGTTGGTTTGAGTTAAACTTGGCCACTTAACTAATGAAACAATTAGTGGCCTAATCTAATTAGTTCGTTGATGAAAATAGAGAAGGATGAAGAACGACGAAGAAAGTCACAGAGAAGCATTATTCTCAAGTGCAAAAAGAGAATGTTTGAGGAAAAAAAAAAAAGAAAAACAAAGTGAAATATGAATAAAATCAAAGGGAATTTAAATTCACCATTTCGACTTAGAATTGAACCTTTAGATGATTTAAAAAACCTTAAATGGGTGATTAGGTTCAACTAATATCGTTCAGGTTAATATATCAGAAACTCTTTCTTGGAGAATAAGCAAACTTAGTGAGTGAAACTTGGCCACTTAAGTTAATGAAACAATTAGTGGCCTAATCTAGTTAGTTCCTAAAACAAATAGAGAGAGGAGAAAGTTACAGAGAGAAACATTATTTTGAGAGCTAGAAGAGAAAGTTAGAGAAAGATGAAGAAATCGAAATAAAAATCAAAGGAAGACAAATTCATTGTTTCGGACTTGAGAATTGAACCCTGGATGATTTAGAATACCTAAAATGTGGTCCTTAAGTTAAACTAATTTTGTAAGTTACAATTTACTCCGAAAATTTTCTTTCTTGGAGACAAAAAAAAGCTTAGCCTATGTAAATTTGGCCACTAAGCGAATGAAACAATTAGTGGACTAAGCTAATTAGTTCCTACAACAAAATGGAGAAGGAAGGTGAAGCACGGAGAAAGTTAAAGAGAAACATTGGGCTATTGCTTTTGGAAGAGAAAGTTAGAGAACGGAAGGAGAAATTGGAAGAATGTGCAAGGGAATTCAAATTCAACCATTTGGGCTTGAGAATTGAATACTTAGATGACTTAGAAAACCTTAAATGAGGTGCTTAAGTTAAAATAATATCGTTGTGTTACAATTACTCATAAAATTCTCTTTCTTGGAGCCAAAACAAGCTTAGCTTGTGTTAAACTTGGCCACTTAAGCTAATGAAACAATTAGTGGCCCAAGCCAATTTGTTCCTACGACAAAATAGATAAGGAAGGGGAAGGACGGAGAAAGTTTGAGGGAAACATTATTCTTGAGGGGGAGAACAGAAAGTTAGAGAAAAGAAAGAGAAGTTGGAAGAAATTCAAATGAAATTCAAATTCACCCTTTTGGACTTGAGAATCGAACACTTGGGTGGCTTAAAATAACTTAAACGAGGTGCTTAAGTTAAACTAATATCGTCAACCTACAATTACTCAGAAAAATTTTGTTTCTTGGAAGCTAAGCAGAGACAGTTTGAGTTTAAAATGGCCACTTAGGCTAATGAAACAATTAGTTGCCCAAGCTAATTATTCCTAGAAAAAAATAGAGAAGGATGGAGAAAGTTAGGGGGAAACATATTTCTTGAGAGCTGGAAGAGAAAGTTAGAGAACAGAAGGAGAAATAGGGAGAAAATCAAAGGGAATTCAAATTCAACCTTTTGGACTTGAGAATTGAGCACTTTTGTCATTAGTAAAAGCTTAAATGAGGTTCTTATGTTGAACGAATATCGTTAAGCTACATTTACTCAGAAAATTCTCTTTGTTGGAGGCATAGTAAGGTCAGTTTGAGTTGAACTTGGCCACTTCAGCTAATGAAACAATTAGTCGTATAAGCTAATTAGTTCCGAGAACAAAATTGAGAAGGACGGAGAAAGTTACAGAGAAACATTGGCTATGTTTTGTTGTGAATTCAAAACGTAATTCCACAGGTGTGTTTCAGTATATTGTTTGGTTGTGTGTTTGGAATCAACTTTCAAAACCTCTACATAGAGCTTTGTATCTCAGCCGCGTTTTTTGTGAAAATTTTGGCTAGGGGAAGACCGCCCGGACGTCCGCCCAGACATCCACCTGGATGTCCTCCGCTGTACAGAATATATATATATATATTTTTTTTTTTTGATTTATATAATTGGGAAAAATATTTTCTGAAATTTTTTTAATTTTTAATGTGCTTTAAAATAATTTTGAGTTGTATGTTTAGTTATGAGTTGTAAATTTTTGTATCACATATCAAATATCACATCAACAATTCCCCTCTCAAATCAAACCTCTTTTCAAAAACTATTTTCAAAACTCTTTACCAAACAAATTTTCTACACTCAAATCATAATTCTACAACACACAAACTCAAAATACAACTCATACTCTCAAATCACATTTACAAAACACAACCAAACGCAGGCATTATTCTTGAGAGGAAGAACAGAAAGCTAGCGAAAAGAAAAAGAAATAGGAAAAAAATCAAAAGAAATTCAAATACATCGTTTTGGACTTGAGAATTCAACACTCAGATGATTTAGAAAACCTTAAATGAGGTGATTAAGTTAAACTAAAATATTAAGCTACAATTAGTCCGAAAATTCTCTTTCTTGGAGGCTAAGCTAGGTTAGTGTTAGTTAAACTTGGCCACTTAAGCTAATGAAACAATTAGTGGTCCGAGCTAATTAGTTCCTACAAGAAAATGGAGACGGAAGGTGAAGCACGGATAAAGTTAGAGAGTAACATTCAGCTTGTTTGGTTTGCTTTTGGAAGAGAAAGTTTGAGAACAGAAGGAGAAATCAGAAGAATGTAAAAGGGAATTCAAATGCAACCATTTGGACTTTAGAATTGAGCACTTATGTCATTTAGAAAATATTAAATGAGGTGCTTGTATTAAACTAATACCGTTAACCTACATTTACTTAGAAAGTTCGCATTCTTGGAGGCTAAGCAAGGTCATTTTGAGTTAAACTTGGCCACTTAAGCTAATGAAACAATTACTGGCCTCAGCTAATTAGTTCGTAGAAGAAATAGAGAAGGATGGAGAAGGACAGAGAAAGTTGGATTGAAATATTCTTCTTGAAAGGTAGAAAAGAAGGTTAGAGAAAAGAAAGAAAAATAAGAAAAAAATCAAAGGGAATTTGTATTCATCCTTTTGGTCTCGAGAACTGAACACTTAAGTGACTAAGAAAACCTTAAACGAGGTGCTTAAGTTAACCTAATATCGTTAAGCAACAATTACTCAGAAAATTCTCTTTCTTGGTGGCTAAGCGAGGTTGGTTTGAGTTAAACTTGGCCACTTAAGCTAATGAAACAATTAGGGGCCTAATCTAATTAGTTCGTTGATGAAAATAGAGAAGGATATAGAAGGACAAAGAAAGTTACAGAGAAACATTATTCTCAAGTGCAAAAAGAGAACGTTTGAGGGAAAAAAAAAAAAGAAAAAAAAAAGAGAAATATGAACAAAATCAAAGGGAATTTAAGTTCATCGTTTTTGAGTTGAGAATTGAACCCTTAGATGATTTAAAAAACCTTAAATGAGGTGATCAGGCTCAACTAATATCTTTCAGTTACAATTAATCAAAAAATTCTCTTTCTTGGAGACTAAGCAAACTTAGTTTGAGTTAAACTTGGCCACTTAAGTTAATGAAACAATTAGTGGCCTAATCTAGTTAGTTCCTAGAACAAAATAGAGAAGGACGGAGAAAGTTACAAACTTGAGAATTGAAAGAAAATCAAAGGGAATACAAATTCATTGTTTCGGACTTGAGAATTGAACCCTTGGATGATTTAGAATACCTAAAATGTGGTCCTTAAGTTAAACTAATTTCGTTAAGTTACAATTACTCAGAAAATTCCCTTCCTTGAAGACAAAAAAAAGCTTAGCCTATGTTAAACTTGGCCACTTAAGCTAATAAAACAATTAGTGGCCTAAGCTAATTAGTCCTACAACAAAATGGAGAAGGAAGGTGAAGCACGGAGAAAGTTAGAGAGAAACATTGGGCTATTGCTTTTGGAAGAGAAAGTTAGAGAACGGGAGGAGAAATTGGAAGAATGTACAAGGGAATTCAAATTCAACCATTTGGACTTTAGAATTGAACACTTACATGATTTGGAAAAGCATAAATGTGGTGCTTATGTTATGCTAATAACACTGTTCTATATTTACTTAGAAAATTCACTTTTTTGGAGGATAAGCAAGGTCAGTTTGAGTTAAACTTGGCCACTTAAGCTAATGAAACACTTAGTGTCCTCAGCTAATTTGTTCCTAGAAGAAATAGGGAAGGATGGAGAAGGACGAAGAAAGTTGGATAGAAATATTCTTTTTCAAAGGTAGAAGAGAAAGTTAGAGAAAAGAAAGAGAAATAAGAAAAAAAATCAAAGGGAATTCATATTCATCCTGTTCGACTTGAGAATTGCACACTCACTCAAGTGACTAAGAAAACCTTAAACGAGGTGCTTAAGTTCTAATATCATTAAGCAACAATTACTCAGAAAATTCTCTTTCTTAGTGGCTAAGCAAGGTTAGTTGGAGTTAAACTTGGCCACTTAAGCTAATGAAACAATTAGTGGCACAAGCAAATTAGTTCGTTGAACAAAATAGAGAAGGATGTAGAAGGACGGGGAAAGTTACGGAGAAACATTATTCTTGAGTGGTAGAAGAGAAAGCTTGAGGGGAAAAAAAAAAGGAAAAAAGAAATAGGATGAAAATCGAAAGGAATTCAAATTCATCGTTTTGGACTTGAGAATTCAACACTTAGATAATTTAGAAAACCTTAAATGAGGTGATTTTTTTTTTTTTGGGTGATAAGTCATAAAATAAAGACAATGAAATGTACAAGTTTACAAGGGGCATACCCCAGGCACGCCCAACGACAAATAATAGACAATTACAGAATCTACGTAATACAAACACTACATCCCCCTAAGGAAGGGGGGAGAAATACAACACAACCCCACAAAGCAGAAGAGCAAAAAACAACATAACTCAACTTTGCCCATATATCCTTTTTCTCCCCAAGTAACCCCTACTATCAGAGATAATAGATGGTAACTTGGGGTGGATATATGGGCGAAGATACAGTTAACACACCACAAAGTAAGTAAGACAAAACAAACATACGCACAAAGCTGCAACCACAAGCTCGATCAAAAAGGATAGCCACCCCCAAGCCGCCAGTCTCTACCGAAGATAAGCACATGGAGTCCAATAAGCCTTCCACTCCTCACAGCCGTGACATCCTAGCCACTAACCAAAGCCATGACGGAGGAAAAAATCTACCCCACGACCAATCCCGACAGAGTCACATGAAGCTAGCACGAGCAGTAACCATAATCAACGGTCTTGGGAGTTGTAGTGAAACAACAATAGCCCCACAGCAACAAACCAATACATAGCCAAAAATAGCATAAGATCAAACATCACATCCCCCAGTCCCTACCTTGGTAGATCACAAGCCTCAAACCCCACGGCAGTGTGCCCTTCACTCCATGTCAGGCGTGGCAATACAATCAATTAGGATGGGTCACATGAAGACAAGAAGCAACCATAAACTGGTAGCTATCCTCCCGCTCATCTCCCAGTCTCTAACTCAGCAAGTCATCGAACCATTATTCCTCATAGCAGTGACCCCTCAATCACTCTTGGCGGAGATGGCCCAAAACTCACCTCGTATCGAGTCACATGAGGATCACACGATCAATCAAAATGCAAAAATCAACTATAAATGATCCGCTGCCATATGACTAAACAGAAATAAATGAGCTCACCAATATAGAAATATATGCATTCTGTCCAAAAATTGAGCCCAAATAAACCAAACAGTGCAAAAGGAGCCCAATTACACACAATAAACCGTGCGCCCAAAAATAGCGGCAACCACTAGCACAAAAATTACTCTTGTCCAAAAAAGTAAATGTGCGCCCAAATTTGAATTGCACCCCTTATCTCCACGTAATGATAAACTTGCAGTAGAAATTCCACGTGGTGATCTCCAAGCAAAACAATCCACATGTGGTTTTGGAAAAACCGTGGGCCACAAACCGACAAAAAGTCCACCATGTGACCCACCCATGGCATTAGCAAAATATCTTGAAGTCAGATTGAGTACACACCCACGGAACCCAATATATCATAAACCAATAAAATATCAACACACTAACCCAAAAGTTAGGTTATCCCTCCAATAAAAGAAATCTGCCATGACACAAATCAACCAAAATACACAAAATCTCACAAGGTGAGGTTATCCCATACACACGCAACAGACAAATTGACTTCCCCATGTATCAACCTACCAGAAAAGACTATAGAGAGATACATCGGAAGCTTCACCTGCAGACCTGCAACATCCATACGAATGACAAAAAAGAACAACACGCAAAGGCAAGAAACACAGCCCGCGCGGCACCGTAATCGAGACACTCGCCAAGAGCGTGAAACACACCTCAGCGTGAAGCTTCAACAACCTTAATCCAGACGCAACGACGCCGGACTATCGAAACAACCCATCACCGACGGGAATGAAACCACAGAAAAACCAGCAACATTTGACGACCAAACTGTCAAATGAGGTGATTAAGTTCAACTAATGTCGTTAAGCTACAATTAATCAGAAAATTCTCTTTCTTGGAAGCCAAGTAAGCTTAGTTTGAGTTAAACTTGCCCACTTAAGCGAATGAAACAATTAGTGGCCTAATCCAATTAGTTCCTAGAACAAAATAGAGAAGGATGGAGAAAGTTACAGAGAAACATTATTCGTGAGGGCTAGAAGAGAAAGTTGGAGAAAAGATAATGAAATTGGAAGAGAATCAAAGGGAATACAAATTCATCATTTTGGACTTGAGAATTGAATACTTAGATGATTTAGAAAACCTTAAATGAGGTGCTTAACTTAAACTAATATCGTTGTGTTACAATTACTCATAAAATTCTCTTTCTTGGAGGCAAAACAAGCTTAGCCTGTGTTAAACTTTGCCACTTAAGCTAATGAAACAATTAGTGGCCTAAGCCAATTTGTTCCTACGAATCCACCCAAAAAAAAATTTGTTCCGACGACAAAATAGATAAGGAAGGGGAAGGACGGAGAAAGTTTGAGGGAAACATTATTCTTGAAGGGGAGAACAGAAAGTTAGAGAAAAGGAAGAGAAGTTGGAAGCAATTCGAACGGAATTCAAATTCACCCTTTTGGACTTGAGAATTGAACACTTGGGTGGTTTAAAATACCTTAAACGAGGTTCTTAAGTTAAACTAATATCGTCAATCTACAATTACTAAGAAAAATTCTCTTTCTTGAAAGCTATGCAAAGATAGTTTGAGTTAAAAATGGCCACTTAAGCTAATGAAACAATTAGTTGCCCAAGCTAATTATTCCTAGAAAAAAATAGAGAAGGATGGAGAAAGTAAGGGGGAAACATATTTCTTGAGAGCTGGAAGAGAAAGTTAGAGAACAGAAGGAGAAATAGGGAGAAAATCAAAGGGAATTCAAATTCAACCTTTTGGACTTGAGAATTGAGCACTTTTGTCATTTGGAAAAGCTTAAATGAGGTTCTTATGTTGAACGAATATCGTTAAGCTGCATTTACTCAGAAAATTCTCTTTGTTGGAGGCTTAGTAAGGTCAGTTCGAGTTGAACTTGGCCACTTCAGCTAATGAAACAATTAGTCGCGTAAGCTAATTAGTTCCTAGAACAAAATTTAGAAGGACGGAGAAAGTTACAGAGAAACATTATTCTTGAGAGCAAGAACAAAAAGTTAGCGAAAAGAAAAAAAAACAGAAAGAAAATCAAAAGAAATTCAAATACATCGTTTTGTACTTGAGAATTCAACACTCAGATGATTTGGAAAACCTTAAATGAGGTGATTAAGTTAAACTAAAATATTAAGCTACAATTAGTCCGAAAATTCTCTTTCTTGGAGGTTAAGCTAGGTTAGTGTTAGTTAAACTTGGCCACTTAAGCTAATGAAACAATTAGTGGCCCAAGCTAATTAGTTCCTACAAGAAAATGGAGACGGAAGGTGAAGCACGGATAAAGTTAGAGAGTAACATTCGGCTTGTTTGGTTTGCTCTTGGAAGAGAAAGTTTGAGAACAGAAGGAGAAATCGGAAGAATGTAAAAGTGAATTCAAATTCAACCATTTGGATTTTAGAATTGAGCACTTATGTCATTTAGAAAAGATTAAATGAGGTGCTTGTATTAAACTAATACCGTTAACCTACATTTACTTAGAAAGTTCGCTTTCTTAGAGGCTAAGCAAGGTCAGTTTGAGTTAAACTTGGCCACTTAAGCTAATGAAACAATTACTGGCCTCAGCTAATTTGTTCGTAGAAGAAATAGAGAAGGGTGGAGAAGGACGGAGAAAGTTGGATTGAAACATTCTTCTTAAAAGGTAGAAAAGAAAGTTAGAGAAAACAAAGAAAAATAAGAAAAAAATCAAAGGGAATTCGTATTCATCCTTTTGGTCTCGAGAACTGAACACTTAAGTGACTAAGAAAACCTTAAACGAGGTGCTTAAGTAAACCTAATATCATTAAGCAACAATTACTCAGAAAATTCTATTTCTTGGTGGCTAAGCGAGGTTGGTTTGAGTTAAACTTGGCCACTTAAGCTAATGAAACAATTAGTGGCCTAATCTAATTAGTTCGTTGATGAAAATAGAGAAGGATGTAGAAGGACGAAGAAAGTTACAGAGAAACATTATTCTCAAGTGCAAAAAGAGAACGTTTGAGGAAAAAAAAAAGAAAAAAAAAGAGAAATATGAATAAAATCAAAGGGAATTTAAATTAATTATTTTCGACTTGAGAATTGAACCCTTAGATGATTTAAAAAACCTTAAATGAGGTGATCAGGTTCAACTAATATCGTTCAGTTAATATTAATAAGAAAATTCTCTTTCTTGGAGACTAAGCAAACTTAGTTTGAGTTAAACTTGGCCACTTAAGTTAATGAAACAATTAGTGGCTAATCTAGTTAGTTCCTTGAACAAAATAGAGAAGGACGGAGAAAGTTACAGAGAAACATTATTCTTGAGAGCTAGAAGAGAAAGTTAGAGGAAAGATGAAGAAATCGAAAGAAAATCAAAGGGAATACAAATTCATTGTTTCGGACTTGAGAATTGAACCCTTGGATGATTTAGAATACCTAAAATGTGGTCCTTAAGTTAAACTAATTTCGTTAAGTTACAATTACTCCGAAAATTTTCTTTCTTGGAGACAAAAAAAGCTTAGCCTATGTTAAATTTGGCCACTTAAGCTAATGAAACAATTAGTGGCCTAAGCTAATTAGTTCCTACAACAAAATGGAGAAGGAAGGCGAAGCACGGAGAAAGTTAGAGAGAAAAATTAGGCTATTGCTTTTGGAAGAGAAAGTTAAAGAACGGAAGGAGAAATTGGAAGAATGTACAAGGGAATTCAAATTCAACCATTTGGACTTTAGAATTGAACACTTACATGATTTGGAAAAGCATAAATGTGGTGCTTATGTTAAGCTAATAACGCTGTTCTATATTTACTTAGAAAATTCACTTTTTTGGAGGATAAGCAAGGTCAGTTTGAGTTAAACTTGGCCACTTAAGCTAGTGAAACAATTAGTGTCCTCAGCTAATTTGTTCCTAGAAGAAATAGGGAAGGATGGAGAAGGGCGGAGAAAGTTGGATTGAAACATTCTTTTTCAAAGGTAGAAGAGAAAGTTAGAGAAAAGAAAGAGAAATAAGAAAAAAATCAAAGGGAATTCATATTCATCCTGTTCGACTTGAGAATTGCACACTCACTCAAGTGACTAAGAAAATCTTAGACGAGGTGCTTAAGTTCTAATATCGATAAGCAAGAATTACTCAGAAAATTCTCTTTCTTGGTGGCTAAGCAAGGTTAGTTGGAGTTAAACTTGGCCACTTAAGCTAGTGAAAGCAATTAGTGGCACAAGCAAATTAGTTCGTTGAACAAAATAGAGAAGGATGTAGAAGGACGGGGAAAGTTACGGAGAAACATTATTCTTGAGTGGTAGAAGAGAAAGTTTGAGGGGGAAAAAAAATGGAAAAAAAAATAGGATGAAAATCGAAAGGAATTCAAATTCATCGTTTTGGTCTTGAGAATTTAACACTTAGATGATTTAGAAAATCTTAAATGAGGTGATTAAGTTCAGCTAATGTCGTTAAGCTACAATTAATCAGAAAATTCTCTTTCTTGGAAGCCAAGTAAGCTTAGTTTGAGTTAAACTTGCCCACTTAAGCGAAAGAAACAATTAGTGGCCTAATCGAATTAGTTCCTAGAACAAAATAGAGAAGGATGGAGAAAGTTATAGAGAAACATTATTCGCGAGGGCTAGAAGAGAAAGTTAGAGAAAAGATAATGAAATTGGAAGAAAATCAAAGGGAATACAAATTCATCATTTTGGACTTAAGAATTGAATACTTAGATGATTTAGAAAACCTTAAATGAGGTGCTTAAGTTAAACTAACATCGTTGTGTTACAATTACTCATAAAATTCTCTTTCTTGGAGGCAAAACAAGCTTAGCCTGTGTTAAACTTGGCCACTTAAGCTAATGAAACAATTAGTGGCCTAAGCCAATTTGTTCCCATGACAAAATAGATAAGGAAGGGGAAGGACGGAGAAAGTTTGAGGGAAACATTATTCTTGAGGGGGAGAACAGAAAGTTAGAGAAAAGAAAGAGAAGTTGGAAGAAATTCAAACGGAATTCAAATTCACCATTTTGGACTTGAGAATTGAACACTTGGGTGGCATAAAATACCTTAAACGAGGTGTTTAAGTTAAACTAATATCGTCAATCTACAATTACTCAGAAAAATTCAGTTTCTTGAAAGCTAAGCAGAGATAGTTTGAGTTAAAAATGGCCACTTATTTATTCACCCAAAAAAAAAAAAAATGGCCACTTAGGCTAATGAAACAATTAGTTGCCCAAGCTAATTATTCCTAGAAAAAAATAGAGAAGGATGGAGAAAGTTAGGGGGAATAATATTTCTTGAGGGCTGGAAGAGAAAGTCAGAGAAAAGAAGGAGAAATAGGGAGAAAATCAAAGGGAATTCAAATTCAACCTTTTGGACTTGAGAATTGAGCACTTTTGTCATTTGGAAAAGCTTAAATGAGGTTCTTATGTTGAACGAATATCGTTAAGCTACATTTACTCAGAAAATTCTCTTTGTTGGAGGCATAGTAAGGTCAGTTTGAGTTGAACTTGGCCACTTCAGCTAATGAAACAATTAGTCGCATAAGCTAATTTGTTCCTAGAACAAAATTGAGAAGGACGGAGAAAGTTACAGAGAATCATTGGCTGTGTTTTGTTGTGAATTCAAAACGTAATTCCACAGGTGTGTTTCAGTATGATGTTTGGTTGTGTGTTTGGAATCAACTTTCAAAACATCTGCACAGAGTTTTGTATCTTAGCCGCGTTTTTTGTGAAAATTTTTGCTAGGGGAAGACCGCCCGGACGTCCGCTCAGACATCCACCCATATGTCCTCCGCTGTACAGAAATTTTTTTTTTTTTTTTTGCAATTGATTTATATAATTGGGAAAAATATTTTCTGAAATTTTTTTATTTTTCAATGTGCTTTAAAATAATTTTGATTTGTATGTTTAGTTATGAGTTGTAAATTTTTGTATCATATATCAAATATCACATCAACAATTCCCCTCTCAAATCAAACCTCTTTTCAAAAACTATTTTCAAAACTCTTTACCAAACAAATTTTCTACACTCAAATCATAATTCTACAACACACAAACTCAAAATACAACTCATACTCTCAAATCACATTTACAAAACACAACCAAACGCAGGTATTATTCTTGAGAGCAAGAACAGAAAGTTAGTGAAAAGAAAAAGAAATAGGAAGAAAATCAAAAGAAATTCAAATACAGTTCGTTTGTAGATAACATAGAGTTAATGTTCGTTATTGACAGAACAAAATGATTCCAAAGTCATACCAACGTATGTAAATCTTTCAACATTCACATTGATTTCCAGCTGACATAACTGTTAGTGTAATCACTTACAAGGATAAGACGTTAGTAACAACCGTACCATTACTCACAGTGGTAGGTCTCTGATAGCGGTGGAACGATGTCCTCGTCTTGACCTACAAACACAATGCACATAACAGATTATGAGTATAAAACCAATCTCTTTTTATTCCTCACTCAATAGCTATGGTGGTTCTAGACTCATTAGTCTTCCATAGGTTATAATCCATGCCTCATAATATAGGAGGAAGGTTCAGACGAAGAAACGGTACAAATCGGTAAACAGAAAGTGAACAGTCGTCACTAATTTGGGCATAACTATTTCTGTATTTAAAATTTGGGAGTGGGACCACCACCATTGGAAACTAGACTTCCGGGGTTTGATTTTAGGCTCAAGAATCACTCAAAATGGGGTCCAGATGCAAATGATATGCTTGTTCAAAGTTACCTAGTGTATGCTGAAATAGGGGTGGGCGCTCGTGCGCCCACTTTGGCCACTCGTGTGGCCCAATTCCGCTCGAGCGGAAGAACCCGGCGCTCGAGCGCCCAAAAGCAGAATGAAAACCCCCTTTTCCTCTTCATGTCCGCTCGTGCGGTGCCCATGGCCACTCGTGCGGTCTAGGCAAAAAAAAAAACCAGTCCGAAAATAGCTCTTTAGCTCAAACATTTGGTTCTTTCCATTTTAAGCTTGGTTCTAAACATCAATCACTCAAAAACATGTAAAATTGCCTAATAACATGATAAACTAAAATCAACCAAGTATAATCTCATCTCAAATAAATCAATCTTTGCCTCAAGTTAGGAATCCAAGTCTCATCTTTTTCATATATTCAAATTTCCATAATATATACTCAAAATCATGCTAATACATCTTACCCATGGTTGATTCTCACATAAATTAATCTTTGATCTCATGTATTAGATGAATTATCTACAAAAATGATAATTAGAGCCCCATACCTTCAACCTTTCCTTTTTTCCCTTTGATCTCTTCCATCTTCCAAGCTTTAAGGTTGATCTTCTCTCTTTAATTCCCTTCAACCATCCATGAGTGTTGAGCTTCCTTAAAGAATTTGCCTTTCCTTCTCTCCCTCTCTCTTTCACGGTTCTCTCTCTCTTTCTACCTTAGATATTTTTGGCTTTCAAAAGATGAGTTCAACCCCCCCAAAACATATCTACTTATATAAATATATGCCCACATAATGTTTAACACAATAAGGAGGCCAAACGCAGCCTTACGAATCGCACAAAATCAAATTCCAATTAAACTTCCCAGATGGCTCTAAAGATTATGCCGATCATAAATACGTCCTCTGTTCCGGTTTCTGAAGCCTCTAAGGCCTTCAATTTGCATTACCAAGTTAACCACCCCAACGTATATTAACGAATCAGACAAATTAGATTTCCAATTAATTTTCCCAAATAGTTGTAAAAATTCTCATTAACATATACAAGTACTCAATTTTGATTCCTGAACCCATATAGGTCGGTAATTTCAATTTTAAATTTGTAACTCAACAGATAATGCTTCAATTCCAAAAGATATAATTAAATTAAAACACCTCATCCCATAGTTAAATATAGATGATTTCTTATACGCATTTTGGGGTCATTACATTCTCCCCACCTTAAGAAGTTTGGTCCTCCAAACTTGATTTACCTTAACACGAGTCAAGATTCATCCTGCATATACATCATTTCAATAATTTAGGCATTCACAATCCTATACAGTTAATTTCAATGGAGTTTGCTCCCGAAAGCACAAGTAATTCATCTTTACTGACTAATAGGTAACCCAATTGATAATAATACTGAATAACATCAAAGTATCGTCTCATTATTCACAATCCTGATACATTTCAATTTATTGATTCAAAGGTCATACCTTTCAACTACTATAACAACTTAAGGACATTGAGAAATGGGTTCACTCAAGTCTTCGATTACCTGTGACTCATAACTATCATACATAGTTCAAACTTTTTAGGTTCACAAACAATCCCAACTATCCTAATTCCTCAAAGGTTAAGGAAACATTTACTACATAATCATGTTTCAAAGACACATGCTTCCTACAACAATTAAACCCAGAATAAAAAATAAGTTCTAAATCAACGACTTCGTGGCTCTTTGCTCACTATCAGAATTAGACTTATCAGTTTAAATAAGATTTTTAACAGGCTCCAAATAGTTTGGTCACGACCCAAGGAGAACCAATCAATATCATTAATTCTTCATAGTTGTACTTCTAAACACTGGAACGCAAGGAGGACCATATTCCAAATCCAACAGTTACAACAATATCAAAACTAGCATCATACACTTTTGCAATTTCTTGCAAGTGTGCCATGAGAGACACTTAATCAGAATATCATAAGTTCGAATCTGAGCAATAAAAACATATAAGGTTACTACCTTTTCAAGTATAGGGAGCCATCAAAAATAAAACCAGAATCAAATTCAAAATCACGTTCAATTAATCAGTCATAACGTTAGGGCGTAACGTCTTCGCTTAGTAAACATTTCTTTTTGTTACAGCACAATTTAATTTGGCCTCTCTTTTAATCATTTCAATATTCCACTATTCAGTTGATTCTTCCTTTTCTAGTGTAAGACACGAGATCAACCACATGGTTTCGTATTCACAACTCATAATTACAGTGGGTTTGCAAACTGCCACACCGAAATCATAGACCAATCATCTGGCTCAGCCAATTAACATGAACAGAGCATCCAGTTATTCCATATACGTAAGTCTTGTTAGGTCCATTTATAGGGTCATAATTCTAGTAAATATATAGTAATCACATCCATTTGGGTTCCATAATATCTAGAAATTCAATAGTATAATGATAAAGTGCTTTAATCAACTAATATCAGAGTTAGAATTCTTGGCAAGATTAGTTCATCATGTTAGTAAATCAATTCCGAACCATGTAGTGCACATTGTACAAATCTGTATAACATGCAAGAGGAAGTGAATACCCAGTACGTATCGCTAGCCCTTCATCATTATGGATTATCCCTCATAACTATTTGTTTCTGCCAACATGCATAGTGTCATGCAGAACAGTTTACATTATGGTCTTCCAATAGGCAATAAAGGATTAAATTGTAATATCCAACTTTTACATATCTCCACAGAATTATATTACAGGGATGATTTCTCAATCTTATATCATTAATACACATAGGTAGGGTTTTCGTTCTTACGGCAAATTATCAGATCCCACTCATTTAATTTGGTTTCACGGTGGTCCTTAATTACCCTTTTTTTTTTCCGGGTATCATATAAGCAGATACATAATATAGGTGGGGCTCTTCATGTTCTTCGGCCATTTCTTATAAGAAATCCCGATTACAGATTACAGATGAAACGTAAACAGAACATATTACAAATTACAGATTGCTTAACTAACGGTGAGCAGACAGAATTATGGTTACAGATTCCCATAATCAAATTCCGGTTACACACAAACACTACTCCTTAGATCTCATCAATAATTCCCTATCAGAAATCTTCGGTAATTTCCTTAGTTCATGAAATCATATCACTTACATACTATTTCAAGATCATTTATTTTGTACTTAGAGTTTAATCAAGTCACGTAAGCAGATGCTAAAAGCCCAATCATATTATCATTATTCCCATGATAACACACATTTCATCTAATCATTTGCATATAAATTGTCTTTTTTTTTTTTTTTTGGCAAGTAAGTCATAAAATAAAAACAATAAAATTTACAAGTTTACAAGGGGCATACCCCAGGCACGCCCACACAACAAAGAAAAAGCATATATAACCCAGAAAACAACCACTACACCCCTAAGAAATGAGGTAAACAAGAAACTGAAAACACAATAACCCAACTTTGCCCATATATCCTTTTTATCCTCAAGTAACCCCTACCATCAGAGATAATAGAAGGAAACTTGAGGTGGATATATGGGCAAAGAAATACAAAAACAACACAAAGTTAAAAAAACAACACACTCATAGAGAAACCAACAACCCCCAAGCTGAAACAAAGATGATGATCAACCCCGCAAGCCCCCAGTCTCTACTGCAGATAAAACATGGAATCCAATAAGCATCCCACTCCTCACAGCCGTGACATCCAAGCCACTTAACCAAAGCCGGGACGGAGGAAAAGATATACCCCAAGAGAAATCCCAGCAAAGTCACATGAAGCTAGCATGATCAAAAAACCATATGCCACGGTCTAGGGGTTGAAGTGAAAAACAATAGCCCCTCAGCAGCAAACCAATATACAGCCAACAAGATCATGAAATCAATCATCACATCCCCCAGTCCTTACCTTGGTAGATCACAAGCCTCAAACCCCACGGCAGTGTGCCCATCACTCCATGTCAGGCGTGGCAATACGATCAATTAGGAAGGGTCACATAAAGACTAGAAGCGATCAGAAAACCGGTAGCTATCCTCCCGCTCATCTCCCAGTCTCTAACTCGGCTGGTTATTGAACCACTATTCCCCATAGCAGTGACTCCCCAATCACTCTTGGCGGAGATGGCTCAAAACCATCCTCATATCGAGTCACATGAGGATCACACGATCAATCACCATAAAATAATCAACTATAAAAGATCTGCTGCAGATAGACTAAACAGAAAAATATACCAAAATAATCCAGTAGTTCCCCACACCTGTACGCATGCTCATGAGTGGCCCACAAGAAGAACCGTGGGCATTAATGAAAATAAAAATAAACCTTTTGCCCCACATCAGCTCAAAACGTGCTTGAAAGAACAAAAGCCCACTAATTGAAAAGGGGCGGGACCCACCTCATAGAAACCATAACATGAAACCATGTGCTCACCCAAAAAAAAAAAAAAAAGAAACCATGTGCTGAACCAAAAACCGTCGGCCAAAGAGGGACCACGTATTTGACTATGCATATAATATATATAAATATAATATTTATATATATATATATATGACAAAGCAGCCATCATCTCATCACCTCTAAACGTGCTTGTCAGCATCAATAGAGCCCCACCATGCTTTACACGTACACCAAGAAAGCAAGCTTTACAGCTGCCCAAACATCATCCACAATACACGGAACTATAACCCTCTAGCAGCCCCTGTTTCGTCAAGACCAAGTCCACTCATAGGCGGGAAAACGCACTGCCCAATGTGCGCGTAAACCCACACAGAACCTTATTGCAGGAGCTGGAGCGTGAGAACCACCCTCCTCTACACACTGTAACAACGAAGTGGAAGACCGTGATTAGGAAATCCACGCCGGAAAATCAAAGAAAACAACCCCGCCGGATTAGAGACAAGTCCAACGTAGACCGAACGAAAACCGGTGCAATAAGCCACCTACGGCGAGGACACCACCAGTACAACCCACATCCATTGCAACCTGGGAACAAACCCAGATAACAACCTCGTCGGAAAACATCCACTAGAACATGGCGTAGCAGAATCATCTCCTCTAACCACGCCAAACAACTCATAGCATCTTCATTTTCACGGCCAGAGCACTTAGAAACACGGCTGAAGCACGCCATTTCCAGCAACCTGCCATAATAAACGAATAACGACGGCAGCATCAAGAATACCACCAGAAAGCAGAGAGCACCAGCGGTGAATAACACCTCCAGCACTCATAACAATAACACGACGCACGGATCACCTTGCATCAGTGCACACTGAATAACACCCAACAAATTAGCAAAACTATCTGTCAACAAACACCAACACCACCAACGCACAAAAAATACCTAGTCCACGGAGCACTACCAGGCATGGCGCCACCCACAAAGGACATACCTCTCTCTCTCTAAGACAGTAAAGACTTAGAAAGAGAAGTTAACAACAAGATAGAGCTCAAAGCAGAGACCACACCATAGCTGGAAAATAATCCAGGACACAAACAGCCAGACCATCACCGCCAGTCAACAAAACCAAACAGTGACCATCTTTACATGCGATTCTCTCTCTCCTACAAACAAAGTTCGTACTCAGAGAAGCAAAGAACCATGAACCCAGCTTTTGGACCCTGAACCGTAAAACCAGCAAAGGGGTATTGAATCTGCAACGAACTATAAACACCTGGTTGCCCAGAACACATTCTCCCTTAAGGGTGAGGGAGATAATTTGGACCGAACTCCGTGGGTAACAACGGAGGAAGGTTTCTCTCTCTAGAGAGAGAGAAGCTCTCAACCTAATCCCCTCTATTTTGTTCAACTAGTTGTTTCATTAGCTTCATATAAATTGTCTTACCGACTAGCTTGAATCCTCACCACGCTTCCGCTGCGCAACTTTATTGATTTAATCCCATCTGCAGGTCTTACCATGTTCTGCATGGCAATCAATCACAATATACACAAGGAATGTACAACCGACATAAATAATAACCATTACGGTTAGCGATATACATGCACCATTATCGTTGCTATCAATTTCTTCATATGCATTAAGGATGTCATGCATGATACCTAAGTCTTTTCTAGACATCCTAAAGCTTAATGGATTCGTGTGTGAGATAACAACTCGTGCTCTGATACCACTTGTCACGCCCCAAACCCGCCCCTAAAAGTTTGGGGACTTATTCGAAAACGGACACTAAATCTGATATAAATATCATATGGGGCCTGAACGGAAGCATTTAATATCATATAATAACATACATGACATCCATTGAGCTATCACTACTATGCCAGGATCGCAAATAGAACATAAGGCAGATAAACATATAGTGATGTGCATCTGAGAATTCGGCTATGTACATATACATATACAGACCCAGCCCTCAAAATTGGGCGCATAACAAGAATATTGAAAGGTAAAAGGATTATATACACTTCGACCTTAGACAGACAATTAAAGCATAAACCAAAAACCTAGTAAAACCTTGCAAAATATATGGTTCCATCTAAGTGCCTGGACACACTGGGGTTGACAAGAGAGAGACGAGCCTTAAGGGTTAGGACTGGCCTCCCGGATGCTTACCTACAGAAACGGACAAAATACAGAGTGAGTAAAACTCAGTGAATAATAGTATATAAATAATGTAATGGTTAACTTGAATGATAGAGCATATAACTGCAAAGATATATGAGTAACTTCTTTCTGTAATTATTTTCAGAACAGCCATGGGTTCAGTTTGCTTAACAGAGTAGCTTTAAGCTCAGTAATGTACAGAACGGCCATAGGCCTAACAGATACAGAACGACCATAGGCCTAACAGATACAGAACAGCCATAGGCCCAGAAATATCAAAACGGCCATTGGCCTAGAAATAACAGAACGGCCATCGGCCCAGAAATAACAAAACGGCTTTAAGCCCAGAAATAATAGAACGGCCATTGGCCCAGAAATAACAGAACGACTTTAAGCCCAGAAATAACAGAACGGCCATCGGCCCAGAAATAACAGAACGGCCCAGAAATAACACTGTCAAATATTTGGACATAGCACTGAAAAGTGTGTGTCTAAACAAGTGGCTCAGTTGATTTCCCTGCAGAAGACATCTGAGGAAAATGTCAATGCTCAGGAAGAAGGCTGGACCACTGTTCAAGCTAAGGGTAAGAGGAAGGTGGGTGAACCTAAGTTGGAAACTATTCCAGAAGTGGAGGCAGACCCAGTCTCAGTTCCAGTTTCTGTACCTCTGACTGCAGTGGTGGAAAATCAAGTCCCAGCTCCAATTCCTGAACCTGCAACTACAGTGGTGGACTCATCCGATCAATCTCTTGACACTCAGGAGACTTCGGCTGACAAGAGCTCATCCGGGGAAGAGCATAGTTCTGAAAGCAGCGATGTGAATAGGTTTCAAAAGAGGGTTTTCGAGATTGCAAAGCTGGTGGCTCCAGGTACTGCTGAAGTGTTGGACACAGTGATAAAGGAAACTAAGGCTGAAAAGGTGCACTCTAGTTCTGCTACACCATCCCAGCAGGTGAAGAATAAGCCCTCTGGCAAAGGTATTAGCAGCCAGAGGAAGAAGAAGAGGTAACTCAGTTTTAGTTGGTTGTGGATTTTGTCACTCTCTCTTTTTGTGTCCCTATGAATGTAAAAATTGCTTCCTGGAATGTTAGAGGATTGAATGATCCTTCTAAACAAAAAGAAGTTAAAAACTTTGTGCTTAAAGAAAATATTCATGTCATGGGGGTTTTGGAAACTAAAATAAAACAGTCAAATGAGAGTAGTATTTGTGTTAAATGTTTTGGTCAATGGTCTATGCTCTCTAATTCACAACCAACTAAAACTGGTAGAGTCTGGGTGTGCTGGAACAATGATTTTTGTGATGTTCAAATGCTTTCTATGTCTAATCTGCATATTTTGTGTAAAGTTGTTGAATTGGCTTCCAATGAAATATTTTATGCAACTTTTGTCTATGCTGAAAATAAGCACACTCTGAGAAAGGTTTTTTTTGAATCTATGTATGATATCTCCCGTGTTAAATCCAAAGCTGCTTGTGTTTTTCTGGGTGATTTTAATGCTATTAGATACCAGTAGGAAAAAATTGGGGGGACTTCTAATTGGACAAATGAAAATGAGGAATTTAATACTTATGTGAATGCCTCTGAGTTGGCTGACCTATCTTATGGTGGTTGCCAATTCACCTGGGCTAACAAAAGGAGTGAGGGGGCTTATATAGCTACTAAAATTGATAGAGTCCTGGTTAATGAGGCTTGGCTGGACAAATTTCTTGAGGCTACTACCAATTTTCTTCCTTCTGGTATTTCTGATCATTCCCCTGCTGTGGTCAATATCAGTGCTACCAAGAGTTCCTTCAAGAAACCATTCAAATACTTTGATTTCTGGTCTCAACATCCAGATTTTCTGAGTACTATTTCTAACACTTGGGGCCAGTATATTCGGGGCGTTCCTATGTTCAGGGTTTGTCAAAAACTTAGGCAACTTAAAGTTAGCCTTAAGCTTTTGAACAAGAAGGATTTTAGTGACATATCTACTCATGTTCAAATTGCTAAGGCTAATTTGGATCTTATTCAATATAAGCTGGATAAAGATCCTGTGAATAATGGGTTGCAAGCTCAGGAGAGAGAGGATTTGAAAAAATACATTGAGCTTAGTAAATTAGAAGAAAGTCTTGCTCTTCAAAAATCCAGAGTGCAATGGCTTGGCCTTGGGGACAGAAATAGCAAATTCTTTTTTAGGTCTGTGAAGAGTAATATCAATAGAGGGAAGATTTTGAGTGTTGACATGGGTGATGGTACTAGGTCTACCAATAGTTCTGTTATCCACACCTCTTTTATCAATTTTTATACCAATTTATTTGGTACGCCCTCTGTGGATCAGTATAATGGTTTTGAGAGAATCCAATCTTTGGTGCATAAAAAAGTCTCTTTCTCTTAATCTGCTTTGATGTCCAAGCCTGTTTCTGAGACCGAAATCAAGGAGGTTTTTTGGTCTTTAAAGGCCAACAAAGCCCCCGACCCTGATGGGTATTCAACTGGTTTCTTTAAAAGTTCTTGGGACATAGTTGGAAAGGATGTCATCTTAGCCATTAAGTCATTCTTTGACACTGGTAAACTTCTTTCTGAGGTCAATAGTACCATCATAGCTCTCATTCCTAAAGTTCCTAATCCTACGCATGTTGGTGACTATAGACCCATTTCTTGTTGTAATACCATCTACAAATGTATTGCTAAGATCATAGCTAATAGACTTAAATTGGCTCTTCCTGATCTGATTGATCCTGTGCAATCTACATTTGTCCAAGGTAGAAGGATCTCGGACAATATCTTCCTGTCCCAAGAGATTATGAGAGGTTACCATAGAAGGTCTCTTACTCCTAAGTGTGCCATGAAAGTGGACATTATGAAGGCTTATGATACTGTGAGGTGGGATTTTATCATTGATATTCTTACAGCTATGGCTTCCCTCCTTGCATGATCACCTGGATAAAGGCTTGTATCACAAGCCCTTCTTTTTCGATCTGTATTAATGGGAGCCTTCAGGGGTATTTTAAAGGGGCTCGGGGGTTACGACAAGGTGACCCTATGTCCCCGTATCTTTTTGTGTTGGCTATGGAGATCCTTGCTAGGATATTAGCTGAGAAATCTAGGAGTCCTTTGTTCAAATTCCACTAGAGATGTGAGAAAACTAAAATTGTCAATTTATGTTTCGCTAATGATCTGATGATCTTTAGCAAAGGGGACCCTGGTACTGTTACTCTTATCATGTAGGGTTTGGAGGAATTTAGGAATCTGTCGGGCCTCACTCCTAATCCTAGTAAGAGTAACATTTTTTTCTCGGGGTGTAGTAGAGAGCTTAGAGAGGAAATCCTTCAGATTGCCAATTTTATTGAGGGCTCCCTCCCGGTGAGATACCTTGGTGTGCCTTTAATCGCTACTAAGCTTAAAGTGTCTGATTGCCATATTCTGGTTGAGAGAATTACCATGAGGATTAAAAGTTGGACCAATAAACTGCTCTCTTATGCTGGTAGAGCCCAACTCATCCAGTCTATCCTGTTTTCAATGCAAGTGTATTGGTCTTCTCTTTTTATCCTCCCTAAGAAGATCATTAGCGACATTGAGAGTATTCTTAGATCTTTTCTTTGGTCTGGGGTTGAGCTGAAAAAACATAGTGCTAAGATTGCTTGGAAGTATATCTGTAGACATAAAAATGAAGGTGGCCTGGGTTTTAAGGACTTGGAAATCTGGAACAAGGCTGCTATAGTCAAACATGTTTGGTATTTGTTTTCGGGTGGGGATTGCTCTATGTGGTGCCAATGGGTTAAGTCTTACTTGCTCAAAGGCAGGAGTTTTTGGTCCGTTAAGACTCCTAGTCATCCTTCTTGGGTTTGGAGGAAAATCTTGTCACTAAGGAACTTAATCTATCCTCTCATCAAATTCAAGATTGGTAATGGGGAAAATGTGTTTCTTTGGCATGACAATTGGCACCCTCTTGGTTCGCTTTGGCTTAGGTTTGGGCCTAGGATCCTTTATGATACTAATCTTCCTGACAGTTCCAAGGTTAGCTCTATAGTTTCTAATTGTTCTTGGAAGTGGCCTATTTCTAACTCTTGGGAGATAAAGGAGTGGATCTCTTCCACTCCTTCATCTCTTTTACCTTCCCCTGGCTCTTCTGATACTCCGGTGTGGAGCTTGACTGCTGATGGTACCTTTTCTATCCAGTCAGTTTGGGATTGTTGGAGGGATAAGGGGCCCAAAGTCTCTTGGTCCAAACTTATCTGGGGGCCCCCCTTAATCCCTAGGGTTAGCTTTATTGTTTGGTTGGCCATTAATGAGAGACTTAATACTGGTGATAGACTTCAAACTTTTGGTCTTGTTCCAAATCCTTGTTGCCCTCTCTGTCAAGCACCTGAGGAGAATCACTCCCATCTCTTTTTTAGGTGTATGTTTTCTTCTAGGATTTGGGGTGGCATGCTTGCCAAGTGTAATGCTAACTGGCCTTATTTGCCTTGGTTGGATACTGTTGAGTTTGCTATTAGATCTACCAGTGGTAATTCTTTGAAAGTGGTGATTATGAAGTTGTCTTTTCTTTGCACTGTCTACCACATTTGGATGGAGAGGAATAGTAGAATTTTTAGTAAGGTCCACAAACCTAAAGAGGTTGTTACTAACTCTATTATCCAAATAGTTAGGGGTAGGCTTCTTTCTATGGAAAATATTAAATCTTCCACAGGTGATAATTGGTTTTTGGAGAAATGGAATCTGCCTTACAAAATCATGCAGCAGACCCATGCTATTGCAGATGGCAGGAGAATGAGTGGTGTGAGCTTACCTACAATCAGGGTCGAGTGATGGTGAGCATATACTGTGTGGTTTTACTAATTGGGTGTTCTTTTGTAGGTGTTTTCCCACTCTTATCAGGTTATGATGAATCCTATATCATCTCCCAAATTGAAGTGGCCGAATGGAGGGTTGAGTGTTGTGAGCAAGCAAAATATATTCTGCCATTGTGGGTTGAGTGATGAGAGACAGTATACATGTTTTGTTCTAACATTTATTGTATATTATATATGTTTTGTGCAGGTTTATGGAGCTTTCAAGTATACTGTCTATCTTGTTCTCTTGAGAAATCATGTGAGGTGTGGGCCAAGTGATGTGAGGTTCTATATGGAGTGGAGTGACATGCTTTATTGTGGGCCGAGTGTGGGGAGGTCCTATACAGTGTGTTTGTTATTTCTTCTCCTTTACGATCTTCGTTACGGTGGTGGCACTTCCAATCCATGGCTGGTACTGGTTTACGTAATGGTGCGGAGGTGTGGTGATTTCTTACTTCGCAGTTACATGAGGCTGCTGCCAGTGTATTTATATCATGGAGTGGAGGGGTGGTGGCTGATTGCTGCACAGGTTCAGGTGGCAGTTGGCAGGGTGTGTATGTACCGTGGCGATGGATGCTTCAAGCGCCTTGCTATGCTACATAAGAGAGATAATCAGTTGTTTTCCTTGTTATTTTTACATAGTTTTAATCTGCATTTCGCCTACCCCTACGGGCTGTGTAGGAGGTTTTTTGTGCATTTTGGTGTATCGTGTAACAGGTTTTTGAGCAACTTCGGTAGGATGGGTCTATCTTGGCTCCTCCCTACGATCCTTTTTGGGATGTTATTTTTGTGTGATATTAATTTTGTTACAGGTGCCTATCCCTACGGGTTGTGTAGGGAGGTTTTGTTGTTGTGGTGGTGCTATATTGGCTGCTGGCTATGTCATTTGTACAAAGCCCCTATCCATCATAGGATATGGCTTTTGTACAGACCGATTGGCTAGTAATAAATTTGCTCCCTTGATCTTCAGATGTAGCTTCCTAGGCTTGGTTTAGTGTTTTTTTGTCTTGTGTTTTTTTCTTTTTGGGCTTCGGCGGCTTTGTACCGAGGTTCATGCTGTTGTTTTGTTGTTAGGGCCTGGGGTATGCCCCTTGTATTCTTGTAAATCTTTCTGTTTTATTTATTTCTTACTCACCCAAAAAAAAAAAAAACAGAACGGCTTTAAGCCCAAAAATAACAGAACGACCATCGGCCCAGAAATAACAGAACGTCTTTAAGCCCAGAAATAACAGAACGACTTTAAGCCCAGTTCATATATGTATGGACTCAAGAGGTGACTCGCACGGATTCTAGAGGTGGCTCCCACCAAAGTGTAGCACTTAGTTCCATACAGCACTTTGTTCCATACCAAAAATCAATAAATCTCATCATGTCATAATATAAACGAAATGAACATCATAACGGAATAACCACAAATATCATCAGAACAGACTAGTCTTATAGTCATACAGAGGCACACAGTTTCTTTTTATCATTCAAATAAGTTAGCATAATTAAGTTACATTTAACAAAGTGCTAATAGCAACCATTAACAGATTGGGCGATTCCAAAGGTACATAACTACTGTAGTTTCATAATGTACCCACATTTCACTTGTTCATCATGAATTAATGCCACTAACTTGCAGATAACAGAATGTGCATATTAACTATCAACATAGTTGTCTCGTAAATAGCAAAACATAAACACTAACGAGGATCAAGAGCGAATATACCATTAACAGAGGGCATACATGCCATTCCATTGCATTTCATGAGGATAGAACACTTCACATTCTAACGTGGGTCATATGATAACATTAGACCTTTGCATTTATGTTATAGGATCTGAACAATCTCAAGTTCATGTGTCATATAACAGAATAATCTTGATTCATTAGTGGCAACCCAGAATGATCTTAAATGCACCCAAATTTCATCATTCTAAGATGAACATAAGTCCCCTTTATTCTTAAAAGACGACATAGTTCGTTTGTAGATAACATAGAGTTAAAGTTCGTTATTGACAGAACAAAATGATTCCAAAGTCATACCGACGTATGTAAATCTTTCAACATTCACATTGATTTCCAGCTGACATAACTATTAGTGTAATCACTTACAAGGATAAGACGTTAGTAACAACCATACTATTACTCACAGTGGTAGGTCTCTGATAGCGGTGGAACGATGTCCTCGTCTTGACCTACAAACACAATGCACAAAACAGATTATGAGAATAAAACCAATCTCTTTTTATTCCTCACTCAATAGCTATGGTGGTTCTAGACTCATTAGTCCTCCATGGGTTATAATCCATGCCTCATAATATAGGAGGAAGGTTCAGACGAAGAAACGGTACAAATCGGTAAACAGAAAGTGAACAGTCGTCACTAATTTGGGCATAACTATTTCTGTATTTAAAATTTGGGAGTGAGACCACCACCATTGGAAACTAGACTTCCGGGTCTTGATTTTAGGCTCAAGAATCACTCAAAACGGAGTCCGGATGCAAATGATATGCTTGTTCAAAGTTACCCAGTGTATGCTAAAACAGGGGTGGCCGCTCGTGCGCCCACTTTGGCCGCTTGTGCGGCCGAATTCTACTCGAGCGGAAGAACCCGGCCGCTCGAGCGCCCAAAAGCAGAATGAAAACCCCCTTTTCCTCTTCATGTCCGCTCATGCGGTGCCCATGGCCGCTCGTGTGGTCTGGGCAAAAAAAAACCAGTCCAAAAATAGCTTTTAGCTCAAACATTTGGTTCTTTCCATTTTAAGCTTGGTTCTAAACATCAATCACTCAAAAACATGTAAAATTGCCTAATAACATGATAAACTAAAATCAACCAAGTATAATCTCATCTCAAATAAATCAATCTTTGCCTCAAGTTAGGAATCCAAGTCTCATCTTTTTCATATATTCACATTTCCATAATATATACTCAAAATCATGCTAATACGTCTTACCCATGGTTGATTCTCACATAAATTAATCTTTGATCTCATGTATTAGATGAATTATCTACAAAAATGATAATTAGAGCCCCATACCTTCAACCTTTCCTTTTTCCCTTTGATCTCTTCCATCTTCCAAGCTTTAAGGTTGATCTTCTCTCTTTAATTCCCTTCAACCATCCATGAGTGTTGAGCTTCCTTAAAAGAATTTGCCTCTCCTTCTCTCCCTCTCTCTTTCACGGTTCTCTCTCTCTTTCTACCTTATATATTTTTGGCTTTCAAAAGATGAGTTCAACCCCCCCAAAACATATCTACTTATATAAATATATGCCCACATAATGTTTAACACAATAAGGAGGCCAAACGCGGCCTTACGAATTGCACAAAATCAAATTCCAATTAAACTTCCCAGATGGCTCTAAAAATTATGCCGATCATAAATACGTCCTCTGTTCCGGTTCCTGAAGACTCTAAGGCCTTCAATTTGCATTACCAAGTTAACCACCCCAACGTACATTAACGAATCAGACAAATTAGATTTCTAATTAATTTTCCCAAATAGTTCTAAAAATTCTCATTAACATATACAAGTACTCAATTTTGATTCCTGAACCCATATAGGTCGGTAATTTCAATTTTAAATCTGTAACTCAACAGATAATGCTTCAATTCCAAAAGATATAATTAAATTAAAACACCTCATCCCGTAGTTAAATACAGATGATTTCTTATACGCATTTTGGGGTCATTACAGGAGGAGAAATTGGAAGAATGTACAAGGAAATTCAAATTCAACCATTTGGACTTTAGAATTGAACACTTACATCATTTGGAAAAGCATAAATGTGGTGCTTATGTTAAGCTAATAACGCTGTTCTATATTTACTTAGAAAATTCTCTTTTTTGGAGGATAAGCAAGGTCAGTTTGAGTTAAACTTGGCCACTTAAGCTAATGAAACAATTAGTGTCCTTAGCTAATTTGTTCCTAGAAGAAATAGGGAAGGATGGAGAAGGACGGAGAAAGTTGGATAGAAACATTCTTTTTCAAAGGTAGAAGAGAAAGTTAGAGAAAAGAAAGAAAAATAAGAAAAAAAAATCAAAGGGAATTCATATTCATCCTGTTCGACTTGAGAATTGCACACTCACTCAAGTGACTAAGAAAACCACGAGGTGCTTAAGTTCTAATATCGTTAAGCAACAATTACTCAGAAAATTCTCTTTCTTGGTGGCTAAGCAAGGTTAGTTGGAGTTAAACCTGGCCACTTAAGCTAATGCTACAATTAGTGGCACAAGCAAATTAGATCGTTGAACAAAATAGAGAAGGATGTAGAAGGATGGGGAAAGCTACGGAGAAACATTGGGTGTGTTTGGTTTGTATTTGTAGAGTAGTTTTTGAGATAAAAAGTACCAAAACTTGTTTGGTTTGCCTTTTTCCAGAAATGGTTTTGGAAAATTGTTTTGGGGAAAGAGTTTTAAAAAAAGTGATTGATTTGATGTGTATGAGAGAGAGAGTATGATTTTGGAAAGTAGGTAACCAAACAAAATTTTGAGATTTTTTTTGGAAAAATTTGTTTGGTTTGATTACTCTTGAAAATTTGTCTGAAAAACAAACCGAACAAGGCCATTATTCTTGAGTGGTAGAATAGAAAGTTTGAGGGGGAAAAAAAAGGAAAAAAGAAATAGGATGAAAATCGAAAGGAATTCAAATTCATCGTTTTGGACTTGAGAATTCAACACTTAGAGGATTTAGAAAACCTTAAATGAGGTGATTAAGTTCAACTAATGTCGTTAAGCTACAATTAATCAGAAAATTCTCTTTCTTGGAAGCCAAGTAAGCTTAGTTTGAGTTAAACTTGCCCACTTAAGCGAATGAAACAATTAGTGGCCTAATCCAATTAGTTCCTAGAACAAAATAGAGAAGGATGGAGAAAGTTCTAGAGAAACATTATTCGCGAGGGCTAGAATAGAAAGTTAGAGAAAAGATAATGAAATTGGAAGAGAATCAAAGGGAATACAAATTCATCATTTTGGACTTGAGAATTGAATACTTAGATGATTTAGAAAACCTTAAATGAGGTGCTTAAGTTAAACTAACATCGTTATGTTACAATTACTCATAAAATTCTCTTTCTTGGAGGCAAAACAAGCTTAGCCTGTGTTAAACTTGGCCACTTAAGCTAATGAAACAATTAGTGGCCTAAGCCAATTTGTTCCTACGACAAAATAGATAAGGAAGGGGAAGGACGGAGAAAGTTTGAGGGAAACATTATTCTTGAGGGGAAGAACAGAAAGTTAGAGAAAAGAAAGAGAAGTTGGAAGAAATTCAAACGGAATTCAAATTCACCCTTTTGGACTTGAGAATTGAACACTTGGGTGGCTTAAAATACCTTAAAATACTCAGAAAAATTCTCTTTCTTGAAAGCTAAGCAAAGATAGTTTGAGTTAAAAATGGCCACTTAGGCTAATGAAACAATTAGATGCCTAAGCTAATTATTCCTAGAAAAAAATAGAGAAGGATGGAGAAAGTTAGGGCGACACATATTTCTTGAGAGCTGGAAGAGAGTTAGAGAACAGAAGGAGAAATAGGGAGAAAATCAAAGGGAATTCAAATTCAACCTTTTGGACTTGAGAATTGAGCACTTTTGTCATTTGGAAAAGCTTAAATGAGGTTCTTATGTTGAACGAATATTGTTAAGCTACATTTACAGAGAAAATTCTCTTTGTTGGAGGCTTAGTAAGGTCAATTTGAGTTGAACTTGGCCACTTCAGGTAGTGAAACAATTAGTCGCATAAGCTAATTAGTTCCTAGAACAAAGCTGAGAAGGACGGAGAAAGTTACAGAGAAACATTATTCTTGAGAGCAAGAACAGAAAGTTAGTGAAAAGAAAAAGAAATAGGAAGAAAATCAAAAGAAATTCAAATACATCGTTTTGGACTTGAGAATTCAACACTCAGATGATTTAGAAAACCTTAAATGAGGTGATTAAATTAAACTATAATATTAAGCTACATTTAGTCCGAAAATTCTCTTTCTTGGAGGCTAAGCTAGGTTAGTGTTAGTTAAACTTGGCCACTTAAGCTAATGAAACAATTAGTGGTCCGAGCTAATTAGTTCCTACAAGAAAATGGAGACGGAAGGTGAAGCACGGATAAAGTTAGAGAGTAACATTCGGCTTGTTTGGTTTGCTTTTGGAAGAGAAAGTTTGAGAACAGAAGGAGAAATCGGAAGAATGTAAAAGGGAATTCAAATTCAACCATTTGGACTTTAGAATTGAGCACTTATGTCATTTAGAAAAGATTAAATGAGGTGCTTGTATTAAACTAATACCGTTAACCTACATTTACTTAGAAAGTTCGCTTTCTTGGAGGCTAAGCAAGGTCAGTTTGAGTTAAACTTGGCCACTTAAACTAATGAAACAATTACTGGCCTCAGCTAATTATTTTTTTGGGTGAATAAGAAATAAAAAAAACAGAAAGATTTACACGAATACAAGGGGCATACCCCAGGCCCTACAAACAAAAACACACGGCCAAGAACCCAAATCTATACAAAGCCGAGAGACTACATCCGAAAGACAAGAGAAAGCCAAACAGGATGTACATAGTCCATGTCCTGTAAAGGATAGGGACTGTGTACACAATGACAACCCAGCATCCTACACAAAACCGTCCCTTCTAAAGGAACACAGCAACAAAGAGATTGTCCTACACAGCCCGTAGGACTAAGCACGTGACACATGATCATACAAAAATAACATCCCCAAGAGAACCTGATAAGGACACCAAAATAGACCCATTCCAACAGATAGCTAGAATACCTATAACACAACGCAATGAAATACACTAAATTCCTCCTACACAGCCCGTAGGGGTAAGCCGAAATACCCACAAAAAATATGTACAAACCATAAAGAAGACAACTGATGAACACACTTATGTAGCATAGCCAGGCGCTAAGAGCAGCCATCGCCACGGTACACGCACTCTCTTCCAACAGCCCCCATGCAGCACTTGATACGGAGCAGTCCCATCGAGAAGGAACCTTGCAGCGGTAATGCCTGGGGCATACACCTGCACACCAACCCACGGAAATTAGACCTAGCTGACATTCCCTGCAGAGATGGTCCAGTGTACATCCATCCCCACATAACCATTTTGAGATCGGGTAACCCTGCCCAGACAAAGAGATATCAAAGCATATAGGGTCATAAAGGAGAAGGAACAAGATACACAATATATGAGACCTCCCATCACTCGGCCCACATCTAAAAACATCTCTCCACACATTATATGGTCTCACACCACTCGACCCACATCTCTTCAACACACACAAACACCCAGCCAGCAATTTGTAATGAGGAGCTTCCTTAACCTGCATATAAAAAATATAATATATAGATATGGTTAAAAGAATTATAGGATGTCTCACACCCCTCAACCCACAATGATGAATCAGATTATATGGGCTCACTCCACTCGGCCCACAAGGAACAATAGCCCAATATGCTAGAGCGAACAGAACAATCTTCAAAAAAGATCCAGCAGTCATGGATTAAGACCTGTAAAAGAGAAGCTACATTAGAAATCCCACACTTTCTGCTCACATTCACTCAACCCTCAATATAGGATTCCTTTCCACACTCAAGAAGTTGTCAGCACTATTGACCTTAGGCTGCTTCATAATAGATATAGGTAAATTCCATTGAGCCAAAAACCAAGCATCACCTGTAGAATTAATCAGATTAGTCAGAGAGAGCACCCTACCTCTAACCATCTGGACAATAAGACTAGTGACCACACTCTCAGGTCTAGACTCCTTGCTAAAAATCCTCCTATTCCTTTCTAACCAAATATGGTAGACTGTACCAAGGAAAGAGAGTTTAGTAATGGTAGACTTCAGAGTTATACCTGTGATGGACTGTGTAGCATAGACAACAGATTCCTGCCAGGATAATTGGGGCCAACTAACATTACACTTAGCCTGTAAGGCCCCCCAAATCCTAGAGGAATACACACAGTTGAAGAACAAATGGGAGTGACTCTCCCCAGGGTCATGACACAAAGGGCAAGAGGGGTTAGGAGCAAGGCCAAACAATTGCAGCCTATCCCCCGTGTTCAGTCTCTCATTAATAGCCATCCAAACCATAAAGCTCACCCTTGGTATGGAAGGATGACCCCAAACAAGATTACCCCAAGGCACTTTCGTACCCTTATCCCTCCAACAATCCCAAGTAGATTGTATGGTAAACTTCCCATCCATAGTCAGATTCCAAATAGGACAGTCCTGGTTATCCCTCACAGGTTTAAGGTCACTGGGAGTTGAAGAGATCAACTCCTTGATTTCCCAAGAATTATCAACAGGCCACTTCCAATCATTATTAGAAATAATTTCACTAACTTTGGAATTGAAAGAAAGACCCGTGTCGTACAAAATGCGGTGACCAAACCTATGCCATAGGGAACCCAAAGGATGCCAGTTATCGAACCACAAAAACACCTTATCCCCTTTACCAATTTTGAACTTGATAAGAGGATATATGAGATTTCTAAGAGACAAAATCTTACGCCAGACCCAAGAAGGGTCGCTAGGCATACTAACATACCAAAGGCTTCTACCCTTAAGTAAATAGGACTTGACCCATTGACACCACATAGAACCCTCCTCACTCGAAAACAGGTACCAGACATGCTTAGCTACAGCAGCCCTATTCCAGACACCCATCTCTTTAAAACCTAAGCCACCCTCACCTTTAGGCCGACACACATTATTCCAAGCTATCTTAGCACTATGTTTCTTAAGATCAACACCAGACCACAAGAAAGCTCTCAGGATACTATCAATTTCCCTCATCACCTTCTTAGGAAGGATAAAAAGGGAAGACCAGTAAACTTGCATAGAGAAAAGGACAGTCTGAATGAGTTGGGCTCTACCCGCATAGGACAGAGGCTTATTGGTCCAACTCTTAATCCTCTTGGTAATCATCTCAACCAGGATTTGACAGTCAGTAGCCTTAAGCTTAGTAGTGATCAGAGGCACACCCAGGTACCTCACTGGGAGAGTGCCCTCAGTAAATTTGGCAACACTAAGGATATCATTTTTAAGATCATTGCTACACCCCGAGAAAAACATGTTGCTTTTGCTAGGGCTAGGGGTAAGCCCAGACAAAAGTCTAAACTCATCTAAGCCTTGCATGATAAGGTTAACCGTGCCAAGGTCACCCTTACTGAAGATCATGAGGTCATCAGCAAAACACAGATTAACAATCTTGGTTCTGTCACACCTCCAATGAAATTTGAAATGAGGATCACTGGCTTTTTCAGCAAGAATCCTGGAAAGGATTTCCATAGCCAAAACAAACAAGTAAGGGGACATCGGATCCCCTTGTCTAAGCCCTCTCGCCCCCTTGAAATACCCATGAAGGCTCCCATTGATGCATATAGAGAAAGAAGGGCTAGTCATACAAGCCTTGATCCAATTAATCATACAAGGAGGGAAGTTCATGGCATTCAAGATGTCAAGAATGAATTCCCACCGAACGTTATCATAGGCCTTCATAATATCAACTTTCATAGCACATTTAGGGATTTTAGAATCCCGGTGATAGCCCCTCATAAGCTCCTGAGACAAAAAAATGTTATCCGAGATCCTTCTACCCTGAACAAAGGCTGACTGCACAGGGTCAATAAGGTCAGGAAGGACAATTTTGATTCTATTAGCAATGATTTTGGCTATGCATTTATAGATCGTATTACAGCAGGAGATAGGCCTATAGTCCCCCACCTTCGTGGGGTTAGGGACTTTAGGAATCAGGGCTATAATCGTGCTGTTAACCTCGGAGAGAAGTTTGCCAGTTTCAAAAAAGGATCTTATAGCAAGAGTGACCTCCTTACCCACAATGTCCCAAGAACTCTTGAAAAAACCCGCCGAATAGCCATCAGGACCCGGAGCCTTATTAGCCTTGAGGGACCAAAAGACATCCTTTATCTCAGCGTCAGAAATAGGCTTAGCAAGCATATCCGACTGAGATTGAGTCACCTTAGATTTGACCAAAGTTCTAATCCTATCAAGGCCATTATAGTGATCATCAAAAGGGGCTCCGAAAAGATTTGTATAGAATTGCACAAAAGCATTATGAATTTCACTCATTTCAGTAATCTTATTGCCATCCCCCGAATCAACACTCACAATTTTACCCCGATTAATATTGTTCCTCACCGACCTAAAGAAGAAGCTACTATTCTTATCACCCAGGCTAAAGCCATTGGACTCTAGATTTTTGGAGAGCAAGGCTCTCCTCCACCTTGCTAAGATCCAAATAGTGCTTAAACTCATTCCTTTCCTGAACCTGGAGGTCACAATTCTGAGGGTCTTTGTCAAGCTTGATCTGGACAGATTCCAGTCTAGCTTTAGCAACTTGGACTCTAACAGAGATATCACTAAAATCTTTTTTATTCAACAACTTGAGATCAGATTTGAGATGTTTCAGCTTTTGACAAACCCTGAACATGGGAACCCCTTTAATAAATTGAACCCAGTTAGCAGACACACATTTTAAGAAATCAGGGTGTTTGGACCAGAAATCAAAGTATTTAAAAGGTTTCTTAAAAGAAGTTTTGGACTCACTGATAGTGACCACAGCAGGAGAGTGATCAGAAATGCCAGAGGGAAGGAAAAGGGCACTGGACTCAGGGAACTTATCCAGCCAAGCCTCATTAACAAGAACCCTGTCAATCTTGGTAGCAATGTAGTCACCAGCACCTCTTTTATTAGCCCATGTGAATTGACAGCCACCATAAGATAAGTCTGTCAACTCAGATGAGTTAATATAGGAATTAAATTCTTCACTCTCATTTGACCAAGCAGAGGAACCCCCCACTTTTTCCTGGCGATATCTCACAGCATTAAAATCACCCAGGAAAATGCTAGGAGAATTGGACTTACCACGGGAGATAGACAACATATTTTCAAAAACCACTTTTCACAGAATGTTTATTATCCGCATACACGAAAGTTGCAAAAAAGGTGACTTTAGTGGCCAATATCATAATTTCACAAAAGATGTGTTGGTTAGACTTTGAACACAGTTTTACATCACAAAACTCATTATTCCAACACACCCACAGCCTGCCAGTTTCAGTTGGTTGAGAGTTGGACAAAAGCGACCAATTACCAAAACATTTTTTAAAGATGTTATTCTCATTACACTGTCTAACTTTGGTCTCCAAAATACCAATGACATGAATATCATCATTAAGCACAAGTTTTTTAAGATCTTTATGTTTAGAAGGGTCATTAAACCCTCTAACATTCCAAGAGGCAATTTTCAAAGTCATTGGAAACAAAAAGACAAAATATCACTAACCCTCAACCAACTGAAGCAGTAGTTACTTCTTCTTTTTCTTCTGACTGCTGTTACCCTTACCAGAAGATTTACTACCTTGAGTTTGCTTGGCTTTTCTTCTGACTGCTTTACCCTTACCAGAAGATTTACTACCTTCGCTGGAATTGTATCAGCAATCACCTCATCCAAAAGATGTGCAGCATGCGGAAGCGCCGATCTTGTCACTTCAAAAATGCTGTCTTGAAGAGCCTGAGCCTCTTTCTGTACCTTAGCCAATTCATCATCTGGTGTGCTCACTTCCACTACTGGAACAGGAACCTCCACCTCAGGACTAATTGGAGCAAGATTCTCAGTAGGCACTGGAGGGGGGACATCCACCTCTTCAGAGCTATCTGGTTCAGCCTCCCCAACCTTCCTTTTCCCTTTAGCTTGAACAGAGGTCCATTCATCTGCTGGTACCTCAGTTGCTTCCTCAGAGTTCTTCTGGAGACTTATTAGGTGAGCCACCTGTTTGGACACACACTTCTTGGTTTCATGGCCGAAGATTTGGCAATGTTGACAGATGGAAGGCAAACCTTGGTATTCAGCCCGGATTAAAATTGCCTCATCATCACAGTGGATTTGAAAGTAGGTAGGCAGCTTGGACGTAGCTTCTATCTCAATGCAAATCCTGGCAAAGGCCACCCTAGACCCTCTGGCTGTGAGTTGGTCCATACACAATGGGTTTCCAATCGCACTTGCAATTCTACTAAGGCCATCAGGATCCCAGTATTCAAGTGGAATATTGAAGAATTTGACCCAGACTGGAATCTTGGTAGCTTTTTCCTTGGCTAGTTTCATCATTCTTTTCCACTGTTTGAGGATAAGCAAATAGCCACCAATGTACCACGGCCCCTCCTCAAGAACTTCCCTACAGCAGTCTGGAGATTCGAAAACAAAGAACATAAACCCATCTCCGTTGGTTAAGACCTCCTTGAGCCCCTTGTTCTTCCATAACCCAAATGCACTATTTCGGAGATAGTTATAACCCACTCCCTTGTCTATGAAATAGCCCACCAGACATGAATCCCATTTCTCCAACGGATCGGATCTGCGAGGCATGTTAACCACTACAGCATCTTCGATAAAAGTCGGAGGGACATACCTTAATTTGATGTTGGATCGAGTTGATGCAGAGGCGACGTTAGCCCAGGTTCTCTGTTGAGGTTGACTAGGGCCACCCTCTGTTGATGCAGGGTTACGTCCACCATTCCCACCTCGACCCCCTCTGGTTCCACGGTATCCTCGTCCACCCCTGCCATGGCCCTCAAACTGTATATGGGGAGCATCTTCCTCAGGGAAATCGACATCATCCACCCCCGATTGGACACCAAGGGCTTGACGATTCCTCCCTTCTCCTCTATTCCTAGTAACATCAAGGCTATCAGGAAGATTCTGAAAGTTATTTCCTGCATTATCAATAATATCCGACCACCTAGGGTTTGAGGTCTGACCGATCGGGGTCGAAGGGATGACCTCACCACCAATCTTCTCTGGATCTATGCTCTGCGGATCTTTAAGCTTTTCCATACAATCAATATATCCCTGCGAACCCCCATCGGCACCAATCACTCCCGTTCCCGTATGAACTTCCCCTTCTCCATGATCAGATCGCACTTGAGGGACGATCGGCCCCTTCACAACTTCACTCGAAGGCCCCTGAAGATCTAGGGTTTCGACAAGTTGATCCCTTTGCGTAGGACAATCAGCCCTAGCACCAGCACTAGCCTCACTCCCCACCAGGGTTTTAGTTACCTCCATCGATGAGCCACTCAGATTCTCAGATTTGTTGTTGTTTACAGGTCCTTGATGTACCACAGGAGCACCCCGTGTTGCTAACTCCAAACCACCCAGTGTATAGCCCTCATTCAGCGGTGATGTAGCCACCGAGGAAACATTAACTATCGCATTAATCTTACCGGAGAAGCATTAATGTCAGGCATCGGTATTCAATGAGGAATTGAAACCCTAGAAAACAAAGGTTTTCTAGAGAGATGTCAGAGCTTCTCCCTCAGCTAATTAGTTCGTAGAAGAAATAGAGAAGGATGGAGAAGGACGGAGAAAGTTGGATTGAAACATTCTTCTTCAAAGGTAGAAAAGAAAGTTAGAGAAAAGAAAGAAAAATAAGAAAAAAATCAAAGGAAATTCATATTCATCCTTTTGGTCTCGAGAACTGAACACTTAAGTGCTAAGAAAACCTTAAACGAGGTGCTTAAGTTAACCTAATATCGTTAAGCAACAATTACTCAGAAAATTCTCTTTCTTGGTGGCTAAGCAAGGTTGGTTTGAGTTAAACTTGGCCACTTAAGCTAATGAAACAATTAGTGGCCTAATCTAATTAGTTCGTTGATGAAAATAGAGAAGGATGTAGAAGGACGAAGAAAGTTACAGAGAAACATTATTCTCAAGTGCAAAAAGAGAACGTTTCGGGAAAAAAAAAAGAAAAAAAAAAAGAGAAATATGAATAAAATCAAAGGAAATTTAAGTTCATCGTTTTCGACTTGAGAATTGAACCCTTAGATGATTTAAAAAACCTTAAATGAGGTGATCAGGTTCAACTAATATCGTTCAGTTACAATTAATCAGAAAATTCTCTTTCTTGGAGACTAAGCAAACTTAGTTTGAGTTAAACCTGGCCACTTAAGTTAATGAAACAATTAGTGGCCTAATCTACTTAGTTTTTTTTTTTGGGTAAGTAAGTCATAAAATAAAAACAATGAAATTTACAAGTTTACAAGGGGCATACCCCAGGCATGCCCAAACAACAAAATAAAAAATAAAAAATAAAAACATATATAACCAACAAACTACCACTACACCCCTAAGAAAGGGGGTAAACAAGAAACTGAAAACACAATAACCCAACTGTGCCCATATATCCTTTTTGTCCTCAAGTAACCCCTACCATCAGAGATAATAGAAGGGAACTTGAGGTGGATATATGGGCAAAGAAATACAAAAACATCACAAATTTAAGAAACAAAACACACACACTGACAAAACAACAACCCTCAAGCCGAAACAAAGATGATGATCAACCCCACAAGCCCCCAGTCTCTACTGTAGATAAAAACATGGAGTCCAATAAGCATCCCACTCCTCACAGCCGTGACATCCAAGCCACTTAACCAAAGCCGGGACGGAGGAAAAGATATACCCCAAGAGAAATCCCAGCAAAGTCACATGAAGCTAGCAAGATCAAAAACCATATGCCACGGACTAGGGAGTTGAAGTAAAAGACAATAACCCCTCAGCAACAAACCAATACACAGCCAACAAAATCATGAAATCAATCATCACATCCCCCAGTCCCTTCCTTGGTAGATCACAGGCCTCAAACCCCACGGCAGTGTGACCAGCACTCCATGTCAGGCGTGGCAATACGATCAATCAGGACGGGTCACATGAAGACAAGAAGCGACCAGAAAACCGGTAGCTGTCCTCCCGCTCATCTCCAAGTCTCTAACTCGGCTGGTTATTGAACCAATATTCCCCATAGCAGTGACTCCCCAATCACTCTTGGCGGAGATGGTTCAAAACCACGCTCATATCGAGTCACATGAGGATCACATGATCAATCACAATAAAATTATCAACTATAAAAGACCCGTTGCAAAGAGGTTAAACAAACTTTCCAAATAACCCAATTATAAAAATTACCAAGTGGGCCCCAATAACCCACGCCATGCACTCCAGATTTCGGCTCCAAAAAATAACCCCAAAATCCAAAACAAAATGAGCCCAGCGGCTGAATTTCAAAACCACCAATTCCATATCCAACTCTTGCACCATGGGCCCAAAAAACCATGGGCCCAACCACGGCCTAGTTCAATTACCCCAGCCCAAAACCAATTTACAGCCCAAAAACCGTAGCCCAATCGGGACCCACAGCGTAGTGGCTGACAAATCAACAAGATTGCCAAGTCCACTAACCAGAATATGCCGATAATATATTATATAATCCACTCACAAACCTGCCCCATATTTGAAATAGCAGGCCTCCACAAAAAAAATCTCCACTAACACTTCTGATGGTCCCACCATAACAAAACCACAATATAAACAAAAGGTGGTTTAAAACAAAACTGTGGGCCAAGTGAGAACCCACTGTTTTGCACCAAACAACCCAGCTGAATATATATGTAAACTATTTAAAATGTCAAATATCACAAAAGTGTAATATACCTCGGTACCATACACTTTGCCAAACATCACTTCCACACTTTACAGCTACCTGCCCAGACAGAAACCATCAAGTCGTCTAGCCTAGGCGGGAAACTCGAACTCAGAAAATGATACGCTACATCGTAACGCACCACTAGCTGAGATAGCACGTAAACAACCATAACACCAAACTTCCATGTACAGCGGCACCGGAAAAACAGTGGCACCGGCAAACTCATAATCACCAACAACATATCCACTGCCGGCGACTTGCAACTAGCCATCACAGCGATGAACTGCGTCAACCTCAACATAACCCAGAAAATCACCAACGATATAAATATCACCGGCGACAAACTAGAAAACCACCAATCACGCTGGTCCACAAAAAACAACTGGGACCTCCTCGATAAACAAACAGTGCCGGGGAAGAAGCTGAGCAATACCAGCGACTTCGAGCAACGCCGGAATAGGCACTAGAAGCATACCCGCGGCTACCATCTACACTCCCATAATCACCATCTCTCTCTCTTTCTAGACGGTCACAACACAACAACCCCGGAACTAGTGATCTATTCCCAGTCCCGTCGTTGTAGCCCTCGACCAACCCGATCACATCGGAAAACCGTCACCAGCAGTGAACATGAAGAGAGCAGCGAATCCACACGGCTAACCCACCTTCGGTGAATATCTCCGCCAATATTACATCAACTGCGAGCATCTTGAACACCTTTAAGCCAATGAACAATAAACAAATGCCAAAAGAAAATGACTGTCCACCTCCATGAGCAATGATAGAATCTCATGGTCACCAGGATTAACAACACTCAACACAATATAATCATAAACATGATCAACAAACGTGCATCCTCACCTATACACAAAGGTAGCAGTGGAGGAGCTAACGAACTGGCCAGAACTTTTACCAGACACCATGAAAATCGACCGGGGGAGCTTTCTCTCTCTAGAATCTAGAGAGAGAAGCTCTACTTTCTTCCCCTCGGGTTTAGTTTTTCCTAATCTAGTTAGTTCCTAGAACAAAATAGAGAATGGCGGAGAAAGTTACAGAGAAACATTATTCTTGAGAGCAAAAAAAAGCTTAGCCTATGTTAAACTTGGCCACTTAAGTTAATGAAACAATTAGTGGCCTAAGCTAATTAGTTCCTACAACAAAATGGAGAAAGAAGGTGAAGCACGGAGAAAGTTAGAGAGAAACATTGGGCTATTGCTTTTGGAAGAGAAAGTTAGAGAATGGGAGGAGAAATTGGAAGAATAACTTACCCAAAAAAGAAATTGGAAGAATGTACAAGGGAATTCAAATTCAACCATTTGGACTTTAGAATTGAACACTTACATCATTTGGAAAAGCATAAATGTGGTGCTTATGTTAAGCTAATAACGCTGTTCTATATTTACTTAGAAAATTCGGTTTTTTGGAGGAGAAGCAAGGTCAGTTTGAGTTAAACTTGGCCACTTAAGCTAAGGAAACAATTAGTGTCCTCAGCTAATTTGTTCCTAGAAGAAATAGGGAAGGATGGAGAAGGACGGAGAAAGTTGGATAGAAACATTCTTTTCCAAAGGTAGAAGAGAGAGTTAGAGAAAAGAAAGAGAGAAAAAAAAAAAAAAAAAAAAAAAAAAAGGGAATATATTCATCCTGTTCGACTTGAGAATTGCACACTCACTCAAGTGACTAAGAAAACCTTAAACGAGGTGCTTAAGTTCTAATATCATTAAGCAAGAATTACTCAGAAAATTCTCTTTCTTGGTGGCTAAGCAAGGTTAGTTGGAGTTAAACTTGGCCACTTAAGCTAATGAACAAAATTAGTGGCACAAGCAAATTAGTTCGTTGAACAAAATAGAGAAGGATGTAGAAGGACGGGGAAAGTTACGGAGAAACATTATTCTTGAGTGGTAGAAGAGAAAGTTTGAGGGGGAAAAAAAAAAAGGAAAAAAGAAATAGGATGAAAATCGAAAGGAATTCAAATTCATCGTTTTGGAGTTGAGAATTCAACACCTAGATGATTTAGAAAACCTTAAATGAGGTGATTAAGTTCAACTAATGTCGTTAAGCTACAATTAAGCTACAATTAATCAGAAAATTCTCTTTCTTGGAAGCCAAGTAAGCTTAGTTTGAGTTAAACTTGCCCACTTAAGCGAATGAAACAATTAGTGGCCTAATCCAATTAGTTCCTAGAACAAAATAGAGAAGGATGGAGAAAGTTACAGAGAAACATTATTCGCGAGGGCTAGAAGAGAAAGTTAGAGAAAAGATAATGAAATTGGAAGAGAATCAAAGGGAATACAAATTCATCGTTTTGGACTTGAGAATTGACTGCTTAGATGATTTAGAAAACCTTAAATGAGGTGCTTAAGTTAAACTAATATCGTTGTGTTACAATTACTCATAAAATTCTCTTTCTTGGAGGCAAAACAAGCTTTTTTTTTTTGGGTAAGTAAATCATAAAATAAAGACAGTAAAATGTACAAGTTTACAAGGGGCATACCCCAGGTACGCCCAACAACAAATAATAGACATATATCCTTTTTATCCCCAAGTAACCCCTATCATCAGAGATAATAGAAGGAAACTTGGGGTGGATATATGGGCAAATAAACAAAAAACACCACAGACACATAAAACATAACATAAAACAGACAATACAAATGTAACTAACTAAACACCCAAAAAGACCAGTCGAAAAATGATAACTGCCCCCGCTTGCTCCCAGTCTCTACCTCGGATGAATGCATGAAACCCAATGAGCATCTCGCTTCTCATAGCCGTGACATCCTAGCCACTCAACCAAAGCCATGACGAAGGAAAATATCTATCCCATGAAAGATCCTGGCTGAGTCACATGAAGCCTACATAGTCAAACACCATAATCCACGGTCTTGAGAAGTTTAGTGAAAAAACAATAGCCCCGCTGCAACAAACCAATACATAGCCAATCAAAACATGAGAGCAATCATCACATCCCCCTGTCCCTTCCTTGGTAGATCACAAGCCTCAAGCCCCACGGCAGTGTCCCCTTCACTCCATGTCAGGCGTGGCAATACAATCAATTAGGATGGGTCGCATGAAGACAAGAAGCGACCAGAAAACCGGTAGCTATCCTCCCGCTCATCTCCCAGTCTCTAACTCGGCTAGTTATCGAACCACTATTCCCCATAGCAGTGACTCCCCAATCACTCTTGGTGGAGATGGCTCGAAACCACCCTCATATCGAGTCACATGAGGATCACATAATCAATCATCATGAAATAACCGACTAGAAAAAATCCGCTGCATTGTAGCTAAACAAAATAAATAGGCTGAAAAACTGTGCCCAAAACTACAGCAATCACCAGCACAAAAACACGCTTGCCCAAAATTGTAAACCCATGGGTCAGACAAGAGGCCCACAAAAAACATACCCACGGTTTGGGCCTAAACAAAACCAACAGTCAAACCCAATAAACCAAATAAATAATACATCCCACTATGAGCCACCAACCAGTTTGTTTATAATATAAAAACAACCGTAGGTGGGACCCAATGTTACTAACTTTGCACGAGGTGGCGACTCCACAACCAACTCAAATCAAAAATATGCTTCACTTCAAACTATAAGAATAGCCGAAATGCACCCATGTGAGCCCCTCAAAAAAAGAGTCAAAAGGGTCCCACAATCCACTCTTTACACTACCACCAATATAACCAGTAGCTTTTTCAACAAAAAATAACTAAAAAATAACTTGTGGAACCCAAAACCAACTAACACAGCATATATTAAAATATGCACAAACCTCACCCATGTGAATCCACGTTAAGCACCTTCAAATGGAGGGCCCCACCTAAGTCATTCACAAAGGAACTTCGGCGGGAATATATCCACTCAAGCACGCCAAACAACTGTCACCAACTTCAGCCCACGGTTTTTCAAAACAAATGCCAAAAACCAGTGGTATACAACTAACCCACTTGTCCACACTGCACCATACACGCACGGGCGGGAACGCATTGCCCAATGTGCACGTGAGCCCATGCTGTATCACACTAAGAGAACCACTCACCAATGGAGCGTGAAAAACACCCTCCCTATGTACTGTAGTAACAGCGCCGGAGCTGGTACAAGACACCATGGCCACCATTGAAGCTCTTCACAAAAATTAAAACAGCCCACCAGCGACCCCGACTGCAACGAACACACCAGGTCGCATGAACGCAATCACCTCACGGCAAGAACTCATGGACGGACGCAATTACTAGCAAACACCAGCACGACAAAAGAAACACAGTAGCCATCCCGCATCAAACTCGCCGGACACCCACCAAGCACTTTCCAAACAACAAAACAAAGAGTATAGTGAACCCAACATAACTCTCTCCGACCCTTACCCGGTTTCCATTGCAGAAGCACTGCTGAAATAACCCAAACAGCATACCATGAAGTAGAGCCATAATCCAGAGCACAACTGCCGGATCACCATTGCCAGCCAGAAAGACCAACGATGACCACCATGACATGCGATTCTCTCTCTCCTACGAAACAACTTGGAAAGCAAAGAACCATGAACCCAGCATTGAGACACTGAACTATGAACCCAGTACATGGACAATGGTCACCCGAGCTAAACACAACCTAGGAGATGCAAACCCAGGTATGAAACCACCAAGAAACCCAAACCAGCCAAGACCCCGTGCACACTATCACTCAAAGATTGAGTATAGAAGCTAAAACAACTGGCCGAAAAAGCACCAGATTCAACAACACACAGCACACCCAAACCAGACAAATAATCTAGTATGGAAACATCAAAAAAAGCTCCAAGGGTAACAACGGAGGGAGCTTTCTCTCTCTAAAATCTAGAGAGCTAAAATCTAGAGAGAGAAGCTCTCAACCTAATCCCCTCGTGTATTTCTCTTTCTTTTAGTTTAACTCCCAAAACAAAATTAGCCTGTGTTAAACTTTGCCACTTAAGCAAATGAAACAATTAGTGGCCTAAGCCAATTTGTTCCTATGACAAAATAGATAAGGAAGGGGAAGGACGGAGAAAGTTTGAGGGAAACATTATTCTTGAGGAGGAGAACAGAAAGTTCGAGAAAAGAAAGAGAAGTTGGAAGAAATTCAACCGGAATTCAAATTCACCCTTTTGGACTTGAGAATTGAACACTTGGGTGGCTTAAAATACCTTAAACGAGGTGCTTGAGTTAAAATGTACAAGGGAATTCAAAGCTGTTGGGAAGTGTACGTAACCATGGCTGCTTGCAAGCGTAATAGCGATGTGAAGACCATGTTTTCGTCTTTTGTGGGCTAGAAATTTGTTTATGTTGTTTTGTATATCTCTATATTTCAAACTTGTCTCAAACTCTCGAATCTTTTTTTTGAGCCTATCCTTGCGGGATGTGCAAGGGATGTTATTTCAATTAGGTCTTTTTGTTGATAGGTATGTTCATGGCCCACATATTTCGCCTATGTGGCCCACAGAAAATTCTCTTTGTTGGAGGCTTAGTAAGGTCAGTTTGAGTTGAACTTGGCCACTTCAGCTAATGAAACAATTAGTCGCATAAGCTAATTAGTTCCTAGAACAAAATTGAGAAGGACGGAGAAAGTTACAGAGAAACATTATTCTTGAGAGCAAGAACAGAAAGTTAGCGAAAAGGAAAAGAAATAGGAAGAAAATCAAAAGAAATTCAAATACATCGTTTTGGACTTGAGAATTCAACACTAAGATGATTTAGAAAACCTTAAATGAGGTGATTAAGTTAAACTAAAATATGTCCGAAAATTCTCTTTCTTGGAGGCTAAGCTAGGTTAGTGTTAGTTAAACTTGGCCACTTAAGCTAATGAAACAATTAGTGGTCCGAGCTAATTAGTTCCTACAAGAAAATGGAGACGGAAGGTGAAGCACGGATAAAGTTAGAGAGTAACATTCGGCTTGTTTGGTTTGCTTTTGGAAGAGAAAGTTTGAGAACAGAAGGAGAAATCGGAAGAATGTAAAAGGCAATTCAAATTCAACCATTTGGACTATAGAATTGAGCACTTATGTCATTTAGAAAAGATTAAATGAGGTGCTTGTATTAAACTAACACCGTTAACCTACATTTACTTAGAAAGTTCGCTTTCTTAGAGGCTAAGCAAGGTCAGTTTGAGTTAAACTAGGCCACTTAAGCTAATGAAACAACTACTGGCCTCAGCTAATTAGTTCGTAGAAGAAATAGAGAAGGATGGAGAAGGACGGAGAAAGTTGGATTGAAACATTCTTCTTCAAAGGTAGAAAAGAAAGTTAGAGAAAAGAAAGAAAAATAAGAAAAAAATCAAAGGCAATTCGTATTCATCCTTTTGGTCTCGAGAACTGAACACTTAATTGACTAGGAAAACCTTAAACGAGGTGCTTAAGTTAACCTCATATCATTAAGCAACAATTACTCAGAAAATTCTCTTTGTTGGTGGCTAAGCAAGGTTGGTTTGAGTTAAACTTGGCCACTTAAGCTAATGAAACAATTAGTGGCCTAATCTAATTAGTTCGTTGATGAAAATAGAGAAGGATGTAGAAGGACGAAGAAAGTTACAGAGAAACATTATTCTCAAGTGCAAAAAGAGAACGTTTCATGAGAAAAAAAAGAAAAAAGAAAGAGAAACATGAATAAAATCAAAGGGAATTTAAGTTCATCGTGTTTTCGACTTGAGAATTGAACCCTTAGATGATTTAAAAAACCTTAAATGAGGTGATCAGGTTCAACTAATATCGTTCAGTTACAATTAATCAGAAAATTCTCTTTCTTGGAGACTAAGGAAACTTAGTTTGAGTTAAACTTGGCCACTTAAGTTAATGAAACAATTAGTGGCGTAATCTAGTTAGTTCCTAGAACAAAATAGAGAAGGACGGAGAAAGTTACAGAGAAACATTATTCTTGAGAGCTAGAAGAGAAAGTTAGAGGAAAGATGAAGAAATCGAAAGAAAATCAAAGGGAATGCAAATTCATTGTTTCGGACTTGAGAATTGAACCCTTGGATGATTTAGAATACCTGAAATGTGGTCCTTAAGTTAAACTAATTTTGTTAAGTTACAATTACTCAGAAAATTCTCTTTCTTGGAGACAAAAAAAGCTTAGCCTATGTTTAACTTGGCCACCTAAGCTAATGAAACAATTAGTGGCCTAAGCTAATTAATTCCTACAACAAAATGGAGAAGGAAGGTGAAGCACGGAGAAAGTTAGAGAGAAACATTGGGCTATTGCTTTTGGAAGAGAAAGTTAGAGAATGGGAGGAGAAATTGGAAGAATGTACAAGGGAATTCAAATTCAACCATTTGGACTTTAGAATTGAACACTTACATCATTTGGAAAAGCATAAATGTGGTGCTTATGTTAAGCTAATAACGCTGTTCTATATTTACTTAGAAAATTCGCTTTTTTGGAGGATAAGCAAGGTCAGTTTGAGTTAAACTTGGCCACTTAAGCTAACGAAACAATTAGTGTCCTCAGCTAATTTGTTCGTAGAAGAAACAGGGAAGGATGGAGAAGGACGGAGAAAGCTGGATAGAAACATTCTTTTCCAAAGGTAGAAGAGAGAGTTAGAGAAAACAAAGAGAAATAAGAAAAAAAAATCAAAGGGAATATAATCATCCTGTTCGACTTGAGAATTGCACACTCACTCAAGTGACTAAGAAAACCTTAAACGAGGTGCTTAAGTTCTAATATCGTTAAGCAAGAATTACTCAGAAAATTCTCTTCCTTGGTGGCTAAGCAAGGTTAGTTGGAGTTAAACTTGGCCACTTAAGCTAATGAAACAATTAGTGGCACAAGCAAATTAGTTCGTTGAACAAACTAGAGAAGGATGTAGAAGGACGGGGAAAGTTACGGAGAAACATTATTCTTGAGTGGTAGAAGAGAAAGTTTGAGGGGAAAAAAAAAAAAAGGAAAAAAGAAATAGGATGAAAATCGAAAGGAATTCAAATTCATCGTTTTGGACTTGAGAATTCAACACCTAGATGATTTAGAAAACCTTAAATGAGGTGATTAAGTTCAACTAATGGCGTTAAGCTGCAATTAATCAGAAAATTCTCTTTCTTGGAAGCCAAGTAAGCTTAGTTTGAGTTAAACTTGCCCACTTGAGCGAATGAAACAATTAGTGGCCTAATCCAATTAGTTCCTAGAACAAAATAGAGAAGGATGGAGAAAGTTACAGAGAAACATTATTCGTGAGGGCTAGAAGAGAAAGTTAGAGAAAAGATAATGAAATTGGAAGAGAATCAAAGGGAATACAAATTCATCGTTTTGGACTTGAGAATTGACTGCTTAGATGATTTAGAAAACCTTAAATGAGGTGCTTAAGTTAAACTAATATCGTTGTATTACAATTACTCATAAAATTCTCTTTCTTGGGGGCAAAACAAGCTTAGCTTGTGTTAAACTTGGCCACTTAAGCTAATGAAACAATTAGTGGCCTAAGCCAATTTGTGCCTACGACAAAATAGATAAGGAAGGGGAAGGACGGAGAAAGTTTGAGGGAAACATTATTCTTGAGGGGGAGAACAGAAAGTTAGAGAAAAGAAAGAGAAGTTGGAAGAAATTCAAACGGAATTCAAATTCACCCTTTTGGAGTTGAGAATTGAACACTTGGGTGGCTTAAAATACCTTAAACGAGGTGCTTGGAGTTAAACTAATATCGTCAATCTACAAATACTCAGAAAAATTCTCTTTCTTGAAAGCTAAGCAAAGATAGTTTGAGTTAAAAATGGCCACTTAGGCTAATGAAACAATTAGTTGCCCAAGCTAATTATTCCTAGAAAACCATGATTAATGTGTCTTGGCCTTGTCTTTTGTGGCCTGAGTTGGTGGATCATGTATCCAAGACTGTTAAGGGTAATTCTGTGGGGGCCATTATTTCTAAGCTTGCTTTTACTTGTACCATCTACCTGATTTGGCTTGCTAGGAATAATAGGATTTTTAATAAAGATATGTACCCTGAAGAAGTGGTTATCTAAAGAATTGGGGATATGATCAGATGCAAGATGCTGTCTATGATCAATCTGAAAGGTCATTCTAATGACCAATGGTTTCTTAGACAATGGAGGCTGCCCTTTTCCATTTTGAAGGATAGTTCTGGTGCTGGTAATAGGGGCAATTTGAGGGATGGGAGTTCCGTAAATGTGGGTTGAGTGAATGTGAGCAGATATGGTGTGTTATGTACTAATCTTTGGTGGATTTTGCAAGTTCCATAGGAATTGGAGTGTGAGCTACCATAAACCTTGAGAGTTGAGTGATAGTGAGGATATAAGTCATACCTCTACTATAGCCCTATCCAAGAGTATTTTCTAATGGTGCTAGCTATATTTCTCTTTGCATTTTTCTTGTTTGTACATGCAAGGATTCCACATTGAGAGCTGTGAGTTTGGTAACTGTGGGTTCAGTGATCCTAGCCCCGATATTGTGTGTTGTCATCTTATTTCCAAGGGATGTGAGCCTATATACTGTGGGTTGAGTGATTTTAGCCACTATATTGTGTATTGCTTACTTTCGGGCATCCTTTACATAGGCAGATTTTATGCTTGGTTGTATTTATTCCATTTACATCACTTGGCAGGTTTTACTAACCCTCCTAGATCGAAGATGGAAGAAGCAACTGTAAAGAATGCTAGTTATAAGATGAGCTCACATAAAAGCTGCTGGGAAGTGTACGTAACCGTGGCTGCTTGCAAGTGTAATAGCGATGTGAAGACCATGTTTTCGTCTTTTGTGGGCAAGAAATTTGTTTATGTTGTTTTGTATATCTCTATATTTCAAACTTGTATCAAACTCTAGAATCTTTTTTTTGAGCCTATCCTTGCGGGATGTGCAAGGGATGTTATTTCAATTAGGTCTTTTTGTTGATAGGTATGTTCATGGCCCACATATTTCGCCTATGTGGCCCACAGAAAATTCTCCTTGTTGGAGGCTTAGTAAGGTCAGTTTGAGTTGAACTTGGCCACTTCAGCTAATGAAACAATTAGTCGCATAAACTAATTAGTTCCTAGAACAAAATTGAGAAGGACGGAGAAAGTTACAGAGAAACATTATTCTTGAGAGCTAGAAAGTTAGCGAAAAGGAAAAGAAATAGGAAGAAAATCAAAGGAAATTCAAATACATCGTTTTGGACTTGAGAATTCAACACTAAGATGATTTAGAAAACCTTAAATGAGGTGATTAAGTTAAACTAAAATATGTCCGAAAATTCTCTTTCTTGGAGGCTAAGCTAGGTTAGTGTTAGTTAAACTTGGCCACTTAAGCTAATGAAACAATTAGTGGTCCGAGCTAATTAGTTCCTACAAGAAAATGGAGACGGAAGGTGAAGCACGGATAAAGTTAGAGAGTAACATTCGGCTTGTTTGGTTTGCTTTTGGAAGAGAAAGTTTGAGAACAGAAGGAGAAATCGGAAGAATGTAAAAGGCAATTCAAATTCAACCATTTGGACTATAGAATTGAGCACTTATGTCATTTAGAAAAGATTAAATGAGGTGCTTGTATTAAACTAATACTGTTAACCTACATTTACTTAGAAAGTTCGCTTTCTTAGAGGCTAAGCAAGGTTAGTTTGAGTTAAACTTGGCCACTTAAGCTAATGAAACAACTACTGGCCTCAGCTAATTAGTTCGTAGAAGAAATAGAGAAGGATGGAGAAGGACGGAGAAAGTTGGATTGAAACATTCTTCTTCAAAGGTAGAAAAGAAAGTTAGAGAAAAGAAAGAAAAATAAGAAAAAAATCAAAGGCAATTCGTATTCATCCTTTTGGTCTCGAGAACTGAACACCTAAGTGACTAAGAAAACCTTAAACGAGGTGCTTAAGTTAACCTCATATCGTTAAGCAACAATTACTCAGAAAATTCTCTTTGTTGGTGGCTAAGCAAGGTTGGTTTGAGTTAAACTTGGCCACTTAAGCTAATGAAACAATTAGTGGCCTAATCTAATTAGTTCGTTGATGAAAATAGAGAAGGGTGTAGAAGGACGAAGAAAGTTACAGAGAAACATTATTCTCAAGTGCAAAAAGAGAACGTTTGATGAGAAAAAAAAGAAAAAAAGAAAGAGAAACATGAATAAAATCAAAGGGAATTTAAGTTCATCGTGTTTTCGACTTGAGAATTGAACCCTTAGATGATTTAAAAAACCTTAAATGAGGTGATCAGGTTCAACTAATATCGTTCAGTTACAATTAATCAGAGAATTCTCTTTCTTGGAGACTAAGCAAATTTAGTTTGAGTTAAACTTGGCCACTTAAGTTAATGAAACAATTAGTGGCGTAATCTAGTTAGTTCCTAGAACAAAATAGAGAAGGACGGAGAAAGTTACAGAGAAACATTATTCTTGAGAGCTAGAAGAGAAAGTTAGAGGAAAGATGAAGAAATCGAAAGAAAATCAAAGGGAATGCAAATTCATTGTTTCGGACTTGAGAATTGAAACCTTGGATGATTTAGAATACCTGAAATGTGGTCCTTAAGTTAAACTAATTTCGTTAAGTTACAATAACTCAGAAAATTCTCTTTCTTGGAGACAAAAAAAGCTTAGCCTATGTTTAACTTGGCCACCTAAGCTAATGAAACAATTAGTGGCCTAAGCTAATTAATTCCTACAACAAAATGGAGAAGGAAGGTGAAGCACGGAGAAAGTTAGAGAGAAACATTGGGCTATTGCTTTTGGAAGAGAAAGTTAGAGAATGGGAGGAGAAATTGGAAGAATGTACAAGGGAATTCAAATTCAACCATTTGGACTTTAGAATTGAACACTTACATCATTTGGAAAAGCATAAATGTGGTGCTTATGTTAAGCTAATAACGCTGTTCTATATTTACTTAGAAAATTCGCTTTTTTGGAGGATAAGCAAGGTCAGTTTGAGTTAAACTTGGCCACTTAAGCTAACGAAACAATTAGTGTCCTCAGCTAATTTGTTCCTAGAAGAAATAGGGAAGGATGGAGAAGGACGGAGAAAGCTGGATAGAAACATTCTTTTCCAAAGGTAGAAGAGAGAGTTAGAGAAAACAAAGAGAAATAAGAAAAAAAAATCAAAGGGAATATAATCATCCTGTTCGACTTGAGAATTGCACACTCACTCAAGTGACTAAGAAAACCTTAAATGAGGTGCTTAAGTTCTAATATCGTTAAGCAAGAATTACTCAGAAAATTCTCTTTCTTGGTGGCTAAGCAAGGTTAGTTGGAGTTAAACTTGGACACTTAAGCTAATGAAACAATTAGTGGCACAAGCAAATTAGTTCGTTGAACAAACTAGAGAAGGATGTAGAAGGACGGGGAAAGTTACGGAGAAACATTATTCTTGAGTGGTACAAGAGAAAGTTTGAGGAGAAAAAAAAAAAGGAAAAAAGAAATAGGATGAAAATCGAAAGGAATTCAAATTCATCGTTCTGGACTTGAGAATTCAACACCTAGATGATTTAGAAAACCTTAAATGAGGTGATTAAGTTCGACTAATGGCGTTAAGCTACAATTAATCAGAAAATTCTCTTTCTTGGAAGCCAAGTAACCTTAGTTTGAGTTAAACTTGCCCACTTGAGCGAATGAAACAATTAGTGGCCTAATCCAATTAGTTCCTAGAACAAAATAGAGAAGGATGGAGAAAGTTACAGAGAAACATTATTCGTGAGGGCTAGAAGAGAAAGTTAGAGAAAAGATAATGAAATTGGAAGAGAATCAAAGGGAATACAAATTCATCGTTTTGGACTTGAGAATTGACTGCTTAGATGATTTAGAAAACCTTAAATGAGGTGCTTAAGTTAAACTAATATCGTTGTATTACAATTACTCATAAAATTCTCTTTCTTGGGGGCAAAACAAGCTTAGCCTGTGTTAAACTTGGCCACTTAAGCTAATGAAACAATTAGTGGCCTAAGCCAATTTGTGCCTACGACAAAATAGATAAGGAAGGGGAAGGACGGAGAAAGTTTGAGGGAAACATTATTCTTGAGGGGGAGAACAGAAAGTTAGAGAAAAGAAAGAGAAGTTGGAAGAAATTCAAACGGAATTCAAATTCACCCTTTTGGAGTTGAGATTGAACACTTGGGTGGCTTAAAATACTTAAACGAGGTGCTTGGAGTTAAACTAATATCGTCAATCTACAAATACTCAGAAAATTCTCTTTCTTGAAAGCTAAGCAAAGATAGTTTGAGTTAAAAATGGCCACTTAGGCTAATGAAACAATTAGTTGCCCAAGCTAATTATTCCTAGAAAACCATGATTAATGTGTCTTGGCCTCGTCTTTTGTGGCCTGAGTTGGTGGATCATGTATCCAAGACTGTTAAGGGTAATTCTGTGGGGGCCATTATTTCTAAGCTTGCTTTTACTTGTACCATCTACCTGATTTGGCTTGCTAGGAATAATAGGATTTTTAATAAAGATATGTACCCTGAAGAAGTGGTTATCTAAAGAATTGGGGATATGATCAGATGCAAGATGCTATCTATGACCAATCTGAAAGGTCATTCTAATGACCAATGGTTTCTTAGACAATGGAGGCTGCCCTTTTCCATTTTGAAGGATAGTTCTGGTGCTGGTAATAGGGGCAATTTGAGGGATGGGAGTTCCGTAAATGTGGGTTGAGTGAATGTGAGCAGATATGGTGTGTTATGTACTAATCTTTGGTGGATTTTGCAAGTTCCATAGGAATTGGAGTGTGAGCTACCATAAAAAGAGAAATAAGAAAAAAAATCAAAGGGAATATAATCATCCTGTTCGACTTGAGAATTGCACACTCACTCAAGTGACTAAGAAAACCTTAAACGAGGTGCTTAAGTTCTAATATCGTTAAGCAAGAATTACTCAAAAAATTCTCTTTCTTGGAGGCTAAGCCAGGTTAGTTGGAGTTAAACTTGGACACTTAAGCTAATGAAACAATTAGTGGCACAAGCAAATTAGTTTGTTGAAAAAACTAGAGAACGATGTAGAAGGATGGGGAAAGTTACGGAGAAACATTATTCTTAAGTGGTAGAAGAGAAAGTTTGAGGGGGAAAAAAAAAAAAAAGAGGAAAAAAGAAATAGGATGAAAATCGAAAGGAATTCAAATTCATCGTTTTGGACTTGAGAATTCAACACTTAGATGATTTAGAAAACCTTAAATGAGGTGATTAAGTTCAACTAATGTCGTTAAGCTACAATTAATTAGAAAATTCTCTTTCTTGGAAGCCAAGTAAGCTTAGTTTGAGTTAAACTTGCCCACTTGAGCGAATGAAACAATTAGTGGCCTAATCCAATTAGTTCCTAGAACAAAATAGAGAAGGATGGAGAAAGTTACAGAGAAACATTATTCGTGAGGGCTAGAAGGGAAAGTTAGAGAAAAGATAATGAAATTGGAAGAGAATCAACGGGAATACAAATTCATCGTTTTGGACTTGAGAATTGACTGCTTAGATGATTTAGAAAACCTTAAATGATGTGCTTAAGTTAAACTAATATCGTTGTGTTACAATTACTCATAAAATTCTCTTTCTTGGAGGCAAAACAAGCTTAGCCTGTGTTAAACTTGGCCACTTAAGCTTTTTTTTTTTGGGTGAATAGGCCACTTAAGCTAATGAAACAATTAATGGCCTAAGCCAATTTGTTCCTACGACAAAATAGATAAGGAAGGGGAAGGACGGAGAAAGTTTGAGGGAAACATTATTCTTGAGGGGGAGAACAGAAAGTTAGAGAAAAGAAAGAGAAGTTGGAAGAAATTCAAACGGAATTCAAATTCACCCTTTTGGACTTGAGAATTGAACACTTGGGTGGCTTAAAATACCTTAAACGAGGTGCTTGAGTTAAACTAATATCGTCAATCTACAATTACTCAGAAAAATTCTCTTTCTTGAAAGCTAAGCAAAGATAGTTTGAGTTAAAAATGGCCACTTAGGCTAATGAAACAATTAGTTGCCCAAGCTAATTATTCCTAGAAAACCATGATTAATGTGTCTTGGCCTCGTCTTTTGTGGCCTGAGTTGGTGGATCATGTATCCAAGACAGTTAAGGGTAATTCTGTGGGGGCCATTATTTCTAAGCTTGCTTTTACTTGTACCATCTACCAGATTTGGCTTGCTAGGAATAATAGGATTTTTAATAAAGATATGTACCCTGAAGAAGTGGTTATCTAAAGAATTGTGGATATGATCAGATGCAGGATGCTGTTTATGACCAATCTGAAAGGTCATTCTAATGACCAATGGTTTCTTAGACAATGGAGGCTGCCCTTTTCCATTTTGAAGGATAGTTCTGGTACTGGTAATAGGAACAATTTGAGGGATGGGACTTCTGTAAATGTGGGTTGAGTGAATGTGAGCAGATATGGTGTGTTATGTACTAATCTTTGCTGGATTTTGCAAGTTCCATAGGAATTGGAGTGTGAGCTACCATAAACCATGAGAGTTGAGTGATAGTGAGGATATAAGTCATACCTCTACTATAGCCCTGTCCAAGAGTATTTTGAAATGGTGCTAGCTATATTTCTCTTTGCATTTTTCTTGTTTGTTTGCAGGTACATGCAAGGATTCCACATTGAGAGCTGTGAGTTTGGTAACTGTGGGTTCAGTGATCCTAGCCCCTATATACTGTGGGTTGAGTGATTTTAGCCACTATATTGTGTATTGCTTACTTTCGGGCATCCTTTACATAGGCAGATTTTATGCTTGGTTGTATTTATTCCATTTACATCACTTGGCAGGTTTTACTAACCCTCTCAGATCGAAGATGGAAGAAGCAACTGTAAAGAATGCTAGTTATAAGATGAGCTCACATAAAAGCTGCTGGGAAGTGTACGTAACCCTGGCGGCTTGCAAGTGTAATAGCGATGTGAAGACCATGTTTTCGTCTTTTGTGGGCAAGAAATTTGTTTATGTTGTTTGTATATCTATATATTTCAAACTTGTATCAAACTCTAGAATCTTTTTTTTGAGCCTATCCTTGCGGGATGTGCAAGGGATGTTATTTCAATTAGGTCTTTTTTTGATAGGTATGTTCATGGCCCAAATATTTCGCCTATGGGGCCCACAGAAATTTCTGTTTGTTGGAGGCTTAGTAAGATCAGTTTGAGTTGAACTTGGCCACTTCAGCTAATGAAACAATTAGTCGCATAAGCTAATTAGTTCCTAGAACAAAATTGAGAAGGACGGAGAAAGTTACAGAGAAACATTATTCTTGATAGCAAGAACAGAAAGTTAGCGAAAAGAAAAAGAAATAGGAAGAAAATCGAAATAAATTCAAATACATCGTTTTGGACTTGAGAATTCAACACTAAGATGATTTAGAAAACCTTAAATGAGGTGATTAAGTTAAACTAAAATATTAAGCTAATATTAGTCCGAAAATTCTCTTTCTTGGAGGCTAAGCTAGGTTAGTGTTAGTTTAAACTTGGCCACTTAAGCTAATGAAACAATTAGTGGTCCGAGCTAATTAGTTCCCTACAAGAAAATGGAACGGAAGGTGAGCACGGATAAAGTTAGAGAGAAATTCGGCTTGTTTGGTTTGCTTTTGGAAGAGAAAGTTTGAGAACAGAAGTAGAAATCGGAAGAATGTAAAAGGCAATTCAAATTCAACCATTTGGACTATAGAATTGAGCACTTATGTCATTTAGAAAAGATTAATGAGGTGCTTGTATTAAACTAATACCGTTAACCTACATTTACTTAGAAAGTTTCGCTTCTTAGAGGCGAAGCAAGGTCAGTTTGAGTTAAAACTTGGCCACTTAAGCTAATGAAAAACTACTGGCTTAGCTAATTAGTTGTAGAAGAAATAGAGAAGGATGGAGAAGGAAGGAGAAAGTTGGATTGAAACATTCTTCTTCAAAGTAGAAAGAAAGTTAGAGAAAAGAAAGAAAAAGAAGAATGAAAGGGAATTCGTATTCATCCTTTGGTCTCGAGAACTGAACACTTAGTGACTAAGAAAACCTTAAACGATGTTCTTAAGTTAACTAATATGTTAAGCAACAATTACTCAGAAAATTCTCTTTCTTGGTGGCTAAGCAAGGTTGGTTTGAGTTAAACTTGGCCACTTAAGCTAATGAAACAATTAGTGGCCTAATCTAATTAGTTCGTTGATGAAAAGAGAAGGATGTAGAAGGACAGAAGTTACAGAGAAACATTATTCTCAAGTGCAAAAGAGAATGTTTGATGAGAAAAAAAAGAAAAAAAGAAAGAGAAACATGAATAAAAAAAAGGAAATTTAAGTTCATCGTGTTTTCGACTTGAGAATTGAACCTTAGATATTTAAAAAACCTTAAATGAGGTGATCAGGTTCAACTAATATCGTTCAGTTACAATTAACCAGAAATTCTCTTTCTTGGAGACTAAGCAAACTTAGTTTGAGTTAAACTTGGCCACTTAAGTTAATCAAACAATTAGTGGCGTAATCTAGTTAGTTCTAGAACAAAATAGAGAAGGACGGAGAAAGTTACAGAGAAACTTATTCTTGAGAGCTAGAAGAAGTTAGAGGAGAGATGAAGAAATGAAAAAAAAAGGGAATACAAATTCATTGTTTCGGACTTGAGAATTGAACCTTGGATGATTTAGAATACCTGAATGTGGTCCTTAAGTTAAACTAATTTCGTTAAGTTAAATTACTCAGAAATTCTCTTTCTTGGAGACAAAAAAAGCTTAGCCTATGTAAACTTGGCCACTTAAGCTAATGAAAACAATTAGTGGCTAGCTAATTAGTTCTACAACAAAGGAGGAAAGAAGGTGAAGCACGGAGAAAGTTAGAGAGAAACATTGGGCTATTGCTTTTGGAAGAGAAAGTTAGAGAATGGGAGGAGAATTGGAAGAATGTACAAGGGAATTCAAATTCACCATTTGGACTTTAGAATTGAACACTTACATCATTTGGAAAAGTATAAATGTGGTGTTATGTTAAGCTAATAACGAGTTCGCTATATTTACTTAGAAATCAGTTTTTGAGGATAAGCAAGGTCAGTTTGAATTAAACTTGGCCAATTAACAACGAAAACAATTAGTGTCCTCAGCTAATTTGTTCCTAGAAGAAATAGGAAGGATGGAGAAGGACAGAGAAGCTGGATAGAAACATTCTTTCCAAAGGTAGAAGAGAGAGTTAGAGAAAAGAAAGAAGAGAAATATGAAAAAACATCAAAGGAATATATATCTGTTCGACTGAGAATTGCACCTTCACTCAAGGTGACTAAGAAAACCTTAAACGAGGTGCTTAAGTCTAATATCGTTAAGCAAGAATTACTCAAAAAATTCTCTTTCTGGTGCTAAGCAGGTTAGTTGAGTTAACTTGGACACTTAAGCTAATGAAACAATTAGTGGCACAAGCAAATTAGTTCGTTGAAAAAATAGAGAGGATGTAGAAGGACGGGAAAAGTTATGGAGAAACATTATTCTTCGAGTGGTGGAAGAGAAAGTTTGAGGGGGAAAAAAAAAAAAGGAAAAAAGAATAGGATGAAAATCGAAAGGAATTCAAATTCATCGTTTTGGACTTGAGAATTCAACACCTAGATGATTTAGAAAACCTTAAATGAGGTGATTAAGTTCAACTAATGTCGTTAAGCTACAATTAATCAGAAAATTCTCTTTCTTGGAAGCCAAGTAAGCTTAGTTTGAGTTAAACTTTTTTTTGCTGGCTAAGCAAGGTTGGTTCGAGTTAAACTTGGCCACTTAAGGTACTGAATCAATTAGTGGCCTAATCTAATTAGTTCGTCGATTAAAATAGAGAAGGATGTAGAAGGACGAAGAAAGTTACAAAGAAACATTATTCTTCAGTGCCAGCAGAGAACGTTTGAGGAAAAAAAGAAGAAGAGCAATATGAATTCAAATTCATCATTTTTGACTTGAGAATTGAACCCTTAGATGATTTAGAAAACCTTAATTGAGGTGATTAGGTTTCACTAATATCGTTAAGTTACAATTAATCAAAAAATTCATTTCTTGGAGACTAAGCAAACATAGTTTGAGTTAAACTTGGCCGCTTAAGTTTTTTGAACAATTACTGGGCTCAGCTAATTAGTTCGTAGAAGAAATAGAGAAGGATGGAGAAAGACGGAGAAAGTTGGATAAAAACATTCTTCGTCAAAGGTAACGAAAAAAGTTAGATAAAAGAAAGAAAAATAACAAAAAAAAATCAAAGGGATTTCATATTCATCCTTTTGCTCTCGAGAATTGCACACTTAAGTGACAAAAAAACCTTAAACGAGGTGCTTAAGTTAACCTAATATCGTTAAGCAACAATTACTCAGAAAATTCTCTTTCTTGGTGGCTAAGCAAGGTTGGTTTGAGTTAAAGTTGGACACTTCAGGTAATGAAACAATTAGTAGCCTAATATAATTATTCGTTGATGAAAATAGAGAAGGATATAGAAGGACGAAGAAAGTTACAAAGAAACATTATTCTTCAGTGCCAGAAGAGAACGTTAGAGGAAAAAAAGGAAGAAGAGAAATATGAATAAAATCAAAGGGAATTCAAATTCATCGTTTTTGACTTGAGAATTGAACCCTTAGACGATTTAGAAAACCTTAAATGAGAAAAAGAAAGAAATGAAGGGGAAACAAATCGAAAAAAAATCAAGGGGAATTCATATTCATCCTTTTGGTCTCGAGAATTGAACACTTAAGTGACTAAGAAAACCTTAAACGAGGTGCTTAAGTTAACCTAATATCGTTAAGCAACAATTACGCAGAAAATTCTCTTTCTTGCTGGCTAAGCAAAGTTGGTTTGAGTTAAACTTGGCCACTTAAGGTAATGAATCAATTAGTGGCCTAATCTAATTAGTTCGTCGATTAAAATAGGGAAGGATGTAGAAGGACGAAGAAAGTTACAAAGAAACATTATTCTTCAGTGCCAGCAGAGAACGTTTGAGGAAAAAAAAGAAGAAGAGCAATATGAATAAAATCAAAGGAAATTCAAATTCATCATTTTTAACTTGAGAATTGAACCCTTAGATGATTTAGAAAACCTTAAGTGAGGTGATTAGGTTCCACTAATATCGTTAAGTTACAATTAATCTGAAAATTCATTTCTTTGAGACTAAGCAAACATAGTTTGAGTTAAACTTGGCCGCTTAAGTTAATTGAACAATTACTGGCCTCAGCTAATTAGTTCATAGAAGAAATAGAGAAGGATGGAGAAAGACGGAGAAAGTTGGATAAAAAACATTCTTCGTCAAAGGTAGCGAAAAATGTTAGATAAAAGAAAGAAAAATAAGAAAAAAAAATCAAAGGGAATTCATATTCATCCTTTTGCTCTCGAGAATTGAACACTTAAGTGACTAAGAAAACCACAAACGAGGTGCTTAAGTTAACCTAATATCGTTAAGCAACAATTACTCAGAAAATTCTCTTTCTTGGTGGCTAAGCAAGGTTGCTTTGTTAACTTGGACACTTCAGGTAATGAAACAATTAGTAGCCTAATATAATTATTCGTTGATGAAAATAGAGAAGGATATAGAAGGACGAAGAAAGTTACAAAGAAACATTATCCTTCAGTGCCAGAAGAGAACGTTTGAGGGAAAAAGGAAGAAGACAAATATGAATAAAATCAAAGGGAATTCAAATTCATCATTTTTGACTTGAGAATTGAACCCTTAGATGATTTAGAAAACCTTAAATGAGGTGATTAGGTTCAACAAATATCGTTAAGTTACAACTAATCAGAAAATTCTCTTTCTTGGAGACTAAGCATGCACAGTTTGAGTTAAACTTTGCCACTCAAGCTAATGAAACAATTAGTGGCCTCAGCTAATTAGTTCGTACAAGCAATAGAGAAGGATGGAAAGGACGGAGAAAGTTGGATAGAAACATTCTTCTTCAAAGGTAGAAAAGAAAGTTAGTGAAAAGAAAGAAAAATAAGAAAAAAATCAAAGGGAATTCATATTCATCCTTTTGGTCTCGAGAATTGAACACTTCAGTGACTATGAAAACCTTAAACGAGGTGCATAAGTTAACCTAATATCGTTAAGCAATAATTACGCAGAAAATTCTCTTTCTTGCTGGCTAAGCAAGGTTGGTTTGAGTTAAATTTGGCCACTTAAGGTAATGAATCAATTAGTGGCCTAATCTAATTAGTTCGTCGATGAAAATAGAGAAGGATGTTGAAGGACGAAGAAAGTTACAAAGAAACATTATTCTTCAGCGCCAGCAGAGAACGTTTGAGGAAAAAAAGAAGAAGAGCAATATGAATAAAATCAAAGGGAATTCAAATTCATCATTTTTGACTTGAGAATTGAACCCTTAGATGATTTAGAAAACCTTAAATGAGGTGATTAGGTTCCACTAATATCTTTAAGTTACAATTAATCAGAAAATTCATTTCTTGGAGACTAAGCGAACATAGTTTGAGTTAAACTTGGCCACTTGAGTTAATTGAACAATTACTGGGCTCAACTAATTAGTTCGTAGATGAAATAGAGAAGGATGGAGAAAGACGGAGAAAGTTGGATAAAAACATTCTTCTTCAAAGGTAGCGAAAAAGTTAGATAAAAGAAAGAAAAAGAAGATAAAAATCAAAGGGAATTCATATTCATCCTTTTGCTCTCGAGAATTGAACATTTAAGTGATTAAGAAAACCTTAAACGAGGTGCCTAAGTTAACCTAATATCGTTAAGCAACAATTACTCAGAAAATTCTCTTTCTTGGTGGCTAAGCAATGTTGGTTTGAGTTAAACTTGGACACTTCAGGTAATGAAACATTTAGTAGCCTAATATAATTATTCGTTGATGAAAATAGAGAAGGATATAGAAGGATGAAGAAAGTTACAAAGAAACATTATTCTTCAGTGCCAGAAGAGAACGTTTGAGGAAAAAAGGAAGAAGACAAACATGAATAAAATCAAAGGAAATTCAAATTCATCGTTTTTTACTTGAGAATCGAATCCTTAGATGATTTAGAAAACTTTAAATGAGGTGATTAGGTTCAACAAATATCGTTAAGTTACAACTAATCTGAAAATTCTCTTTCTTGGAGATTAAGCAAACACAGTTTGAGTTAAACTCTGCCCCTCAAGCTAATGAAACAATTACTGGCCTCAGCTAATTAGTTCGTACAAGAAATAGAGAAGGATGGAGAAGGACGGAGAAAGTTGGATAGAAACATTCTTCTTCAATGGTAGAAAAGAAAGTTAGTGAAAAGAAAGAAAAATAAGAAAAAAATCAAAGGGAATTCATATTCATCCTTTTGGTCTCGAGAATTGAACACTGAAGTGACTAAGAAAACCTTAAACGGGGTGCTTAAGTTAACCTAATATCGTTAAGCAACAATTACTCAGAAAATTCTCTTTCTTGCTGGCTAAGCAAGGTTGGTTTGAGTTAAACTTGGCCACTTAAGGTAATGAATCAATTAGTGGCCTAATCTAATTAGTTCGTCGATGAAAATAGAGAAGGATGTTGAAGGACGAAGAAAGTTACAAGGAAACATTATTCTTTAGTGCCAGCAGAGAACGTTTGAGGAAAAAAAGAAGAAGAGCAATATGAATAAAATCAAAGGGAATTCAAATTCATCATTTTTGACTTGAGAATTGAACCCTTAGATGATTCAAAAAACCTTAAATGTGGTGATTAGGTTCCACTAATATCGTTAAGTTACAATTAATCAGAAAATTCATTTCTTGGAGACTAAGCAAACATAGTTTGAGTTAAACTTGGCCGCTTGAGTTAATTGAACAATTACTGGGCTCAGCTAATTAGTTCGTAGAAAAATAGAGAAGGATGGAGAAAGACGGAGAAAGTTGGATAAAAACATTCTTCTTCAAAGGTAGCAAAAAAAGTTAGATAAAAGAAAGAAAAAGATGAAAAAAAATCAAAGGGAATTCATATTCATCCTTTTGCTCTCGAGAATTGCACACTTAAGTGACAAAAAAACCTTAAACGAGGTGCTTAAGTTAACCTAATATCGTTAAGCAACAATTACTCAGAAAATTCTCTTTCTTGGTGGCTAAGCAAGGTTGGTTTGAGTTAAACTTGGACACTTCAGGTAATGAAACAATTAGTAGCCTAATATAATTAGTTCGTTGATGAAAATAGAGAAGGATATAGAAGGACGAAGAAAGTTACAAAGAAACATTATTCTTTAGTGCCAGAAGAGAACGTTTGAGGAAAAAAGGAAGAAGACAAATATGAATAAAATCAAAGGGAATTCAAATTCATCATTTTTGACTTGAGAATTGAACCCTTAGATGATTTAGAAAACCTTAAATCAGGTGATTAGGTTCAACTAATATCGTTAAGTTACAACTAATCTGAAAATTCTCTTTCTTGGAGACTAAGCAAACATAGTTTGAGTTAAACTTTGCCACTCAAGCTAATGAAACAATTACTGGCCTCAGCTAATTAGTTCGTAGAAGAAATAGAGAAGGACGGAGCAGGACGGAGAAAGTTGGATAAAAACATTCTTCTTCAAAGTAGAAAAGAAAGAGTAGAAAAGAAAAATAAGAAAAAAAAATGAAAGGGAATTCATATTCATCATTTTGGTCTCGAGAATTGAACACTTAAGTGACTAAGAAAAACTTAAACGAGGTGCTTAAGTTAACCTAATATCGTTATGCAACAATTACTCAGAAAAGTCTCTTTCTTGGTAGCTAAGCTAACATAGTTTGAGTTAAACTTGGCCACTTAAGGTAATGAAACAATTAGTGGCCTAATCTAATTAGTTCGTTGATGAAAATAGAGAAGGATGTGGAAGGACAAAGCAAGTTATAGAGAAACATTATTCTTGAGTGCCAGAAGGGAACGTTTGAGGAAAAAAAAAAGAAGAGAAATATGAATAAAATCAAAGGGAATTCAAATTCATCGTTTTTGACTTGAGAATTGAACCCATAGATGATTTAGAAAACCTTAAATGAGAAAAAGAAAGAAATCAAGGGGAAAAAAATTAGAAAAAAAATCAAGGGGAATTCATATTCATCCTTTTGGTCTCGAGAATTGAACACTTAAGTGACTAAGAAAACCTTAAACGAGGTGCTTAAGTTAACCTAATATCGTTAAGCAACAATTACGCAGAAAATTCTCTTTCTTGCTGGCTAAGCAAAGTTGGTTTGAGTTAAACTTGGCCACTTAAGGTAATGAATCAATTAGTGGCCTAATCTAATTAGTTCGTCGATTAAAATAGAGAAGGATGTAGAAGGACGAAGAAAATTACAAAGAAACATTATTCTTCAGTGCCAGCAGAGAACGTTTGAGGAAAAAAAGAAGAAGAGCAATATGAATAAAATCAAAGGGAATTCAAATTCATCATTTTTAACTTGAGAATTGAACCCTTAGATGATTTAGAAAACCTTAAGTGAGGTGATTAGGTTCCACTAATATCGTTAAGTTACAATTAATCTGAAAATTCATTTCTTGGAGACTAAGCAAACATAGTTTGAGTTAAACTTGGCCGCTTAAGTTAATTGAACAATTGCTGGCCTCAGCTAATTAGTTCATAGAAGAAATAGAGAAGGATTGAGAAAGACGGAGAAAGTTGGATAAAAAACATTCTTCTTCAAAGGTAGCGAAAAATGTTAGATAAAAGAAAGAAAAATAAGAAAAAAAAATCAAAGGGAATTCATATTCATCCTTTTGCTCTCGAGAATTGAACACTTAAGTGACTAAGAAAACCTTAAACGAGGTGCTTAAGTTAACCTAATATTGTTAAGCAACAATTACTCAGAAAATTCTCTTACTTACTTTGTGGTGTGTTAACAGTATCTTCGCCCATATATCCACCCCAAGTTACCATCTATTATCTCTGATAGTAGGGGTTAATTGGGGAGAAAAACGATATATGGGCAAAGTTGAGTTATGTTGTTTTTTGCTCTTCCGCTTTGTGGGGTTGTGTTGTATTTCTCCCCGCTTCCTTAGGGGGATGTAGTGTTCGTATTACGTAGATTCTGTAATTGTCTATTATTTGTCGTTGGGCGTGCCTGGGGTATGCCCCTTGTAAACTTGTAGATTTCATTGTCTTTATTTTATGACTTACTCACCCAAAAAAAAAAAAGAAAATTCTCTTTCTTGGTGGCTAAGCAAGGTTGGTTTGTGTTAAACTTGGACACTTCAGGTAATGAAACAATTAGTAGCCTAATATAATTAGTTCGTTGAGGAAAATAGAGACGGATATAGAAGGACGAAGAAAGTTACAAAGAAACATTATTCTTCAGTGCCAGAAGAGAACGTTTGAGGAAAAAAGGAAGAAGACAAATATGAATAAAATCAAAGGGAATTCAAATTCATCATTTTTGACTTGAGAATTGAACCCTTAGATGATTTAGAAAACCTAAAATGAGGTGATTAGGTTCAACAAATATCGTTAAGTTACAACTAATCAGAAAATTCTCTTTCTTGGAGACTAAGCAAACACAGTTTGAGTTAAACTTTGCCACTCAAGCTAATGAAACAATTACTGGCCTCAGCTAATTAGTTCGTGCAAGAAATAGAGAAGGATGGAAAGGACGGAGAAAGTTGGATAGAAACATTCTTCTTCAAAGGTAGAAAAGAAAGTTAGTGAAAAGAAAGAAAAATAAGAAAAAAATCAAAGGGAATTCATATTCATCCTTTTGGTCTCGAGAATTGAACACTTAAGAAAACCTTAAACGAGGTGCTTAAGTTAACCTAATATCGTTAAGCAACAATTACTCAGAAAATTCTCTTTCTCGCTGGCTAAGCAGGGTTGGTTTGAGTTAAACTTGGCCACTTAAGGTAATGAATCAATTAGTGGCCTAATCTAATTAGTTCGTCGATGAAAATAGAGAAGGATGTAGCAGGACGAAGAAAGTTACAAAGAAACATTATTCTTCAGTGCCAGCAGAGAACGTTTGAGGAAAAATAGAAGAAGAGCAATATGAATAAAATCAAAGGGAATTCAAATTCATCATTTTTGACTTGAGAATTGAACCCTTAGATGATTTAGAAAACCTTAATTGAGGTGATTAGTTCCACTAATATCGTTAAGTTACAATTAATCAAAAAATTCATTTCTTGGAGACCAAGCAAACATAGTCTGAGTTAAACTTGGCCGCTTAAGTTAATTGAACAATTACTGGCCTCAGCTAATTAGTTCGTAGAAGAAATAGAGAAGGATGGAGAAAGACAGAGAAAGTTGGATAAAACATTCTTCGTCAAAGGTAGCGAAAAAAGTTAGATAAAAGAAAGAAAAAGAAGATAAAAAATCAAAGGGAATTCATATTCATCCTTTTGCTCTCGAGAATTTTTTTTTTTTTGGGTGAATATGCTCTCGAGAATTGAACACTTAAGTGACAAAAAAACCTTAAACGAGGTGCTTAAGTTAACCTAATATCGTTAAGCAACAATTACTCAGAAAATTCTCTTTCTTGGTGGCTAAGCAAGGTTGGTTTGAGTTAAACTTGGACACTTCAGTTAATGAAACAATTAGTAGCCTAATATAATTAGTTCGTTGATGAAAATAGAGAAGGATACAGAAGGACGAAGAAAGTTACAAAGAAACATTATTCTTCAGTGCCAGAAGAGAGCGTTTGAGGGAAAAAGGAAGAAGACAAATATGAATAAAATCAAAGGGAATTCAAATTGATCATTTTTTACTTGAGAATTGAACCCTTAGATGATTTAGAAAACCTAAAATGAGGTGATTAGGTTCAACAAATATCGTTAAGTTACAACTAATCAGAAAATTCTCTTTCTTGGAGACTAAGCAAACACAGTTTGAGTTAAACTTTGCCACTCAAGCTAATGAAACAATTACTGGCCTCAGCTAATTAGTTCGTGCAAAAAATAGAGAAGGATGGAAAGGACGGAGAAAGTTGGATAGAAACATTCTTCTTCAAAGGTAGAAAAGAAAGTTAGTGAAAGAAAGAAAAATAAGAAAAAAATCAAAGGGAATTCATATTCATCCTTTTGGTCTCGAGAATTGAACACTTAAGTTACTAAGAAAACCTTAAACGAGGTGCTTTTGTTAACCTAATATCGTTAAGCAACAATTACTCAGAAAATTCTCTTTCTTTGGCTAAGCAAGGTTGGTTGTTAAACTTGGCCACTTAAGTAATGAATCAATTAGTGGCCTAATATAATTAGTTCGTTGATGAAAATAGAGAAGGATGTAGAAGGACGAAGAAAGTTACAGAGAAACATTATTCTCAAGTGCAAAAAGAGAATGTTTGATGAGAAAAAAGAAAAAAAGAAAGAGCAATATGAATAAAATCAAAGGGAATTAAGTTCATCTGTTTTTTTGACTTGAGAATTGAACCCTTAGATGATTTAAAAAACCTTATATGAGGTGATCAGGTTCAACTAATATCGTTCAGTTACAATTAACCAGAAAATTCTCTTTCTTGGAGACTAAGCAAACTTAGTTTGAGTTAAACTTGGCCACTTAAGTTAATCAAACAATTAGTGGCGTAATCTAGTTAGTTCCTAGAACAAAATAGAGAAGGACGGAGAAAGTTACAGAGAAACATTATTCTTGAGAGCTAGAAGAGAAAGTTAGAGGAGAGATGAAGAAATCGAAAGAAAATCAAAGGGAATACAAATTCATTGTTTCGGACTTGAGAATTGAACCCTTGGATGATTTAGAATACCTGAAATGTGGTCCTTAAGTTAAACTAATTTCGTTAAGTTACAATTACTCAGAAAATTCTCTTTCTTGGAGACAAAAAAAGCTTAGCCTATGTTAAACTTGGCCACTTAAGCTAATGAAACAATTAGTGGCCTAAGCTAATTAGTTCCTACAACAAAATGGAGAAGGAAGGTGAAGCACGGAGAAAGTTAGAGAGAAACATTGGGCTATTGCTTTTGGAAGAGAAAGTTAGAGAATGGGAGGAGAAATTGGAAGAATGTACAAGGGAATTCAAATTCAACCATTTGGACTTTAGAATTGAACACTTACATCATTTGGAAAAGTATAAATGTGGTGCTTATGTTAAGCTAATAACGCTGTTCTATATTTACTTAGAAAATTCAGTTTTTTGGAGGATAAGCAAGGTCAGTTTGAGTTAAACTTGGCCACTTAAGCAAACGAAACAATTAGTGTCCTCAGCTAATTTGTTCCTAGAAGAAATAGGGAAGGATGGAGAAGGACAGAGAAAGCTGGATAGAAACATTCTTTTCCAAAGGTAGAAGAGAGAGTTAGAGAAAAGAAAGAAAGAGAAATATGAAAAAACATCAAAGGGAATATAATCATCCTGTTCGACTTGAGAATTGCACACTCACTCAAGTGACTAAGAAAACCTTAAACGAGGTGCTTAAGTTCTAATATCGTTAAGCAAGAATTACTCAAAAAATTCTCTTTCTTGGTGGCTAAGCAAGGTTAGTTGGAGTTAAACTTGGACACTTAAGCTAATGAAACAATTAGTGGCACAAGCAAATTAGTTCGTTGAACAAAATAGAGAAGGATGTAGAAGGACGGGAAAAGTTATGGAGAAACATTATTCTTGAGTGGTGGAAGAGAAAGTTTGAGGGGGGAAAAAAAAAAAAAGGAAAAAAGAAATAGGATGAAAATCGAAAGGAATTCAAATTCATCGTTTTGGACTTGAGAATTCAACACCTAGATGATTTAGAAAACCTTAAATGAGGTGATTAAGTTCAACTAATGTCGTTAAGCTACAATTAATCAGAAAATTCTCTTTCTTGGAAGCCAAGTAAGCTTAGTTTGAGTTAAACTTTTTTTTGCTGGCTAAGCAAGGTTGGTTCGAGTTAAACTTGGCCACTTAAGGTACTGAATCAATTAGTGGCCTAATCTAATTAGTTCGTCGATTAAAATAGAGAAGGATGTAGAAGGACGAAGAAAGTTACAAAGAAACATATTCTTCAGTGCCAGCAGAGACGTTTGAGGAAAAAAGAAGAAGAGCAATATGAATTCAAATTCATCATTTTTGACTTGAGAATTGAACCCTTAGATGATTTAGAAAACCTTAATTGAGGTGATTAGGTTTCACTAATATCGTTAAGTTACAATTTCAAAAAATTCATTTCTTGGAGACTAAGCAAACATAGTTTGAGTTAAACTTGGCCGCTTAAGTTTTTTTGAACAATTATGGGCTCAGCTAATTAGTTGTAGAAGAAATAGAGAAGGATGAGAAAGACGGAGAAAGTTGGATAAAAACATTCTTCGTCAAAGGTAACAAAAAAGTTAGATAAAAAAGAAAAATAACAAAAAAAAATCAAAGGGATTCATATTCATCCTTTTGCTCTCGAGAATTGCACACTTAAGTGACAAAAAACCTTAAAAGGTGCTTAAGTTAACCTAATATCGTTAAGCAACAATTACTCAGAAAATTCTCTTTTTGGTGGCTAAGCAAGGTTGGTTTTGAGTTAAAGTTGGACACTTCAGGTAATGAAACAATATAGCCTAATAATTATTCGTTGATGAAAATAGAGAAGGATATAGAAGGACGGAAAGTTACAAAGAAACATTATTCTTCAGTGCCAGAAGAGAACGTTAGAGGAAAAAAAGGAAGAAGAGAATATGAATAAAATCAAGGGAATTCAAATTCATCGTTTTTGACTTGAGAATTGAACCCTTAGACGATTTAGAAAACCTTAAATGAGAAAAGAAAGAAATGAAGGGGAAACAAATCGAAAAAAATCAAGGGGAATTCATTATTCTCCTTTTGGTCTCGAGAATTGAACACTTAAGTGACTAAGAAAACCTTAAACGAGGTGCTTAAGTTAACCTAATATCGTTAAGCAACATTACGCAGAAAATTCTCTTCTTGCTGGCTAAGCAAAGTTGGTTTGAGTTAAACTTGGCCACTTAAGGTAATGAATCAATTAGTGGCCTAATCTAATTAGTTCGTCGATTAAAATAGGGAAGGATGTAGAAGGACGAAGAAAGTTACAAAGAACATTATTCTTCAGTGCCAGCAGAAGTTTGAGGAAAAAAGAAGAAGAGCAATATGAAAAAATCAAAGGAATTCAAATTCATCATTTTAACTTGAGAATTGAACCCTTAGATGATTTAAAAAACCTTAAGTGAGGTGATTAGGTTCCACTAATATCGTTAAGTTACAATTAATCTGAAAATTCATTTCTTTGAGACTAAGCAACATAGTTTGAGTTAAACTTGGGCCGCTTAAGTTAATTGAACAATTACTGCCTCAGCTAATTAGTTCATAGAAGAATAGAGAAGGATGGAGAAAGACGGAGAAAGTTGGATAAAAAACATTCTTCGTCAAAGGTAGCGAAAAATGTTAGATAAAGAAAGAAAAATAAGAAAAAAAAATCAAAGGGAATTCATATTCATCCTTTTGCTCTCGAGATTGAACACTTAAGTGACTAAGAAAACCACAACGAGGTGCTTAAGTTAACCTAATATCGTTAAGCAACAATTACTCAGAAAATTCTCTTTCTTGGTGGCTAAGCAAGGTTGCTTGGTTAACTTGGACACTTCAGGTAATGAAACAATTAGTAGCCTAATATAATTATTCGTTGATGAAATAGAGAAGGATATAGAAGGACGAAGAAGTTACAAAGAAACATTATCTTCAGTGCCAGAAAGAACGTTTGAGGGAAAAAGGAAGAAGACAAATATGAATAAATCAAAGGGAATTCAAATTCATCATTTTTGACTTGAGAATTGAACCCTTAGATGATTAGAAAACCTTAAATGAGGTGATTAGGTTCAACAATATCGTTAAGTTACAACTAATCAGAAAATTTCTTTCTTGGAGACTAAGCATGCACAGTTTGAGTTAAACTTTGCCACTCAAGCTGAAAACAATTAGTGGGCCTCAGCTAATTAGTTCGTACAAGCAATAGAGAAGGATGGAAAGGACGGAGAAAGTTGGATAGAAACATTCTTCTTCAAGGTAGAAAGAAAGTTAGTGAAAAGAAAGAAAATAAGAAAAAAAATCAAGGAATTCATATTCATCCTTTTGGTCTCGAGAATTGAACACTTCAGTGACTATGAAAACCTTAAACGAGGTGCATAAGTTAACCTAATATCGTTAAGCAATAATTACGCAGAAAATTCTCTTTCTTGCTGGCTAAGCAAGGTTGGTTTGAGTTAAATTTGGCCACTTAAGGTAATGAATCAATTAGTGGCTAACTAATTTGTCGATGAAAATAGAGAAGGATGTTGAAGGACGAAGAAAGTATACAAAGAAAATTATTCTTCAGCGCCAGCAGAGAACGTTTGAGGAAAAAAAGAAGAAGAGCAATATGAATAAAATCAAAGGAATTCAAATTCATCATTTTTGACTTTGAGAATTGAACCCTTAGATGATTTAGAAAACCTTAAATGAGGTGATTAGGTTCCACTAATATCTTTAAGTTACAATTAATCAGAAATTCATTTCTTGGAGACTAAGCGAACATACGTTGAGTTAAACTTGGCCACTTGAGTTAATTGAACAATTACTGGGGCTCAACTAATTAGTTCGTAGATGAAATAGAGAAGGATGGAGAAAGACGGAGAAAGTTGATAAACATTCTTCTTCAAAGGTAGAAAAAGTTAGATAAAGAAAGAAAAGAAGATAAAAATCAAAGGTAATTCATATTCATCCTTTGCTCTCAGAATTGAACATTTAAGTGATTAAGAAAACTAAACGAGGTGCCTAAGTTAACCTAATATGTTAAGCAACAATTACTCAGAAAATTCTCTTTCTTGGTGCTAAGCAATGTTGGTTTGAGTTAAACTTGGACACTTCAGTAATGAAACATTTAGTAGCCTAATATAATTATTCGTTGATGAAAATAGAGAAGGATATGAGAAGGATGAAGAAAGTTACAAAGATTATTCTTCAGTGCCAGAAAGAACGTTTGAGGAAAAAAGGAAGAAGACAAACATGAATAAAATCAAAGGAAATTCAAATTCATCGTTTTTTACTTGAGAATCGAATCCTTAGATGATTTAGAAAACTTTAAATGAGGTGATTAGGTTCAACAATATCGTTAAGTTACAACTAATCTTGAAAATTCTTTCTGAGATTAAGCAAAACACAGTTTGAGTTAAATCTGCCCCAAGCTAATGAAACAATTATGGCCTCAGCTAATTAGTTCGTACAAGAAATAGAGAAGGATGGAGAAGGACGGAGAAAGTTGGATAGAAACATTCTTCTTCAATGGTTAGAAAAAGAAAGTTAGTGAAAAGAAAGAAAATAAAAAAAACAAGGAATTCATTTCATCTTTTGGTCTCGAGAATTACACTGAAGTGACTAAGAAACCTTAACGGGGTGCTTAAGTTAACCTAATATCGTTAGCAACAATTACTCAGAAAATCTCTTTCTTGCTGGCTAAGCAAGTTGGTTTGAGTAAACTTGGCCACTTAAGGTAATGATCAATTAGTGGCCTAATTAATTAGTTCGTCGATGAAAATAGAGAAGGATGTTGAAGGACGAAGAAGTTACAAGGAAACATTATTCTTTAGTGCCAGCAGAGAACGTTTGAGGAAAAAAAGAAGAAGAGCAATATGAATAAAATCAAAGGATTCAATTCATTCATTTTTGACTTGAGAATTGAACCCTTAGATGATTCAAAAAACCTTAAATGTGGTGATTAGGTTCCACAATATCGTTAAGTTACAATTAATCAGAAAATTCATTTCTTGGAGACTAAGCAAATAGTTTTGAGTTAAACTTGCCGTTGAGTTAATTTGAACAATTACTGGGCTCAGCTAATTAGTTCGTAGAAAAATAGAGAAGGATGGAGAAGAGCGAAAAGTTGGATAAAAATTCTTCTTCAAAGGTAGCAAAAAAGTTAGATAAAGAAAGAAAAAGATGAAAAAAATCAAAAGGGAATTCATATTCATCTTTTGCTCTCGAGAATTGCACACTTAAGTGACAAAAAACCTTAAACGAGGTGCTTAGTTAACCTAATATCGTTAAGCAAACAATTACTCAGAAATTCTCTTTCTTGGTGGCTAACAAGGTTGGTTTGAGTTAAACTTGGACACTTCAGGTAATGAAACAATTAGTAGCCTAATATAATTAGTTCGTTGATGAAAATAGAGAAGGATATAGAAGGACGAAGAAAGTTACAAAGAAACATTATTCTTTAGTGCCAGAAGAGAACGTTTGAGGAAAAAAGGAAGAAGACAAATATGAATAAAATCAAAGGGAATTCAAATTCATCATTTTTGACTTGAGAATTGAACCCTTAGATGATTTAGAAAACCTTAAATCAGGTGATTAGGTTCAACTAATATCGTTAAGTTACAACTAATCTGAAAATTCTCTTTCTTGGAGACTAAGCAAACATAGTTTGAGTTAAACTTTGCCACTCAAGCTAATGAAACAATTAGTGGCCTCAGCTAATTAGTTCGTAGAAGAAATAGAGAAGGACGGAGCAGGACGGAGAAAGTTGGATAAAAACATTCTTCTTCAAAGGTAGAAAAGAAAGTTAGAAAAGAAAAATAAGAAAAAAAATGAAAGGGAATTCATATTCATCATTTTGGTCTCGAGAATTGAACACTTAAGTGACTAAGAAAAACTTAAACGAGGTGCTTAAGTTAACCTAATATCGTTATGCAACAATTACTCAGAAAAGTCTCTTTCTTGGTAGCTAAGCTAACATAGTTTGAGTTAAACTTGGCCACTTAGGTAATGAAACAATTAGTGGCCTAATCTAATTAGTTCGTTGATGAAAATAGAGAAGGATGTGGAAGGACAAAGCAAGTTATAGAGAAACATTATTCTTGAGTGCCAGAAGGGAACGTTTGAGGAAAAAAAAAAGAAGAGAAATATGAATAAAATCAAAGGGAATTCAAATTCATCGTTTTTGACTTGAGAATTGAACCCATAGATGATTTAGAAAACCTTAAATGAGAAAAAGAAAAATCAAGGGGAAAAAAATTAGAAAAAAAATCAAGGGGAATTCATATTCATCCTTTTGGTCTCGAGAATTGAACACTTAAGTGACTAAGAAAACCTTAAACGAGGTGCTTAAGTTAACCTAATATCGTTAAGCAACAATTACGCAGAAAATTCTCTTTCTTGCTGGGCTAAGCAAAGTTGGTTTGAGTTAAACTTGGCCACTTAAGGTAATGAATCAATTAGTGGCCTAATCTAATTAGTTCGTCGATTAAAATAGAGAAGGATGTAGAAGGACGAAGAAAATTACAAAGAAACATTATTCTTCAGTGCCAGCAGAGAACGTTTGAGGAAAAAAAAGAAGAAGCAATATGAATAAAATCAAAGGGAATTCAAATTCATCATTTTTAACTTGAGAATTGAACCCTTAGATGATTTAGAAAACCTTAAGTGAGGTGATTAGGTTCCACTAATATCGTTAAGTTACAATTAATCTGAAAATTCATTTCTTGGAGACTAAGCAAACATAGTTTGAGTTAAACTTGGCCGCTTAAGTTAATTGAACAATTGCTGGCCTCAGCTAATTAGTTCATAGAAGAAATAGAGAAGGATGGAGAAAGACGGAGAAAGTTGGATAAAAAACATTCTTCTTCAAAGGTAGCGAAAAATGTTAGATAAAAGAAAGAAAATAAGAAAAAAAATCAAAGGGAATTCATATTCATCCTTTTGCTCTCGAGAATTGAACACTTAAGTGACTAAGAAAACCTTAAACGAGGTGCTTAAGTTAACCTAATATTGTTAAGCAACAATTACTCAGAAAATTCTCTTACTTACTTTGTGGTGTGTTAACAGTATCTTCGCCCATATATCCACCCCAAGTTACTCTATTATCTCTGATAGTAGGGGTTAATTGGGGAGAAAAACGATATATGGGCAAAGTTGAGTTATGTTGTTTTTTGCTCTTCCGCTTTGTGGGGTTGTGTTGTATTTCTCCCCGCTTCCTTAGGGGGATGTAGTGTTCGTATTACGTAGATTCTGTAATTGTCTATTATTTGTCGTTGGGCGTGCCTGGGGTATGCCCCTTGTAAACTTGTAGATTTCATTGTCTTTATTTTATGACTTACTCACCCAAAAAAAAAAAAGAAAATTCTCTTTCTTGGTGGCTAAGCAAGGTTGGTTTGTGTTAAACTTGGACACTTCAGGTAATGAAACAATTAGTAGCCTAATATAATTAGTTCGTTGAGGAAAATAGAGACGGATATAGAAGGACGAAGAAAGTTACAAAGAAACATTATTCTTCAGTGCCAGAGAGAACGTTTGAGGAAAAAAGGAAGAAGACAAATATGAATAAAATCAAAGGGAATTCAAATTCATCATTTTTGACTTGAGAATTGAACCCTTAGATGATTTAGAAAACCTAAAATGAGGTGATTAGGTTCAACAAATATCGTTAAGTTACAACTAATCACAGAAAATTCTCTTTCTTGGAGACTAAGCAACAGTTTGAGTTAAACTTTGCCACTCAAGCTAATGAAACAATTACTGGCCTCAGCTAATTAGTTCGTGCAAGAAATAGAGAAGGATGGAAAGGACGGAGAAAGTTGGATAGAAACATTCTTCTTCAAAGGTAGAAAGAAAGTTAGTGAAAAGAAAGAAAAATAAGAAAAAAATCAAAGGGAATTCATATTCATCCTTTTGGTCTCGAGAATTGAACACTTAAGAAAACCTTAAACGAGGTGCTTAAGTTAACCTATATCGTTAAGCACAATTACTCAGAAAATTCTCTTTCTCGCTGGCTAAGCAGGGTTGGTTTGAGTTAAACTTGGCCACTTAAGGTAATGAATCAATTAGTGGCCTAATCTAATTAGTTCGTCGATGAAAATAGAGAAGGATGTAGCAGGACGAAGAAAGTTACAAAGAACATTATTCTTCAGTGCCAGCAGAGAACGTTTGAGGAAAAATAGAAGAAGAGCAATATGAATAAAATCAAAGGAATTCAAATTCATCATTTTTGACTTGAGAATTGAACCCTTAGATGATTAGAAAACCTTAATTGAGGTGATTAGTTCCACTAATATCGTTAAGTTACAATCAAAAAAATTCATTTCTTGGAGACCAAGCAACATAGTCTGAGTTAAACTTGGCCGCTTAAGTTAATTGAACAATTACTGGCCTCAGCTAATTAGTTCGTAGAAGAAATAGAGAAGGATGGAGAAAGACAGAGAAAGTTGGATAAAACATTCTTCGTCAAAGGTAGCGAAAAAAGTTAGATAAAAGAAAGAAAAAGAAGATAAAAAATCAAAGGGAATTCATATTCATCCTTTTGCTCTCGAGAATTTTTTTTTTTTGGGTGAATATGCTCTCGAGAATTGAACACTTAAGTGACAAAAAAACCTTAAACGAGGTGCTTAAGTTAACCTAATATCGTTACTCAAGCAACAATTACTCAGAAAATTCTTTCTTGGTGGCTAAGCAAGGTTGGTTTGAGTTAAACTTGGACACTTCAGTTAATGAAACAATTAGTAGCCTAATATAATTAGTTCGTTGATGAAAATAGAGAAGGATACAGAAGGACGAAGAAAGTTACAAAGAAACATTATTCTTCAGTGCCAGAAGAGAGCGTTTGAGGGAAAAAGGAAGAAGACAAAATGAATAAAATCAAAGGGAATTTCAAATTGATCATTTTTTACTTGAGAATTGAACCCTTAGATGATTTAGAAAACCTAAAATGAGGTGATTAGGTTCAACAAATATCGTTAAGTTACAACTAATCAGAAAATTCTCTTTCTTGGAGACTAAGCAAACACAGTTTGAGTTAAACTTTGCCACTCAAGCTAATGAAACAATTACTGGCCTCAGCTAATTAGTTCGTGCAAAAAATAGAGAAGGATGGAAAGGACGGAGAAAGTTGGATAGAAACATTCTTCTTCAAAGGTAGAAAAGAAAGTTAGTGAAAGAAAGAAAAATAAGAAAAAAATCAAAGGGAATTCATATTCATCCTTTTGGTCTCGAGAATTGAACACTTAAGTTACTAAGAAAACCTTAAACGAGGTGCTTTTGTTAACCTAATATCGTTAAGCAACAATTACTCAGAAAATTCTCTTTCTTCCTGGCTAAGCAAGGTTGGTTCGAGTTAAACTTGGCCACTTAAGGTAATGAATCAATTAGTGGCCTAATATAATTAGTTCGTCGATGAAAATAGAGAAGGATGTAGAAGGACGAAGAAAGTTACAAAGAAACATTATTCTTCAGTGCCAGCAGAGAACGTTTGAGGAAAAAAAGCAGAAGAGCAATATGAATAAAATCAAAGGGAATTCAAATTCATCATTTTGACTTGAGAATTGAACCCTTAGATGATTTAGAAAACCTTAATTGAGGTGATTAGGTTCCACAAATATCGTTAAGTTACAATTAATCAAAAAATTCATTTCTTGGAGACTAAGCAAACATAGTTTGAGTTAAACTTGGCCGCTTAAGTTAATTGAACAATTACTGGGCTCAGCTAATTAGTTCGTAGAAGAAATAGAGAAGGATGGAGAAAGACGGAGAAAGTTGGATAAAAACATTCTTCGTCAAAGGTAAGGAAAAAAGTTAGATAAAGAAAGAAAAAAGAGGATAAAAAATCAAAGGGGAATTCATATTCATCCTTTTGCTCTCGAGAAATGAACACTATAGTGACAAAAAACCTTAAACGAGGTTGCTTAAGTTTACCTAATATCGTTAAGCAACAATTACTCAGAAAAATTCTCTTTCTGGTGGCTAAGCAAGGTTGGTTTGAGTTAAACTTGGACACTTCAGGTAATGAAACAATTAGTAGCCAAATATAATTAGTTCGTTGATGAAAATAGAGAAGGATATAGAAGGACGAAGAAAGTTACAAAGAAACATTATTCTTCAGTGCCAGAAGAGAACGTTTGAGGAAAAAAGGAAGAAGACAAATATGAATAAAATCAAAGCGAATTCAATTCATCGTTTTGACTTGAGAATTGAACCCTTAGATGATTTAGAAAACCTTAAATCAGGTGATTAGGTTCAACTAAATCGTTAAGTTACAACTAATCTGAAAATTCTCTTCTTGGAGACTAAGCAAACATAGTTTGAGTTAAACTTTGCCACTCAAGCTAATGAAACAATTACTGGCCTCAGCTAATTAGTTCGTAGAAGAAATAGGAGCGGAGAAGACGGAGAAAGTTGTATTGAAACATTCTTCTTCAAAGGTAGAAAAGAAAGTTAAAGAAAGAAAGAAAAATAAGAAAAAAAATCAAAGGGAATTCATATTCATCATTTTGGTCTCGAGAATTGAACACTTAAGTGACTAAGAAAAACTTAAACGAGGTGCTTAAGTTAACCTAATATCGTTAAGCAACACTCAGAAAAGTCTCTTTCTTGGTAGCTAAGCTAACATAGTTTGAGTTAAACTTGGCCACTTGAGGTAATGAAATAATTAGTGGCCTAATCTAATTAGTTCGTTGATGAAAATAGAGAAGGATGTGGAAGGACAAAGCAAGTTACAGAGAAACATTATTCTTGAGTGCCAGAAGAGAACGTTTGAGGAAAAAAAAAGAAGAGAAATATGAATAAAATCAAAGGGAATTCAAATTCATCGTTTTTGACTTGAGAATTGAACCCTTAGATGATTTAGAAAACCTTAAATGAGAAAAGAAAGAAATCAAGGGGAAAAAAATCAGAAAAAAATGAAGGGGAATTCGTATTCATCCTTTTGGTCTCGAGAATTGAACACTTAAGTGACTAAGAAAACCTTAAACGAGGTGCCTAAGTTTACCTAATATCGTTAAGCAACAATTACTCAGAAAATTCTCTTTCTTGCTGGCTAAGCAAGGTTGGTTCGAGTTAAACTTGGCCACTTATGGTACTGAATCAATTAGTGGCCTAATCTAATTAGTTCGTCGATTAAAATAGAGAAGGATGTAGAAGGACAAAGAAAGTTACAAAGAAACATTATTCTTCAGTGCCAGCAGGGAACGTTTGAGGAAAAAAAGAAGAAGAGCAATATGAATAAAATCATAGGGAATTCAAATTCATCATTTTTTTTTTGGGTGAATAAGACATAAATAAAAGACAAAGGATTTACAAGAATACAAGGGGCAAACCTCAGGACCTACCACACCTATACAGAAAGGAGCCAACCAAAACAAACAAAATAAAAAAACAACACAAAGACACACCAAACAAAACTAAGACAAACAGCCCAAAACCTGTTCACCATCCATATCTGAAGCAAATAGGTAGGATGAACAGGGAAAGCACGGGATAGACAACCTGTGAAAACAAAACACTTACAAAAATAAATCAAACATAATCCCTTCTAACCAAAGGAGCTACGGCAGTATACAAAAACGTAGTCCCAACATGAATTGACCAACAATGTAGAAAACAACCTGTATCATGAACCCACTGGAGCTATCAAAAAAAACCAAGACCCCTAGAACAACCGAGTAATTCCCTACACAACCCGTAGGGATAGGGAAAGAACAAAAATAGCAGTAATAAAGGGTATATACCCAGAATTAACAAACTATAACACTGTAGAAAATAAAAACAGCGGTTTTCCTCAATAACCATTCTCCACTTTGACTGGCGCAGCATGCAGCCAAGACCTTGAACCATCGAGAGTTTACTTGAAACAGACCAAAACAAAGACAGATCCACAGCATCCAGAGTTAGCCTATCACCACGGAAGACCAGCACCTTATCACAGCAGAATTGATTACACATAGTAGAAGGATCTGTAACCAGAAATACACAGCATGTTACCCATGTATAAAAAAAAATAACCACACAATATATGGACTCACATCACTAGACCCACAATTTTCGGAACTCACAACACTCAGTAACAGCCTCCTTAGCCTGCACATAAAAATATAGCATATATATATACATTAGATTAATGAATCATAAATAGCCATCTGCACACTCAATCCTCACAAGAAATGCTAAATGTTGGCTCACAACACTCAACCCTCAATTTAGGCACTCAATATAGCTTCCTTTACCACTGCACAAAGAGACACTAGTTAGATAACACACATGTATTCTCACCTTCACTCAACCCTCTTATAGTGATCTCACCACACTCAGCAGCCCTCCCATTACAGTTGTATGGGGCTTCAAGATTGAATTGGGGAGATTCCATTGAGCCAAATACCATTGATCCCCTGCAGATCTGGATAGATTTGTTATAGAGAGAATTCTACCTCTAATCATGTGAATGATAGAGTTTAGAAAACCTTAAGTGAGGTGATTAGGTTCCACAAATATCGTTAAGTTACAATTAATCTGAAAATTCATTTCTTGGAGACTAAGCAAACATAGTTTGAGTTAAACTTGGCCGCTTAAGTTAATTGAACAATTACTGGCCTCAGCTAATTAGTTCGTTGAAGAAATAGGGAAGGATGGAGAAAGACGGAGAAAGTTGGATAAAAACATTCTTCTTCCAAGGTAGCGAAAAATGTTAGATGAAAGAAAGAAAAATAAGAAAAAAAATCAAAGGGAATTCATATTCATCCTTTTGCTCTCGAGAATTGAACACTTAAGTGACTAAGAAAACCTTAAACGAGGTGCTTAAGTTAACCTAATATCGTTAAGCAACAATTACTCATCAGAAATTCTCTTTCTTGCTGGCTAAGCAAGGTTGGTTTGAGTTAAACTTGGCCACTTAAGGTAATGAATCAATTAGTGGCCTAATCTAATTAGTTCGTCGATGAAAATAGAGAAGGATGTAGAAGGACGAAGAAAGTTACAAAGAAACATTATTCTTCAGTGCCAGCAGAGAACGTTTGAGGAAAAAAAGAAGAAGGGCAATATGAATAAATCAAAGGGAATTCAAATTCATCATTTTTGACTTGAGAATTGAACCCTTAGATGATTTAGAAAACCTTAAGTGAGGTGATTAGGTTCCACTAATATCGTTAAGTTACAATTAATCTGAAAATTCATTTCTTTGAGACTAAGCAACATAGTTTGAGTTAAACTTGGCCGCTTAAGTTAATTGAACAATTACTGGCCTCAGCTAATTAGTTCGTAGAAGAAAGAGAAGGATGGTGAAAGACGGAGAAAGTTGGATAAAACATTCTTCGTCAAAGGTAGCGAAAAATGTTAGATAAAAGAAAGAAAAATAAGAAAAAAAAATCAAAGGGAATTCATATTCATCCTTTTGCTCTCGAGAATTGAACACTTAAGTGACTAAGAAAACCATAAACGAGGTGCTTAAGTTAACCTAATATCGTTAACCAACAATTACTCAGAAAATTCTCTTTCTTGGTGGCTAAGCAAGGTTGCTTTGTGTTAAACTTGGACACTTCAGGTAATGAAACAATTAGTAGCCTAATATAATTATTCGTTGATGAAAATAGAGAAGGATATAGAAGGACGAAGAAAGTTACAAAGAAACATTATTCTTCAGTGCCAGAAGAGAACGTTTGAGGGAAAAAGGAAGAAGACAAATATGAATAAAATCAAAGGGAATTCAAATTCATCACTTTTGACTTGAGAATTGAACCCTTAGATGATTTAGAAAACCTTAAATGAGGCGATTAGGTTCAACAAATATCGTTAAGTTACAACTAATCTGAAAATTCTCTTTCTTGGAGACTAAGCAAACACAGTTTGAGTTAAACTTTGCCACTCAAGCTAATGAAACAATTACTGGCCTCAGCTAATTAGTTCGTACAAGCAATAGAGAAGGATGGAAAGGGCGGAGAAAGTCGGATAGAAACATTCTTCTTCAAAGGTAGAAAAGAAAGTTAGTGAAAAGAAAGAAAAATAAGAAAAAAATCAAAGGGAATTCATATTCATCCTTTTGGTCTCGAGAATTGAACACTTAAGTGACTAAGAAAACCTTAAACGAGGTGCATAAGTTAACCTAATATCGCTAAGCAACAATTACGCAGAAAATTCTCTTTCTTGCTGGCTAAGCAAGGTTGGTTTGAGTTAAACTTGGCCACTTAAGGTAATGAATCAATTAGTGGCCTAATCTAATTAGTTCGTCGATGAAAATAGAGAAGGATGTTGAAGGACGAAGAAAGTTACAAAGAAACATTATTCTTCAGTGCCAGCAGAGAACGTTTGAGGAAAAAAAGAAGAAGAGCAATATGAATAAAATCAAAGGGAATTCAAATTCATCATTTTTGACTTGAGAATTGAACCCTTAGATGATTTAGAAAACCTTAAATGAGGTGATTAGGTTCCACTAATATCGTCAATTAATCAGAAAATTCATTTCTTGGAGACTAAGCAAACATAGTTTGAGTTAAACTTGGCCGCTTGAGTTAATTGAACAATTACTGGGCTCAGCTAAGTAGTTCGTAGAAGAAATAGAGAAGGATGGAGACAGACGGAGAAAGTTGGATAAAAACATTCTTCTTCAAAGGTAGCGAAAATAGTTAGATAAAAGAAAGAAAAAGAAGAAAAAAAATCAAAGGGAATTCATATTCATCCTTTTGCTCTCGAGAATTGAACACTTAAGTGACTAAGAAAACCTTAAACGAGGTGGCTAAGTTAACCTAAAATCGTTAACCAACAATTACTCAGAAAATTCTCTTTCTTGGTCGCTAAGCAAGGTTGGTTTGAGTTAAACTTGGACACTTCAGGTAATGAAACAATTAGTAGCCTAATATAATTATTCGTTGATGAAAATAGAGAAGGATATAGAAGGACGAAGAAAGTTACAAAGTAACATTATTCTTCAGTGCCAGAAGAGAACGTTTGAGGGAAAAAGGAAGAAGACAAATATGAATAAAATCAAAGGGAATTCAAATTCATCACTTTTGACTTGAGAATTGAACCCTTAGATGATTTAGAAAACCTTAATGAGGCGATTAGGTTCAACAAATATCGTTAAGTTACAACTAATCTGAAAATTCTTTTTCTTGGAGACTAAGCAAACACAGTTTGAGTTAAACTTTGCCACTCAAGCTAAAACAATTACTGGCCTCAGCTAATTAGTTCGTACAAGCAATAGAGAAGGATGGAAAGGGCGAGAAAGTCGGATAGAAACATTCTCTTCAAAGGTAGAAAAGAAAGTTAGTGAAAAGAAAGAAAAATAAGAAAAAAATCAAAGGGAATTCATATTCATCCTTTTGGTCTCGAGAATTGAACACTTAAGTGACTAAGAAAACCTTAAACGAGGTGCATAAGTTAACCTAATATCGCTAAGCAACAATTACGCAGAAAATTCTCTTTCTTGCTGGCTAAGCAAGGTTGGTTTGAGTTAAACTTGGCCACTTAAGGTAATGAATCAATTAGTGGCCTAATCTAATTAGTTCGTCGATGAAAATAGAGAAGGATGTTGAAGGACGAAGAAAGTTACAAAGAAACATTATTCTTCAGTGCCAGCAGAGAACGTTTGAGGAAAAAAAGAAGAAGAGCAATATGAATAAAATCAAAGGGAATTCAAATTCATCATTTTTGACTTGAGATGATTTAGAAAACCTTAAATGAGGTGATTAGGTTCCACTAATATCGTTAAGTTACAATTAATCAGAAAATTCATTTCTTGGAGACTAAGCAAACATAGTTTTAGTTAAACTTGGCCGCTTGAGTTAATTGAACAATTTCTGGGCTCAGCTAATTAGTTCGTAGAAGAAATAGAGAAGGATGGAGAAAGACGGAGAAAGTTGGATTGGAACATTCTTCTTGAAAGGTAGAAAAGAAAGTTAGAGAAAAGAAAGAAAAATAAGAAAAAAAATGATAAGGAATTCATATTCATCATTTTGGTCTCGAGAATTAACACTTAAGTGACTAAGAAAAACTTAAACGAGGTGCTTAAGTTAACCTAATATCGTTAAGCACAATTACTCAGAAAAGTCTCTTTCTTGGTGGCTAAGCAAGGTTGGTTTGTGTTAAACTTGGACACTTCAGGTAATCAAATTAGTAGCCTAATATAATTATTCGTTGATGAAAATAGAGAAGGATATAGAAGGGCGAAGAAAGTTACAAAGAAACATTATTCTTCAGTGCCAGAAGAGAACGTTTGAGGAAAAAAGGAAGAAGACAAATATGAATAAAATCAAAGGGAATTCAAATTCATCATTTTTGACTTGAGAATTGAACCCTTAGATGATTTAGAAAACCTAAAATGAGGCGATTAGGTTCAACTAATATCGTTAAGTTACAACTAATCTGAAAATTCTCTTTCTTGGAGACTAAGCAAACATAGTTTGAGTTAAACTTTGCCACTCAAGCTAATGAAACAATTACTGGCCTCTGCTAATTAGTTCTAGATGAGTAAGAAAAGAACGGAGCGGAGGAAGGAAGAACGAGAAGGACGAGAAAGTTGGATTGAAACATTCTTCTTCAAAGGTAGAAAAGAAAGTTACAGAAAAGAAAGAAAATAAGAAAAAAAATCAAAGGGAATTCTTATTCATCATTTTGGTCTCGAGAATTGAACACTTCAGTGACTAAGAAAAACTTAAACGAGGTGCTTAAGTTAACCTAATATCGTTAAGCAACAATTACTCAGAAAAGTCTCTTTCTTGGTAGCTAAGCTAACATAGTTTGAGTTAAACTTGGCCAGTTGAGGTAATGAAACAATTAGCGGCCTAATCTAATTAGTTCGTTGATGAAAATAGAGAAGGATGTAGAAGGACAAAGCAAGTTACAGAGAAACATTATTCTTGAGTGCCAGAAGAGAACGTTTGAGGGAAAAAAAAAAGAAGAGAAATATGAATAAAATCCAAGGGAATTCAAATTCATCGTTTTTGACTTGAGAATTGAACCCTTAGATGATTTAGAAAACCTTAAATGAGAAAAAGAAAGAAATCAAGGGGAAAAAAATAAGAAAAAAATCAAGGAGAATTCATATTCATCCTTTTGGTCTCGAGAATTGAACACTTAAGTGACTAAGAAAACCTTAAACGAGGTGCTTAAGTTAACCTAATATCGTTAAGCAACAATTACGCAGAAAATTCTCTTTCTTGCTGGCTAAGCAAGGTTGGTTTGAGTTAAACTTGGCCACTTAAGGTAATGAATCAATTAGTGGCCTAATCTAATTAGTTCGTCGATTAAAATAGAGAAGGATGTAGAAGGACGAAGAAAGTTACAAAGAAACATTATTCTTCAGTGCCAGCAGAGAACGTTTGAGGAAAAAAAGAAGAAGAGCAATATGAATAAAATCAAAGGGAATTCAAATTCATCATTTTTGACTTGAGAATTGAACCCTTAGATGATTTAGAAAACCTTAAGTGAGGTGATTAGGTTCCACTAATATCGTTAAGTTACAATTAATCTGAAAATTCATTTCTTGGAGACTAAGCGAACATAGTTAACTACAATAGCTTAAGTGGTCAAGTATGGGTTAGAGAGAGAAGCTCTGACATCTCTCTAGAAAACCTTTGTTTTCTAGGGTTCAATACCTCCTTGATTGCCGATGTCTGGAGTAAATGCTTCCCCTGGTAAGATTAATGCGAGAGTTAATGATTCTTCGGTGGATACATCACAGCTGAACGAGGGCTTTCTTTTGGGTGGTTCGGGGTTAGAAACACGGGGTACTACTGTGGTACACCAAGGATTTGTAAACAACAACAAATTTGAGGTTCTAAGTGGGTCAACTAAATCATCGGTGGGGAGTGAGGCTAGTGCTGGTGCTAGGGCTGGTAGTTCAAAGCAAAGTGATCAACGCGTCGAAACCCTAGATCTTCAGGGGCTTTCGAGTGAAGTCGTGAAGGGGCCGATCGTCTCTCAAGTGCGATCTGACCATGGAGAAGGGGAAGTTCATACTGGTACGGGTGTGATCGATGCAGATGGGGTTTTGCAGGGAAATACTGATCGCGTGGAAAAGCTGAAAGCCCCGCTGAGCATAGATTCAGAGAAGATTGGTGGTGAGGTCATTCCTTTGACCCCGATTCGTCAGACCTCAAACCCTAGGTGGTCGGATATTATTGATAATGAAGGTAATAATTTTCAGAATCTTCCTGATAGCCTTAATGTTATTAGGAATAGAGGAGAAGGGAGGAATCGACAAGCCCATGGTGTCCAATCGAGGGTTGATGATGTCGAAACCCCTGAGGAGAATGTCCCTCGTATCCAGTTTGAGGGCTGTGGTAGGGGTGGAGGAGGTTACCGTGGGGCCAGAGGGGGGTCGAGGTGGTAATGGAGGACGCAGTTCTGCTAATGATGGTGGCCCTAGTCAACCTCAGCAGAGGACCTGGGCTAACGTTGCCTCTGCATAAACACGATCCAACATCAAGTTAAGGTATGTCCCTCCGACTTTTATCGAAGATGCTGTAGTGGTTAACATGCCTCGCAGATCCGACCCATTGGAGAAATGGGACTCATGTCTGGTAGGTTATTTCATAGACAAGGGAGTTGGCTATAACTATCTCCGTAATAGTGCATTTGGGTTGTGGAAGAATAAGGGGCTCAAGGAGGTCTTAACCAACGGAGATGGCTTCATGTTCTTTATCTTCGAATCTCCGGACTGCTGTAGGGAAGTTCTTGAGGAGGGGCCGTGGTATATTGGTGGCTACTTGCTTATCCTCAAACAGTGGAAAAGGATGATGAAGTTAGCTAAGGAAAAATCTACCAAGATTCCAGTCTGGGTTAAATTCTTCAACATTCCATTAGAGTACTAGGATCCTGATGGCCTTAGTAGGATTGCTAGTGCTATTGGAAACCCATTGTGTATGGACCAACTCACTGCTAGAGGGTCTAGGGTGGCCTTTGCCAGGATCTGCATTGAGATAGAAGCTACATCCAAGCTACCTACCTACTTTCAGATCCACTGTGATGATGAGGCAGTTCTAATCCAGGGCTGAATACCAAGGTTTGCCTTCCATTTGTCAACATTGCCAAATCTTTGGCCATGAAACCAAGAAGTGTGTGTCCAAATAGGTGGCTCACCTCATTGGACTCCAAAAGAACTCTGAGGAAGCAATTGAGGCACCAGCAAATGGATGGACTACTGTTCAAGCTAAAGGGAAGAGGAAGGTTGGGGATCCTGAACCACATATTCCTGAAGATGTGGATGTTCCTCCTCCAGTGCCAGATGAGAACCCTGTTCCAATTATTCCTGAAGTGGAGAGTCCTATTCCAGCAGTGGAAGTGAGCATATCAGAGGAAGAATTGGTCAAGGCAAAGAATGAGGCTCAGTTGTTTCAAGATAGTATTTTTGAAGTGACAAGAATGGTGCTCCCGCATGCAGCACATCTTTTGGATGAGGTGATTGCTGATACTATTCCAGCTAAGGTGAGTACTTCAGGGGCTGCCCCAGCCAGCAAGGCCAAGCAAGCTCAAGGTAGTAAATCCTCTGGTAAAGGTAACAGCAGTCAGAAGACAAAGAAGAAGTAACTGTTGTTTCAGTTGGTTGAGGGTTAGTGTTCTTTTTGTTTTTGTTTCCAATGACTTTTAAAAATTGCCTCATGGAATGTTAGAGGGTTTAATGATCCCTCTAAACATAGAGATCTTAAAAAACTTGTGTTTAATGATGATATTCATGTCATTGGTGTTTTGGAGACCAAAATTAGACAGTGTAATGAGAATAAAATCTTTAAAAAATGCTTTGATAATTGGTCTTTTTTGTCCAACTCTCAACCAACTGAAACTGGTAGGCTGTGGGTGTGTTGGAGGAATGAGTTTTGTGATGTAAAATTGTGTTCAATGTCTAACCAACACATCTTTTGTGAAATATTGATCCTGGCCACTAAAGTCACCTTTTTTGCAACTTTTGTGTATGCTGATAATAAACACTTTGTGAGGAAAGTGGTTTTTGAAAACATGATGTCTATCTCCCGTGTTAAGTCCAATTCCCTTTGCATTTTCCTGGGTGATTTTAATGCTGTGAGATATCGCCAGGAAAAAGTGGGGGGCTCTTCTGTCTGGTCTAATGAGAGTGAAGAATTCAACTCCTATATTAACTCATCTGAGTTGACTGACCTATCTTATGGTGGTTGTCAATTTACATGGGCTAATAAGAGAGGTGCTGGTGACTATATTGCTACGAAAATTGACAGGGTTCTTGTTAATGAGGCTTGGCTGGAAAAGTTCCCTGAGTCCAGTGCTCTATTCCTTACCTCTGGTATTTCAGATCACTCTCCTGCTGTGGTCAATATCAGTGAGACCAAAACTTCTTTTAAGAAACCTTTCAAATATTTTGATTATTGGTCCAAGCACCCTGATTTCCTAAAATGTGTGTCTGCTAATTGGATTCAATTTATTAAAGGGGTTCCCATGTTCAGGGTTTGTCAAAAGCTGAAACAACTCAAAACTGCTCTCAAGTTGTTGAATAAAAAAGATTATAGTGATATCTCTGTTAGAGTCCAAGTCTCTAAAGCTAGACTGGAATCTGTCCAGATCAAGCTTGACAAAGACCCTCAGAATTGTGACCTCCAGGTTCAGGAAAGGGAAGAGCTTAAGAATTATCTGGATATTAATAAGGTGGAGGAGAGTCTGGCTCTCCAAAAATCTAGAGTCCAATGGCTTAGTTTGGGTGATAAGAACAGTAGCTTCTTCTTTAGGTCGGTGAGGAACAATATTAATCGTGGTAAAATTGTGAGTGTTGAATTGGGGGATGGCAATAAGATCACTGAGATGAGTGGCATTCACAATGCTTTTGTTTAGTTCTATACCAATCTTTTTGGAGCCCCTTTTGTTGACCAGTATAATGGCTTTGATAGGATTAAATCTTTGGTTAAAACTAAGGTGACTCTATCTCAGTCGGATATGCTTGCTAAGCCTATTTCTGACGCTGAGATAAAGGATGTCTTCTGGTCCCTCAAGGCCAATAAGGCACCGGTCCTGATGGCTATTCGGCGGGTTTCTTCAAGAGTTCTTGGGACATTGTGGGTAAGGAGGTTACTCTTGCTATAAGATCATTTTTTGAAACTGGTAAACTTCTCTCCGAGGTTAACAGTACGATCATAGCCCTGATTCCTAAAGTTCCTAATCCCATGAAGGTTGGGGACTATAGGCCTATCTCTTGCTGTAATACGATCTATAAATGCATAGCCAAAATCATTGCTAATAGAATCAAAATTGTCCTTCCTGACCTTATTGATCCTGTGCAATCAGCTTTTGTCCAGGGTAGAAGGATTTCGGATAATATTTTTTTGTCTCAGGAGATTATGAGGGGCTATCACTGGGATTCTAAAATTCCTAAGTGTGCTATGAAAGTTGATATTATGAAGGCCTATGATAATGTTCGGTGGGAGTTCATTCTTGACATATTGTCTGCCATGAATTTCCCTCCTTGTATGATTAATTGGATCAAGGCTTGTATGACTAGCCCTTCCTTCTCGATCTGCATCAATGCGAGTCTTCATGGGTATTTCAAAGGGGCGAGAGGGCTTAGACAAGGGGATCCGATGTCCCCGTATTTGTTTGTTTTGGCTATGGAAATTCTTGCCAGGATTCTTGCTGAAAAAGCCAGAGATCCTCGTTTCAAATTTCATTGGAGGTGTGATAGAACCAAGATTGTCAATCTTTGTTTTGCTGATGACCTTATGATCTTTAGTAAGGGTGATACTGGCACTGTCAACCTTATCATGCAAGGCTTAGATGAGTTTAGACTGTTGTCTGGCCTTACTCCTAGTCCTAGCAAAAGTAACATATTTTTCTCTGGGTGCAGTAATGAGCTTAAAAATGATATTCTTAGTGTTGCCAAGTTTACTGAGGGCACTCTTCCAGTGAAATACTTGGGTGTGCCTCTGATCACCACTAAGCTTAAGGCTACTGACTGTCAAATTCTGGTTGAGATGATTACTAAGAGGATTAAGAGCTGGACCAATAAGCCTCTTTCCTATGCGGGTAGAGCTCAACTTATCCAGACTGTCCTTTTCTCAATGCAAGTCTACTGGTCTTCCCTTTTTATCCTCCCTAAAAAGGTTATTAGGGAGATTGATAGCATCTTGAGAGCTTTCCTGTGGTCTGGTGTTGACTTAAAGAAGCATAGTGCTAAGATTGCTTGGAATAATGTGTGTAGGCCTAAAGGTGAAGGGGGCTTAGGTTTTAAAGAGATGGGTGTCTGGAATAGGGCGGCTGTTGCTAAGAATGTTTGGTATCTGTTTTCGGGTGGGGAGGGTTCCATGTGGTGTCAATGGGTTAAGTCCTACTTACTCAAGGGTAGGAGCTTTTGGCATGTTAGTATGCCTAGTGACCCCTCATGGGTCTGGCGTAAGATTTTGTCTCTTAGAAATCTCATTTTTCCTCTTATCAAGTTCAAAATTGGTAATGGGGATAAGGTGTTCTTGTGGTTCGATAACTGGCATCCTTTGGGTTCCTTATGGAATAGGTTTGGTCACCGTATTTTGTATGACACGGGTCTTTCTTTCAATTCCAAAGTTAGTGATGTTATTTCTAATAATGATTGGAAGTAGCCTGTTGATAATTCTTGGGTTTCACTAACTGGGTGTTCGTTTTGTAGGTGTTTCTCTCTAATCAGATTATGATGAATCCTATTCCCAAGTTGCAGTGGCTTTATGGAGGGTTGAGTGTTGTGAGCAAACAAAATAATTTATGTCATAGTGGGTCGAGTGATGAGAGACAGTATATGTGTTCTGTTCTAACATTTATTATATATATTACATATATCTTGTGCAGGTTTATGGAGCTCTCAAACTTTCTGGTTATATTGCTAATTCTGAGGAATCATGTGAGGTGTGAGCCGAGTGAAGTGAGATTCTATATGGAGTGGTGTGTTAAGTTCTATTGTGGGTCGAGTGTTGGGAGGTCCTATATAGTGTGCTTGTTATTTCTTCTCCTTTATGATGACCTTCGTTACAGTGATGGCACTTTATCAGACGGACTGGTTCGTGTGTACGTTATGGAGTGGAGGAGCGTTGTTTGCTTGCTTCACAGATTCATTATATTGCTCCTTGGGTATTTAATTCTCGGTGAGGAGGATTGGTGGCTGCTTGCTGCACAGATTCTCTTTGAAGTGGACAGTGTGTATGTGTATCGCAGTGATGGCTGCTCCAAGCGCCTTGCTCGGTCACCTGTTAGAGAAAATCAGTTGTCTTCTCTTTTCTTTTTATTGTTACATAATTTTAATGTGTTTTTGCCTCTCCCTACGGGCTGTGTAGGAGTGCTTTTCTTTGTGCTTCTTGTTATACCATGTAACAGGTTCTTGAGTTCTTTCGGGAAATTGGGCCTGAATGGGCTTATTTCCACGGTCATTGTGGGCCATTATTTTTGTATGACCTTTTTCATACAGATTCCTATCCCTACGGGTTGTGTAGGGAATTTAGTTAGTGGATCGATGTTTGTTTTGGCTTCTGGATGTGTCTCACGGAAAAACGTTTTTACTAGGTACTCCAACAGGTTGCCATTTTGCTGCTACTCCTACGGGCTGTGTAGGAAGACCCTTTTGCTGCTATATCTTCCTCGGCTGGTACGGTTTAGGGAGGGATGCTGGTTATGTTTTTTTGTACACAGTCCCTATCTACTACAGGACATGGCCTTTGTACAAATCTTTTGCTAGTTATCCGTATTACTTTCTCGATGCTCAGTTTGTAGTCTGCCTTTGGCTTTGTATAGTTTTTGTGTGTAGGGCCTGGGGAATGCCCCTTGTAATCGTGTATATCTTTCTGTTTTATTTATTTCTTACTTACCCAAAAAAAAAAAAAAAAAAGATAATTCTTGGGAGATCAAGGAGTTGATCTCCTCTACTCCTCTTGATCTTAAACCTATGAGGGATAACCAGGACTGTCCTATCTGGAACCTGACTATGGATGGGAAGTTTAGCATACATTCTACTTGGGATTGTTGGAGGGATAAGGGTACTAAAGTGCCTTGGGTAAATCTTGTTTGGGGTCCTCCTTCTATACCTAGGGTGAGCTTTGTGGTTTGGATGGCAATTCATGAGAGATTAAATACGGGGGATAGGCTGCATCTGTTTGGCCTTGTTTCTAACCCCACTTGCCCTTTGTGTCATGGCCCTGAGGAGAGTCACTCCCATTTGTTTTTCAGATGTGCGTACTCTTCTAGGATTTGGGAGGCCTTACAAGTCAAGTGTAACATTTGTTGGCCCCAGTTACCCTGGCAGGAATCTATGGTCTATGCTACTAAGTCCATCATAGGTAAAACTCTGAAGTCTGTAATTATGAAACTCTCTTTCCTTGGTACAGTCTACCAGATTTGGTTAGAAAGGAATAGGAGGATCTTTAGCAAGGAGTTTAAACCTGAGGTTGTTGTTATTAACCTTATTGTCCAGATGGTTAGAGGTAGGGTGCTCTCTATGGATAATCTGATTAACTCTACAGGTGATGCTTGGTTCTTGGCTCAATGGAATTTACCTATATCTATTATGAAGCAGCCTAAGGACAATATTGCTGACAACATATTGAGTGTGGAAAGTGCACCTATATTGAGGGTTGAGTGAGTGTGAGCAAAAATTGTGGGATTTCTAATTGGTTTCTCTTTTACAGGTATTTATTCATGGCTGCTTGTTCATATTTGAAGATGGTTCTTTATTCTCTAGTATATTGGGCAATTGTTACTTGTGGGCCGAGTGTAGTGAGCCCATATAATCTGATTCTACATTCTGGGTTGAGGGACGTGAGGCTACATATAACTAATTTTTTAACCGTATCTATATATTATAATTTTTATATGCAGGTTAAGGAAGCTCCTCACTACAAATTGCTGGCAGGGGGTTTGAGTGAGTTGAAGAGATGTGGGTCGAGTGCTGTGAGAACATATACTGTGTGGAGTGATGTTATTAGATGTGGGTCGAGTGATGGGAGGTCTCATATACTGTGTATTTTATTCCTTCTTCTCTATGATTCCACATGTAATTTTGACACTTCTTTCTCTGGGCAAGGTAATCCGATTTCAGTGTGGTGGTGTGGGGATGGCTGCACATTGTACCATCTTTGCAAGGTCCTTTCGCAATGGGGTAATCCGATTTCAGTGTGGTGGTGTGGGGGTGGATGCACACTGCATCACCTTTGCAAGGTTCTATCACGATGGGAATGTTACGAGTTAATGGCTGCAAGGAGGCTGTTGGAAGAGTGTACATGTACCGTGGTGATGGCTGCTCTTAGTGCCTGGCTATGCTACATGAGAGTGTTAATCAGTTGTCTTCTTTATTGTTTGTACATAATTTTCTTGGGTATTTTGGCCTACCTCTACGGGCTGTGTAGTAGGATTTGTGTGTGTTTTGTTATGTGGTTCGATAAGTGTTCCACCACAGGTTATATGCAGGACCTGTTTTTGTTCTTCATTATGGCTCTCTTTTGTTTGCCTCATGTGAACATTAGTGTCATAAGTGCCTACTTCCACTATAAGCGTAGGAAGGACCTAATGTTGTTCGGCAATCTTGGCTTGGATGGTTCGGTGTGGGCTGCTGGTATTTTGGTTCGTACAATGCCCCTATCTATTACAGGACATGGCCTTTGTACAAATCGGCTAAGCAGCCACCTCCCTTTGCCGATTCGAGATTCCAATGTAGTCTCTCTTGGTGTTGTATAGTTTGTTTTCTGTTTTGTTTTGGTGCTGGGCTTCGGTGTAACGTGCCGAGGTTTGTAGTGTTGTTTTTGGTAGGGCCTGGGGTATGCCCCTTGTAATCTTGTAAATCTTTCTGTTTTGTTTTATTTCTTATTCACCCAAAAAAAAGCAACATAGTTTGAGTTAAACTTGGCCGCTTAAGTTAATTGAACAATTACTGGCCTCAGCTAATTAGTTCGTAGAAAAATAGAGAAGGATGGAGAAAGACGGAGAAAGTTCGATAAAAACATTCTTCTTCAAAGGTAGCGAAAAATGTTAGATAAAAGAAAGAAAAATAAGAAAAAAAAATCAAAGGGAATTCATATTCATCCTTTTTCTCTCGAGAATTAAACACTTACTCAGAATTTAAAAAAAAAAAAAAAAAAGAAAAAAAAAGAAAAAAAAAGAAAGAAAACCATAAACGACGTGCTTAAGTTAACCTAATATCGTTAAGCAACAATTACTCAGAAATTCTCTTTCTTGGTGGCTAAGCAAGGTTGGTTTGTGTTAAACTTGGACACTTCAGGTAATGAAACAATTAGTAGCCTAATATAATTATTCGTTGATGAAAATAGAGAAGGATATAGAAGGACGAAGAAAGTTACAAAGAAACAATATTCTTCAGTGCCCGAAGAGAACGTTTGAGGAAAAAAGGAAGAAGACAAATATGAATAAAATCAAAGGGAATTCAAATTCATCATTTTTGACTTGAGAATGAGGTGATTAGATTCAACAAATATCGTTAAGTTACAACTAATCAGAAAATTCTCTTTCTTGGAGACTAAGCAAACACAGTTTGAGTTAAACTTTGCCACTCAAGCTAATGAAACAATTACTGGCCTCAGCTAATTAGTTCGTACAAGCAATAGAGAAGGATGGAAAGGACGGAGAAAGTTGGATAGAAACATTCTTCTTCAAAGGTAGAAAAGAAAGTTAGTGAAAAGAAAGAAAAATAAGAAAAAAATCAAAGGGAATTCATATTCATCCTTTTGGTCTCGAGAATTGAACACTTAAGAAAACCTTAAACGAGGTGCTTAAGTTAACCTAATATCGTTAAGGAACAATTACTCAGAAAATTCTCTTTCTTGCTGGCTAAGCAAGGTTGGTTTGAGTTAAACTTGGCCACTTAAGGTAATGAATCAATTAGTGGCCTAATCTAATTAGTTCGTCGATGAAAATAGAGAAGGATGTAGAAGGACGAAGAAAGTTACAAAAAAACATTATTCTTCAGTGCCAGCAGAGAACGTTTGAGGAAAAAAAGAAGAAGAGCAATATGAATAAAATCAAAGGGAATTCAAATTCATCATTTTTTACTTCAGAATTGAACCCTTAGATGATTTAGAAAACCTTAAGTGAGGTGATTAGGTTCCACTAATATCGTTAAGTTACAATTAATTTGAAAATTCATTTCTTGGAGACTAAGCAAACATAGTTTGAGTTAAACTTGGCCGCTTAAGTTAATTGAACAATTACTGGGCTCAGCTAATTAGTTCGTAGAAGAAATAGAGAAGGATGGAGAAAGACGGAGAAAGTTGGATAAAAACATTCTTCTTCAAAGGTAGCGAAAAAAGTTAGATAAAAGAAAGAAAAAGAAGATAAAAATCAAAGGGAATTCATATTCATCCTTTTGCTCTCGAGAATTGAACACTTAAGTGACTAAGAAACCTTAAACGAGGTGCTGAAGTTAACCTAATATCGTTAAGCAAAAATTACTCAGAAAATTCTCTTTCTTGGTGGCTAAGCAAGGTTGGTTTGAGTTAAACTTGGACACTTCAGGTAATGAAACAATTAGTAGCCTAATATACTTATTCGTTGATGAAAATAGAGAAGGACATAGAAGGACGAAGAAAGTTACAAAGAAACATTATTCTTCAGTGCCAGAAGAGAACGTTTGAGGGGACTTGCTTGGGGAAGAAAGTAGAGCTTCTCTCTCTAGAATCTAGAGAGAGAAAGCTCCCCCCGGAGTGTTACAATGGTGTATCTTTGGTTTCTGGTGCTGTTTAGGCCAGTTGGTTATGGGATCCTTGCAAAATCAACGTCCATTGTTGGGTTCATGTTTCAAAGTCCAAGAGCTGGGTTCATGGTTTCTTTGCTTCTCTGATTAATTTATTAGGAGAGAGAGAATCGCACGTAATGGTGGTCACTGTTGGTTTTGTTGACTGGCAGTGGTGGTCCGGTTGTTGTGTGCACTGGTTTGTCCTCCAACAAGGGTGTGGTCTTTGCCTGGGCTTCTATGCTGTTGTTACCTGTCTCTCTAGGTTTTTCTACAGATTTAGAGAGAGGGATGATTCATCGGGTGTGTAATCTGGGTTTGAGGAGCTCCGGTTGTGGGTGGCGCCATGGCTGTTTGCTCCAAGGATTTGGTATGGTGTGTGCCGTTGATGGTGTTGTGTCATCGACGGTGCTGGGTTGTGTTGTTTAATAAATCAATGTTTTGATGGAGCTTTGTATTGAAGATAACGGCGAGGTTAGCCGTAGATTAGTGGCGAGTAGGCGTTGAGTGCCGTCGCGACTATGTTGAAGATGAGAAAGATGATCGCTGATGTGTGTTTTCAATCTCATGCGATTTGAGCTTTGTATATCCAGGTGTATGGGTGGCTATTTCGTCAAATTGTAGCTGCTGTAGCTCCAGCTGAGTATCCGAAGGGTAGTCATGGGGTTTATGTGTCATTTTATGTTGATGATTGCTACGGTGCCAGCAGGGAATTTTTGCTTCGGCGCTGGTGTAACCAAACCGTGAGCTGTGCGTATGGAAGAAGAAGTAGTGGTGTAGACGCGCCTAGTTGCGGTTGGGCGTAATTACGTGAGTGGGGTGTTTTGGGGCAGAGGGACGCACGAGCAGTGTGCTGATGTTGCCGTGTGCAGATTCATTTGGTTGGCATGAGTGTAAGTGGTATATAAATATATTATATATACTTTTTGTATTATTGGGAGTATCACGTGGGGCCAGTCATGTTATTGTCTTGAATTTCAAAAACCAGGTTCCATGGCCCATGGTTTTCAATTGAGCAGGTTGTGGTATTACCATCACATGCAATGTTAGTTCTATTGGGTCCCACCTACGGTTTTTTATTATATGTGTTGCATGTTATAACAAACTGGTTGGTGACTCAAAGTTCACATGGGTCTTAGTTTTCATTGTGGGCCCACGTGGTTTACATGGGCTGTTTTTCATCCGACCATGTGCGTGAAGTTCAAAAGGACGGCAAATTGGTTTTTATGAAGAAATTGTGTGGGGCCCATTTGGACTTCATGGTTATTTTATTAAATGGGTCTACTATTCCATGGTTTATGGGCTAATTCTTGGGCTCATAATATGTTGGTTTTTTTTGGGGTTGGGTCTCCATCTTATTGGTGAGCCCATATATTTTTGATTAGCCACAATGCAGCAGATCTTTTGTAGTCGGTTATTTCATGATGATTGATCGTGTGATCCTCATGTGACTCGATATGAGGGTGGTTTTGTGCCATCTCCGCCAAGAGTGATTGGGGAGTCACTGCTATGGGGAATAGTGGTTCGACAACCAGCCGAGTTAGAGACTGGGAGATGAGCGGGAGGATAGCTACCGGTTTTCTGGTTGCTTCTTGTCTTCATGTGACCCATCCTAAATTGATTGTATTGCCGCACCTGTCATGGAGTGAAGGGGACACTGCTGTGGGGTTTGAGGCTTGTGATCTACCAAGGAAGGGACTGGGGGATGTGATGATTGCTCTCATGTTTTGTTGGCTATGTATTGGTTTGTTGCAGCGGGGCTATTGTTTTTTCACTAAACTTCTGAAGACCGTTGATTATGGTGATTGACTATGCAGGCTTCATGTGACTCAGCCAGGATCTTTCATGGGATAGATATTTTCCTTCGTCATGGCTTTGGTTGAGTGGCTAGGATGTCACGGCTATGAGAAGCGAGATGCTTATTGGATTCCATGCTTTCATCCGAGGTAGAGACTGGGAGCAAGCGGGGGCAGTTATCATTTTTCGATTGGTCTTGTTGGGTGTTTAGTTAGTTACATTTGTATTGTGTGTTTGTCTGTTATGTTTTATGAGTCTGTGGTGTGTTTTGTTTATTTGCCCATATATCCACCCCAAGTTTTCTTCTATTATCTCTGATGGTAGGGGTTACTTGGGGACAAAAAGGATATATGGGCAAAGTGGGGTTCTGTTTTTTTTCTGTTGTTCTTTCGCTTTTGCGAGTGTGGTTTTATGTTGTACGTTGTCCAGTGATAGTTTTGTGGTTTTCTTTGTTCTTCTATTATTTGTTGTTGGGCGTACCTGGGGTATGCCCCTTGTAAACTTGTACATTTTACTGTCTTTATTTTATGACTTACTTACCCAAAAAAAAAAGAGAACGTTTGAGGAAAAAAGGAAGAAGACAAACATGAATAAAATCAAAGGGAATTCAAATTCATCGTTTTTTACTTGAGAATCGAATCCTTAGATGATTTAGAAAACCTTAAATGAGGTGATTAGGTTCAACAAATATCGTTAAGTTACAACTAATCTGAAAATTCTCTTTCTTGGAGATTAAGCAAACACAGTTTGAGTTAAACTCTGCCACTCAAGCTAATGAAACAATTACTGGCCTCAGCTAATTAGTTCGTACAAGAAATAGAGAAGGATGGAGAAGGACGGAGAAAGTTGGAGAGAAACATTCTTCTTCAAAGGTAGAAAAGAAAGTTAGTGAAAAGAAAGAAAAATAAGAAAAAAATCAAAGGGAATTCATATTCATCCTTTTGGTCTCGAGAATTGAACACTGAAGTGACTAAGAAAACCTTAAACGATGTGCTTAAGTTAACCTAATATCGTTAAGCAACAATTACTCAGAAAATTCTCTTTCTTGCTGGCTAAGCAAGGTTGGTTTGTGTTAAACTTGGCCACTTAAGGTAAAGAATCAATTAGTGGCCTAATCTAATTAGTTCGTCGATGAAAATAGAGAAGGATGTTGAAGGACGAAGAAAGTTACAAAGAAACATTATTCTTCAGTGCCAGCAGAGAACGTTTGAGGAAAAAAAGAAGAAGAGCAATATGAATAAAATCAAAGGGAATTCAAATTCATCATTTTTTACTTGAGAATTGAACCCTTAGATGATTTAGAAAACCTTAAATGAGGTGATTAGGTTCCACTAATATCGTTAAGTTACAATTAATCAGAAAATTCATTTCTTGGAGACTAAGCAAACATAGTTTTAGTTAAACTTGGCCGCTTGAGTTAATTGAACAATTTCTAGGCTCAACTAATTAGTTCGTAGAAGAAATAGAGAAGGACGGAGAAAGACGGAGAAAGTTGGATTGGAACATTCTTCTTCAAAGGTAGAAAAGAAAGTTAGAGAAAAGAAAGAAAAATAAGAAAAAAAATGAAAAGGAATTCATATTCATCATTTTGGTCTCGAGAATTGAACACTTAAGTGACTAAGAAAAACTTAAACGAGGTGCTTAAGTTAACCTAATATCGTTAAGCAACAATTACTCAGAAAAGTCTCTTTCTTGGTGGCTAAGCAAGGTTGTTTTGTGTTAAACTTGGACACTTTAGGTAATCAAACAATTAGTAGCCTAATATAATTATTCGTTGATGAAAATAGAGAAGGATATATAGAAGGGCGAAGAAAGTTACAAAGAAACATTATTCTTCAGTGCCAGAAGAGAACGTTTGAGGAAAAAAGGAAGAAGACAAATATGAATAAAATCAAAGGGAATTCAAATTCATCATTTTTGACTTGAGAATTGAACCCTTAGATGATTTAGAAAACCTAAAATGAGGCGATTAGGTTCAACTAATATCGTTAAGTTACAACTAATCTGAAAATTCTCTTTCTTGGAGACTACGCAAACATAGTTTGAGTTAAACTTTGCCACTCAAGCTAATGAAACAATTACTGGCCTCTGCTAATTAGTTCGTAGAAGAAATAGAGAAGGACGGAGAAAGTTGGATTGAAACATTCTTCTTCAAAGGTAGAAAAGAAAGTTACAGAAAAGAAAGAAAATAAGAAAAAAAATCAATGGGAATTCATATTCATCATTTTGGTCTCGAGAATTGAACACTTCAGTGACTAAGAAAAACTTAAACGAGGTGCTTAAGTTAACCTAATATCGTTAAGCAACAATTACTCAGAAAAGTCTCTTTCTTGGTAGCTAAGCTAACATAGTTTGAGTTAAACTTGGCCACTTGAGGTAATGAAACAATTAGCGCCCTAATCTAATTAGTTCGTTGATGAAAATAGAGAAGGATGTAGAAGGACAAAGCAAGTTACAGAGAAACATTATTCTTGAGTGCCAGAAGAGAACGTTTGAGGGGAAAAAAAAAAGAAGAGAAATATGAATAAAATCAAAGGGAATTCAAATTCATCGTTTTTGACTTAAGAATTGAACCCTTAGATGATTTAGAAAACCTTAAATCAGAAAAAGAAAGAAATCAAGGGGAAAAAAATAAGAAAAAAATCAAGGGGAATTCATATTCATCCTTTTGGTCTCGAGAATTGAACACTTAAGTGACTAAGAAAACCTTAAACGAGGTGCTTAAGTTAACCTAATATCGTTAAGCAACAATTAGTCAGAAAATTCTCTTTCTTGCTGGCTAAGGAAGGTTGGTTTGAGTTAAACTTGGCCACTTAAGGTAATGAATCAATTAGTGGCCTAATCTAATTAGTTCGTCGATTAAAATAGAGAAGGATGTAGAAGGACGAAGAAAGTTACGAAGAAACATTATTCTTCAGTGCCAGCAGAGAACGTTTGAGGAAAAAAAGAAGAAGAGCAATATGAATAAAATCAAAGGGAATTCAAATTCATCATTTTTTACTTCAGAATTGAACCCTTAGATGATTTAGAAAACCTTAAGTGAGGTGATTAGGTTCCACTAATATCGTTAAGTTACAATTAATCTGAAAATTCATTTCTTGGAGACTAAGCAAACATAGTTAACTACAATAGCTTAAGTGGTCAAGTATGGGTTAGAGAGAGAAGCTCTGACATCTCTCTAGAAAACCTTTGTTTTCTAGGGTTCAATACCTCATTGATTGCCGATGTCTGGAGTAAATGCTTCCCCTAGTAAGATTAATGCGAGAGTTAATGATTCTTCGGTGGATACATCACAGCTGAACGAGGGCTTTCTTTTGGGTGGTTCGGGGTTAGAAACACGGGGTACTACTGTGGTACACCAAGGATTTGTAAACAACAACAAATTTGAGGTTCTGAGTGGGTCAACTAAATCATCGGTGGGGAGTGAGGCTAGTGCTGGTGCTAGGGCTGGTAGTTCAAAGCAAAGTGATCAACGCGTCGAAACCCTAGATCTTCAGGGGCTTTCGAGTGAAGTCGTGAAGGGGCCGATCGTCTCTCAAGTGCGATCTGACCATGGAGAAGGGGAAGTTCATACTGGTACGGGTATGATCGATGTAGATCGGGTTTTGCAGGGAAATACTGATCGCGTGGAAAAGCTGAAAGCCCCGCTGAGCATAGATTCAGAGAAGATTGGTGGTGAGGTCATTCCTTTGACCCCGATTCGTCAGACCTCAAACCCTAGGTGGTCGGATATTATTGATAATGAAGGTAATAATTTTCAAAATCTTCCTGATAGCCTTGATGTTATTAGGAATAGAGGAGAAGGGAGGAATCGACAAGCCCATGGTGTCCAATCGGGGGTTGATGATGTCGAAACCCCTGAGGAGAATGTCCCTCGTATCCAGTTTGAGGGCCGTGGTAGGGGTGGAGGAGGTTACCGTGGGGCCAGAGGGGGTCGAGGTGGTAATGGAGGACGCAGTTCTGCTAATGATGGTGGCCCTAGTCAACCTCAGCAGAGGACCTGGGCTAACGTTGCCTCTGCATAAACACGATCCAACATCAAGTTAATGTATGTCCCTCCGACTTTTATCGAAGATGCTGTAGTGGTTAACATGCCTCGCAGATCCGACCCATTGGAGAAATGGGACTCATGTCTGGTAGGTTATTTCATAGACAAGGGAGTTGGCTATAACTATCTCCGTAATAGTGCATTTGGGTTGTGGAAGAATAAGGGGCTCAAGGAGGTCTTAACCAACGGAGATGGCTTCATGTTCTTTATCTTCGAATCTCCGGACTGCTGTAGGGAAGTTCTTGAGGAGGGGCGCGTGGTATATTGGTGGCTACTTGCTTATCCTCAAACAGTGGAAAAGGATGATGAAGTTAGCTAAGGAAAAATCTACCAAGATTCCAGTCTGGGTTAAATTCTTCAACATTCCATTAGAGTACTAGGATCCTGATGGCCTTAGTAGGATTGCTAGTGCTATTGGAAACCCATTGTGTATGGACCAACTCACTGCTAGAGGGTCTAGGGTGGCCTTTGCCAGGATCTGCATTGAGATAGAAGCTACATCCAAGCTACCTACCTACTTTCAGATCCACTGTGATGATGAGGCAGTTCTAATCCGGGCTGAATACCAAGGTTTGCCTTCCATTTGTCAACAATTTTTTTTTTTTTTTTTTTTTTTGGGTGAATAAGACATAAAAAAAAAACAGAAAAATGAACAAATTACATGATTACAAGGGGCATGCCCCAGGCCCTACACAAGCTATACAAGAAAACAAGCAAAAAACTAGAACAAACGCAACTGTTCAAGCGCTATATCTGAGAAATAACCATTGAACAGAAGCGAGGAAATAAACAAAAAAACAGATTCTGAAACGAAAGATAAACACCACGCAGCAACTACCAAGCTTTCACCAAGGACCAATTACCCGAACCAGCAACCAAGCTAAAAAAAAATTCCCACGGGATGGGTAACAGACCAAACCGCTGGGTAATATACCAAAATGAGGCGCACTCCTAGTGGTCACAAACAGCAACATAATTGTTCTATTATAACCCACTAGACAAGCCACTGTCAAAGAAATCCAAAAACCACATGCCAAAATCCATATGTTACCTAGCACGAGCAGCACATAGGAGTGAAGATAAGAGTATAACCCGAAACCCCTAGTACATCCCACTAGGGTAGGCAAAATAGCTATGTTTGTATAGTAATTACAAAAAAGAAAATAATTGAAAGACAACTTTTGGACACACTGAGCAACCCAGAAGGCGCTTGGAGCAGCCATTCCACGAAACCAGTCAATCACCAACGCAGCAACCCAATTAGAGATGTTGTAGGATAATTCACCTAGACATTGTAATAGGTCCTGCCAACCAAACACAGAAGAAACAGCACCCATATTCAGAGCAGTAAGAAAGAAAAAAAAAAAAGAGAGTGGTACACACATTTCTTGCTCACTACACTCGACCCACAAATATATGACCTCACAAAACTCGGGAATTGCTTCCTTAACCTGCACATAAAGATTTACAATATATATATTGATTAGTAACAAATGCATTTTAGTGCTAAGATCACTCAACCACAGACCGAACACATAACAGTTCTGTTATTAGTTTTGTGGCTACTTTCACTCAACCCACAAGACATATCGAAGAATGGAGCATCATTGGTAACTCTGTATCTCACCACACTCAACACACAGATTTCATGAAATTCCCAAAGCCAGTCCCTACACATGGAGCAAATAATTAGATAACACTCAATATCAAGCTCCCTATCACTCGACCCTCGCATATAGGAACTCACATCACTCAGCAGCCCTCCCATTATTGTGGAGACGGGGCTTCAGAATTGAACTTGGGAGGTTCCATTGGGAAAGGAACCATGCATCACCTGCATTTGGAGGAATATTGTTTGCAGACAATAATCTACTTCTAACCATGAGCACAATAGATTTAAGAATCACCTCAACAGGTTTACAAACTTTATTGAAAATTCTGTTATTCCTTTCAATCCACACATGGTACACAGTACAAAGGAAAGAGAGTCTCATGATAACAGATTTAAGAGATTTGCCTTTGTTCTCTTGAACAATCAGTGTAACAGTATCAGGCCAAGGCACATCAATCAGTTGGACATTGCATTTACTTTGAATAGCATACCAAATTCTCTGGGTAAATACGCAGTCAAAGAAAAGATGTGGATGGCTCTCATTATGATCAAGGCAAAAGGGGCAGACTAGGCTAGAGGAGATGCCAAATAAATGGAGCCTATCACAGGTATTCAACCTGCCAAAGATAGCCAGCCAAGCAATGAAACTGACTTTAGGGATAGTAAACGAACCCCAAACCAGATTGTGCCAAGGAACAATGGCCCTCTTATTTCTCCACAAGTTCCAAACAGATTTAATAGAGAATTCCCCATCAAGATTGAGGGTCCAAATAAGTTTATCAGCATCTAAGGGGTTAGGCTGACAACTGTTGGGAGTACTAGAGATTAATTCCCTGAGTTCCCAAGAATTAGGAAAGGGCCATCTCCAGTTACTCCCAGAAATGATATGACTAACTTTAGTATCCCCATTGAGACCAGAATCATACAAGATTCTATCCCCATACTTATCCCACAAAGAACCCTCAGGATGCCAATTATCATACCATAAGAAAGTATTTTGGCCATTTCCAATCTTATGCTTAATGAGAGGGTAGATAACAGGTCTAAGAGAGAGAACTTTTCTCCAGACCCAAGAAGGGTCACTAGGGGATTTAACTCTCCAGAAACATCTCCCCTTAAGAAGATAGGACTTAACCCACTGACACCACATAGACTTCTCTCCTCCAGAAAAGAGGAACCAAATATGCTTAGCAACCGCAGCCTTGTTCCAAACCTCAAGAGATTTGAAACCAAGGCCACCCTCCTTTTTAGGAGTACAGACACTATCCCAAGCTATCTTAGCACAATGCTTCCTAAGATCAGTACCAGACCAGAGAAAAGCTCTAAGAGTATTCTCAATCTCCCTAATGACCCTCTTAGGAAGAATAAACAGTGAAGACCAATAAACTTGCATTGAGAACAAAATGGTTTGGATGAGCTGAGCCCTACCAGCATAGGATAGCAGTTTATTGGTCCAACTGTTTATTCTTTTAGTGATTCTATCTACAAGTTGTTTGCAATCAGTTGCTTTCAACTTAGTAGTAATAAGAGGCACTCCAAGATATTTAACGGGAAGAGACCCTTCGGAGAATGGAACCACCTCAAGAATATCCTCCCTCAGTTTCTTGTTACAACCAGAAAAGTACAAACTACTCTTGCTAGGATTAGGAGTGAGACCAGACAAAGATCTAAACTCATCCAACCCATCCATAATCAACTTCACAGTGTTAACATCACCTTTGCTGAATATCATGAGATCATCAGCGAAGCAAAGGTTGACGATTTTAGTTTTTTCACATCTCCAATGGAATTTAAAGAGAGGATGCTTAGATTTCTCAGCTAAGATCCTCGCAAGAATTTCCATAGCCAGAACAAATAGATAGGGGGACATGGGGTCACCCTGCCTAAGACCTCTAGCACCTTTAAAGTGGCCATGAAGGCTACCATTGATGCATATAGAGAAAGAAGGGCTAGTAATGCAGGCTTTAACCCAAGAAATCATTTTAAGAGGGAAGCCCATAGCAGTGAGGATGTCAATGATAAAATCCCAGCTAAATCTCCAAAATCTTTGGCCATGAAACCAAGAAGTGTGTGTCCAAATAGGTGGCTCACCTCATTGGACTCCAAAAGAACTCTGAGGAAGCAATTGAGGCACCAGCAAATGGATGGACTACTGTTCAAGCTAAAGGGAAGAGGAAGGTTGGGGATCCTGAACCACATATTCCTGAAGATGTGGATGTTCCTCCTCCAGTGCCAGATGAGAACCCTGTTCCAATTATTCCTGAAGTGGAGAGTCCTATTCCAGCAGGAATGTGAGAGAAAGAATTGGTCAAGGCAAAGAATGAGGCTCAGTTGTTTCAAGATAGTATTTTTGAAGTGACAAGAATGGTGCTCCCGCATGCAGCACATCTTTTGGATGAGGTGATTGCTGATACTATTCCAGCTAAGGTGAGTACTTCAGGGGCTGCCCCAGCCAGCAAGGCCAAGCAAGCTCAAGGTAGTAAATCCTCTGGTAAAGGTAACAGCAGTCAGAAGACGAAGAAGAAGTAACTGTTGTTTCAGTTGGTTGAGGGTTAGTGTTCTTTTTGTTTTTGTTTCCAATGACTTTTAAAATTGCCTCATGGAATGTTAGAGGGTTTAATGATCCCTCTAAACATAGAGATCTTAAAAAACTTGTGCTTAATGATGATATTCATGTCATTGGTGTTTTGGAGACCAAAATTAGACAGTGTAATGAGAATAAAATCTTTAAAAAATGCTTTGATAATTGGTCTTTTTTGTCCAACTCTCAACCAACTGAAACTGGTAGGCTGTGGGTGTGTTGGAGGAATGAGTTTTGTGATGTAAAATTGTGTTCAATGTCTAACCAACACATCTTTTGTGAAATATTGATCCTGGCCACTAAAGTCACCTTTTTTGCAACTTTTGTGTACGCTGATAATAAACACTCTGTGAGGAAAGTGGTTTTTGAAAACATGATGTCTATCTCCCGTGTTAAGTCCAATTCCCCTTGCATTTTCCTGGGTGATTTTAATGCTGTGAGATATCGCCAGGAAAAAGTGGGGGGCTCTTCTGTCTGGTCTAATGAGAGTGAAGAATTCAACTCCTATATTAACTCATCTGAGTTGACTAACCTATCTTATGGTGGTTGTCAATTTACATGGGCTAATAAGAGAGGTGCTGGTGACTATATTGCTACGAAAATTGACAGGGTTCTTGTTAATGAGGGTTGGCTGGAAAAGTTCCCTGAGTCCAGTGCTCTATTCCTTACCTCTGGTATTTCAGATCACTCTCCTGCTGTGGTCAATATCAGTGAGACCAAAACTTCTTTTAAGAAACCTTTCAAATATTTTGATTTTTGGTCCAAGCACCCTGATTTCCTAAAATGTGTGTCTGCTAATTGGGTTCAATTTATTAAAGGGTGTCACGCCCCACTTTTTATTACTAAAGGTCATTACCAAGTTCATTAACTTAATCCAATTTCAGAGATAACATGCGGAAATAAACTCATACATTCAATTCATAGCAATGAATATCAGTACTCTCATTCGTATGCAAGTAAATGTTACATGATCATACTTAATAAATTGCCCTTGGGCTTACAACCTTTAAATAAACAAATGAAGGGTGTAACCCTTTTTCACATATGGCTTTCCGCCAACAACAAAGAGGCCCCGTGGCCCACAAACAAGAAGATCCAAATCTTGTAGCACATCCTGCTAAACACCTGAAAAAGATTCAACAACGTGGGATGAACATATAGTCCAGTAGGGATCTCAACATGATCCATCAACAATAACAACAGTACAGATAGCTATGATCATGAACACTCTTTCTCGTACTAGAATAATAATATGACAGTTTAGACAAAATATATATATATATATAAACTTTTCTCAAAAACAACTATTTCATTCAACGCTATAAGCGATTCATCTTTCTCTTTTTCCTTTCATTAACCCCGTTCCCAATCTTTTATACATAAACAATTACTTAGGAAATAATTTCACTAAGACCACTACTATTCTCCAATTTCCACACATACAACAGATGTGCCTTTCTAGAACATATTTCTAAAATGTTTGATTCTCTTTACACTTCTAAAAGACAAGGGGTAGCAACTGATACTTGATTAACACAAGATAATCCATTTACAATTTCACGACACGAATGTCTACACTGCCTATGAAACATAGTCTATGGCACAATTCACCTTCCCTTTTATGGCTCAGAACTTGGCCAAATAACTCAATAACTCAACAAGGGTTTCATCTCTTATTAACAATATTTCCAATTCAACAGGAATAACAAATCAAGTTAAACATATCTGATAACATAACGAATACACATGTTGGTATCGTATCAATCTCACAAAAACCACTTCCGTACTTCACAACTGATACACATTTTAGTGATGTATCATATCAACAAAACACTTCAGTAGACAAACATATGAGCTGTATCACACTTCAATAGATAAGCATAAAAGCTTCACACTTCAATAGATAAGCATAAAAGCTATATCTCTGCAATAGGTGCGCATATGAGCTGCAACCCTGGGTTCATCCCCTATCTTCCCATAATCATTAACCGGTTTAGAGGTACATCCCCTATCTCCTCCCATACACAAATAATGCATATAAACACAACGTCATATACACAAACAATCAATGGTGTAATGCATACACAACAATTCAACACAACCGTGTCATCCTCCACCGATGACCAAGGACAAAACCTCTAGATGCAGGTATGTTGTACATCTATTAACAGACTCAATTATCATGAGACCACAAACCCTTCAACAAAACTAACATGGCAGTTAAAGATACAACCTCCACATATGTGTGTTCAACACTCACATTACAATAATCTAACTCTCATATCTTTTGCCTTCACAAATTCAATTCCCTGGACAATAAGGCCATAACTCATTTTAACCCATTACATTCTTTTCCAAGCCACTCCAATTTAATTATGCAAATTAAGTTATAATCATTTGTAACGCCCTCAAAATTAAACCCATTAAACATAAAACAAGACATGCATTATTAAAAGAAAAACATTATATTATTTAAATCATCAGAGTAATATGAAACAAAACATCAAAATAAATGCCCTACGGGCTTACATCTTGCCAAGCCAACACTTGGACACAAATCCATGAGTTCTAACTCAAAACAAATAAAGCCCTAGGCTTGAAAGATTACATTATTCAAATAAAAAAAATAAATAAACAAATCTTCAAGTCCAATCCTCACAAGCTAAGTCCTTGGAGGGAGTGAACCACCTGAACCTGAAAATAAAGTTCCCATATAGGGTGAGCCACAGCCCAGTAGAGAAATACTAAACCAAGCATAAGAATTAACTAAGGTATTAGCATCTGATACATGGTTAACACACTATAATCAAGTTACAATATTCATGACACGAATGTCTACACTGCCTATGACACATTGTCTATGGCACACTTTACTTTCCACTTATGACTCAGAACCTGGCCAAATAACTCAACTGGGGTTTCATCCTTTATTAACAATACTTCCAACTTAACAGGAATAACAATTTGAGTTAAACCTAATCATAACAAATACACATAGTGGTATTGTATCATTCACAATTAATTCACTTCCATACTTCCCAACTGATACACATTTTGGTGATGTATCATATTCACAATAAATAGAAATATTTCTATTAAACAATAAGCACACATAAGAGTGATGCTACTGGAGTCCATCCCCTATCTCCTCCCAATAAATCCGGTTTAGAGGTCCATCCCCTATCTTCCCCTAAACCGTGGAGTTCATCCCCTATCTCCTCCAAATAAAATGCATATGCAATGAAACACACAATTGCCATATACAACACATAATCAATACAAGTAATGTTCTGTATTAATTCAACAGTCAACATAGGTGACATAATTTCAGTTATACCTAAGCCGCATGCAAGGTCTACAACAATCAATGGCTATCCTCCACCGATAGCCCAAAACAGTTATTTCTAAACAAGAAATAAATATAACAGTGAATGTAAATTTAACATTCCCAAAGTTAAGTATTTAAACTACCCCATTCCATGAATTAAACCAAATTCCACATTGTTCCTTTAAATTAATTATACAAATTAATCTAAACCAAAACCCTAAGGTTTCTTCCAAAATTACCAAACTACCCTCACATACCAAAATTACCAAACTACCCCCCACATACCAAAATACCAACCCTTAGGATTAAAGCGTATAAATGGAGTAGGAAATCCCTACCTCGAATATATAACTCAGAAAGAAGAAGAAGAGGATGATGCCCAAACTTCAAAGTGCTCCAAAACACGAATTTCTCAGATTAAATGAAAGCCCTCACTCCCCTCTATCTTATTTGTAAAAGAACTAGGGTAGAAACACACCCTGACTAGATCAAACCTAGGAGAGAAGGTGTTTAGAGAAGAAGAGAACTCGAAAATTAGGGTTTTTGGATAAAAAGGGGCTGAAAAACTGTTTTAAAATACGCTGCTGCGTATTTATACCTGATAGGCTCGCTCGAGCGAAGACCTGGTCGCTCGAGCGACCAGACACAGAAAAGCGTCACTCGAGCGAAGAAATGCTCGCTCGAGCGAATAACAAACCAGCTCGCTCGAGCGAAGAAAGCTCGCTCGAGCCCACAAACACTGCTTTCAGGTCTAAGTACTGGACGCGAAGCTCGCTCGAGCGAAGGGACCCTGGCTCGAGCGAAGGACCAAAATCAAAGACCTCGCTCGAGCGAAGAAGAGCTCGCTCGAGCGACCAACCAAAAAAACTGGACATCAACTATTGGTTTCTAAACCCAACCAACCTGCAATTAACCTGCCCAACATATTCCATAACTCACAACTGAAGAATTAAAGGACAACAACAACAACAATATGATAATATAATCTACGGAACATAAGTCCGGATACCATAATCAAATGGGAAAAGACCGGGGTCGCTATATCATTAAACTAGGGTTTTCCTCCCTCTTTCTCAATATTGACCTAAAAGGCTCAGTTATTAACCACAAACAACAATGATCACATTGAAGACCCAAAATACATAAGTATTTGCCCAAATATCAAAACCCCTCTATTAATTTATTAAATCAAATAAAATTAGGGCTTTCTCTCCTTTCAACAACAACATGCTAATTAACACCCCAATTAGCCTAAACCATAACTAATGATAATAAACCCAACTCCAACAGTCAACCCAAGGTTCAACCTCATGATTTTTAATAAATCCAACATGATATATTGTTTTTATGCAATACAAAAACTACCACATGTCTATCTATAGATGGAGTATTGAAAAGAAACAAGGAGAATCCCTACCTCAAAGGAGAACCCAAATGGAGAAGATTGACCCGAAATCCAAGTGCTCCAAATCCACAATTCTTCAGATTAAAATGTAGCCCTCACTCTCCTCTACCTTTTTAACAAAGGACCTAGGATGGATTTATAGAAGAAAGAGATGAAATCTAGAGAGAGAGTATGTTTAGAGAGAGAGACTCTCGGCTGCTAGGGTTTCAAGAAAGAAAGAAGGAGAAAAATGTTATTTTTCCCCGCTGCTGAGTTTATAAACTGGACAGGCTCGCTCGAGCGAAGACCTGGTCGCTCGAGTGACCAGACACAAGAAACAGACCTCGCTCGAGCGAAGAGAAGCTCGCTCGAGCCAACAAACATTGCTCTCAGGTCTAAGTACTAGACGCAACGCTCGCTCGAGCGAAGAAAGTCTGGCTCGAGCGACGGACCAAAAACAAAAGCCTCGCTCGAGCGAAGAGAAGCTCGCTCGAGCGACCCAGTCAAAAACTGGACAGGCAGACTTGGTTCCTAAACTCAACCAATCTGCAACCAACCTGCCCAAAACATTCTAAACCCAAATTTAAAGAATTGAAGGATAGAAACAGCTCAAAACAACAACCGGAATCCTCGGAACTAAGTCCGGATACAAACACCCAAAGGAGAAAGAACCGGGATCGCTACAACCTCCCCCCCTTAAAGAATTTCGTCCCCGAAATTAAAGATACGCCAAAACACAAGGCCAACTAATTACTCAATACCAACATTTCCCCCCAATACCAGGAGTGAAACCGTTCTCTCTACAAACCGTCAAGCCACTCTTACCAAGGAAGAGACTCACTAAGGGTATACGTTCCAAAAGACAACACTTAAGGTACGAAAATCTCAACAAACCAAACCTTTCCCCGAAACAAAACAACAACCGACTAGTGCTTCAAGCCAAGTCACTATTCAACAACAAGATTCCCAAAAAGCTAGCTAAAGCAAAACTTATGAGTAAATAATAAGAAAACATTTTCTTGATCAAGAGACATTTCTCAAAGATAGTCAAATTTCCAATGTCAACATTCCAAAATAAATCTTTCATTTTCCCTGCGAAACTCAACGTTTTGTAAATATTTTTCACAAATACGGTGTTATCCAAAACACAAAGGCATCCACAGTTTATTTACCAAAAAGATTCATTTAGAATTTCTCAAAATCTTTGATTTAAATCAATTTCTCAACAACACCCTTAGGTGGCCCAAACACTAGGAAAAAAAAAAATTTTGTTTTCCAAATCCTTTTCAACATACTATTAGCAACAACTATCACTCATACAGTGATACCAAAACCAACACGAAGCATAACATTTCTATAATGATAGTTAATAGAAATAAATACAGTGCTACTAACACATAAGGCATAAGAAATTTATGGTTTTGCAATTTCATCCCGCCTCCCTTTACTTAATCAGTTTAATAACATACACCTGGCCAAACAATAAAATGAGATAGCAACTCATATAAAGCATTTTTCACTTCACCACAGATAAGCATATTAGCTATATCATATAATCAACAAATAGAAATATTTCTATTATCAATGAGCACACACATAAGTGATGCTAATGGAGTCCATCCCCTATCTCCTCCCATCAAATCCGGTTTAGAGGTCCATCCCCTATCTTCCCCTAAACCGTGGAGTACCTCCCCTATCTCCTCCAAAACAAAATGCATATGCAATGTAATACACACTTGCCACATACAACACATAATCAATACATGAATGTTCTGTATTAATTCAACAGTCAAAATAAATGACTTATTTTCAGTTATACCTAAGCCACTTGCAAGGTCTACAACAATCAAGACTATCCTCAAGGTGATCAATGCCAACCCAAAACACAATACCAATAAGCTGACAAATCAACTCAACAAACTCCACACTCAGTAATCCACACACTGATGTGCCACTCAAATTACTAACCCCAAACACGGAGTTCTCTACATAAATCCCCAAATTTTGGAATCTCACTGGATCTCCTCAATTTAAACCGCATCAACACTGCGTCTAAGGGTATCACCATTTCCCTCCCCATGGCTGCATAGTAAGCCTACTCATCTCCTCGACCGAAGACCGACATGGTCAACCTTAATCACAATAACCCAACCAAGAAGGATAATTCGACCAACGCTATTCTCGTTACTCTAGAACACAAACTGTTCTTCCTTTAAAGAATGCTGCCTGCATCCACTCACAAATCATCCCTAACAATTGATAACCAATCACCACACGAACACGACCCCCATACCACCGATGGGGTCACCATGAACTAGCTACCAGCAAAGCCCAAAACACAAACCAATAAACAAGTACCATTCCCGCTAACCCGAGACACAAATCCCACATAACCTTGCCAACACCACACACTCTCGAAACCATCACATCTAACACATACGTCCACGGGTTCCCGTTCTCAACAATCAAACTCTAACATGAACAAGATTCACAAACCAACACATAGTTAACGCGATATACAGTGCCAAGCAAGCAACAACGCTAGGATCCTTGACCCCATTAACAACTTCTCAAAATAAATAGAGAGTTCGAAATCTCATACATACTCCCCAATACATGAGGATTAATCAAACAACACTATGCATATAAATGCGATACATAAGCATGGTGCCTCAGCATCCCTCAGTACACCAGTCCACAACAAAATCAATATACATGATACACCACCGGCCAACATTACAAAAAATCCCTCTCCAAGGTAACACTATAGGGCTAACTAATTAGTCGCCCCTCGCAAAGGACAAGAACGTCTACCATGGCCCAGCTAGCCACAAACGAAACAATCGCCAGACCTTCTACTCAGAGACTGGTCTGAAACCTAAACCTCCCCAAGACCCCATCATCACTAGCAGTCAGGGCCTCCACATGGGCCGCTGCCTCAACTAAAGTATAGTAATCCTTCCACAAGGATCCAGCTACCTTCTCCCGAATATCGAAACACAACCGCCTTTCGAACTCAAAACAACGACGCTCCTCTGTTGTCACCAACTCTGGAGCAAACCTCGACAAACTATCACATAGCATCTCAAACTGTGCCATAGGAGTGTCATCCTGACGCAACTCCAAAACTGTTCCCTCAACCTTTCCCGAGCAGAAGTAGGGAAATACTTGGCCAAAAAGGCCTCGGTAAAAGCAACCCACGTGTCACCCACATTATTCTTAGTCTTCTTCCACCAATAACTCGCATCACTCTTCAACTGAAAAGTCGCCAAAGAAATCCTCAACTCCTCATCTTCGACTCTGAGCATATCAAGAGTCTTAGTAATCTGCTCTAACCAACTCTCTGCTTCCAATGGTCTAGCCTCCCCCACAAACTCAGGTGGACCGGAGCAAAAGAACTCCTTAGTAAGCTTGAGAGCATGCCCTCTGCCGCCCTCAGTACGAGCTAGGGCGTCTTGCACTGCTCTCACAATCTCACGTGCGACATCCTCGCCGACAGCCGGTGCTGCAACGGCAGGTACTAAAGGAACTGATGTGCCTCTCCCGGCGTTCCTACTACTCAACCAACCTCTACGCCCTCGTGTAGACATCCTATAAAGCACCAATTAAAATACACTTAGTGCCAACACAATAGCCTTCTCCGAGGCACACCCTACTACTGGTAAGTCACAAGACACACTTAGCCTCAAACTTTACATCTCTACTGCATACAAACATCTAAACATGTAAACACATAATCGAATCAAGTCCACAAAGATAGCCACTCATCCCGGAACTCTCAAGGAATTCCTATCAGAAACCACGTTGATCAGGCGCGTTTCCAAAAGGACCTCAAAGCAAGTTCACCGGCTATGAATACTATCCAAGAGACTGAATCCCATGCTCACATAAATGCAACACATAAGTCCTAATTCTCATGGTATCTATATGCAACGTCCTCACTACACGTAGTAAACCCACTGTGGTAAAAACCACTTCCCACGAGCTCAAGGTATTCAAACCCGGTAGCTCTGATACCAAGTTGTCACGCCCCACTTTTTATTACTAAAGGTCATTACCAAGTTCATTAACTTAATCCAATTTCAGAGATAACATGCGGAAATAAACTCATACATTCAATTCATAGCAATGAATATCAGTACTCTCATTCGTATGCAAGTAAATGTTACATGATCATACTTAATAAATTGCCCTTGGGCTTACAACCTTAAATAAACAAATGAAGGGTGTAACCCTTTTACACATATGGCTTTCCGCCAACAACAAAGAGGCCCCGTGGCCCACAAACAAGAAGATCCAAATCTTGTAGCACATCCTGCTAAACACCTGAAAAAGATTCAACAACGTGGGATGAACATATAGTCCAGTAGGGATCTCAACATGATCCTCAACAATAACAACAGTACAGATAGCTATGATCATGAACACTCTTTCTCGTACTAGAATAATAATGTGACAGTTTAGACAAAATATATATATATATATATAAACTTTTCTCAAAAACAACTATTTCATTCAACGCTATAAGCGATTCATCTTTCCCTTTTTCCTTTCATTAACCCCGTTCCCAATCTTTTATACATAAGCAATTACTTAGGAAATAAATTCACTAAGACCACTACTATTCTCCAATTTCCACACATACAACAGATGTGCCTTTCTAGAACATATTTCTAAAATGTTTGATTCTCTTTACACTTCTAAAAGACAAGGGGTAGCAACTGATACGTGATTAACACAAGATAACCCATTTACAATTTCATGACACGAATGTCTACATTGCCTATGACACATAGTCTATGGCACAATTCACCTTCCATTTATGGCTCAGAACCTGGCCAAATAACTACAACAGGGTTTCATCTCTTATTAACAATATTTCCAATTCAACAGGAATAACAAATCAAGTTAAACATATCTGATAACATAACGAATACACATGTTGGTATCGTATCAATCTCACAAAAACCACTTCCGTACTTCACAACTGATACACATTTTAGTGATGTATCATATCAACAAAACACTTCAGTGGACAAGCATATGAGCTGTATCACACTTCAGACTTTCACACTTCAATAGATAAGCATAAAAGCTATATCTCTGCAATAGGTGCGCATATGAGCTGCAACCCTGGGTTCATCCCCTATCTTCCCATAATCATCAACCGGTTTAGAGGTACATCCCCTATCTTCCCCTAAACCGTGGAGTACATCCCCTATCTCCTCCCATACACAAGTAATGCATATAAACACAACGTCATATACACAAACAATCAATGGTGTAATGCATACACAACAATTCAACACAACCGTGTCATCCTCCACCGATGACCAAGGACAAAACCTCTAGATGCAGGTATGTTGTACATCTATTAACAGACTCAATTATCATGAGACCACAAACCCTTCAACAAAACTAACATGGCAGTTAAAGATACAACCTCCACATATGTGTGTTCAACACTCACATTACAATAATCCAACTCTCATACCTTTTGCCTTCACAAATTCAATTCCCTGGACAATAAGGCCATAACTCATTTTAACCCATTACATTCTTTTCCAAGCCACTCCAATTTAATTATGCAAATTAAGTTATAATCATTTGTAACGCCCTCAAATTAAACCCATTAAACATAAAACAAGACATCTTATTAAAAGAAAAACATTATATTATTTAAATCATCAGAGTAATATGAAACAAAACATCAAAATAAATGCCTACGGGCTTACATCTTGCAAGCCAACACTTGGACACAAATCCATGAGTTCTAACTCAAAACAAATAAAGCCTAGGCTTTGAAAGATTACATTATTCAAATAAAAATAAATAAACAAATCTCATTGGAGGTGTGATAGAACCAAGATTGTCAATCTTTGTTTTGCTGATGACCTTATGATCTTTAGTAAGGGTGATACTGGCACTGTCAACCTTATCATGCAAGGCTTAGATGAGTTTAGACTGTTGTCTGGCCTTACTCCTAGTCCTAGCAAAAGTAACATATTTTTCTCTGGGTGCAGTAATGAGCTTAAAAATGATATTCTTAGTGTTGCCAAGTTTACTGAGGGCACTCTTCCAGTGAAATACTTGGGTGTGCCTCTGATCACCACTAAGCTTAAGGCTACTGACTGTCAAATTCTGGTTGAGATGATTACTAAGAGGATTAAGAGCTGGACCAATAAGCCTCTTTCCTATGCGGGTAGAGCTCAACTTATCCAGACTGTCCTTTTCTCAATGCAAGTCTACTGGTCTTCCCTTTTTATCCTCCCTAAAAAGGTTATTAGGGGAGATTGATAGCATCTTGAGAGCTTTCCTCCGTGGTCTGGTGTTGACTTAAAGAAGCATAGTGCTAAGATTGCTTGGAATAATGTGTGTAGGCCTAAAGGTGAAGGGGGCTTAGGTTTTAAAGAGATGGGTGTCTGGAATAGGGCGCTGTTGCTAAGAATGTTTGGTATCTGTTTTCGGGTGGGAGGGTTCCATGTGGTGTCAATGGGTTAAGTCCTACTTACTCAGGGTAGGAGCTTTTGGCATGTTAGTATGCCTAGTGACCCCTCATGGGTCTGGCGTAAGATTTTGTCTCTTAGAAATCTCATTTTTCCTCTTATCAAGTTCAAAATTGGTAATGGGGATAAGGTGTTCTTGTGGTTCGATAACTGGCATCCTTTGGGTTCCTTATGGAATAGGTTTGGTCACCGTATTTTGTATGACACGGGTCTTTCTTTCAATTCCAAAGTTAGTGATGTTATTTCTAATAATGATTGGAAGTGGCCTGTTGATAATTCTTGGGAGATCAAGGAGTTGATCTCCTCTACTCCTCTTGATCTTAAACCTATGAGGGATAACCAGGACTGTCCTATCTGGAACCTGACTATGGATGGGAAGTTTAGCATACATTCTACTTGGGATTGTTGGAGGGATAAGGGTACTAAAGTGCCTTGGGTAAATCTTGTTTGGGGTCCTCCTTCTATACCTAGGGTGAGCTTTGTGGTTTGGATGGCAATTCATGAGAGATTAAATACGGGGATAGGCTGCATCTGTTTGGCCTTGTTTCTAACCCCACTTGCCCTTTGTGTCATGGCCCTGAGGAGAGTCACTCCCATTTGTTTTTCAGATGTGCGTACTCTTCTAGGATTTGGGAGGCCTTACAAGTCAAGTGTAACATTTGTTGGCCCCAGTTACCTTGGCAGGAATCTATGGTCTATGCTACTAAGTCCATCATAGGTAAACTCTGAAGTCTGTAATTATGAAACTCTCTTTCCTTGGTACATCTACCAGATTTGGTTAGAAAGGAATAGGAGATCTTAGCAAGGAGTTTAAACCTGAGGTTGTTGTTATTAACCTTATTGTCCAGATGGTTAGAGGTAGGGTGCTCTCTATGGATAATCTGATTAACTCTACAGGTGATGCTTGGTTCTTGGCTCAATGGAATTTACCTATATCTATTATGAAGCAGCCTAAGGACAATATTGCTGACAACATATTGAGTGTGGAAAGTGCACCTATATTGAGGGTTGAGTGAGTGTGAGCAAAAATTGTGGGATTTCTAATTGGTTTCTCTTTTACAGGTAATATTCATGGCTGCTTGTTCATATTTGAAGATGGTTCTTTATTCTCTAGTATATTGGGCAATTGTTACTTGTGGGCCGAGTGTAGTGAGCCCATATAATCTGATTCTACATTGTGGGTTGAGGGACGTGAGGCTACATATAACTAATTTTTTAACCGTATCTATATATTATAATTTTTATATGCAGGTTAAGGAAGCTCCTCACTACAAATTGCTGGCAGGGGGTTGAGTGAGTTGAAGAGATGTGGGTCGAGTGCTGTGAGAACATATACTGTGAGTGATGTTATTAGATGTGGGTCGAGTGATGGGAGGTCTCCTATACTGTGTATTTTATTCCTTCTTCTCTATGATTCCACATGTAATTTTGACACTTCTTTCTCTGGGCAGGGTAATCTGATTTCAGTGTGGTGGTGTGGGGATGGCTGCACATTGTACCATCTTTGCAAGGTCCTTTCGCAATGGGGTAATCCGATTTCAGTGTGGTGGTGTGGGGGTGGATGCACACTGCATCACCTTTGCAAGGTTCTATCACGATGGGAATGTTACGAGTTAGGCTGCAAGGAGGCTGTTGGAAGAGTGTACATGTACCGTGGTGATGGCTGCTCTTAGCGCCTGGCTATGCTACATGAGAGTGTTAATCAGTTGTCTTCTTTATTGTTTGTACATAATTTTCTTGGGTATTTTGGCCTACCTCTACGGGCTGTGTAGTAGGATTTGTGTGTGTTTTTTTTTTTTTTTTTTGGGTGAATAAGACATAAAATAAAACAGAAAAATGAACAAGATTACATGATTACAAGGGGCATGCCCCAGGCCCTACACAAGCTATACAAGAGAAACAAGCAAACAAAACCAGAACAAACGCAACTGTTCAAGCGCTATATCTGAGAAATAACCATTGAACAGGAGCGAGGAAATAAACAAGAAAAGAGAAAAAGATTCTGAAACGAAAGACAAAACTCAACGCAGCAACTACCAAACTTTCACCAAAACCAATCACCCGAACCAGCACCAAGCTAAAAATTCCCCACGGGTGGGTAACAGACCAAACCGCTGGGTAACATACCAAAATGAGGTGCACTCCTAGTGGTCACAAACAGCAACATAATAGTTCTATTATATCCACTAGACAAGCCACTATCAATGAAATCCAAAATCCACATGCCAAAATCCATATGTAACCTAGCACGAGCAGCACATAGGTGTGAAGATAAGAGTATAACCCGTAACCCCTAGTACATCCCACTAGGGTAGGCAAAACAGCTATGTTTGTATAGTAATTACAAAAAGAAAGTAATTGAAAGACAACTTTTGGACACACTGAGCAACCCAGAAGGCGCTTGGAGCAGCCATTCCACGAAACCAGTCAATCACCAACGCAGCAACCCAATTAGAGATGTTGTAAGAAGAATCACCTAGACATTGTAATATGCAGGACCTGTTTTTGTTCTTCATTATGGCTCTCTTTTGTTTGCCTCATGTGAACATTAGTGTCATAAGTGCCTACTTCCACTATAAGCGTAGGAAGGACCTAATGTTGTTCGGCAATCTTGGCTTGGATGTTCGGTGTGGGCTGCTGGTATTTTGGTTCGTACAATGCCCCTATCTATTACAGGACATGGCCTTTGTACAAATCGGCTAAGCAGCCACCCCTCCTTTGCCGATTCGAGATTCCAATGTAGTCTCTCTTGGTGTTGTATAGTTTGTTTTCTGTTTTGTTTTGGTGCTGGGCTTCGGTGTAACGTGCCGAGGTTTGTAGTGTTGTTTTTGGTAGGGCCTGGGGTATGCCCCTTGTAATCTTGTAAATCTTTCTGTTTTGTTTTATTTCTTATTCACCCAAAAAAAAGCAAACATAGTTTGAGTTAAACTTGGCCGCTTAAGTTAATTGAACAATTACTGGCCTCAGCTAATTAGTTCGTAGAAGAAATAGAGAAGGATGGAGAAAGACGGAGAAAGTTCGATAAAAAACATTCTTCTTCAAAGGTAGCGAAAAATGTTAGATAAAAGAAAGAAAAATAAGAAAAAAAAATCAAAGGGAATTCATATTCATCCTTTTTCTCTCGAGAATTAAACACTTACTCAGAATTTAAAAAAAAAAAAAAAAAAAAAAAAAAAAAAGAAAAAAAAGAAAAAACCATAAACGACGTGCTTAAGTTAACCTAATATCGTTAAGCAACAATTACTCAGAAATTCTCTTTCTTGGTGGCTAAGCAAGGTTGGTTTGTGTTAAACTTGGACACTTCAGGTAATGAAACAATTAGTAGCCTAATATAATTATTCGTTGATGAAAATAGAGAAGGATATAGAAGGACGAAGAAAGTTACAAAGAAACAATATTCTTCAGTGCCCGAAGAGAACGTTTGAGGAAAAAAGGAAGAAGACAAATATGAATAAAATCAAAGGGAATTCAAATTCATCATTTTTTACTTGAGAATGAGGTGATTAGGTTCAACAAATATCGTTAAGTTACAACTAATCAGAAAATTCTCTTTCTTGGAGACTAAGCAAACACAGTTTGAGTTAAACTTTGCCACTCAAGCTAATGAAACAATTACTGGCCTCAGCTAATTAGTTCGTACAAGCAATAGAGAAGGATGGAAAGGACGGAGAAAGTTGGATAGAAACATTCTTCTTCAAAGGTAGAAAAAGAAAGTTAGTGAAAAGAAAGAAAATAAGAAAAAATCAAAGGGAATTCATATTCATCCTTTTGGTCTCGAGAATTGAACACTTAAGAAAACCTTAAACGAGGTGCTTAAGTTAACCTAATATCGTTAAGCAACAATTACTCAGAAAATTCTCTTTCTTGCTGGCTAAGCAAGGTTGGTTTGAGTTAAACTTGGCCACTTAAGGTAATGAATCAATTAGTGGCCTAATCTAATTAGTTCGTCGATGAAAATAGAGAAGGATGTAGAAGGACGAAGAAAGTTACAAAGAAACATTATTCTTCAGTGCCAGCAGAGAACGTTTGAGGAAAAAAAGAAGAAGAGCAATATGAATAAAATCAAAGGGAATTCAAATTCATCATTTTTTACTTCAGAATTGAACCCTTAGATGATTTAGAAAACCTTAAGTGAGGTGATTAGGTTCCACTAATATCGTTAAGTTACAATTAATTTGAAAATTCATTTCTTGGAGACTAAGCAAACATAGTTTGAGTTAAACTTGGCCGCTTAAGTTAATTGAACAATTACTGGGCTCAGCTAATTAGTTCGTAGAAGAAATAGAGAAGGACGGAGAAAGACGGAGAAAGTTGGATAAAAACATTCTTCTTCAAAGGTAGCGAAAAAAGTTAGATAAAGAAAGAAAAGAAGATAAAAAATCAAAGGGAATTCATATTCATCCTTTTGCTCTCGAGAATTGAACACTTAAGTGACTAAGAAAACCTTAAACGAGGCTGAAGTTAACCTAATATCGTTAAGCAACAATTACTCAGAAAATTCTCTTTCTTGGTGGCTAAGCAAGGTTGGTTTGAGTTAAACTTGGACACTTCAGGTAATGAAACAATTAGTAGCCTAATATACTTATTCGTTGATGAAAATAGAGAAGGACATAGAAGGACGAAGAAAGTTACAAAGAAACATTATTCTTCAGTGCCAGAAGAGAACGTTTGAGGAAAAAATGAAGAAGACAAACATGAATAAAATCAAAGGGAATTCAAATTCATCGTTTTTTACTTGAGAATCGAATCCTTAGATGATTTAGAAAACCTTAAATCAGGTGATTAGGTTCAACAAATATCGTTAAGTTACAACTAATCAAAAAATTTTCTTTCTTGGAGATTAAGCAAACACAGTTTGAGTTAAACTTTGCCACTCAAGCTAATGACACAATTACTGGCCTCAGCTAATTAGTTCGTACAAGAAATAGAGAAGGATGGAGAAGGACGGAGAAAGTTGGATAGAAACATTCTTCTTCAAAGGTAGAAAAGAAAGTTAGTGAAAAGAAAGAAAAATAAGAAAAAATCAAAGGGAATTCATATTCATCCTTTTGGTCTCGAGAATTGAACACTTAAGTGACTAAGAAAACCTTAAACGAGGTGCTTAAGTTAACCTAATATCGTTAAGCAACAATTACTCAGAAAATTCTCTTTCTTGCTGGCTAAGCAAGGTTGGTTTGAGTTAAACTTGGCCACTTAAGGTAATGAATCAATTAGTGGCCTAATCTAATTAGTTCGTCGATGAAAATAGAGAAGGATGTTGAAGGACGAAGAAAGTTACAAAGAAACATTATTCTTCAGTGCCAGCAGAGAACGTTTGAGGAAAAAAAGAAGAAGAGCAATATGAATAAAATCAAAGGGAATTCAAATTCATCATTTTTGACGTGAGAATTGAACCCTTAGATGATTTAGAAAACCTTAAATGAGGTGATTAGGTTCCACTAATATCGTTAAGTTACAATTAATTTGAAAATTCATTTCTTGGAGACTAAGCAAACATAGTTTGAGTTAAACTTGGCCGCTTAAGTTAATTGAACAATTACTGGCTCAGCTAATTAGTTTAGAAGAAATAGAGAAGGACGGAGAAAGACGGAGAAAGTTGGATAAAAACATTCTTCTTCAAAGGTAGCGAAAAAAGTTAGATAAAAGAAAGAAAAAGAAGATAAAAATCAAAGGGAATTCATATTCATCCTTTTGCTCTCGAGAATTGAACACTTAAGTGAAGAAAACCTTAAACGAGGTGCTGAAGTTAACCTAATATCGTTAAGCAACAATTACTCAGAAAATTCTCTTTCTTGGTGGCTAAGCAAGGTTGGTTTGAGTTAAACTTGGACACTTCAGGTAATGAAACAATTAGTAGCCTAATATACTTATTCGTTGATGAAAATAGAGAAGGACATAGAAGGACGAAGAAAGTTACAAAGAAACATTATTCTTCAGTGCCAGAAGAGAACGTTTGAGGAAAAAAAAGAAGACAAACATGAATAAAATCAAAGGGAATTCAAATTCATCGTTTTTTACTTGAGAATCGAATCCTTAGATGATTTAGAAAACCTTAAATGAGGTGATTAGGTTCAACAATATCGTTAAGTTACAACTAATCTGAAAATTCTCTTTCTTGGAGATTAAGCAAACACAGTTTGAGTTAAACTCTGCCACTCAAGCTAATGAAACAATTACTGGCCTCAGCTAATTAGTTCGTACAAGAAATAGAGAGGATGGAGAAGGACGGAGAAAGTTGGAGAGAAACATTCTTCTTCAAAGGTAGAAAAGAAAGTTAGTGAAAAGAAAGAAAAATAAGAAAAAAATCAAAGGGAATTCATATTCATCCTTTTGGTCTCGAGAATTGAACACTGAAGTGACTAAGAAAACCTTAAACGAGGTGCTTAAGTTAACCTAATATCGTTAAGCAACAATTACTCAGAAATTCTCTTTCTTGCTGGCTAAGCAAGGTTGGTTTGTGTTAAACTTGGCCACTTAAGGTAAAGAATCAATTAGTGGCCTAATCTAATTAGTTCGTCGATGAAAAGAGAAGGATGTTGAAGGACGAAGAAAGTTACAAAGAAACATTATTCTTGAGTGCCAGCAGAGAACGTTTGAGGAAAAAAAGAAGAAGAGCAATATGAATAAAATCAAAGGGAATTCAAATTCATCATTTTTGACGTGAGAATTGAACCCTTAGATGATTTAGAAAACCTTAAATGAGGTGATTAGGTTCCACTAATATCGTTAAGTTACAATTAATTTGAAAATTCATTTCTTGGAGACTAAGCAAACATAGTTTTAGTTAAACTTGGCCGCTTGAGTTAATTGAACAATTTCTAGGCTCAACTAATTAGTTCGTAGAAGAAATAGAGAAGGACGGAGAAAGACGGAGAAAGTTGGATTGGAACATTCTTCTTCAAAGGTAGAAAAAGTTAGAGAAAAGAAAGAAAATAAGAAAAAAAATGAAAGGAATTCATATTCATCATTTTGGTCTCGAGAATTGAACACTTAAGTGACTAAGAAAAACTTAAACGAGGTGCTTAAGTTAACCTAATATCGTTAAGCAACAATTACTCAGAAAAGTCTCTTTCTTGGTGGCTAAGCAAGGTTGTTTTGTGTTAAACTTGGACACTTTAGGTAATCAAACAATTAGTAGCCTAATATAATTATTCGTTGATGAAAATAGAGAAGGATATAGAAGGGCGAAGAAAGTTACAAAGAAACATTATTCTTCAGTGCCAGAAGAGAACGTTTGAGGAAAAAAGGAAGAAGACAAATATGAATGAAATCAAAGGGAATTCAAATTCATCATTTTTGACTTGAGAATTGAACCCTTAGATGATTTAGAAAACCTAAAATGAGGCGATTAGGTTCAACTAATATCGTTAAGTTACAACTAATCTGAAAATTCTCTTTTTTGGAGACTAAGCAAACATAGTTTGAGTTAAACTTTGCCACTCAAGCTAATGAAACAATTACTGGCCTCTGCTAATTAGTTCGTAGAAGAAATAGAGGACGGAGAAAGTTGGATTGAAACATTCTTCTTCAAAGGTAGAAAAGAAAGTTACAGAAAAGAAAGAAAATAAGAAAAAAATTCAAAGGGAATTCATATTCATCATTTTGGTCTCGAGAATTGAACACTTCAGTGACTAAGAAAAACTTAAACGAGGTGCTTAAGTTAACCTAATATCGTTAAGCAACAATTACTCAGAAAATCTCTTTCTTGGTAGCTAAGCTAATAGTTTGAGTTAAACTTGGCCACTTGAGGTAATGAAACAATTAGCGGCCTAATCTAATTAGTTCGTTGATGAAAATAAGAAGGATGTAGAAGGACAAAGCAAGTTACAGAGAAACATTATTCTTGAGTGCCAGAAGAGAACGTTTGAGGGGAAAAAAGAAGAAGAGAAATATGAATAAAATGAAAGGGAATTCAAATTCATCGTTTTTGACTAAGAATTGAACCCTTAGATGATTTAGAAAACCTTAAATCAGAAAAAGAAAGAAATCAAAGGGAAAAAAATAAGAAAAAAATCAAGGGGAATTCATATTCATCCTTTTGGTCTCGAGAATTGAACACTTAGGTCATGTTTGATTCACAAGATTAATAGTGAAGTATTAATAATCCTATTAAATTAATGTGGTATTCACTATCCAATAGGATTATACTTCATTGGATTAATAATCCCACCCTACCCCATTACTAATAATCCTACACATTTGTTGGATTAATATCCATTGGATTAATATCCCTAAACCAAAATGTTAAAACAAACATAGGATAATTGGGCCCACGGATTAATAATCCTAATCCCATGCTCTAATCCACCCAATCAAACATGCTCTTAAGTGACTAAGAAAACCTTAAACGAGGTGCTTAAGTTAACCTAATATCGTTAAGCAACAATTACCGCAGAAAAATTCTCTTTCTTGCTGGCTAAGCAAGGTTGTGGTTTAGTTAAACTTCCCACTTAAGGTAATGAATCAAATTGTGGCCTAATCTAATTAGTTCGTCGATTAAAATAGAAGATAGTAGAAAGGACGAAAAGAAAGTTACAAAGAAACATTATTCTTCAGTGCCAGCAGAGAACGTTTGAGGAAAAAAAGAAAAGAGCAATATGAATAAAATCAAAGGGAATTCAAATTCATCATTTTTTACTTGAGAATTGAACCCTTAGATGATTTAGAAAACCTTAAGTGAGGTGATTAGGTTCCACTAATATCGTTAAGTTACAATTAATCTGAAAATTCATTTCTTGGAGACTAAGCAAACATAGTTAACTACAATAGCTTAAGTGGTCAAGTATGGGTAGAGAGAGAAGCTCTGACATCTCTCTAGAAAACCTTTGTTTTCTAGGGTTCAATACCTCATTGATTGCCGATGTCTGGAGTAAATGCTTCCCCTAGTAAGATTAATGCGAGAGTTAATGATCTTCGTGGATACATCACAGCTGAACGAGGCTTTCTTTTGGGTGGTTGGGGTTAGAAACACGGGGTACTACTGTGGTACACCAAGGATTTGTAAACAACAACAAATTTGAGGTTCTGAGTGGGTCAACAAATCATCGGTGGGGAGTGAGGCTAGTGCTGGTGCTAGGCTGTAGTTCAAAGCAAAGTGATCAACGCGTCGAAACCCTAGATCTTCAGGGGCTTTCGAGTGAATCGTGAAGGGCCGATCGTCTCTCAAGTGCGATCTGACCATGGAGAAGGGGAAGTTCATACTGGTAGGGTATGATCGATGCAGATGGGGTTTTGCAGGGAATACTGATCGCGTGGAAAAGCTGAAAGCCCCGCTGAGCATAGATTCAGAGAAGATTGGTGTGAGGTCATTCCTTTGACCCCGATTCGTCAGACCTCAAACCTAGGTGGTCGGATATTATTGATAATGAAAGGTAATAATTTTCAGAATCTTCCTGATAGCCTTGATGTTATTAGGAATAGAGGAGAAGGGAGGAATCGACAAGCCCATGGTGTCCAATCGGGTTGATGATGTCGAAACCCCTGAGGAGAATGTCCCTCGTATCCAGTTTTGAGGGCCGTGGTAGGGGTGGAGGAGGTTACCGTGGGCCAGAGGGGGTCGAGAGGTGGTAATGGAGGACGCAGTTCTGCTAATGATGGTGGCCCTAGTCAAACCTCAGCAGAGGACCTGGGCTAACGTTGCCTCTGCATAAACACGATCCAACATCAAGTTAAGGTATGTCCCTCCGAGCTTTTATCGAAGATGCTGTAGTGGTTAACATGCCTCGCAGATCCGACCCATTGGAGAAATGGGACTCATGTCTGGTAGGTTATTTCATAGACAAGGGAGTTGGCTATAACTATCTCCGTAATAGTGCATTTGGGTTGTGGAAAATAAGGGGCTCAAGGACCGGTCTTAACCAACGGAGATGGCTTCATGTTCTTTATCTCGAATCTCCGGACTGCTATAGGGAAGTTCTTGAGGAGGGGCCGTGGTATATTGGTGGCTACTTGTTATCCTCAAAACAGTGTGGAAAAGGATGATGAAGTTAGCTAAGGAAAAATCTACCAAGATTCCAGTCTGGGTTTAAATTCTTCAACATTCCATTAGAGTACTAGGATCCTGATGGCCTTAGTAGGATTGCTAGTGCTAGTGGAAACCCATTTGTGTATGGACCAACTCACTGCTAGAGGTCTAGAGTGGCCTTTGCCAGGATCTGCATTGAGATAGAAGCTACATCCAAGCTACTACCTACTTTCAGATCCACTGTGATGATGAGGCAGTTCTAATCCGGGCTGAATACCAAGGTTTGCCTTCCATTTGTCAACATTGCCAAATCTTTGGCCATGAAACCAAGAAGTGTGTGTGCAAATAGGTGGCTCACCTCATTGGACTCCCAAAAGAACTCTGAGGAAGCAATTGAGCGCACCAGCAAATGGATGGACTACTGTTCAAGCTAAAGAGGAAGGTTGGGGATCCTGAACCACATATTCCTGAAGATGTGGATGTTCCTCCTCCAGTGCCAGATAGAACCCTGTTCCAATTATTCCTGAAGTGGAGAGTCCTATTCCAGCAGTGGAAGTGAGCATATCAGAGAAAATTGGTCAAGGCAAAGAATAGGCTCAGTTGTTTCAAGATAGTATTTTTGAAGTGACAAGAATGGTGCTCCCGCATGCAGCACATCTTTTGGATGAGGTGATTGCTGATATATTCCAGCTAAGGTGAGAGTACTTCAGGGGCTGCCCCAGCCAGCAAGGCCAAGCAAGCTCAAGGTAGTAAATCCTCTGGTAAAGGTAACAGCAGTCAGAAGACGAAGAAGAAAGTAACTGTTGTTTCAGTGGTTGAGGGTTAGTGTTCTTTTTGTTTTTGTTTCCAATGACTTTTAAAATTGCCTCATGGAATGTTAGAGGGTTTAATGATCCCTCTAAACATAGAGATCTTAAAAAACTTGTGCTTAATGATGATATTCATGTCATCATTGGTGTTTTGGAGACCAAAATTAGACAGTGTAATGAGAATAAAATCTTTAAAAAAATGCTTTGATTAATTGGTCTTTTTTGTCCAACTCTCAACCAACTGAAACTGGTAGGCTGTGGGTGTGTTGAGGAATGAGTTTTGTGATGTAAAATTGTGTTCAATGTCTAACCAACACATCTTTTGTGAAATATTGATCCTGGCCACTAAAGTCACCTTTTTTGCAACTTTTGTGTACGCTGATAATAAAACACTGTGAGGAAATGGTTTTTGAAACATGATGTCTATCTCCCGTGTTAAGTCCAATTCCCCTTGCATTTTCCTGGGTGATTTTAATGCTGTGAGATATCGCCAGGAAAAAGTGGGGGCTCTTCTGTCTGGTCTAATGAGAGTGAAGAATTCAACTCCTATATTAACTCATCTGAGTTGACTGACCTATCTTAGGTGGTTGTCAATTACATGGGCTAATAAGAGAGGTGCTTGGTGACTATATTGCTACGAAATTGACAGGTCTTGTTAATGAGGCTTGGCTGGAAAAGTTCCCTGAGTCCAGTGCTCATTCCTTACCTCTGGTATTTCAGATCACTCTCCTGCTGTGGTCAATATCAGTGAGACCAAACTTCTTTTAAGAAACCTTTCAAATATTTGATTTTGGTTCCAAGCACCCTGATTTCCTAAAATGTGTGTCTGCTAATCGGTTCAATTTATTAAAGGGTTCCCATGTTCAGGTTTGTCAAAAGCTGAAACAACTCAAAACTGCTCTCAATTGTTGAAAAAAAAGATTTATTGATATCTCTGTTAGAGTCCAAGTCTCTAAAGCTAGACTGGAATCTGTCCAGATCAAGCTACAAAGACCCTCAGAATAAATGTGACCTCCAGGTTCAGAAAGGGAAGAGCTTAAGAATTATCTGGATATTAATAAGGTGGAGGAGAGTCTGGCTCTCCAAAAATCTAGAGTCCAATGGCTTAGTTTGGGTGATAAGAACATAGCTTCTTCTTAGGTCGTGAGGAACAATATTAATCGTGGTAAAATTGTGAGTGTTGAATTGGGGGATGGCAATAAGATCACTGAGATGAGTGGCATTCACAATGCTTTTGTTTAGTTCTATACCAATCTTTTTGGAACCCCTTTTGTTGACCAGTATAATGGCCTTGATAGGATTAAATCTTTGGAAAAAACTAAGGTGACTCTATCTCAGTCGGATATGCTTGCTAAGCCTATTTCTGACGCTGAGATAAAGGATGTCTTCTGGTCCCTCAAGGCCAATAAGGCACCGGGTCCTGATGGCTATTCGGCGGGTTTCTTCAAGAGTTCTTGGGACATTGTGGGTAAGGAGGTTACTCTTGCTATAAGATCATTTTTTGAAACTGGTAAACTTCTCTCCGAGGTTAACAGTACGATCATAGCCCTGATTCCTAAAGTTCCTAATCCCATGAAGGTTGGGGACTATAGGCCCTATCTCTTGCTGTAATACGATCTATAAATGCATAGCCAAAATCATTGCTAATAGAATCAAAATTGTCCTTCCTGACCTTATTGATCCTGTGCAATCAGCTTTGTCCAGGGTAGAAGGATTTCGGATAATATTTTTTTGTCTCAGGAGATTATGAGGGGCTATCACTGGATTCTTAAAATTCCTAAGTGTGCTATGAAAGTTGATATTATGAAGGCCTATGATAATGTTCGGTGGGAGTTCATTCTTGACATATTGTCTGCCATGAATTTCCCTCCTTGTATGATTAATTGGATCAAGGCTTGTATGACTAGCCCTTCCTCTCGATCTGCATCAATGCGAGTCTTCATGGGTATTTCAAAGGGCGCGAGGGCTTAAGAAGGGATCCGATGTCCCCGTATTTGTTTGTTTTGGCTATGGAAATTCTTGCCAGGATTCTTGCTGAAAAAGCCAGAGATCCTCGTTTCAAATTTCATTGGAGGTTGTGATAGAACAAGATTGTCAATCTTTGTTTTGCTGATGACCTTATGATCTTTAGTAAGGGTGATACTGGCACTGTCAACCTTATCATGCAAGGCTTAGATGAGTTTAGACTGTTGTCTGGCCTTACTCCTAGTCCTGCAAAATAACATATTTGTCTCTGGGTGCCAGTAATGAGCTTAAAAATAGATATTCTTAGTGTTGCCAAGTTTACTGAGGGCACTCTTCCAGTGAAATACTTGGGGGTGCCTCGATCACCACTAAGCTTAAGGCTACTGACTGTCAAAATTCTGGTTGAATTTGATGATACTAAGAGGATTAAGAGCTGGACCAATAAGCCTCTTTCCTATGCGGTGTAGAGCTCAACTATCCAAAACTGTCCTTTTCTCATGCAAGTCTACTGGTCTTCCCTTTTTATCCTCCCTAAAAAGGTTATTAGGGAGATTGATAGCATCTTGAGAGCTTTCCTGTTGGTCTGGTGTTGACTTAAGAAGCATAGTGCTAAGATGGCTTGGAATAATGTGTGTAGGCCTAAAGGTGAAGGGGGCTTAGGTTTTAAAGAGATGGGTGTCTGGAATAGGGCGGCTGTTTTTTTTTTTTTTTAGGTGAATAAGACATAAATAGAACGAGAAAATATACAAGATTACAAGGGGAATACCCCAGGCCCTACACCAACTATACAAAAGCAAACCAAGGATCAACCCGCCAATAAGACAATAAAGGCCACCAACAAAACCAACAAAAGACCACCAACAAAACACTATGTTTAACAACCATATCAAGTAAAGATAGGGGGATTAAACATTGAGAGGACCCGCCAATCAACCAAAACCGAAGCCAGACCTACAGCCCACGAACCCCAAGCAGCACCAATAATAAAACCTGACACATCACAACGTTAATAAAGTAACCAGTGTTTGTCCTAAAATCAATCCAAATCCAGCTGGCTCTAGCAAACAAAATATAACCAGCTCTGAAACTTCCATTGGACCTAGCAGGCTGGAGATAGAGTATACTGTATCGAAAACCAAAAATAAAGTAAAGACACCCACCCACACAACTCGTAGGACTATTCCACAAAAAGACCTCCAGACCGTAGCCTATTACAAGAACCCAGCAAATACAAAAACAAACCAAAGTTGGTTCTCTAGTACAACCCACTAGAGTAGGCCAAAAATAGGTATACTTAAAACATAACGTATAGACAGCACGATGATGAACCCAAACTAAAGCATAGCTAGGCGCAGAATGCAGCCACCACCAAGTTCTAGTTCCTCTGGAAGGGCGCACAATGCAGCCACCACCAACCAAATCAGCCATACAACCAGCAAAATTCCCCAGGAAGAGGACAGGGAGGGTAGCACCTATACCCAATAGTAAACCCTCCTGCCAACAGATGAACAAATAACAAATGATATTAGAATTCCAGAAAGCCAAATCCAAATGCATCATTAATACAGTACCCACAATATAAAGGCTCACATCACTCAACCCACAATATAGGATCTCACATCTCTCAGAAAAAGCTTCCTTAACCTGCAGATAAAAATGTACTATATATATAGAGGTTAGAAAAGCACACATATGAGAGCTAATATCACTCGACCCACCAACACACACAAATTTTGCAGATTGTACCATATATAAATTCTAAGTTCACTCAACCCACTGGAAATATACAACGATGATGCCTCAATAGAATTTTATGTCTCACCACACTCGGCCCACATATGGCAAGAAACTCCGATGGGAAATATCTACACATGTGACAGATAGTTAAATAAACACTCACTTTCTGGCTCCCTAACACTCAACCCACGCATATAGGATCTCACATCACTCAGCAGCCCTCCCATTGTTGCGGAAATGGGGCTTCAGAATAGAATTTGATAGGTTCCACTGTGACAGGAACCAGACATCACCTGCAGCAGTAGGAATATTGTTTGCAGACAATAATCTACTTCTAACCATGAGCACAATAGAATTAATGATCACCTCCACAGGTTTACACACTTTGTTGAAGACTCTGTTGTTCCTCTCAATCCACACATGGTACACAGTGCAAAGGAAAGTGAGTTTCATAATGGCAGATTTGAGAGATCTACCTTTACACTCATGATTAACCATCAAAACAGTGTCAGGCCACTGCACATCAGCCCATTGAACATTGCACTTACTTTGCATAACATACCAGATTCTTTGAGTAAAAGTGCATTCAAAAAAGAGATGTGAATGGCACTCATTGAAGTCTAAACAGAAAGGGCAAATAAGATCATTAGTTATGCCAAATAGATGAAGTCTATCCCTAGTGTTCAGCCTACCAAAGATAGCCAGCCAAACAATGAAACTGACTTTATGGATGGTGAAAGGCCCCCACAGCAGATTATACCAAGGAACAATGGCCCGCTTTGTCCTCCACAAATTCCAAGCAGAATTAATGGAGAACTCCCCATCAAGGCTAGGGGTCCAAACAAGTTTATCCATAACACTGGGATTAGGGTGACAACTAGTGAGAATATGAGAAGTTAACTCCCTTAGCTCCCAGGAAGTAGGGAAAGGCCACTTCCAGGAGCTCCCATCAATGATCTGATCAACTTTAGTGTCCCCATTAAGACCAGAGTCATACAAGATTCTGTCACCATATCTATCCCACAATGGGCCCAGAGGATGCCAATTATCATACCATAGAAAGGTATTATGACCATTGCCAATCTTGTGCCTGATGAGAGGGTAGATAATGGGACGGAGAGCAAGGACTTTCCTCCAGACCCATGAGGGGTCAGTAGGGGTTCTAATTCTCCAAAAGCATTTCCCTTTAAGAAGATAAGATTTAACCCATTGACACCACATAGAATTCTCCCCTCCAGAAAGAAGAAACCAGATATGCTTGGCAACGGCAGCCTTATTCCAAACCTCAATAGATTTGAAACCAAGGCCTCCCTCCTTCTTAGGGGTACAAACACTATCCCAAGCTATCTTAGCACAATGCTTTTTAAGATCAGTACCGGACCAAAGGAAAGCTCTAAAAAGACTCTCAATCTCCCTAATAACCTTCTTAGGCAAAATAAACAGAGAGGACCCATAGACTTGCATAGAGAACAAGATGGTTTGGATCAGCTGGGCCCTCCCAGCATAAGAGAGCAGCTTATTGGTCCAACTATTAATTCTCTTAGTGATTCTATCCACCAGCTGATTGCAGTCAGTAGCTTTCAACTTGGTGGTAATAAGAGGCACCCCAAGATATTTAACAGGAAGAGTTCCTTCAGAAAACGGAGCCACATCAAGGATATCATCCCTTAACTTCTTATTACAACCAGAGAAATACACATTACTTTTGCTGGGGTTAGGAGTGAGGCCAGATAGGAGTCTAAACTCATCCAAACCATCCATAATCAACTTCACAGTGTTAACATCACCTTTGCAAAAGATCATGAGGTCATCAGCAAAGCAGAGGTTAACAATTTTAGTTTTCTCACATCTCCAATGGAATTTGAAGAGAGGATGTTTAGATTTCTCAGCTAAGATCCTAGCAAGAATTTCCATGGCCAGAACAAAGAGGTAGGGGGACATGGGGTCTCCCTGCCTAAGACCTCTAGCCCCTTTAAAATAACCATGAAGGCTACCATTAATGCAGATAGAGAAGGAAGGACTGGTCATACAAGCTTTAACCCAAGAAATCATATTATGAGGGAAGCCCATAGCCGTGAGGATGTCAATGATAAACTCCCATCTAATGGTGTCATAGGCTTTCATAATGTCAACTTTCATAGCACATTTAGGAACAGGTGAATTCCTATGATACCCTCTCATGAGCTCTTGAGATAAAAAGATATTATCAGATATCCTTCTACCCTGAACAAAAGCAGATTGAACCGGATCAATGGGATCAGGGAGGACACACTTAATTCTGTTGGCAATAATCTTAGCAATGCATTTGTAGATTGTGTTGCAACAGGAAATGGGTCTATAATCCCCAACTTTCACCGGGTTAGGAACCTTAGGAATTAGCGCAATGATTGTATTGTTAACCTCACTAAGAAGCTTGCCAGACTCAAAGAAGGATCTAATCGCTTGAGTAACATCTTTCCCAACAATAGACCAAGCACTTTTAAAGAAGCCGGCAGAGAAACCATCAGGCCCAGGGGCCTTGTTGGCTTTTAGAGACCAGAAAACATCCTTAATCTCTTGATCAGATACAGGACTAGCAAGTTTGATAGCTTGATCAGAAGAGACTCTAGATTGCACCAAGGAGTTAATTCTATCAGAGCCATTATACTGGACCAGAGATGGAGAGCCAAAGAGCTTAGAGAAATAATTGATAAAAGCATCATGAACTTTCTCCGGGTTGGTAGAGATACTACCATCCTCCATCTCAACATTAAGAATTTTGCCTCTATTGATGTTGTTCTTCACAGATCTAAAGAAAAAACTACTGTTTTTGTCACCCAAAGCAAGCCATTGGACCCTAGATTTTTGATGAGCTAAATTTTCCTCAATAGCACTGAGGTCCACATACTTCTTAAGAAGATTTCTCTCAAGGATTTGGCGATTAAGAATATGAGGGTCCTTATCCAGTTTTAGCTGAATAGAATCAAGCTCCGCCTTGGTAGCAAGGACTCTTGTAGAGATGTCACTAAACTCCTTTTTATTCAAAGATTTAAGAATAGGTTTCAAGCTGCGAAGTTTTTGGCAAACTCTAAACATGGGGACACCATGGACATACTGACCCCAATCCTGGGCCACACTAGGGAGGAAATCCACATGTTTAGCCCAGAAATCAAAATATTTAAAAGGCTTTTTGAAAGAGAGGGTCTTGTCAACCACTGTAACAACAGTTGGTGAATGATCAGAGACCCCAGAGGGAAAGAACATGGCTGTGGAAGAAGGGAAATGATCAAGCCAAACTTCATTAACCAAAGCTCTGTCAATTTTAGTAGCAATGTAATCACCCCTAGCTCTTTTGTTGGCCCAAGTAAACTGACATCCCCCATAAGAAAGATCAACAAGGTCAGCATTCAAGATGCAGGTGTTGAAAAGCTCCTTATCACTATTCCAGTTATTCGATCCACCAAAATTTTCAAATCTATATCTGATAGCATTAAAGTCTCCCAGAAAAATCAGGGGGAAAGCAGGATTCAAAAGAGATAGCCTAAGCATAGAGTCAAAAACATCTTTCCTAAGAGCATGGCTATTCTCAGCATACACAAAACATGCAGTAAAAACCTTAGCATGAGCATGATCAGTGATGTCACAGAGCATAAATTGATGTGAAGAGTGGGTCAAAGACACAGAACAAAAATCTGGATTTCAAAAAACACAAATGCGCCCAGTTTTATTAGGTTGAGAGTTTGTCAAAAAGGACCAGTTATTCATACAAGATGAAAAAATGCGATTTTCATTGGAAGCTTTTATTTTGGTCTCCAAAATACCCATGATCTTAATATCTTCCTCTATCAAAAATTTTCTCATTTCTTTGTGCCTAGAGGGGTCATTGAACCCTCTAATGTTCCAAGAAGCTATTTTAAAAGACATGGGAACCAAAAACAGACTCTCAACCCAAGGGAACAAAGTTACCTCTTCTTTTTCTTCTGGCTACTGCTGCCCTTGCCAGAAGATTGCTTTTTGTTGGATCCTGATTTTGTTGCCTGAGGGGTGTTGCTTTCAGAGACACTCTTATCAGGTGTAGTCCCAGCAGAAATATCGATGCCATCTCTTATCATCCTATCACGTGCAGCCATTTCTTTGTTCAACCTATCATGCGCAGCTTGTAATTGATCCAGAGGCCCTATGAAGTCCTCAGCAGATTCCCCATAATCTTTCGGTGAACCAACAACAGGTTGAGATACATTGGCCCTGTTATCCTTAGTAACTAAGTCAGCTACTGCAGTAAGATCTATAACTAGGGCGGCTGTTGCTAAGCATGTTTGGTATCTGTTTTCGGGTGGGGAGGGTTCCATGTGGTGTCAATGGGTTAAGTCCTACTTACTCAAGGGTAGGAGCTTTTGGCATGTTAGTATGCCTAGTGACCCCTCATGGGTCTGGCGTAAGATTTTGTCTCTTAGAAATCTCATTTTTCCTCTTATCAAGTTCAAAATTGGTAATGGGGATAAGGTGTTCTTGTGGTTTCGATAACTGGCATCCTTTGGGTTCCTTATGGAATAGGTTTGGTCACCGTATTTTGTATGACACGGGTCTTTCTTTCAATTCCAAAGTTAGTGATGTTATTTCTAATAATGATTGGAAGTGGCCTGTTGATAATTCTTGGGAGATCAAGGAGTTGATCTCCTCTACTCCTCTTGATCTTAAACCTATGAGGGATAACCAGGACTGTCCTAATGAATATTTTGATGGGAGGGGATTAGGTTGGGAGCCTCTCTCTAGATTCTAGAGAGAGAAAGCTCCCTCCGTTGTTACCCATGGAGTGTGAGGATCCCTAATCAGATTCTTCGCCTGGTTTGGATGATGCTATGTGTCGTTGCCGAATCTGTTCATATTTTTTCCAGATTTAGGAGGTTTTTGTAATGGTTTTGGTGGGGTCGTTGCTGGTGTATAGCTTGGGTCTGTTGCTCTGTTTGCTACTGCTGGGTTTGTTTTATCTAGCTATGGTGAATAGAGTTTGATGTTTGTCTGCTCTGTTTGGTGGTGTCTTATAAATCCGGTTTAATGCCGGTGTTGATAGCTTGCCGACGCAGTTCAGATGCTATGGTCTCGGCGTGAGTTAGTCTTATGGTTGTTCATATTGTTCATCGGCGTTCTGTTTACTAGCGGTCTGCTGCGAGTTACAGTCGTCGGCTTTGCAAACTAATGTAGGTGATCCAGCTCCGATTCGGTACTGGGCTGGTCTTCAGGTACCAATGCGGTGGTTGGGTCGCCGGAGGTTACTGGTACAAACACGTTTCCACCGTGTTTGCTGGTTTGCTTTACTTCGGTTTGGAGGTTGCGGGTTTACTCTGGTGGGCTGCTATTCACCGTCACACGACTTGCGGCTGTGGTCTCCTACGTCAATGTCAGTGTTGACTGGTTGTTTCCGGGGGTTGTGTTGGTCGTGTTCGGGCGACTGAGTGTGATTTGTATCTGGTTCATGTTGCTGGAATTTCCTTTGGGCTTCCAGCGCCGTTTCGACTGTGTTGAGGATAAGGAACTGATTTGTACAGTGTTGATCCAGGTTCGCCTCCGACGGTGGTAATTTTTTTTCGCCGTCGTGTGGTTGAATGTGTTTGTTGCTGTTTTCACGGGGATGCTACGCCGAAGGTGGTTGAGGTTTTGGATTACACCAGTGGCCATGGTGTTAGTTGTTGTTTACACGCAACTATTGGCGCGTGCAATGGTCATTGGGAGTTGACCCCGTTTAGGGCAGTGTGTTTAGTTGTAAAGCTGCCTGCTGAAGCTATCACCCACGTCTTGCTTTTGTGGGCCCGTGTGATGGTTTGAGTTTTTGGCTCCAAATTGAGGGGGGAAAAGTTTAACTTTTCCTGAAGGGATATTTGTGTTAGTGGAGATGTTGGTCCACGTGGTGAACCGTTGGTTTAGGGAGCTCATGGTTTTTTCCTTTGTGGGTTCCTTTTGCTGGTTTTTGGCTTGATGGATCCCACTTGTTCTGCTACAAAAAGTGGGTGGTTTTGAAAATTCAAATGTTGTTCAAAAAGTGTGAGGTTGTTTATATATATATATAGAGTTATTAGTGGGTTATTTTGTTTGGTCTGGTGGGCCAGCAATGGTTTTGGAGCATGTAGTGGGCTATTTAAGTTTACCCATGTGACTTGGAAAATGGGCTGGCTCTTTTTTCTGATTGAGCCACATTTGCGGAGATATTGGTGGAGCCCATTTGTCCTTTTGGGCTATGAGTTGGGCTGGTTTAGCTGGCTAACCGTTGGGCTCTTTGGTTTAATTGGGTCTTTGACTTTGATTGGTGGGCCATATATTTTTGTTTAGCCACGATGCAGCGGATCTTTTATAGTCGGATTTCTCATGTTGATTGATCGTGTGATCCTCATGTGACTCGATATGAGGTTAGTTTTGAGCCATCTCCGCCAAGAGTGATTGAGGGGTCACTGCTATGGGGAATAGTGGTTCGATGACTAGCCGAGTTAGAGACTGGGAGATGAGCGGGAGGTTAGCTATCAATTTTTTTGGTGGCTTCTTGTCTTCATGTGACCCATCCTAATTGATCGTTTGCCACGCTTGCCATGGAGTGAAGGGCACACTGCTGTGGGGTTTGAGGCTTGTGATCTACCAAGGTTGGGACTGGGGGATGTGATGATTACTCTCATGATATTTTGGCTATGTATTGGTTTGCTGCTTGGGGGGCTATCGTTTTACGCTACAACTCCCAAGACCTTTGATTATGGTGACCGATTTTGCTTACTTCATGTGACTCTGTCTGGATCTCTCGTGGGATAGATTTTTTCCTCCGACATTGCTTTGGTTAAGTGGCTAGGATGTCACGGCAGTGAGGAGTGGGATGCTTATTGGGTTCCATGTGTTTTATCTGTGGCAGAGACTGGGGGCTTGTGGGAGAGGTTATCTGGTTATTGGGCTTGTAGGTTGTTGCTTTTGTGTGTATGTTTGTTGTGTTTATATGTTATATGGTGTCTATTTGTATCTTTGCCCATATATCCACCCCAAGTTTCCATCTATTATTTCTGATAGTAAGGGTTACTTGGGGACAAACAGGATATATGGGCAACTGTGGGTTTTTGTTGTTTTTTTTTCTCTGATTGTTCTCCCGCTTCTACGGGTTTGGGTTATGTTGGTTTTGTAATTTTTATTTATTGTTTGTTGGGCGTGCCTGGGGTATGCCCCTTGTAAACTTGTAAATTTCATTGTCTTTAATTTTATGACTTACTTACCCAAAAAAAAACCAGGACTGTCCTATCTGGAACCTGACTATGGATGGGAAGTTTAGCATACATTCTACTTGGGATTGTTGGAGGGATAAGGGTACTAAAGTGCCTTGGGTAAATCTTGTTTGGGGTCCTCCTTTTATACCTAGGGTGAGCTTTGTGGTTTGGATGGCAATTCATGAGAGATTAAATACGGGGGATAGGCTGCATCTGTTTGGCCTTGTTTCTAACCCCACTTGCCCTTTGTGTCATGGCCCTGAGGAGAGTCACTCCCATTTGTTTTTCAGATGTGCGTACTCTTCTAGGATTTGGGAGGCCTTACAAGTCAAGTGTAACATTTGTTGGCCCCAGTTACCCTGGCAGGAATCTATGGTCTATGCTACTAAGTCCATCATAGGTAAAACTCTGAAGTCTGTAATTATGAAACTCTCTTTCCTTGTTACAGTCTACCAGATTTGGTTAGAAAGGAATAGAGGATCTTTAGCAAGGAGTTTAAACCTGAGGTTGTTGTTATTAACCTTATTGTCCAGATGGTTAGAGGTAGGGTGCTCTCTATGGATAATCTGATTAACTCTACAGGTGATGCTTGGTTCTTGGCTCAATGGAATTTACCTATATCTATTATGAAGCAACCTAAGGACAATATTGCTGACAACATATTGAGTGTGGAAAGTGCACCTATATTGAGGGTTGAGTGAGTGTGAGCAAAAATTGTGGGATTTCTAATTGGTTTCTCTTTTACAGGTATTTATTCATGGCTACTTGTTCATATTTGAAGATGGTTCTTTATTCTCTAGTATATTGGGCAATTGTTACTTGTGGGCCGAGTGTAGTGAGCCCATATAATCTGATTCTACATTGTGGGTTGAGGGACGTGAGGCTACATATAACTAATTTTTTAACCGTATCTATATATTATAATTTTTATATGCAGGTTAAGGAAGCTCCTCACTACAAATTGCTGGCAGGGGGTTTGAGTGAGTTGAAGAGATGTGGGTCGAGTGCTGTGAGAACATATACTGTGTGGAGTGATGTTATTAGATGTGGGTCGAGTGATGGGAGGTCTCATATACTGTGTATTTTATTCCTTCTTCTCTATGATTCCACATGTAATTTTGACACTTCTTTCTCTGGGCAGGGTAATCCGATTTCAGTGTGGTGGTGTGGGGATGGCTGCACATTGTACCATCTTTGCAAGGTCCTTTCGCAATGGGGTAATCCGATTTCAGTGTGGTGGTGTGGGGGTGGATGCACACTGCATCACCTTTGCAAGGTTCTATCACGATGGGAATGTTACGAGTTAATGGCTGCAAGGAGGCTGTTGGAAGAGTGTACATGTACCGTGGTGATGGCTGCTCTTAGCGCCTGGCTATGCTACATGAGAGTGTTAATCAGTTGTCTTCTTTATTGTTTGTACATAATTTTCTTGGGTATTTTGGCCTACCTCTACGGGCTGTGTAGTAGGATTTGTGTGTGTTTTGTTATGTGGTTCGATAAGTGTTCCACCACAGGTTATATGCAGGACCTGTTTTTGTTCTTCATTATGGCTCTCTTTTGTTTGCCTCATGTGAACATTAGTGTCATAAGTGCCTACTTCCACTATAAGCGTAGGAAGGACCTAATGTTGTTCGGCAATCTTGGCTTGGATGGTTCGGTGTGGGCTGCTGGTATTTTGGTTCGTACAATGCCCCTATCTATTACAGGACATGGCCTTTGTACAAATCGGCTAAGCAGCCACCTCCCTTTGCCGATTCGAGATTCCAATGTAGTCTCTCTTGGTGTTGTATAGTTTGTTTTCTGTTTTGTTTTGGTGCTGGGCTTCGGTGTAACGTGCCGAGGTTTGTAGTGTTGTTTTTGGTAGGGCCTGGGGTATGCCCCTTGTAATCTTGTAAATCTTTCGGTTTTGTTTTATTTCTTATTCACCCAAAAAAAAGCAAACATAGTTTGAGTTAAACTTGGCCGCTTAAGTTAATTGAACAATTACTGGCCTCAGCTAATTAGTTCGTAGAAGAAATAGAGAATGATGGAGAAAGACGGAGAAAGTTGGATAAAAAACATTCTTCTTCAAAGGTAGCGAAAAATGTTAGATAAAAGAAAGAAAAATAAGAAAAAAAAATCAAAGGGAATTCATATTCATCCTTTTTTCTCTCGAGAATTAAACACTTACTCAGAATTTAAAAAAAAAAAAAAAAAAAAAAAAAAAGAAAAAAAAAAGAAAGAAAACCATAAACGACGTGCTTAAGTTAACCTAATATCGTTAAGCAACAATTACTCAGAAAATTCTCTTTCTTGGTGGCTAAGCAAGGTTGGTTTGTGTTAAACTTGGACACTTCAGGTAATGAAACAATTAGTAGCCTAATATAATTATTCGTTGATGAAAATAGAGAAGGATATAGAAGGACGAAGAAAGTTACAAAGAAACAATATTCTTCAGTGCCCGAAGAGAACGTTTGAGGAAAAAAGGAAGAAGACAAATATGAATAAAATCAAAGGGAATTCAAATTCATCATTTTTGACTTGAGAATGAGGTGATTAGGTTCAACAAATATCGTTAAGTTACAACTAATCAGAAAATTCTCTTTCTTGGAGACTAAGCAAACACAGTTTGAGTTAAACTTTGCCACTCAAGCTAATGAAACAATTACTGGCCTCAGCTAATTAGTTCGTACAAGCAATAGAGAAGGATGGAAAGGACGGAGAAAGTTGGATAGAAACATTCTTCTTCAAAGGTAGAAAAGAAAGTTAGTGAAAAGAAAGAAAATAAGAAAAAAAATCAAAGGGAATTCATATTCATCCTTTTGGTCTCGAGAATTGAACACTTAAGAAAACCTTAAACGAGGTGCTTAAGTTAACCTAATATCGTTAAGCAACAATTACTCAGAAAATTCTCTTTCTTGCTGGCTAAGCAAGGTTGGTTTGAGTTAAACTTGGCCACTTAAGGTAATGAATCAATTAGTGGCCTAATCTAATTAGTTCGCCGATGAAAATAGAGAAGGATGTAGAAGGACGAAGAAAGTTACAAAGAAACATTATTCTTCAGTGCCAGCAGAGAACGTTTGAGGAAAAAAAGAAGAAGAGCAATATGAATAAAATCAAAGGGAATTCAAATTCATCATTTTGACTTGAGAATTGAACCCTTAGATGATTTAGAAAACCTTAAATGAGGTGATTAGGTTCCACTAATATCGTTAAGTTACAATTAATTTGAAAATTCATTTCTTGGAGACTAAGCAAACATAGTTTGAGTTAAACTTGGCCGCTTAAGTTAATTGAACAATTACTGGGCTCAGCTAATTAGTTCGTAGAAGAAATAGAGAAGGATGGAGAAAGACGGAGAAAGTTGGATAAAAACATTCTTCTTCAAAGGTAGCGAAAAAAGTTAGATAAAAGAAAGAAAAAGAAGATAAAAAATCAAAGGGAATTCATATTCATCCTTTTGCTCTCGAGAATTGAACACTTAAGTGACTAAGAAAACCTTAAACGAGGTGCTGAAGTTAACCTAATATCGTTAAGCAACAATTACTCAGAAAATTCTCTTTCTTGGTGGCTAAGCAAGGTTGGTTTGAGTTAAACTTGGACACTTCAGGTAATGAAACAATTAGTAGCCTAATATACTTATTCGTTGATGAAAATAGAGAAGGACATAGAAGGACGAAGAAAGTTACAAAGAAACATTATTCTTCAGTGCCAGAAGAGAACGTTTGAGGAAAAAAGGAAGAAGACAAATATGAATAAAATCAAAGGAAATTCAAATTCATCGTTTTTTACTTGAGAATCGAACCCTTAGATGATTTAGAAAACCTTAAATGAGGTGATTAGGTTCAACAAATATCATTAAGTTACAACTAATCTGAAAATTCTCTTTCTTGGAGATTAAGCAAACACAGTTTGAGTTAAACTTTGCCACTCAAGCTAATGAAACAATTACTGGCCTCAGCTAATTATTTCGTACAAGAAATAGAGAAGGATGGAGAAGGACGGAGAAAGTTGGATAGAAACATTCTTCTTCCTTCAAAGGTAGAAAAGAAAGTTAGTGAAAAGAAAGAAAAATAAGAAAAAAATCAAACGGAATTCATATTCATCCTTTTGGTCTCGAGAATTGAACACTTAAGAAAACCTTAAACGAGGTGCTTAAGTTAACCTAATATCGTTAAGCAACAATTACTCAGAAAATTCTCTTTCTTGCTGGCTAAGCAAGGTTGGTTTGAGTTAAACTTGGCCACTTAAGGTAATGAATCAATTAGTGGCCTAATCTAATTAGTTCGTCGATGAAAATAGAGAAGGATGTTGAAGGACGAAGAAAGTTACAAAGAAAGTTACACACCCTTTATCCACCCAAAAAAACTTTGCCACCCAAGCTAATGAAACAATTACTGGCCTCAACTAATTAGTTCGTACAAGAAATAGAGAAGGATGGAAAGGACGGAGAAAGTTGGATAGAAACATTCTTCTTCAAAGGTAGAAAAGAAAGTTAGTGAAAAGAAAGAAAAATAAGAAAAAAAATCAAAGGGAATTCATATTCATCCTTTTGGTCTCGAGAATTGAACACTTAAGTGACTAAGAAAACCTTAAACGAGGTGCTTAAGTTAACCTAATATCGATAAGCAACAATTACTCAGAAAATTCTCTTTATTGCTGGCTAAGCAAGGTTGGTTTGAGTTAAACTTGGCCACTTAAGGTAATGAATCAATTAGTGGCCTAGTCTAATTAGTTCGTCGATGAAAATAGAGAAGGATGTAGAAGGACAAAGAAAGTTACAAAGAAACATTATTCTTCAGTGCCAGCAGAGAACGTTTGAGGAAAAAAAGAAGAAGAGCAATATGAATAAAATCAAAGGAAATTCAAATTCATCATTTTTGACTTGAGAATTGAACCCTTAGATGATTTAGAAAACCTTAATTGAGGTGATTAGGTTCCACCAATATCGTTAAGTTACAATTAATCAGAAAATTCATTTCTTGGAGACTAAGCAAACATAGTTTGAGTTAAACTTGGCCGCTTAAGTTAATTGAACAATTCCTGGGCTCAGCTAATTAGTTCGTAGAAGAAATAGAGAAGGATGGAGAAAGACGGAGAAAGTTGGATAAAAACATTCTTCTTCAAAGGTAGCGAAAAAAGTTAGATAAAAGAAAGAAAAAGAAGATAAAAAATCGAAGGGAATTCATATTCATCCTTTTGCTCTCGAGAATTGAACACTTAAGTGACAAAAAAACATTAAACGAGGTGCTTAAGTTAACCTAATATCGTTAGGCAACAATTACTCAGAAAATTCTCTTTCTTGGTGGCTAAGCAAGGTTGGTTTGAGTTAAACTTGGACACTTCAGGTAATGAAACAATTAGTAGCCTAATATAATTATTCGTTGATGAAAATAGAGAAGGATATAGCAGGACGAAGAAAGTTACAAAGAAACATTATTCTTCAGTGCCAGAAGAGAACGTTTGAGGAAAAAAGGAAGAAGACAAACATGAATAAAATCAAACGGCATTCAAATTCATCATTTTTGACTTGAGAATTGAACCCTTAGATGATTTAGAAAACCTTGAATCAGGTGATTAGGTTCAACTAATATCGTTAAGTTACAACTAATCTGAAAATTCTCTTTCTTGGAGACTAAGCAAACATAGTTTGAGTTAAACTTTGCCACTCAAGCTAATGAAACAATTACTAGCCTCAGCTAATTAGTTTGTAGAAGAAATAGAGAAGGACGGAGAAAGTTGGATTGAAACATTCTTCTTCAAAGGTAGAAAAGAAAGTTAAAGAAAAGAAAGAAAAATAAGAAAAAAAATCAAAGGGAATTCATATTCATCATTTTGGTCTCAAGAATTGAACACTTAAGTGACTAAGAAAAACTTAAACGAGGTGCTTAAGTTAACCTAATATCGTTAAGCAACAATCACTCAGAAAAGTCTCTTTCTTTCTTGGTAGCTAAGCTAACATAGTTTGAGTTAAACTTGGCCAGTTATTCACCCAAAAAAAAAACTTGGCCAGTTGAGGTAATGAAACAATTAGTGGCCTAATCTAATTAGTTCGTTGATGACAATAGAGAAGGATGTGGAAGGAAAAAGCAAGTTACAGAGAAACATTATTCTTGAGTGCCAGAAGAGAACGTTTGAGGAAAAAAAAACAGAAGAGAAATATGAATAAAATCAAAGGGAATTCAAATTCATCGTTTTTGACTTGAGAATTGAACCCTTAGATGATTTAGAAAACCTTAAATGGGGTGATTAGGTTCAACTAATATCATTAAGTTACAATTAATTAGAAATTTTTTTTTTCTTCGAGACTAAACAAACATAGTTTGAGTTAAAGTTGGCCACTTAAGCTAATTGAACAATTACTGGCCTCGGCTAATTAGTTCATAGAAGAAATAGAGAAGAATGGAGAAAGATGGGGAAAGTTGGATAAAAACATTCTTCTTCAAAGGTAGCGAAGAAAGTTAGAGAAAAGAAAGAAAAATAAGAAAAAAAATCAAAGGGAATTCATATTCATCCTTTTGCTCTCGAGAATTGAACACTTAAGTTACTAAGAAAACCTTAAACGAGGTGCTTAAGTGAACCTAATATCGTTAAGCAACAATTACTCAGAAAATTCTCTTTCTTGGTGGCTAAGCAAGGTTGGTTTGAGTTAAACTTGGACACTTCAGGTAATGAAACAATTAGTAGCCTATTATAATTAGTTCGTTGATGAAAATAGAGAAGGTTATAGAAGGACGAAGAAGTTACAAAAAAAATTATTCTTTAGTGCCAGGAGAGAACGTTTGAGGAAAAAGGAAGAAGACAAATATGAATAAAATCAAAGGGAATTCAAATTCATCATTTTTGACTTGAGAATTGAACCCTTAGATGATTTAGAAAACCTTAAATCAGGTGATTAGGTTCAACTAATATCGTTAAGTTACAACTAATCTGAAAATTCTCTTTCTTGGATACTAAGCAAACATAGTTTGAGTTAAACTTTGCCACTCAAGCTAATGAAACAATTACCGGCCTCAGCTAATTAGTTCGTAGAAGAAATAGAGAAGGACGGAAAAGGACGGAGAAAGTTGGAGTGAAACATTCTTCTTCAAAGGTAGAAAAGAAAGTTAGAGAAAAGAAAGAAAAATACGAAAAAAAATCAAAGGGAATTCATATTCGTCATTTTGGTCTCGAGAATTGAACACTTAAGTGACTAAGAAAAACTTAAACGAGGTGCTTAAGTTAACCTAATATCGTTAAGCAACAATTACTCAGAAAAGTCTCTTTCTTGGTAGCTAAGCTAACATGGTTTGAGGTAATGAAACAATTAGTGGCCTAATCTAATTAGTTCGTTGATGAAAATAGAGAAGGATGTGGAAGGACAAAGCAAGTTACAGAGAAACATTATTCTTGAGTGCCCGAAGAGAACGTTTGAGGAAAAAAAAAAAGAAGAGAAATATGAATAAAATCAAAGGGAATTCAAATTCATCGTTTTTAACTTGAGAATTGAACCCTTAGATGATTTAGAAAACCTTAAATGAGAAAAAGAACGAAATCAAGGGGAAAAAAATCAAAAAAAAATCAAGGGGAATTCATATTCATCCTTTTGGTCTCGAGAATTGAACACTTAAGTGACTAAGAAAACCTTAAACGAGGTGCTTAAGTTAACCTAATATCGTTAAGCAACAATTACTCAGAAAATTCTCTTTCTTACTGGCTAAGCAAGGTTGGTTTGAGTTAAACTTGGCCACTTAAGGTAATGAATCAATTAGTGGCCTAATCTAATTAGTTCGTCGATGAAAATAGAGAAGGATGTAGAAGGACGAAGAAAGTTACAAAGAAACATTATTCTTCAGTGCCAGCAGAGAACGTTTGAGAAAAAAAAGAAGAAGAGGAATATGAATAAAATCAAAGGGAATTCAAATTCATCATTTTTGACTTGAGAATTGAACCCTTAGATGATTTAGAAAACCTTAAATGAGGTGATTAGGTTCCACTAGTATCGTTAAGTTACAATTAATCTAAAAATTCATTTCTTGGAGACTAAGCAAACATAGTTTGAGTTAAACTTGGCCGCTTAAGTTAATTGAACAATTACTGGCCTCAACTAATTAGTTCGTAGAAGAAATAGAGAATGCTCTAGCTTCTCTAAGAAGTTTGAACCTTTTGCTCTAGCTTCTCCAAGAAGCTTGAACCCTCTTGTTTCTCTATAAGAGAGGGCCTCCCTCTCCTTTAGAGAGGTTGAAAAAAATTTGTCTAAGGAAAAGCACATATATCTCTGTATATCTCTACATTCTAGGCTTAGAGAGGGTGTTTGTTCTTGGCCCTTAACACCACCGGGGATTGCGCATGTTGTGCTCGTTTTGAGGTTACGGAGTTTCGGCTGAGAGCCTTACCTCCGGACCTCGGGACTCTTTTGTGCTTTGCCTCGATTTGCGAACCAGGTTCTGTTTTCTCTCCCCGAAGGGAGGGAGAGGTTTCGTAGACCATCTCTCAGTGGCCGTAGGCTACTTTTCGTGGTCGTAGACCACTGTTCCCGTTTGGAGACCATTTTCCGGTTTTCGGAGCCGTCGGTCGTGCGCCTCGGTTCGGGACCGCTTAACTTTCTCCGTTTGGCACGGTTTTTGGACAGCTTGAACCTTTTGAACCTTCGTTTTAGCTTCTTGAGGAAGCTTGAACCTTTTGAACCCATATTTTAGCTTCTTGAGGAAGTTAAACCTTCTGAACCTTCGTTTTAGCTTCTTGAGGGGCTTGAACCTTTTGAACCTTGGTTTAGCTTCTTGAGGACGCTTGGACCTTTTGAACCTTCGTTTTAGCTTCTTGAGGGATCTTGAACCTTTTGAACCTTGGTTTAGCTTCTTGAGGACGCTTGGACCTTTTGAACCTTCGTTTTAGCTTCTTGAGGCTTGAACCTTTTGAACCCCGTTTTTAGCTTCTTGACGAAGTTGAACCTTCTGAACCTTCGTTTTAGCTTCCTGAGGGACCCTGAACCTTTTAAACCTTCGTTTTAGCTTGTTGAGGGAGCTTGAACCTTTTGAACCTTCGTTTTAGCCTCTTGAGGGAGCTTGAACCTTTTGAACCCCTGTTTTGGCTTTTTGAGGAAGCTTGAAATTTTGAACTTTTCAACCTTCGTTTTAGCTTCTTGAGGAAGCTTGAACCTTCTGAACCTTTGCTCTAGCTTCTCCGAGGAAGCTTGAACCTTTTGAACCCTGGTTTTAGCATCTTGAGGAAGTTGAACCTTCTGAAGCTTCGTTTTAGTTTCCTGAGGGAGGTTGAACCTTTTGAACCTTGGTTTTAGCTTCTTGAGGGAACTTGAACCTTTTGAACCTTCGTTTTCGCTTCTTGAGGGAGCTTGAACCTTTTGAACCCTTGTTTTGGCTTCTTGAGGAAGCTTGAACCCTTTGAACCTTCGTTTTAACTTCTTGAGGAAGCTTGAACCTTTTGAACCTTTGCTCTAGCTTCTCCAAGAAGCTTGAACCCTTTGCTCTAGCCTCTCCAAGAAGCTTAAACTTTTGAACCTTTGCTCTAGCTTCTCTAAGAAGCTTGAACCTTTTGCTCTAGCTTCTCCAAGAAGCTTGAACCCTCTTGTTTCTCTATAAGAGAGGGCCTCCCTCTCCTTTAGAGAGGTTGAAAAAAATTTGTCTAAGGAAAAGCACATATATCTCTCTATATCTCTACATTCTAGTCTTAGAGAGGGTGTTTGTTCTTGGCCTTTAACACCACCGGTGATTGCGCATGTTGTGCTCGTTCTGAGGTTACGGAGTTTCGGCTGAGAGCCTTACCTCCGGACTTCGGGACTCTTTTGTGCTTTGCCTCGATTTGCGAACCAGGTTCTGTTTTCTTCTCCCCAAAGGGAATGAGAGGTTTCGCAGACCATCTCTCAGTGGCCGTAGGCTACTTTTCGTTGTCGTAGACCACTGTTCCCGTTTGGAGACCATTTTCCGGTTTTCGGAGCCGTGGGTCGTGCGCCTCGGTTCAGGACCGCTTAACTTTCTCCGTTTGGCACGGTTTTTGGACAGCTTGAACCTTTTGAACCTTTGTTTTAGCTTCTTGAGGAAGCTTAAACCTTTTGAACCCTTATTTTAGCTTCTTGAAGAAATTAAACCTTCTGAACCTTCGTTTTAGCTTCTTGAGGGTGCTTGAACCTTTTGAACCTTGGTTTTAGCTTCTTGAGGGCGCTTGGACCTTTTGAACCTTCGTTTTGGCTTCTTGAGGGGGCTTTAACCTTTTGAACCCTGGTTTTAGCTTCTTGACGAAGTTGAACCTTCTGAACCTTCGTTTCAGCTTCCTGAGGGAGCCTGAACCTTTTGAACCTTCATTTTAGCTTCTTGAGGGAGCTTGAACCTTTTGAACCTTCGTTTTAGCCTGTTGAGGGAGCTTGTACCTTTTGAACCCCTGTTTTGGCTTCTTGAGGAAGCTTGAAATTTTGAACTTTTCAACCTTCATTTTAGCTTCTTGAGGAAGCTTGAACCTTTTGAACCCTGGTTTTAGCTTCTTGAGGAAGCTTGAACCTTTTGAACCTTTGCTCTAGCTTCTCCGAGGAAGCTTGAACCTTTTGAACCCTGGTTTTAGCTTCTTGAGGAAGTTAAACCTTCTGAGCCTTCGTTTTAGTTTCCTGAGGGAGCTTGAACCTTCTGAACCTTCGTTTTACTTTCCTGAGGGAGCTTGAACCTTTTGAAACTTCGTTTTAGCTTCTTGAGGGAGCTTGAACCTTTTGAACCCTTGTTTTGGCTTCTTGAGGAAGCTTGAACCTTTTGAACCCTTGTTTTAGCTTCTTGAGGAAGCTTGAACCTTTTGAACCTTCATTTTAGCTTCTTGAGGAAGCTTGAACCTTTTGAACCTTTGCTCTAGCTTCTCCAAGAAGCTTGAAACTTTTGAACCTTTGCTCTAGCTTCTCTAAGAAGCTTGAACCTTTTGCTCTAGCTTCTCCAAGAAGCTTGAACCCTCTTGTTTCTAAATAAGAGAGGGCCTCCCTCTCCTTTAGAGAGGTTGAAAAAAATTTGTCTAAGGAAAAGCACATATATCTCTATATCTCTACATTCTAGGCTTAGAGAGGGTGTTTGTTCTTGGCCTTTAACACCACCGGTGATTGCGCATGTTGTGCTCGTTCTGAGGTTACGGAGTTTCTGTAATAACCCAACCCTCGCACATGATTTCTGTTCTATTCTTAGCCCTCGATTGGTACTTTTAAATGCTTATAGAAAAAGTCCATGAAAAAGTTTGATCAAGCAAGAGAAATCCATGTTTATAGATGCCTATCTGTTTCTTAAGAAAACTATCTGTCACCACTGAAATAGGTGAATTAGGAATTGGAAGCCTTAACTGCTTAATTATCTGAAATTGATAATATATTCGTGATCAACATACTTTTTAAGTAATATTAAGCATGTTCGCGAAATTTTAATTTTAGAATGATTAAACGATTCATTTTTGTCTTATATGCCATGAGTTAGGAATATATATATAAGTCTTATGGAGTTTTGATCAAAAATGTGAGACATCTTTGGAGAGATTAAGGGTTGATAAGAAGAGAAAAGGAGAACAAAGATAAGGTGCAACAAGGGAAGGAATTGAAGTTAAATTAGGAGATCAAGCTTAAGGTAGGTGAAATTTAGTATATATGAGAATTATCCTTTCGATTGTGAAGAAGGGTTGTTATGATATATGTTTAATGATCTAGAGTTGTCCTATATTATGATAATTGAAGAGATTACTCATCAATTGGTTGTTCTAGACATGAAATTATGCTTCAATCTTTGTTTCTCATGTTGAATTCATGGAAATATAAATTATGTAATAACAATGAAGAACTTGGTTTAAAAATGGAATTTAGAGGGTTGTGACTTGAATAAGCTCCTACTTATATGTGATTTATGATGCTCAAGTTCTAGTACATACAATGGTGAAAGTTATGCTATGTGTGAATGAAGTTGAATATGGTGATGCATAGCTTATAAATTATGATATGTTGCACTCTAGTTACATGTTTTTGAACCATGATTTAGTGTTTAAAAGTCTCAATTTAGGACCTTTTAAACACCCCCAAAAGAACCACATTTTGTAGCAAAATTCGGACTAAAAATGCAGAATCGCCGCACGTGCGGGAGTCATGGCCGCACGTGCGGAAGCCAATCGCCGCACGTGCGGGGGTTGTGGCCGCACGTGCGGGAGAAGAAGAAAAAGGGGGCTTCCATTCTGTCTAAAAAGCACGTGCGGGGGCATTTTGCCGCACGTGCGGGAGGAGGTTGCCGCACGTGCGGGGCTCACAGCCGCACGTGCGGCCCATGCTGAAAAAGTCGCATCGCTCCGTTTTGCGTGTAGAACCCTCTAATATTGCCGGAATGTGTATTTGATGTCTTTTTGATATGTATTAATTCATTCGAAATGAAGCGAAATGAAATGCAATTTGATGTGGAAAATAAACTAAAGTGTGAGTTTTGAATGTGTGCAGGGCACACTACGGGCGGAACAAACACGTCATCCCAACACTGTGAGTAGTAGTACCTATGTAAATATTATGCACTTATGTTGCTATTTTGAGGCATGTAAGATACCCATGTTAATGATACAAGCATGTTATGAATCTATGCTATTGTTTAAGGAACGTTAAACGTTTGCGAAGAAAAGAAACTTACAAGGGCTTATGCCATTTTCAAGGGCCTTGTGCCACTTTCCAAGGGCTTTAATGCCAACATGTTTACAAGGGCTTCATGCCACTTTCCAAGGGCTTTAATGCCAACAAGTTTCAAGGGCCATAGTGCCAACATGTATACAAGAACGTTATGCCACATGACCCAAGGGCTTCATGCCACCACCTTCAAGGGCTTATAGCCACCAAGTTATGTTACAAGATTAGGCCTAAGGCCATTATGTACGTAATACAGAAGCGGACTAATGTATTGATATGTAATCTGTTCAAGTTAAGCAATGTTTTATTATGTATTACTATTCACTGAGCCCGGCTCACTCTCAGTTTTGTCTGTTTCTGTAGGTTACCCATCAGGTGGTCAGTCCTAGCTCAGGATGCCGCTTCCTTCGGTCAACCCTTACGTGTCTAGGCACTATACCAAGCCACTCATTTTTGGGAAAACGGTGAAGATGTTAGTTTACTTATTGAGTGCCATCTAAAGTTGTTATACATAACTCTCGTGTTGTTTTTCGTTTATGTCCAATCATGGGGCTGGGACTGTAAATGTATCTGTATGTAACCGATATTCAGGGATTTAGTTTTTTTAACATGGTCCCTTTTTGGTGATGGAGTATCTGATGAATGAGATCCTGGTATATTAGAAATAACTCAATGGCACATGTTGTATCTATATGATGTTCGTGTTTTTATGCTTCCGATAAGGCCCCACAGGTTATACACCAGGTTCATGTCCATTTAGGAGTAGGTCATGCCCAAACTTTTAGGGGCAGGTTTGGGGTGTGATAGTTTCGGCTAAGAGCCTTACCTCCGGACCTCGGGACTCTTTTGTGCTTTGCCTCGATTTGCGAACCAGGTTCTGTTTTCTCTCCCCGAAGGGAGGGAGAGGTTTCGTAGACCATTTCTCAGTGGTCGTAGGCGACTTTTCGTGGTCGTAGACCACTGTTCCCGTTTGGAGACCATTTTCCGATTTTCGGAGCCGTCGGTCGTGCGCCTCGGTTCGGGACCGCTTAACTTTCTCCGTTTGGCACGGTTTTTGGACAGCTTGAACCTTTTGAACCTTCGTTTTAGCTTCTTGAGGAAGCTTAAACCTTTTGAACCCTTATTTTAGCTTCTTGAGGAAGTTAAACCTTTTGAACCTTCGTTTTAGCTTCTTGAGGGAGCTTGAACCTTTTGAACCTTGGTTTTAGCTTCTTGAGGGCGCTTAGACCTTTTGAACCTTCGTTTTAGCTTCTTGAGGGAGCTTGAACCTTTTGAACCCCGGTTTTAGCTTCTTGACGAAGTTGAACCTTCTAAACCTTCGTTTTAGCTTCCTGAGGGAGCCTGAACCTTTTGAACCTTTGTTTTAGCTTCTTGAGGGAGCTTGAACCTTTTGAACCTTCGTTTTAGCCTCTTGAGGGAGCTTGAACCTTTTGAACCCCTGTTTTGGCTTCTTGAGGAAGCTTGAAATTTTGAACCTTTCAACCTTCGTTTTAGCTTCTTGAGGAAGCTTGAACCTTTTGAACCCTGGTTTTAGCTTCTTGAGGAAGCTTGAACCTTTTGAACCTTTGCTCTAGCTTCTCCGAGGAAGCTTGAACCTTTTGAACCCTGGTTTTAGCTTCTTGAGGAAGTTGAACCTTCTGAACCTTCATTTTAGTTTCCTGACGGAGCTTGAACCTTCTGAACCTTCGTTTTAGTTTCCTGAGGGAGCTTGAACCGTTTGAACCTTCGTTTTAGCTTCTTGAGAGAGCTTGAACCTTTTGAACCCTTGTTTTGGCTTCTTGAGGAAGCTTGAACCTTTTGAACCCTTGTGTTAGCTTCTTGAGGAAGCTTGAACCTTTTGAACCTTCATTTTAGCTTCTTGAGGAAGCTTGAACCTTTTGAACCTTTGCTCTAGCTTCTCCAAGAAGCTTGAACCCTTTGCTCTAGCTTCTCCAAGAAGCTTGAAACTTTTGAACCTTTGCTCTAGCTTCTCTAAGAAGCTTGAACCTTTTTCTCTAGCTTCTCCAAGAAGCTTGAACCCTCTTGTTTCTCTATAAGAGAGGGCCTCCCTCTCCTTTAGAGAGGTTGAAAAAAATTTGTCTAAGGAAAAGCACATATATCTCTCTATATCTCTACATTCTAGGCTTAGAGAGGGTGTTTGTTCTTGGCCTTTAACACCACCGGTGATTGCGCATGTTGTGCTCGTTCTGAGGTTACGGAGTTTCGGCTGAGAGCATTACCTCCGGACCTCGGGACTCTTTCGTGCTTTGCCTCAATTTGCGAACCAGGTTCTGTTTTCTCTTCCCGAAGGGAGGGAGAGGTTTCATAGACCATCTCTCAGTGGCCGTAGGCTACTTTTCGTGGTCGTAGACCACTGTTCCCGTTTGGAGACCATTTTTCGGTTTTCGGAGCCGTCGGTCGTGCGCCTCGGTTCGGGACCGCTTAACTTTCTCCGTTTGGCACGGTTTTTGGACAGCTTGAACCTTTTGAACCTTCGTTTTAGCTTCTTGAGGAAGCTTGAACCTTTTGAACCCATATTTTAGCTTCTTGAGGAAGTTAAACCTTCTGAACCTTCGTTTTAGCTTCTTGAGGGAGCTTGAACCTTTTGAACCTTGGTTTAGCTTCTTGAGGACGCTTGGACCTTTTGAACCTTCGTTTTAGCTTCTTGAGGGATCTTGAACCTTTTGAACCTTGGTTTAGCTTCTTGAGGACGCTTGGACCTTTTGAACCTTCGTTTTAGCTTCTTGAGGGAGCTTGAACCTTTTGAACCCCGTTTTTAGCTTCTAGACGAAGTTGAACCTTCTGAACCTTCGTTTTAGCTTCCTGAGGGACCCTGAACCTTTTAAACCTTCGTTTTAGCTTGTTGAGGGAGCTTGAACCTTTTGAACCTTCGTTTTAGCCTCTTGAGGGAGCTTGAACCTTTTGAACCCCTGTTTTGGCTTTTTGAGGAAGCTTGAAATTTTGAACTTTTCAACCTTCGTTTTAGCTTCTTGAGGAAGCTTGAACCTTCTGAACCTTTGCTCTAGCTTCTCCGAGGAAGCTTGAACCTTTTGAACCCTGGTTTTAGCATCTTGAGGAAGTTGAACCTTCTGAAGCTTCGTTTTAGTTTCCTGAGGGAGGTTGAACCTTTTGAACCTTGGTTTTAGCTTCTTGAGGGAACTTGAACCTTTTGAACCTTCGTTTTCGCTTCTTGAGGGAGCTTGAACCTTTTAAACCCTTGTTTTGGCTTCTTGAGGAAGCTTGAACCCTTTGAACCTTCGTTTTAACTTCTTGAGGAAGCTTGAACCTTTTGAACCTTTGCTCTAGCTTCTCCAAGAAGCTTGAACCCTTTGCTCTAGCCTCTCCAAGAAGCTTGAAACTTTTGAACCTTTGCTCTAGCTTCTCTAAGAAGCTTGAACCTTTTGCTCTAGCTTCTCCAAGAAGCTTGAACCCTCTTGTTTCTCTATAAGAGAGGGCCTCCCTCTCCTTTAGAGAGGTTGAAAAAAATTTGTCTAAGGAAAAGCACATATATCTCTCTATATCTCTACATTCTAGTCTTAGAGAGGGTGTTTGTTCTTGGCCTTTAACACCACCGGTGATTGCGCATGTTGTGCTCGTTCTGAGGTTACGGAGTTTCGGCTGAGAGCCTTACCTCCGGACTTCGGGACTCTTTTGTGCTTTGCCTCGATTTGCGAACCAGGTTCTGTTTTCTTCTCCCCAAAGGGAATGAGAGGTTTCGCAGACCATCTCTCAGTGGCCGTAGGCTACTTTTCGTTGTCGTAGACCACTGTTCCCGTTTGGAGACCATTTTCCGGTTTTCGGAGCCGTGGGTCGTGCGCCTCGGTTCAGGACCGCTTAACTTTCTCCGTTTGGCACGGTTTTTGGACAGCTTGAACCTTTTGAACCTTTGTTTTAGCTTCTTGAGGAAGCTTAAACCTTTTGAACCCTTATTTTAGCTTCTTGAAGAAATTAAACCTTCTGAACCTTCGTTTTAGCTTCTTGAGGGTGCTTGAACCTTTTGAACCTTGGTTTTAGCTTCTTGAGGGCGCTTGGACCTTTTGAACCTTCGTTTTGGCTTCTTGAGGGGGCTTTAACCTTTTGAACCCTGGTTTTAGCTTCTTGACGAAGTTGAACCTTCTGAACCTTCGTTTCAGCTTCCTGAGGGAGCCTGAACCTTTTGAACCTTCATTTTAGCTTCTTGAGGGAGCTTGAACCTTTTGAACCTTCGTTTTAGCCTGTTGAGGGAGCTTGTACCTTTTGAACCCCTGTTTTGGCTTCTTGAGGAAGCTTGAAATTTTGAACTTTTCAACCTTCATTTTAGCTTCTTGAGGAAGCTTGAACCTTTTGAACCCTGGTTTTAGCTTCTTGAGGAAGCTTGAACCTTTTGAACCTTTGCTCTAGCTTCTCCGAGGAAGCTTGAACCTTTTGAACCCTGGTTTTAGCTTCTTGAGGAAGTTAAACCTTCTGAGCCTTCGTTTTAGTTTCCTGAGGGAGCTTGAACCTTCTGAACCTTCGTTTTACTTTCCTGAGGGAGCTTGAACCTTTTGAAACTTCGTTTTAGCTTCTTGAGGGAGCTTGAACCTTTTGAACCCTTGTTTTGGCTTCTTGAGGAAGCTTGAACCTTTTGAACCCTTGTTTTAGCTTCTTGAGGAAGCTTGAACCTTTTGAACCTTCATTTTAGCTTCTTGAGGAAGCTTGAACCTTTTGAACCTTTGCTCTAGCTTCTCCAAGAAGCTTGAAACTTTTGAACCTTTGCTCTAGCTTCTCTAAGAAGCTTGAACCTTTTGCTCTAGCTTCTCCAAGAAGCTTGAACCCTCTTGTTTCTAAATAAGAGAGGGCCTCCCTCTCCTTTAGAGAGGTTGAAAAAAATTTGTCTAAGGAAAAGCACATATATCTCTATATCTCTACATTCTAGGCTTAGAGAGGGTGTTTGTTCTTGGCCTTTAACACCACCGGTGATTGCGCATGTTGTGCTCGTTCTGAGGTTACGGAGTTTCCGGCTGAGAGCCATACCTCCGGACCTCGGGACTCTTTTGTGCTTTGCCTCGATTGCGAAACAGGTTCTGTTTTCTTCCAGAAGGGAGTGGGGAGGTTTCGTTAGACCATCTCTCAGTGGCCGTAGGCCACTTTTCGTGGTCGTAGACCACTGTTCCTGTTTCGAGACCATTTTCCAGTTTTCGGAGCCGTCGGTCGTGCGCCTCGGTTCGGGACCGCTTAACTTTCTCCGTTTGGCACGGTTTTTGGACAGTTTGAACCTTTTGAACCTTCGTTTTAGCTTCTTGAGGAAGCTTGAACCTTTTGAACCCTTATTTTAGCTTCTTGAGGAAGTTAAACCTTCTGAACCTTTGTTTTAGCTTCTTCAGAGAGCTTGAACCTTTTGAACCTTGGTTGTAGCTTCTTCAGGGCGCTTGGACTTTTGAACCTTCGTTTTAGCTTCTTGAGGGAGCTTTACCTTGAACCCTGGTTTAGTTTCTTGACGAAGTTGAACCTTCTGACCTTCGTTTTAGCTTCCTGAGGGATCTGAACCTTTTAACCTTCGTTTTAGCTCCTTGAAGGAGCTTGAACCATTTGAACCTTCGTTTTAGCCTCTTGAGGGAGCTTGAACCTTTTGAACCCCTGTTTTGGCTTCTTGAGGAAGCTTAAAATTTTGAACTTTTCATCCTTCGTTTTAGCATATTGAGGAAGCTTGAACCTTTTGAACCCTGGTTTTAGCTTCTTGGGGAAGCTTGAACCTTCTGAACCTTTGCTCTAGCTTCTCCGAGGAAGCTTGAACCTTTTGAACCCTGGTTTTAGCTTCTTGGGGAGTTGAACCATCTGAACCTTCGTTTTAGTTTCTGAGGGAGCTGAACTTTTGAACCTTCGTTTTAGCTTCTTGAGGGAGCTTGAACCTTGAACCCTTGGTTTTGGCTTCTTGAGGAAGCTTGAACCTTTTGAACCTTCGTTTTAGATTCGTGAGAAGTTAAACCTTTTGACCTTCGTTTTAGCTTCTTGAGGGAGCTTTAACCTTTTGAACCTTGGTTTTAGCTTCTGAGAGCGCTTGGACCTTTTGAACCTTCGTTTTAGCTTCTTGAGGGAGCTTGAACCTTTTAAACCATGTTTTAGCTTCTTGACGAAGGGAACCTTCTGAACCTTCGTTTTAGCTTCCTGAGGAGCCTGAAACTTTTGAACCTTCGTTTTAGCTTCTTGAGGAAGCTTGAACCTTTTGAACCTTCGTTTTTAGCTGCTTGAGGAAGCTTGAACCTTTTGAACCTTTGCTCAGCTTCTCCAAGAAGCTTGAACCCTTTGCTCTAGCTTCTCCAAGAAGCTTGAAACTTTTGAACCTTTGGCTCTAGCTTCTCTAAGAAGCTTGAACCTTTTGCTCTAGTTCTCCAAGCAGCTGGAACCCCTCCTGTTTCTCTATAGAGAGGGCCTCCCTCTCCTTTAGAGAGGGTTGATAAAAATTTTGTCTAAGGAAAAGCACATATATCTCTCTATTCTCTACATTCTAGGCTTTTAGAGGGTGTTTGTCTTGGCTTTAACACCACCGGTGATTGCGCATGTTGTGCTCGTTCTGAGGTTACGGAGTTTCGACTGAGACCTTACCTCCGGACCTCGGGACTCTTTTGTGCTTTGCCTCGATTTGCGAACCAGGTTCTGTTTTCTCTCCCCAAAGGAGAGGGGGAGAGGTTTCGTAGACCATCTCTCAGTGGCCGTAGGCTACTTTTCGTTGTCGTAGACCACTGTGCTCCGTTTGGAGACCATTGTCCAGTTTTCGGAGCCGTCGGTCGTGCGCCTCGGTTCGGGACCGCTTAACTTTCTCCGTTTGGCACGATTTTTGGACAGTTTGAACCTTTTGAACCTTCGTTTTAGGTTCTTGAGGAAGCTTGAACCTTTTTGACCCTTATTTTAGCTTCTTGAGGAAGTTAAACCTTCTGACCCTCGTTTTAGCTTCTTGAGGGAGCTTGAACCTTTTGAACCTTGGTTTTAGCTCTTGAGGGCGCTTGGACTTTTGACCTTCGTTTTAGCTTCTTGAGGGAGCTTAAACCTTTTGAACCCTGGTTTGGTTTTTTTAACGAAGTTGAACCTTCTGAACCTTCATTTTACCTTCCTGAGGAGCCTGAACTTTTGAACCTTCGTTTTAGCTTATTGAGGGAGCTTGAACCATTTGAACCTTCGTTTTAGCCTCTTGAGGGAGCTTGAACCTTTTGAACCCCTGTTTTGGCTTCTTGATGGGAAGCTTGAAATTTTGAACTTTCAAACCTTCGTTTTAGCTTATTGAGGAAGCTTGAACCTTTTGAACCCTGGTTTTAGCTTCTTGAGGAGCTTGACCTTCTGAACCTTTGCTCTAGCTTCTCCGCGGGAAGCTTGAACCTTTTGAACCCTGGTTTTAGCTTCTTGAGGAAGTGAACCTTCTGAACCTCGTTTTAGTTTCCTGAGGGAGCTTGAACCTTTTGAACCTTGTTTTAGCTTCTTGGGGGAGCTTGAACCTTTTGAACTTCGTTTTAGTTCTTGAGGAAGCTTGAACTTTTGAACCCTTATTTTAGCTTCTGAGGAAGTTAAACCTTCTGAACCTTCGTTTTAGCTTCTTGAGGGAGCGAACCTTTTGAACCTGGGTTTAGCTTCTTGAGAGCGCTTGGACCTTTTGAACCTTCGTTTTAGCTTCTTGAGGGAGTTTGAACCTTTTGAACCCTGGTTTTAGCTTCTTGAGAGCGCTTGGACCTTTTGAACCTTCGTTTTAGCTTCTTGAGGGAGCTTGAACCTTTTGAACCCTGGTTTTAGCTTCTTGACGAAGTTGAACCTTCTGAACCGTTTTAGCTTCTTGACGAAGTTGAACCTTCTGAACCTTCATTTTAGCTTCCTGAGGGAGCCTGAACCTTTTGAACCTTCGTTTTAGCTTCTTGAGGGAGCTTGATCCTTTTGAACCTTCATTTTAGCCTCTTGAGGGAGCTTGAACCTTTTGAACCCCTGTTTTGGCTTCTTGAGAAAGCTTGAAATTTTGAACTTTTCAACCTTCGTTTTAGCTTCTTGAGGAAGCTTGAACCTTTTGAACCTTCGTTTTAGCTTCTTCAGGAAGCTTGAACCTTTTGAACCTTTGCTCTAGCTTCTCCGAGGAAGCTTGAACCTTTTGAACCCTGGTTTTAGCTTCTTGAGGAAGTTGAACCTTCTGAACCTTCGTTTTAGTTTCCTGAGGGAGTTTGAACCTTTTGAACCTTCCTTTTAGCTTCTTGAAGGAGCTTGAACCTTTTGAACCTTCGTTTTAGCTTCTTGAGGGTGCTTGAACCTTTTGAACCCTTGTTTTGGCTTCTAGAGGAAGCTTGAACCTTTTGAACCTTCGTTTTAGCTTCTTGAGGAAGCTTGAACCTTCGTTTTTGCTTCTTGAGGAAGCTTGAACCTTTTGAACCTTTGCTCTAGCTTCTCCAAGAAGCTTGAACCCTTTGCTCTAGCTTATCCAAGAAGCTTGAAACTTTTGAACCTTTGCTCTAGCTTCTATAAGAAGCTTGAACCTTTTGCTCTAGCTTCTCCAAGAAGCTTGAACCCTCTTGTTTCTCTATAAGAGAGGGCCTCCCTCTCCTTTAGAGAGGTTGAAAAAAATTTGTCTAAGGAAAAGCACATATATCTTTCTATATCTCTACATTCTAGGCTTAGAGAGGGTGTTTGTTCTTGGCCTTTAACACCACCGGTGATTGCGCATGTTGTGCTCGTTCTGAGGTACGGAGTTTCGGCTGAGAGCCTTACCTCCGGACCTCGGGACTCTTTTGTGCTGTGCCTCGATTTGCGAACCGGGTTCTGTTTTCTCTCCCCGAAGGGAGGGAGATGTTTCGTAGACCATCTCTCAGTGGCCGTAGGCTACTTTTCGTGGTCGTAGACCGCTGCTCAACCGGCATTTATCGAAGAAATTAAGGAGAAACAGCAAACATATGACTTCTTAAGGAAGATCATTGAAGAAAGATAGTCTAAACCGAGACCGGGGTTCAAATTTGAAAATAATGTCCTGAATTTTCATGGAAGACTGTGTGTACCAAACGATTCTGAATTGAAAAGAAGAGTTCTGCAAGAGGGCCACAATTCAAAATTTTCTATCCACCCAGGAAATACGAAAATGTACCAAGATCTGAAACATAATTTTTGGTGGCCGGGAATGAAGAAGGAAATTGCCGACTATGTGTCAAAATGTCTTCATTGCCAACAAATTAAAGCTGAACATCAGCGACCCGCTGGCTTACTGCAACCCTTATCCATACCGGAGTGGAAATGGGAGCATATCACGATGGATTTTATCGTTGGATTGCCTCACTCCAGAAAAGGTATGGATTCAATTTGGGTTATTGTTGATAGACTGACCAAATCTGCTCACTTCTTACCTGTCAAGATAATTTATAATGCGGACAAGCTGGCTGTAATTTATATTGATGAAATTGTCAGACTGCATGGAGTGCCTGTGTCCATTGTTTCTGACAGGGATTCGAAGTTTATATCGAGGTTTTGGCAAAGCCTACAGACTGCATTGGGTACGGAATTGAGAATGAGTAGTGCCTATCATCCGCAGACAGATGGACAGTCAGAAAGGACCATCCAGACTCTGGAGGATTTACTGAGAATGTGTGTCCTTGATTTTCAGGGAAACTGGGAAAGTCATTTGCCGTTGGCTGAGTTCGCCTACAACAACAGTTACCATTCAAGTATTGGTATGGCGCCTTTCGAGGCATTGTATGGCAGAAAATGTAGATCTCCGATCTGCTGGGCAGAAGTTGGAGATGGGCCTTTGCTTGGGCCCGAGATTGTGTATGTGACAACTAAAAAAGTGAAACTGATTCAACAGAGACTGAAAACTGCACAGAGCCGACAGAAAAGTTATGCAGATGTTAGAAGACGAGACCGAGAATATGAAGTGGGTGATCACGTGTTTGTGAAAGTGACACCAATGAAGGGCCAGACTCGTTTTGGAGTCAAAGGCAAGTTAGCGCCGAGATATGTCGGGCCGTATGAGGTTATTGAGAAAATCAATCCGGTGGCGTATCAAGTTGCGCTTCCTTCTGAAATGGAGCATATGCACAACGTCTTCCACATCTCTATGTTGAGAGATTATCTTCGGGATCCTTTCCATGTGATTGAGCCTACTCAGATAGTGTTGAGTGATGACTACACTTACGAGGAACGGCCCATACAGATTGTGAACAGACGGATCAAGAAGTTGAGGAATAAAGAGATCCCGCTAGTGAAAGTAGACTGGCAAAACCATGGTGGCGTGTATGCCACGTGGGAAAGGGAAGATGACATGGCTAAGAGATATCCTGATTTGTTCCCACTGAATCCTGTTTTCTTCCAGAATGAAGGTAAATCGAGTTTAGAGGACTAAACTCTTTATAAGGAGGGGAGACTGTAATAACCCTCGTTACTGATCACTGAATTAACACCGATTACTGCTAAGTTAAGACCGATTATGGAAAGTAAATGAACTGATTGAATTACTGAATTGACTGACTGAGATCTGAACCTGATTGACTGACTGTGTCTGTTTAAATGCATTTTCTATCTGTTGAACGTGTGATTATCTGTTCATGTTTATGTGTTTAAACTGTATATCTGTTCATGTTTATGTGTTTAAACTGTAAATTGAAGGCCTTATCGGCGGCCGAACTGGAAATTGATTGGTGTTTTAGGACTATCGTAATTTATGTGATTTTATGGTGCATTCAATTGAAAGGTGATTTGGTATGTTTAAATTAGATTAAATATTGATGAATTGCATAAGTTGCCTAAATTACACCTTTGCCATTGTGAGTGGGCCTTATCCAAGCACTTGTGGGACTATCTTATTACACCCAAACAACATTTCATCAGCCAAGCTCCTTGCTCCCACCGAATTAGAGAGAGAGAGAGTAAAGAGGTAGAGTGATTTCATCTTGAATTGCTTGGAAACTTGAAGTAATTGTAGAAGATTTGTGCATTTGAGCTTCCATACTTGTAATAGAAGGCCATAGGTAAGGAACTCAACCTCTTGGTAGTACATTTAAGTAAATTCTTGCATGATTCATGTCTAATTGAGGAGCTAAGTCATGATTTAGTTTAATAATGTTGCATTGTAGCTTGAATCTTGCATGCATGTGTGCATTGATGAGTTTTGGGTTGATTTCATGTCAAGTGTTGCATGCATGTCCATGTTAATGTTAAGAACCATGATTTCACCTTGTTTTGAAAAGAATGAGCTCATTAGAGCATGTTTTGAAGTTTTGAAATGGTTTGAATTCATGCATGTTTGCATGTTCTTCATGTTCATGAAAATGGGTTTGAATTTGGATTTAATTGATTCACTCTTGGGCTTTAAATTCCACAAATTGAGCTTTGAAACTTGTTGTATATTGAGTTTGGATGTGTTTTCCAGAATTTGGGCCCAAGAGGTCGAGTTTTGAGCTTAGGAATGCTTGGTTTGAGCTTGGGAGGCAAATCTGGAAATTCTAGAATTTGGCTTCTACGCTCGAGCGAAGGATTCTACGCTCGAGCGACCATCGTTTCTTCTGAGCTCCGCTCGAGCGAGGGAATGGTGGCTCGAGCGTAAATTTCAAGCTCTCAGCATCTTGGTGCGCGCAGGCGTAAGCTCGAGCGAAGAGACCTACGCTCGAGCGAAGAGCTGTGTCTCACGCTCGAGCGAGCATCGAGCGTAAAATCTGAGCATCCAGCATTTTTACTGTAGCACGCAGTCCGCTCGAGCGACGGGAATCCACGCTCGAGCGAAGCTCCTTTGTCTGCATGTCCGCTCGAGCGAAGAAAGCCTCGCTCGAGCGAGACCCCTGTTTTCAGCAAATTTTGTAAAGTGTTTTCAAGTGCATCTTTGCATCCTCTTTCCATCCTAGGCATTCCTAGGGCATATTTAAGGCATCTTAAAGAGGATATAGATGTAGAACACACCGAGGCAAACTTAGGGATTAAAGTATTATCTTTCCCAACTGTATAGCTTAGCGTGCGTTCAATCTGTTAACTGTATAGGGTTGGCTTCCGAGGAGACGCTCTAGTCCACTGTAGCCCAGAACTCTTTGAGTAACAATTGTGTAAAGATATGTTTAAAATGATTATCTTTTGAATACTAAACTGAACTGCTTACTGAACCGATATTGATTACTGAATGAATGTATGTCCTTTATTTCTGAACTATACTGTGGCATCCTTAGCATCTACTGTTTACTGTTACTGTTACAGAGATCTCTGTCGGTTCCCTCGTGGAACCACTACTGTCTACTGATTGATGGCCATCATTACTGTTCGGTCTTTTAAGACCTACTGTTTACTGATATGCTAATGGATGTACCACATATGACTGTCAACTGTACTGAACAACTGATATACTGATTGAATTGAACTGTTTTCATTACTGTAAGGACATTCATTCTAAACTCCTTTACGCATTATGTTATTCACTGGGCTTTAGCTCACTGCTTATATATATATGTAGGTGTACAGACACCGGACCAATGCTAGAGGCGTCGGGGTAGATTCCCAGTTTTGTCAAGCCAACCAATGTGCCTCACTGCGAGGTTCTGAGCCTGCCAAGCTTAGGCTATGGGGTGTTTTAGTTTTCCCCCTCCTGTACTGTTTTGTTTACTATATAAACTGTATAGACTGCACTGTACTGGTTAACAGGGACTTGGTCCCTGTCCTGAATGTTTGTAAATATTGTACCTAACTGTTCTGTACCGAATGTTTATATGCATGAAAAATCTTTTTGGCATACAGACTGTCACAGCTCATTGGACATTGTTTATTTACTGTATTGGCTTCCACCATGCCCCTGTACCGAATGTTTATATGCATGAAAAACCTTTTGAACCTTCGTTTTAGCTTCTTGTGGAAGCATGAACCTTTTGAACCCTTATTTTAGCTTCTTGAGGAAGTTAAACCTTCTGAATCTTCGTTTTAGCTTCTTGAGGGAGTTTGAACCTTTTGAACCTTGGTTTTAGCTTCTTGAGGGCGCTTGGACCTTTTGAACCTTCGTTTTAGCTTCTTGAGGGAGCTTGAACCTTTTGAACCCTGGTTTTAGCTTCTTGACGAAGTTGAACCTTCTAAACCTTCGTTTTAGCTTCCTGAGGGAGCCTGAACCTTTTGAACCATCGTTTTAGCTTCTTGAGGGAGCTTGAACCTTTTGAACCTTCGTTTTAGCCTCTTGAGGGAGCTTGAACCTTTTGAGCCCCTGTTTTGGCTTCTTGAGGAAGCTTGAAATTTTGACGTTTTCAACCTTCGTTTTAGCTTCTTGAGGAAGCTTGAACCTTTTGAACCTTCATTTTACCTTCTTGAGGAAGATTGAACCTTTTGAACCTTTGCTCTAGCTTCTCCGAGGAAGCTTGAACCTTTTGAACCCTGGTTTTAGCTTCTTGAGGAAGTTGAACCTTCTGAACCTTCGTTTTAGTTTCCTGAGGGAGGTTGAACCTTTTGAACCTTCGTTTTAGCTTCTTGAGGGAGCTTGAACCTTTTGAACCTTCGTTTTAGCTTCTTGAGGGAGCTTGAACCTTTTGAACCCTTGTTTTGGCTTCTTGAGGAAGCTTGAACCTTTTGAACATTCGTTTTAGCTTCTTGAGGAAGCTTGAACCTTTTGAACCTTTGCTCTAGCTTCTCCAAGAAGCTTGAACCCTTTGCTCTAGCTTCTCCAAGAAGCTTGAAACTTTTGAACCTTTGCTCTAGCTTCTCTAAGAAGCTACAACCTTTTGCTCTAGCTTCTCCAAGAAGCTTGAACCCTCTTGTTTCTCTATAAGAGAGGGCCTCCCTCTCCTTTAGAGAGGTTGAAAAAAATTTGTCTAAGGAAAAGCACATATATCTCTCTATATCTCTACATTCTAGGCTTAGAGAGGGTGTTTGTTCTCGGCCTTTAACAACACCGGTGATTGCGCATGTTGTGCTCGTTCTGAGGTTACGGAGTTTCGGCTGAGAGCCTTACCTCCGGACCTCGGGGCTCTTTTGTGCTTTGCCTCGATTTGCGAACCAGGTTCTGTTTTCTCTCCCTAAAGGGAGGGAGAGGTTTCGTAGACCATCTCTCAGTGGCCGTAGGCTACTTTTCGTGGTCGTAGACCACTGTTCCCGTTTGGAGACCATTTTCCGATTTTCGGAGCCGTCGGTCGTGCGCCTCGGTTCGGGACCGCTTAACTTTCTCCGTTTGGCACGGTTTTTGGACAGCTTGAACCTTTTGAACCTTCGTTTTAGCTTCTTGAGGAAGCTTGAACCTTTTGAACCCTTATTTTAGCTTCTTGAGGAAGTTAAACCTTCTGAACCTTCGTTTTAGCTTCTTGAGGGAGCTTGAAACTTTTGAACCTTGGTTTTAGCTTCTTGAGGGCGCTTGGACCTTTTGAACCTTCGTTTTAGCTTCTTGAGGGTGCTTGAACCTTTTGAACCCTGGTTTTAGCTTCTTGACGAAGTTGAACCTTCTGAACCTTCGTTTTGGCTTCCTGAGGGAGCCTGAACCTTTTGAACCTTCGTTTTAACCTCTTGAGGGAGCTTGAACCTTTTGAACCTTCGTTTTAGCCTCTTGAGGGAGCTTGAACCTTTGGAACCCCTGTTTTGGCTTCTTGAGGAAGCTTGAAATTTTGAACTTTTCAACCTTCGTTTTAGCTTCTTGAGGAAGCTTGAACCTTTTGAACCTTCATTTTAGCTTCTTGACGAAGCTTGAACCTTTTGAACCTTTGCTCTAGCTTCTCCGAGGAAGCTTGAACCTTTTGAACCCTGGTTTTAGCTTCTTGAGGAAGTTGAACCTTCTGAACCTTCATTTTAGTTTCCTGAGGGAGCTTGAACCTTTTGAACCTTCGTTTTAGCTTCTTGAGGGAGCTTGAACCTTTTGAACCTTCGTTTTAGCTTCTTGAGGGAGTTTGAACCTTTTGAACCATTGTTTTGGCTTCTTGAGGCAGCTTGAACCTTTTGAACCTTCGTTTTAGCTTCTTGAGGAAGCTTGAACCTTTTTGAACCTTTGCTCTAGCTTCTCCAAGAAGCTTGAACCCTTTGCTCTAGCTTCTCTTGGAAGTTTGAAACTTTTGAACCTTTGCTCTAGCTTCTCTAAGAAGCTTGAACCTTTTGCTCTAGCTTCTCCAAGAAGCTTGAACGCTCTTGTTTCTCTATAAGAGAGGGCCCCCCTCTCCTTTAGAGAGGTTGAAAAAAATTTGTCTAAGGAAAAGCACATATATCTCTCTATATCTCTACATTCTAGGCTTAGAGAGGGTGTTTGTTCTTTGCCTTTATCACCACAGGTGATTGCGCATGTTGTGCTCGTTCTGAGGTTACGGAGTTTCGGCTGAGAGCCTTACCTCCGGACCTCGGGACTCTTTTGTGCTTTGCCTCGATTGGCGAACCAGGTTCTGTTTTCTCTCCCCGAAGGGAGGGAGAGGTTACGTATACCATCTCTCAGTGGCCGTAGGCTACTTTTTGTGGTCGTAGACCACTGTTCCCGTTTGGAGACCATTTTCCGATTTTCGGAGCCGTCGGTCGTGCGCCTCGGTCTGGGACCGCTTAACTTTCTCCGTTTGGCACGGTTTTTGGACAGCTTGAACCTTTTGAACCTTCGTTTTAGCTTCTTGAGGAAGCTTGAACCTTTTGAACCCTTATTTTAGCTTCTTGAGGAAGTTAAACCTTCTGAACCTTCGTTTTAGCTTCTTGAGGGAGCTTGAACCTTTTGAACCTTGGTTTTAGCTTCTTGAGGGCGCTTGGACCTTTTGAACCTTCGTTTTAGCTTCTTGAGGGAGCTTGAACCTTTTGAACCCTGATTTTAGCTTCTTGACGAAGTTGAACCTTCTGAACCTTCGTTTTGGCTACCTGAGGGAGCCTGAACCTTTTGAACCTTCGTTTTAACCTCTTGAGGGAGCTTGAACCTTTTGAACCTTCGTTTTAGCCTCTTGAGGGATCTTGAACCTTTGGAACCCCTGTTTTGGCTTCTTGAGGAAGCTTGAAATTTGGAACTTTTCAACCTTCGTTTTAGCTTCATGAGGAAGCTTGAACCTTTTGAACCTTCATTTTAGCTTCTTGAGGAACCTTGAACCTTTTGAACCTTTGTTCTAGCGTCTCCGGGGAAGCTTGAACCTTTTGAACCCTGGTTTTATCTTCTTGAGGAAGTTGAAACTTCTGAACCTTCGTTTTAGTTTCCTGAGGGAGCTTGAACCTTTTGAACCTTCGTTTTCGCTTCTTGAGGGAGCTTCAACCTTTTGAACCATCTTTTTAGATTCTTGGGGGAGCATGAACCTTTTGAACCCTTGTTTTGGCTTCTTGAGGAATCTTGAACCTTTTGAACCTTCGTTTTAGCTTCTCGAGGAAGCTTGAACCTTTTGAACCTTTGCTCTAGCTTCTCCAAGAAGCTTGAACCCTTTGCTCTAGCTTCTCCAAGAAGCTTGAAACTTTTCAACCTTTGCTCTAGCTTCTCTAAGAAGCTTGAACCTTTTGCTCTGGCTTCTCCAAGAAGCTTGAATCCTCTTGTTTCTCTATAAGAGAAGGCCTCTCTCTCCTTTAGAGAGGTTGAAAAAAATTTGTCTAAGGAAAAGCACATATATCTCTCTATATCTCTACATTCTAGGCTTAGAGAGGGTGTTTGTTCTTGGCCTTTAACACCACCGGTGATTGCGCATGTTGTGCTCGTTCTGAGGTTACGGAGTTTCGGCTGAGACCCTCACCTCCGGACCTCGGGACTCTTTTGTGCTTTGCCTCGATTTGCGAACCAGGTTCTGTTTTCTCTCCCCGAAGGGAGGGAGAGGTTTCGTAGACCATCTCTCAGTGGCCGTAGGCTACTTTTCATGGTCGTAGACCACTGTTCCCGTTTGGAGACCATTTTCCGGTTTTCGGAGCCGTCGGTCGTGCGCCTCGGTTCGGGACCGCTTAACTTTCTCCGTTTGGCACGGTTTTTGGACAGCTTGAACCTTTTGAACCTTCGTTTTAGTTTTTTGCGGAAGCTTGAACCTTTTGAACCCTTATTTTAGCTTCTTGAGGAAGTTAAACCTTCTGAACCTTCGTTTTAGCTTCTTGAGGGAGCTTGAACCTTTTGAACCTTCATTTTAGCTTCTTGAGGGCGCTTGGACCTTTTGAACCTTCGTTTTAGCTTCTTGAGGGAGCTTGAACCTTTTGAACCCTGGTTTTAGCTTCTTGACGAAGTTGAACCTTCTGAACCTTCGTTTTGGCTTCCTGAGGGAGCCTGAACCTTTTGAACCTTCGTTTTAACCTCTTGAGGGAGCTTGAACCTTTTGAACCTTCGTTTTAGCCTCTTGAGGAGCTTGAACCTTTGAACCCCTGTTTTGGCTTCTTGAGGAAGCTTGAAATTTTGAACTTTTCAACCTTCGTTTTAGCTTCTTGAGGAAGCTTGAACCTTTTGAACCTTCATTTTAGCTTCTTGACGAAGCTTGAACCTTTTGAACCTTTGTTCTAGCTTCTCCGAGGAAGCTTGAACCTTTTGAACCCTGGTTTTAGCTTCTTGAGGAAGTTGAAACTTCTGAACCTTCGTTTTAGTTTCCTGAGGGAGCTTGAACCTTTTGAACCTTCGTTTTCGCTTCTTGAGGGAGCTTCAACCTTTTGAACCATCGTTTTAGCTTCTTGGGGGAGCTTGAACCTTTTGAACCCTTGTTTTGGCTTCTTGAGGAAGCTTGAACCTTTTGAACCTTCGTTTTAGCTTCTCGAGGAAGCTTGAACCTTTTGAACCTTTGCTCTAGCTTCTCCAAGAAGCTTGAACCCTTTGCTCTAGCTTCTCCAAGAAGCTTGAAACTTTTCAACCTTTGCTCTAGCTTCTCTAAGAAGCTTGAACCTTTTGCTCTGCTTCTCCAAGAAGAGTAAATTCATTTAAACCTTCCATAACCATTTGCACAGTGTTAGTATCACCCTTACTAAATATCATGAGGTCATCTGCAAAGCACAAGTTTACAATTCTGGACTTCTCACATCTCCAGTGAAATTTAAAGAGAGGATACTTGGACTTTTCGTCTAGGATTCTAGCCAAAACCTCCATAGCTAAGACAAAAGATAAGGAGACATTGGGTCTCTTTTTTTGGGTAAGTAAGTAATAAAATAAAGACAATGAAATTTACAAGTTTACAAGGGGCATACCCCAGGCATACCCAACAACAAATAATTAAACGAATACATAACCAACATAACCTACCACTGCACCCCCCTAAGATAGGGGGGGAAACACAAGAACAACAGAAAAAAAAAAACAAAATAACCTAACTTTGCCCATATATCCTTTTGTCCCCAAGTAACCCCTACCATCAGAATAATAGACGGAAACTTGGGATGGATATATGGGCAAAGATACAAACAAACACCAAAAAACTTAAAAACCACAACAAGCATACTCACAAAGCAACAACCCTCAAGACAAATCAAAAATGATAACCAACCCCATTCGCCCCCAGTCTCTATCGTAGATCAACACATGGAATCCAGTAAGCATCCCACTCCTCACAGCCGTGACATCCTAGCCACTCAACAAAAGCCATGACAGAGGAAAAAAATCTACCCCATGAGAAATCCCGACAGAGTCACATGAAGCTAGCACGATCAGTAACCATAAGCAACAGTCTTGTGAGTCGTAGTGACAACGGTAGCCCACAGCAACAAACCGATACATAGCCAAAAAATAACCTGAGATCAATCATCACATCCCCCAGTCCCTTCCTTGGTAGATCACAAGCCTCAAACCCCATGGCAGTGTGCCCTTCACTCCATGTCAGGCGTGGCAATACGATCAATTAGGATGGGTCACATGAAGACAAGAAGCAACCGGAACCGGTAGCTATCCTCCCGCTCATCTCCCAGTCTCTAACTCGGCTAGTCATCGAACCACTATTCCCCATAGCAGTGACCTTGGGTCTCCTTGCCTAAGACCTCTAACCCCCTTGAAGTAGCCATGAAGACTACCATTGATGCATATGGAAAATGATGGGCTGGTCATGCAAGCTTTGATCCAGTTGATCATAGTGGGGGGAAACCCCATGGCACTAAGAACATCTATAATAAACTCCCAATGAACAGTATCATAAGCCTTCATAAGATCAACTTTCATGGCACACTTAGGGACAGGAGAGCTTCTGTGATAGCCTCTCATAAGCTCTTGTGAAAGAAAGATATTGTCCGAAATTCTCCTACCATGCACAAAAGCAGATTGCACAGGATCAATAAGGTCAGGGAGGACCTCTTTAATTCTATTGGCAAGAATCTTAGCTATACACTTATAAATAGTGTTGCAGCAAGAGATAGGTCTATAGTCCCCAACTTTCACCGGATTGGGAATTTTCGGAATGAGCGCAATTGTAGTATTGTTGATTTCAGACAGAAGCTTCCCAGATTCAAAGAAGGCTCTTATAGCCTGGGTAACTTCTCTCCCAACAATACTCCAAGTACTTTTAAAAAACCCAGCTGAGTAACCATCGGGACCAGGGGCCTTATTAGCTTTTAAGGACCAGAAAACATCCTTGATCTCCTTATCAGAAACAGGACTAGCCAATTTAATGGCTTGATCAGGAGTGACTTTGGCTTTGATCAGATGTTGAACTCTATTAGTACCACCATATTGATTATGTGAAGGACTACCAAAGAGTTTGGAAAAATACTCTATAAAAGCGTCATGGATTTCCTCAGGCTGGGATGAGACCCTACCATCAGCCATCTCAACATTGAGAATTTTCCCTCTATTTATGTTACTCTTCACAGATCTGAAGAAGAATTTACTGTTCTTGTCTCCCAGACCAAGCCATTGGACTCTAGACTTTTGATGAGCTAAGCTCTCCTCAACAGCACTAAGATCCACATACTTTTTTAACAAGCTCCTCTCAAGAAGTTGAAGAGAGCTGTTGCAGGGATCTTTGTCTAGTTTCCACTGGATAGACTCCAGCTCAGCTTTAGATGCTAACACTCTGGTAGAGACGTCGCTAAACTCCTTTTTGTTTAATGATTAAGAATGGGTTTAAGACTGCGGAGTTTCTGGCAAACTCTAAACATCGGGACACCCCTAATATATTGATTCCAGTCCTGAGAAACTATAGGAAGAAAGTCCTTGTGCTTAGCCCAGAAATCAAAATATTTAAAGGGTTTTTTGAAAGAGTGGGTTTTCAAATTAATCATTTTTGACTTGAGAATTGAACTCTTAGATGATTTAGAAAGCCTTAAATGAGGTGATTAGGTTCCACTAATATCGTTAAGTTACAATTAATCTGAAAATTCATTTCTTGGAGACTAAGCAAACATAGTTTGAGTTAAACTTGGCCGCTTAGTTAATTGAACAATTACTGGCCTCAGCTAATTAGTTCGAAGAAGAAATAGAGAAGGATGGAGAAAGACGATTGGATAAAAACATTCTTCTTCAAAGGTAGCGAAAAATGTTATATAAAAGAAAGAAAAATAAGAAAAAAAATCAAAGGGAATTCATATTCATCCTTTTGCTCTCGAGAATTGAACACTTAAGTGACTAAGAAAACCTTAAACGAGGTGCTTAAGTTTACCTAATATCGTTAAGCAACAATTACTCAGAAAATTCTCTTTCTTGGTGGCTAAGAAAGGTTGGTTTGAGTTAAACTTGGACACTTCAGGTAATGAAACAATTAGTAGCCTAATATAATTATTCGTTGATGAAAATAGAGAAGGATATAGAAGGACGAAGAAAGTTACAAAGAAACATTATTCTTCAGTGCCCGAAGAGAACGTTTGAGGAAAAAAGGAAGAAGACAAATATGAATAAAATCAAAGGGAATCAAATTCATCGTTTTTTACTTGAGAATTAAACCCTTAGATGATTTAGAAAACCTTAAATGAGGTGATTAGGTTCAACAAATATCGTTAAGTTACAACTAATCTGAAAATTCTCTTTCTTGGAGCTTAAGCAAACACAGTTTGAGTTAAACTTTGCCACTCAAGCTAATGAAACAATTACTGGCCTCAGCTAATTAGTTCGTACAAGAAATAGAGAAGGATGGAGAAGGACGGAGAAAGTTGGAAAGAAACATTATTCTTAAAAGGTAGAAAAGAAAGTTAGTGAAAAGAAAGAAAAATAAGAAAAAAAATCAAGGGGAATTCATATTCATCCTTTTGGTCTCGAGAATTGAACACTTAAGTGACTAAGAAAACCTTAAACGAGGTGCTTAAGTTAACCTAATATCGTTAAGCAACAATTACTCAGAAAATTCTCTTTCTTGCTGGCTAAGCAAGGTTGGTTTGAGTTAAACTTGGCCACTTAAGGTAATGAATCAATTAGTGGCCTAATCTAATTAGTTCGTCGATGAAAATAGAGAAGGATGTAGAAGGACGAAGAAAGTTACAAAGAAACATTATTCTTCAGTGCCAGCAGAGAACGTTTGAGGAAAAAAAGAAGAAGAGCAATATGAATAAAATCAAAGGGAATTCAAATTAATCATTTTTGACTTGAGAATTGAACTCTTAGATGATTTAGAAAGCCTTAAATGAGGTGATTAGGTTCCACTAATATCGTTAAGTTACAATTAATCTGAAAATTCATTTCTTGGAGACTAAGCAAACATAGTTTGAGTTAAACTTGGCCGCTTAAGTTAATTGAACAATTACTGGCCTCAGCTAATTAGTTCGAAGAAGAAATAGAGAAGGATGGAGAAAGACGGAGAAAGTTGGATAAAAACATTCTTCTTCAAAGGTAGCGAAAAATGTTAGATAAAAGAAAGAAAAATAAGAAAAAAAATCAAAGGGAATTCATATTCATCCTTTTGCTCTCGAGAATTGAACACTTAAGTGACTAAGAAAACCTTAAACGAGGTGCTTAAGTTTACCTAATATCGTTAAGCAACAATTACTCAGAAAATTCTCTTTCTTGCTGGCTAAGCAAAGTTGGTTTCAGTTAAACTTGGCCACTTAAGGTAATGAATCAATTAGTGGCCTAATCTAATTAGTTCGTCGATGAAAATAGAGAAGGATGTAGAAGGACGAAGAAAGTTACAAATAAACATTATTCTTCAGTGCCAGTAGAGAACGTTTGAGGAAAAAAAGAAGAAGAGCAATATGAATAAAATCAAAGGGAATTCAAATTCATCATTTTTGACTTGAGAATTGAACCCTTAGATGATTTAGAAAACCCTAAATGAGGTGATTAGGTTCCACTAATATCGTTAAGTTACAATTAATCTGAAAATTCATTTCTTGGAGACTAAGCAAACATAGTTTGAGTTAAACTTGGCCGCTTAAGTGAATTGAACAATTACTGGCCTCAGCTAATTAGTTCGTAGAAGAAATAGAGAAGGATGGAGAAAGACGAAGAAAGTTGGATAAAAACATTCTTCTTCAAGGGTAGCGAAAAATGTTATATAAAAGAAAGAAAAATAAGAAAAAAAATCAAAGGGAATTCATATTCATCCTTTTGCTCTCGAGAATTGAACACTTAAGTGACTAAGAAAACCTTAAACGAGGTGCTTAAGTTTACCTAATATCGTTAAGCAACAATTACTCAGAAAATTCTCTTTCTTGGTGGCTAAGAAAGGTTGGTTTGAGTTAAACTTGGACACTTCAGGTAATGAAACAATTAGTAGCCTAATATAATTATTCGTTGATGAAAATAGAGAAGGATATAGAAGGACGAAGAAAGTTACAAAGAAACATTATTCTTCAGTGCCCGAAGAGAACGTTTGAGGAAAAAAGGAAGAAGACAAATATGAATAAAATCAAAGGGAACTCAAATTCATCGTTTTTTACTTGAGAATTAAACCCTTAGATGATTTAGAAAACCTTAAATGAGGTGATTAGGTTCAACAAATATCGTTAAGTTACAACTAATCTGAAAATTCTCTTTCTTGGAGCTTAAGCAAACACAGTTTGAGTTAAACTTTGCCACTCAAGCTAATGAAACAATTACTGGCCTCAGCTAATTAGTTCGTACAAGAAATAGAGAAGGATGGAGAAGGACGGAGAAAGTTGGAAAGAAACATTATTCTTCAAAGGTAGAAAAGAAAGTTAGTGAAAAGAAAGAAAAATAAGAAAAAAAATCAAGGGGAATTCATATTCATCCTTTTGGTCTCGAGAATTGAACACTTAAGTGACTAAGAAAACCTTAAACGAGGTGCTTAAGTTAACCTAATATCGTTAAGCAACAATTACTCAGAAAATTCTCTTTCTTGCTGGCTAAGCAAGGTTGGTTTGAGTTAAACTTGGCCACTTAAGGTAATGAATCAATTAGTGGCCTAATCTAATTAGTTCGTCGATGAAAATAGAGAAGGATGTAGAAGGACGAAGAAAGTTACAAAGAAACATTATTCTTCAGTGCCAGCAGAGAACGTTTGAGGAAAAAAAGAAGAAGAGCAATATGAATAAAATCAAAGGGAATTCAAATTAATCATTTTTGACTTGAGAATTGAACTCTTAGATGATTTAGAAAGCCTTAAATGAGGTGATTAGGTTCCACTAATATCGTTAAGTTACAATTAATCTGAAAATTCATTTCTTGGAGACTAAGCAAACATAGTTTGAGTTAAACTTGGCCGCTTAAGTTAATTGAACAATTACTGGCCTCAGCTAATTAGTTCGAAGAAGAAATAGAGAAGGATGGAGAAAGACGGAGAAAGTTGGATAAAAACATTCTTCTTCAAAGGTAGCGAAAAATGTTAGATAAAAGAAAGAAAAATAAGAAAAAAAATCAAAGGGAATTCATATTCATCCTTTTGCTCTCGAGAATTGAACACTTAAGTGACTAAGAAAACCTTAAACGAGGTGCTTAAGTTTACCTAATATCGTTAAGCAACAATTACTCAGAAAATTCTCTTTCTTGGTGGCTATGCAAGGTTGGTTTGAGTTAAGCTTGGACACTTCAGGTAATGAAACAATTAGTAGCCTAATATAATAATTCGTTGATGAAAATAGAGAAGGATATAGAAGGACGAAGAAAGTTACAAAGAAACATTATTCTTCAGTGCCCGAAGAGAACGTTTGAGGAAAAAAGGAAGAAGACAAATATGAATAAAATCAAAGGGAATTCAAATTCATCGTTTTTTACTTGACAATCGAACCCTTAGATGATTTAGAAAACCTTAAATGAGGTGATTAGGTTCAACAAATATCGTTAAGTTACAACTAATCTGAAAATTCTCTTTCTTGGAGATTAAGCAAGCACAGTTTGAGTTAAACTTTACCACTCAAGCTAATGAAACAATTACCGGCCTCAGCTAATTAGTTCGTACGAGAAATAGAGAAGGATGGAGAAGGACGGAGAAAGTTGGATAGAAACATTCTTCTTCAAAGGTAGAAAAGAAAGTTAGTGAAAAGAAAGAAAAATAAGAAAAAAATCAACGGGAATTCATATTCATCCTTTTGGTCTCGAGAATTGAACACTTAAGTGACTAAGAAAACCTTAAACGAGGTGCTTAAGTTAACCTAATATCGTTAAGCAACAATTACTCAGAAAATTCTCTTTCTTGCCGTCTAAGCAAGGTTGGTTTGAGTTAAACTTGGCCACTTAAGGTAATGAATCAATTAGTGGCCTAATCTAATTAGTTCCTCGATGAAAATAGAGAAGGATGTAGAAGGACGAAGAAAGTTACAAAGAAACATTATTCTTCAGTGCCAGTAGAGAACGTTTGAGGAAAAAAAGAAGAAGAGCAATATGAATAAAATCAAAGGGAATTCAAATTCATCATTTTTGACTTGAGAATTGAACCCTTAGATGATTTAGAAAACCTTAAATGAGGTGATTAGGTTCCACTAATATCGTTAAGTTACAATTAATCTGAAAATTCATTTCCTGGAGACTAAGCAAACATAGTTTGAGTTAAACTTGGCCGCTTAAGTTAATTGAAAAATTACTGGCCTCAGCTAATTAGTTCGTAGAAGAAATAGAGAAGGATGGAGAAGGACGGAGAAAGTTGGATAAAAACTTGGTATATTGGCCCACTTGGTATATTGGCTGGCATGTGGGGTTGATTGGGCTCACGGTTATTTTTTGGGCTGTTGGTTTGGTGTTTTTTCTGCCAAGCCGTGGACTATGTTTATCTGTGGGCTTGTGTCTCACTTGGGTTGTGGTGTGGTTTATTTTGGACTTCATTTATATAAGTTAAGTGGGCCACTAATGAGGGTTTTTTGGGTTATTATTTTTGTTTAGACTCTTGGCAGCGAATCATTTATAGTTAATGATTTTATGATGTTTGATTGTGTGATCCTCATGTGACTCGATATGAGGGAGGTTTGGAGCCATCTCCGCCAAGAGTGATTGGGGAGTCACTGCTATGGGGAATAGTGGTTTGATAACCAACCGAGTTAGAGACTGGGAGATGAGCGGGAGGATAGCTACTGGTTTTCTGGTTGCTTCTTGTCTTCATGTGACCCGTCCTAATTGATCGTATTGCCACGCCTGACATGGAGTGTAGGGCCCACTGCCGTGGGGTTTGAGGCTTGTGATCTACCAAGGATGGGACTGGGGGATGTGATGATTGATCTCATGATTTTGTTGGCTGTATATTGGTTTATTGCTGAGGGGCTACTGTCTTTTCACTTCAACTCCCTGGTCCGTGGCTTATGGTTTTTGATCGTGCTAGCTTCATGTGACTTTGCTGAGATCTCTCATGGGGTAGATTTTATCCTCTGACATGGCTTTGGTTAAGTGGCTTGGATGTCACGGCTGTGTGGAGTGGGTTGCTTATTGGATTCCATGTTTTATCTGCAGTAGAGACTGGGGGCTTGTGAGGTTGATTATTATCTTTGACTCGGCTTGAGGGTTGTTGTTTGGTCTTTGTGTCTATTTTGTTTATTAGCTTAGTGGTGTTTATTTTGTGTATCTCTGCCCATATATCCACCTCAAGTTCCTATCTATTATCTCTGATGGTAGGGGTTACTTGAGGGCAAAGAGGATATATGGGCAGAGTTGGGGTTTTCTGTATTTCTGTTGTTCTTGTTTGTTCCCCTTATTTTTAGGGGTTGTAGTGGTAGTTTATGTTGGTTATTTTTGTTTTTATTTGTTGTTGGGCATGCCTGGGGTATGCCCCTTGTAAACTTGTAAATTTTCATTGTCTTTATTTTATGACTTACTTACCCAAAAAAAAAGTTGGATAAAAACATTCTTCTTCAAAGGTAGCTAAAAAAGTTAGATAAAAGAAAGAAAAAGAAGATAAAAAATCAAAGGGAATTCATATTCATCCTTTTGCTCTCGAGAATTGAATACTTAAGTGACAAAAAAACCTTAAACGAGGTGCTTAAGTTTACCTAATATCGTTAAGCAACAATTACTCAGAAAATTCTCTTTCTTGGTGGCTAAGCAAGGTTGGTTTGAGTTAAACTTGGACACTTCAGGTAATGAAACAATTAGTAGCCTAATATAATTAGTTCGTTGATGAAAATAGAGAAGGATATAGAAGGACGAAGAAAGTTACAAAGAAACATTATTCTTCAGTGCCAGAAGAGAACGTTTGAGGAAAAAATGAAGAAGACAAATATGAATAAAATCAAAGGGAATTCAAATTCATCATTTTTTACTTGAGAATTGAACCCTTAGATGATTTAGAAAACCTTAAATCAGGTGATTAGGTTCAACTAATATCGTTAAGTTACAACTAATCTGAAAATTCTCTTTCTTGGAGGCTAAGCAAACATAGTTTGAGTTAAACTTTTCCACTCAAGCTAATGAAACAATTACTTGCCTCAGCTAATTAGTTCGTAGAAGGAATAGAGAACGACGGAGAAGGACGGAGAAAGTTGGATTGAAACATTCTTCTTCAAAGGTAGAAAAGAAAGTTAGAGAAAAAAAGAAAAATAAGAAAAAAAATCAAAGGGAATTCATATTCATCATTTTGGTCTCGAGAATTGAACACTTAAGTGACTAAGAAAAACTTAAACGGGATGCTTAAGTTAACCTAATATCGTTAAGCAACAATTACTCAGAAAAGTCTCTTTCTTGGTAGCTAAGCTAACATAGTTTGAGTTAAACTTGGCCACTTGAGGTAATGGAACAATTAGTGGCCTAATCTAATTAGTTCGTTGATGAAAATAGAGAAGGATGTGGAAGGACAAAGCAAGTAACAGAGAAACATTATTCTTGAGTGTCAGAAGAGAACGTTTGAGGGAAAAAAGAAGAAGAGAAATATGAACAAAATCTAAGGGAATTCAAATTCATCGTTTTTGACTTGAGAATTGAACCCTTAGATGATTTAGAAAAGCTTAAATGAGAAAAAGAAATAAATCAAGGGGAAAAAAATCAGAAAAAAATCAAGGGGAATTCATATTCATCCTTTTGGTCTCAAGAATTAAACACTTAAGTGACTAAGAAAACCTTAAACGAGGTGCTTAAGTTAACCTAATATCGTTAAGCAACAATTACTCAGAAAATTCTCTTTCTTGGTGGCTAAGCAAGGTTGGTTTGAGTTAAACTCGGCCACTTAAGGTAATGAATCAATTAGTGGCCTAATCTAATTAGTTCGTCGATTAAAATAGAGAAGGATGTAGAAGGACGAAGAAAGTTACAAAGAAACTTTGTTCTTTAGTGCCAGCAGAGAACGTTTGAGGAAAAAAAGAAGAAGAGTAATATGAATAAAATAAAGGAGAATTCAAATTCATCATTTTCGACTTGAGAATTGAACCCTTAGATGATTTAGAAAACCTTAAATGAGGTGATTAGGTTCCACTAATATCGTTAAGTTACAATTAATCTGAAAATTGATTTCTTGGAGACTAGACAAACATAGTTTGAGTTAAACTTGGCCGCTTAAGTTAATTGAACAATTACTGGCCTCAGCTAATTAGTTCGTAGAAGAAATAGAGAATGATGGAGAAAGACGGAGAAAGTTGGATAAAAAACATTCTTCTTCAAAGGTTGCGAAAAATGTTAGATAAAAAAAAGAAAAATAAGAAAAAAAATCAAAGGGAATTCCATATTCATCCTTTTGCTCTCTAGAATTGAACACTTAAGTGACTAAGAAAACCTTAAACGAGGTGCTTTAGTTAACCTAATATCGTTAAACAACAATTACTCAGAAAAATCTCTTTCTTGGTGGCTAAGCAAGGTTGGTTTGTGTTAAACTTGGACACTTCAGGTAATGAAACAATTAGTAGCCTAATATAATTATTCGTTGATGAAAATAGAGAAGGATATAGAAGGACGAAGAAAGTTATAAAGAAACATTATTCTTCAGTGCCAGAAGAGAACGTTTGAGGAAAAAAGGAAGAAGACAAATATGAATAAAATCGAAGAGAATTCAAATTCATCATTTTTGACTTGAGAATTGAACCCTTAGATGATTTAGAAAACCTAAAATGAGGTGATTAGGTTCAACAAATATCGTTAAATTACAACTAATCAGAAAATTCTCTTTCTTGGAGACTAAGCAAACATAGTTTGAGTTAACCTTTGCCACTCAAGCTAATGAAACAATTACTGGCCTCAGCTAATTAGTTCGTAGAAGAAATAGAGAAGGACGGAGAAGGACGGAGAAAGTTGGATTGAAACATTCTTCTTCAAAGGTAGAAAAGAAAGTTAGAGAAAAGAAAGAAAAATAAGAAAAAAAAATCAAAGGGAATTCATATTCATCATTTTGGCCTCGAGAATTGAACACTTAAGTGACTAAGAAAAGCTTAAACGAGGTGCTTAAGTTAACCTAATATCGTTAAACAACAATTACTCAGAAAAGTCTCTTTCTTGGTAGCTAAGCTAACATAGTTTGAGTTAAACTTGGCCACTTGAGGTAATGAAACAATTAGTGGCCTAATCTAATTAGTTCATTGATCAAAATAGAGAAGGATGTGGAAGGACAAAGCAAGTTACAGAGAAACATTATTCTTGAGTGCCAGAAGAGAACGTTTGAGGAAAAAAAAAAGAAGAGAAATATGAATAAAATCAAAAGAAATTCAAATTCATCGTTTTTGACTTGAGAATTGAACCCTTAGATGATTTAGAAAACCTTAAATGAGAAAAAGAAAGAAATCAAGGGAAAAAAATCAAGGGGAATTCATATTCATCCTTTTGGTCTCGAGAATTGAACACTTAAGTGACTAAGAAAACCTTAAACGAGGTGCTTAAGTTAACCTAATATCGTTAAGCAACAATTACTCAGAAAATTCTCTTTCTTGCTGGCTAAGGAAGGTTGGTTTGAGTTAAACTTGGCCCCTTAAGGTAATGAATCAATTAGTGGCCTAATCTAATTAGTTCGTCGATGAAAATAGAGAAGGATGTAGAAGGACGAAGAAAGTTACAAATAAACATTATTCTTCAGTGCCAGCAGAGAACGTTTGAGGAAAAAAAGAAGAAGAGCAATATGAATAAAATCAAAGGGAATTCAAATTAATCATTTTTGACTTGAGAATTGAACCCTTAGATGATTTAGAAAGCCTTAAATGAGGTGATTAGGTTCCACTAATATCGTTAAGTTACAATTAATCTGAAAATTCATTTCTTGGAGACTAAGCAAACATAGTTTGATTTAAACTTGGCCGCTTAAGTTAATTGAACAATTACTGGCCTCAGCTAATTAGTTCGAAGAAGAAATAAAGAAGGATGGAGAAAGACGGAGAAAGTTGGTTAAAAACATTTTTCTTCAAAGGTAGCGAAAAATGTTAGATAAAAGAAAGAAAAATAAGAAAAAAAATCAAAGGGAATTCATATTCATCCTCTTGCTCTCGAGAATTGAACACTTAAGTGACTAAGAAAACCTTAAACGAGGTGCTTAAGTTAACCTAATATCGTTAAGCAACAATTACTCAGAAAATTCTCTTTCTTGGTGGCTAAGCAAGGTTGGTTTGAGTTAAACTTGGACACTTCAGGTAATGAAACAATTAGTAGCCTAATATAATTATTCGTTGATGAAAATAGAGAAGGATATAGAAGGACGAAGAAAGTTACAAAGAAACATTATTCTTCAGTGCCCGAAGAGAACGTTTGAGGAAAAAAGGAAGAAGACAAATATGAATAAAATCAAAGGGAATTCAAATTCATCGTTTTTTACTTGAGAATCGAACCCTTAGATGATTTAGAAAACCATAAATGAGGTGATTAGGTTCAACAAATATCGTTAAGTTACAACTAATTTGAAAATTCTCTTTCTTGGAGATTAAGCAAACACAGTTTGAGTTAAACTTTGCCACTCAAGCTAATGAAACAATTACTGGCCTCAGCTAATTAGTTCGTAGAAGAAATAGAGAAGGATGGAGAAGGACGGAGAAAGTTGGATAGAAACATTCTTCTTCAAAGGTAGAAAAGAAAGTTAGTGAAAAGAAATAAAAATAAGAAAAAAATCAAGGGGAATTCATATTCATCCTTTTGGACTCGAGAATTGAACACTTAAGTGACTAAGAAAACCTTAAACGAGGTGCTTAAGTTAACCTAATATCGTTAAGCAACAATTACTCATAAAATTCTCTTTCTTGCTGGCTAAGCAAGGTTTGTTTGAGTTAAACTTGGCCACTTAAGGTAATGAATCAATTAGTGGCCTAATCTAATTAGTTCGTCGATGAAAATAGAGAAGTATGTAGAAGGACGAAGAAAGTTACAAAGAAACATTATTCTTCAGTGCCAGTAGAGAACGTTTGAGGGAAAAAAGAAGAAGAGCAATATGAATAAAATCAAAGGGAATTCAAATTCATCATTTTTGACTTGAGACTTGAACCCTTAGATGATTTAGAAAACCTTAAATGAGGCGATTAGGTTCCAGTAATAACGTTAAGTTACAATTAATCTGAAAATTCATTTCCTGGAGACTAAGCAAACATAGTTTGAGTTAAACTTGGCCGCTTAAGTTAATTGAAAAATTACTGGCCTCAGCTAATTAGTTCGTAGAAGAAATAGAGAAGGATGGAGAAAGACGGAGAAAGTTGGATAAAAACATTCTTCTTCAAAGGTAGCGAAAAAAGTTAGATAAAAGAAAGAAAAAGAAGATAAAAAATCAAAGGGAATTCATATTCATCCTTTTGCTCTCGAGAATTGAACACTTAAGTGACAAAAAAACCTTAAACGAGGTGCTTAAGTTAACCTAATATCGTTAAGCAACAATTACTCAGAAAATTCTCTTTCTTGGTGGCTAAGCAAGGTTGGTTTGAGTTAAACTTGGACACTTCAGGTAATGAAACAATTAGTAGCCTAATATAATTAGTTCGTTGATGAAAATAGAGAAGGATTTAGAAGGACGAAGAAAGTTACAAAGAAACATTATTCTTCAGTGCCAGAAGAGAACGTTTGAGGAAAAAAGGAAGAAGACAAATATGAATAAAATCAAAGGGAATTCAAATTCATCATTTTTGACTTGAGAATTGAACCCTTAGATGATTTAGAAAACCTTAAATCAGGTGATTAGGTTCAACTAATATCGTTAACTTACAACTAATCTGAAAATTCTCTTTCTTGGAGGCTAAGCAAACATAGTTTGAGTTAAACTTTGCCACTCAAGCTAATGAAACAATTACTGGCCTCAGCTAATTAGTTCGTAGTAGAAATAGAGAAGGACGGAGAAAGTTGGATTGAAACATTCTTCTTCAAAGGTAGGAAAGAAGGTTAGAGAAAAAAAATCAAAGGGAATTCATATTCATCATGTTGGTCTCGAGAATTGCACACTTAAGTGACTTAGAAAAACTTAAACGAGATGCTTAAGTTAACCTAATATCGTTTTTTTTTTGGGTGAATAACCTACCTAACCTAACCTAACCTAACCTAACCTAATATCGTTAAGCAACAATTACTCAGAAAAGTCTCTTTCTTGGTAGCTAAGCTAACATAGTTTGAGTTAAACTTGGCCACTTGAGGGAATGGAACAATTAGTGGCCTAATCGAATTAGTTCGTTGATGAAAATAGAGAAGGATGTGGAAGGACAAAGCAAGTTACAGAGAAACATTATTCTTGAGTGCCAGAAGAGAACGTTTGAGGAAAAAAAAAAGAAGAGAAATATGAATAAAATCAAAGGGAATTCAAATTCATCATTTTTGACTTGAGAATTGAACCCTTAGATGATTTAGAAAAGCTTAAATGAGAAAAAGAAAGAAATCAAGGGGAAAAAAATCAGAAAAAAGTTAAGGGGAATTCATATTAATCCTTTTGGTCTCAAGAATTCAACACTTAAGTGACTAAGAAAACCTTAAACGAGGTGCTTAAGTTAACCTAATATCGTTAAGCAACAATTACTCAGAAAATTCTCTTTCTTGGTGGCTAAGCAAGGTTGGTTTGAGTTAAACTTGGCCACTTAAGGTAATGAATCAATTAGTGGCCTAATCTAATTAGTTCGTCGATGAAAATAGAGAAAGATGTAGAAGGATGAAGAAAGTTACAAAGAAACATTATTCTTCAATGCCAGCAGAGAACGTTTGTGGAAAAAAAGAAGAAGAGCAATATGAATAAAATCAAAGGGAATTAAAATTCATCATTTTTTACTTGAGAATTGAACCCTTAGATGATTTAGAAAACCTTAAATGAGTTGATTAGGTTCAACAAATATCGTTAAGTTACAACTAATCATAAAATTCTCTTTCTTGGAGACTAAGCAAACACAGTTTGAGTTAAACTTTGCCACTCAAGCTAATGAAACAATTACTGGCCTCAGCTAATTAGTTCGTACAAGAAATAGAGAAGGATGGAGATGGACGGAGAAAGTTGGATAGAAACATTCTTCTTCAAAGGTAGAAAAGAAAGTTAGTGAAAAGAAAGAAAAATAAGAAAAAAATCAAAGGGAATTCGTATTCATCCTTTTGGTCTCGAGAATTGAACACTTAAGTGACTAAGAAAACCTTAAACGAGGTGCTTAAGTTAACCTAATATCGTTAAGCAATAATTACTCAGAAAATTCTCTTTCTTGCTGGCTAAGCGAGGTTGGTTTGAGTTAAACTTGGCCACTTAAGGTAATGAATCAATTAGTGGCCTAATCTAATTAGTTCGTCGATGAAAATAGAGAAAGATGTAGAAGGATGAAGAAAGTTACAAAGAAACATTATTCTTCAATGCCAGCAGAGAACGTTTGCGGAAAAAAAGAAGAAGAGCAATATGAATAAAATCAAAGGGAATTAAAATTCATCATTTTTTACTTGAGAATTGAACCCTTAGATGATTTAGAAAACCTTAAATGAGGTGATTAGGTTCAACTAATATCGTTAAGTTACAATTAATCAGAAAATTCATTTCTTGGAGACTAAGCAAACATAGTTTGAGTTAAACTTGGCCGCTTAAGTTAATTGAACAATTACTGGCCTCAGCTAATTAGTTCGTAGAAGAAATAGAGAAGGATGGAGAATGACGGAGAAAGTTGGATAAAAACATTCTTCTTCAATGGTAGCGAAGGAAGTTAGATAAGAGAAAGAAAAATAAGAAAAAAAATCAAACGGAATTCATATTCATCCTTTTGCTCTCGAGAATTGAACACTTAAGTTAACCTACTATCGTTAACCAACAATTACTCAGAAAATTCTCTTTCATGGTGGCTAAGCAAGCTTGGTTTGAGTTAAACTTGGACACTTTAGGTAATGAGACAATTAGTACCCTAATATAATTAGTTCGTTGATGAAAATAGAGAAGCATATAGAAGGATTAAGAAAGTTACAAAGAAACATTATTCTTCAGTGCCAGAAGAGAATGTTTGAGGAAAAAAGGAAGAAGACAAATATGAATAAAATCAAAGGGAATTCAAATTTATCATTTTTTACTTGAGAATTGAACTCTTAGATGATTTAGAAAACCTTAAATCAGGTGATTAGGTTCAACTAATATCGTTAAGTTACAACTAATCTGAAAATTCTCTTTCTTGGAGACTAAGCAAACATAGTTTGAGTTAAACTTTGCCACTCAAGCTAATGAAACAATTACTGACCTCAGCCAATTAGTTCGTAGAAGAAATAGAGAAGGCCGGAGAAAGTTGGATTGAAACATTCTTCCTCAAAGGTAGAAAAGAAAGTTAGAGAAAACAAAGAAAAATAAGAAAAAAATTAAAGGGAGTTCATATTCATCATTTTGGTCTCGAGAATTGAACACTTAAGTGACTAAGAAAACCTTAAACGAGGTGCTTAAGTTAACCTAATATCGTTAGGCAACAGTTACTCAGAAAAGTCTCTTTGTTGGTAGCTAAGCTAACATAGTTTGAGTTAAACTTGGCCACTTGAGGTAATGAAACAATTAGTGGCCTAATCTAATTAGTTCGTTGATGAAAATAGAGAAGGATGTAGAAGGACGAAGAAAGTTACACAGAAACATTATTCTTGAGTGCCAGAAGAGAACGTTTGAGGAAAAAAAGAAGAAGACAAATATGAATAAATCAAAGGGAATTCAAATTCATTGTTTTTTACTAGAGAATTGAACCCTTAGATGATTTAGAAAACCTTAAATGAGGTGATTAGGTTCAACAAATATCGTTAAGTTACAACTAATCTGAAAATTCTCTTTCTTGGAGACTAAGCAAACACAGTTTGAGTTAAACTTTGCCACTCAAGCTAATGAAACAATTACTGGCCTCAGCTAATTAGTTCATACAAGAAATAGAGAAGGATGGAGAAGGACGGAGAAAGTTGGATAGAAACATTCTTCTTCAAAGGTAGAAAAGAAAGTTAGTGAAAAGAAAGAAAAATAAGAAAAAAATCAAAGGGAATTCATATTAATGCTTTTGGTCTCGAGAATTGAACACTTAAGTGACTAAGAAAACCTTAAACAAGGTGCTTAAGTTAACCTAATATCGTTAAGCAACAATTACTCAGCAAATTCTCTTTCTTGCTAGCTAAGCAAGGTTGGTTTGAGTTAAACTTGGCCACTTAAGGTAATGAATCAATTAGTGGCCTAATCTAAGCTTCCTCAAGAAGCTAAAACGAAGGTTCAAAAGGTTCAAGCTTCCTCAAGAAGCCAAAACAAGGGTTCAAAAGGTTCAAGCTCCCTCAAGAAGCTAAAACGAAGGTTCAAAAGGTTCAAGCTCCCTCAGGAAACTAAAACGAAGGTTCAGAAGGTTCAACTTCCTCAAGAAGCTAAAACCAGGGTTCAAAAGGTTCAAGCTTCCTCGGAGAAGCTAGAGCAAAGGTTCAAAAGGTTCAAGCTTCCTCAAGAAGCTAAAACGAAGGTTGAAAAGTTCAAAATTTCAAGCTTCCTCAAGAAGCCAAAACAGGGGTTCAAAAGGTTCAAGCTCCCTCAAGAGGCTAAAACGAAGGTTCAAAAGGTTCCAGCTCCCTCAAGAAGCTAAAACGAAGGTTCATAAGGTTCAGGCTCCCTCGGGAAGCTAAAACGAAGGTTCAGAATGTTCAACTTCGTCAGGAAGATAAAACCAGGGTTCAAAAGGTTCAAGCTCCCTCAAGAAGCTAAAACGAAGGTTCAAAAGGTCCAAGCGCCCTCAAGAAGCTAAAACCAAGGTTCAAAAGGTTCAAGCTCCCTCAAGAAGCTAAAACGAGGTTCAGAAGGTTTAACTTCCTCAAGAAGCTAAAATAAGGGTTCAAAAGGTTCAAGCTTCCTCAAGAAGCTAAAACGATGGTTCAAAAGGTTCAAGCTGTCCAAAAACCGTGCCAAACGGAGAAAGTTAAGCGGTCCCGAATCGAGGTGCACGACCGACGGCTCCGAAAATCGGAAAATGGTCTCCAAAGGGGAACAGTGGTCTACGACCACGAAAAGTAGCCTACGGCCACTGAGAGATGGTGTACGAAACCTCTCCCTCCCTTCGGGTAGAGAAAACAGAACCTGGTTCGCAAATCGAGGCAAAGCATAAAAGAGTCCCGAGGTCCGGAGGTAAGGCTCTCAGCCGAAACTCCATAACCTCAGAACGAGCACAACATGCGCAATCACCGGCGGTGTTAAAGGCCAAGAACAAACACCCTCTCTGAGCCTAGAATGTAGAGATATAGAGAGATATATGTGCTTTTCCTTAGACAAATTTTTTTCAACCTCTCTAAAGGAGAGGGAGGCCCTCTCTTACAGAGAAACAAAAGGGTTCAAGCTTCTTGGAGAAGCTAGAGCAAAAGGTTCAAGCTTCTTAGAGAAGCTAGAGCAAAGGTTCAAAAGTTTCAAGCTTCTTGGAGAAGCTAGAGCAAAGGATCAAAAGGTTCAAGCTTCCTCCAGAAGCTAAAACGAACGTTCAAAAGGTTCAAGCTTCCTCAAGAAGCTAAAACGAAGGTTCAAAAGGTTCAAGCTTCCTCAAGAAGCCAAAACAAGGGTTCAAAAGGTTCAAGCTCCCTCAAGAAGTTAAAACGAAGGTTCAAAAGGTTCAAGCTCCCTCAAGAAGCTAAAACGAAGGTCCAAAAGGTTCAAGCTCCCCCAGGAAACTAAAACGAAGGTTCAGAAGGTTCAACTTCCTCGAGAAGCTAAAACCAGGGTTCAAAAGGTTCAAGCTTCCTCGGAGAAGCTAGAGCAAAGGTTCAAAAGGTTCAAGCTTCCTCAAGAAGCTAAAACGAAGATTCAAAAGGTTCAAGCTTCCTCAAGAAGCTAAAACGAAGGTTGAAAAGTTCAAAATTTCAAGCTTCCTCAAGAAGCCAAAATAGGGGTTCAAAAGGTTCAAGCTCCCTTAAGAGGCTAAAACGAATGTTCAAAAGGTTCAAGCTCCCTCAAGAAGCTAAAACGAAGGTTCATAAGGTTCAGGCTCCCTCGGGAAGCTAAAACGAAGGTTCAGAATGTTCAACTTCATCAGGAAGATAAAACCAGGGTTCAAAAGGTTCAAGCTCCCTCAAGAAGCTAAAACGAAGGTTCAAGAGGTCCAAGCGCCCTCAAGAAGCTAAAATGAAGGTTCAAAATGTTTAAGCTCCCTCAAGAAGCTAAAACGAAGGTTCAGAAGGTTTAACTTCCTCAAGAAGCTAAAATAAGGGTTCAAAAGGTTCAAGCTTCCTCAAGAAGCTAAAACGAAGGTTCAAAAGGTTCAAGCTGTCCAAAAACCGTGCCAAACGGAGAAAGTTAAGCGGTCCCGAACCGAGGCGCACGACCGACGGCTCCGAAAATCCGAAAATGGTCTCCAAACGGGAACAGTGGTCTACGACCACGAAAAGTAGCCTACGGCCACTGAGAGATGGTCTACGAAACCTCTCCCTCCCTTCGGGGAGAGAAAACAGAACCTAGTTCGCAAATCGAGGCAAAGCACAAAAGAGTCCTGAGGTCTGGAGGTAAGGCTCTCAGCCGAAACTCCGTATCCTCAGAACGAGCACAACATGCACAATCACCGGTGGTGTTAAAGGCCAAGAACAAACACCCTCTCTAAGCCTAGAATGTAGAGATATAGAGTGATATATGTGATTTTTCTTAGACAAATTTTTTTCAACCTCTCTAAAGGAGAGGGAGGCCCTCTATAGAGAAACAAGAGGGTTCAAGCTTCTTGGAGAAAATAGAGCAAAAGGTTCAAGCTTCTTAGAAAAGCTACAGCAAAGGTTCAAAAGTTTCAAACTTCTCGGAGAAGGTAGAGCAAAGGGTTCAAGCTTCTTGGAGAAGCTAGAGCAAAGGTTCAAAAGGTTCAAGCTTCCTCAAGAAGCTAAAACGAAGGTCGAAAAGTTCAAAAGGTACAAGCTTCCTCCAGGAGCCAAAACAACGGTTCAAAAGGTTCAAGCTCCCTCAATAGGCTAAAACGAAGGTTCAAAAGGTTCAAGCTCCCTCAAGAAGCTAAAACGAAGGTTCAAAAGGTTCAGGCTCCCTCAGGACGCTAAAACGAAGGTACAGAAGGTTCAACATCGTCAAGAAGCTAAAACCAGGGTTCAAAAGGTTAAAGCTCCCTCAAGAAGCTAAAACGAAGGTTCAAAAGGTCCAAGCGCCCTCAAGAAGCTAAAACCAAGGTTCAAAATGTTCAAGCTCCCTCAAGAAGCTAAAACGAAGGTTCAGAAGGTTTAACTTCCTCAAGAAGCTAAAATAAGGGTTCAAAAGGTTCAAGCTTCCTCAAGAATCTAAAACGAAGGTTCAAAAGGTTCAAGCTGTCCAAAAACCGTGCCAAACGGAGAAAGTTAAGCGGTCCCGAACCGAGGCGCACGACCGACGGCTCTGAAAACCGAAAAATGGTCTCCAAACGGGAACAGCGGTCTACGACCACGAAAAGTAGCCTACGGCCACTGAGAGATGGTCTACGAAACCTCTCCCTCCCTTCGGGGAGAGAAAACAGAACCTAGTTCGCAAATCGAGGCAAAGCACAAAAGAGTCCTGAGGTCCGGAGGTAAGGCTCTCAGCCGAAACTCCGTAACGTCAGAACGAGCACAACATGCGCAATCACCGGTGGTGTTGAAGGCCAAGATCAAACACCCTCTCTAAGCCTAGAATGTAGAGATATAGAGAGATATATGTGCTTTTCCTTAGACAAATTTTTTTCAACCTCTCTAAAGGAGAGGGAGAACCTCTCTTATAGAGAAACAAGAGGGTTCAAGCTTCTTCGAGAAGCTAGAGCAAAAGGTTCAAGCTTCTTAGAGAAGCTAGAGCAAAGGTTCAAAAGCTTCAAGCTTCTTGGAGAAGCTAGAGCAAAGGGTTCAAGCTTCTTGGAGAAGCTAGAGCAAAGGTTCAAAAGGTTCAAGCTTCCTCAAGAAGCTAAAACGAAGGTTGAAAAGGTTCAAGCTTCCTCAAGAAGCTAAAACAAAGGTTCAAAAGGTTCAAGCTTCCTGAAGAAGCCAAAACAAGGGTTCAAAAGGTTCAAGCTCCCTCAAGAAGCTGAAACGAAGGTTCAAAAGGTTCAAGCTCCCTCAAGAAACTAAAACGAAGGTTCAAAAGGTTCAAACTCCCTCCGAAAACTAAAACGAAGGTTCAGAAGGTTCAACTTCCTCAAGAAGCTAAAACCAGGGTTCAAAAGGTTCAAGCTTCCTCGGAGAAGCTAGAGCAAAGGTTCAAAAGGTTCAAGCTTCCTCAAGAAACTAAAATGAAGATTCAAAAGGTTCAAGCTTCCTCAAGAAGCTAAAACGAAGGTTGAAAAGTTCAAAAGGTACAAGCTTCCTCAAGAAGCCAAAACAGGGGTTCAAAAGGTTCAAGCTCCCTCAAGAGGCTAAAACGAAGGTTCAAAAGGTTCAGGCTCCCTCAGGAAGCTAAAACGAAGGTTCAGAAGGTTCAACTTCGTCAAGAAGCTAAAACCAGGGTTCAAAAGGTTCAAGCTCCCTCAAGAAGCTAAAACGAAGGTTCAAAAGGTCCAAGCGCCCTCAAGAAGCTAAAACCAAGGTTCAAAAGGTTCAAGCTCCCTCAAGAAGCTAAAACGAAGGTTCAGAAGGTTTAACTTCCTCAAGAAGCTAAAATAAGGGTTCAAAAGGTTCAAGCTTCCTCAAGAAGCTAAAACGATGGTTCAAAAGGTTCAAGCTGTCCAAAAACCGTGCCAAACGGAGAAAGTTAAGCGGTCCCGAATCGAGGTGCACGACCGACGGCTCCGAAAATCGGAAAATGGTCTCCAAATGGGAACAGTGGTCTACGACCACGAAAAGTAGCCTACGGCCACTAAGAGATGGTCTACGAAACCTCTCCCTCCCTTCGGGGAGAGAAAACAGAACCTGGTTCGCAAATCGAGGCAAAACACAAAAAAGTCCCGAGGTCCGGAGGTAAGGCCCTCAGCCGAAACTCCGTAACCTCAGAACGAGCACAACATGCGCAATCACCGGTGGTGTTAAAGGCCAAGAACAAACACCCTCTCTAAGCCTAGAATGTAGAGATATAGAGAGATATATGTGGTTTTTCTTAGACAAATTTTTTTCAACCTCTCTAAAGGAGAGGGAGGCCCTCTCTTATAGAGACACAAGAGAGTTCAAGCTTCTTGGAGAAGATAAAACCAGGGTTCAAAAGGTTCAAGCTTCCTCAAAAAGCTAAAACGAAGGTTCAAAAGGTTCAAGCTTCCTCAAGAAGCTAAAACGAAGGTTCAAAAGGTTCAAGCTTCCTCAAGAAGCCAAAACAAGGGTTCAAAAGGTTCAAGCTCCCTCAAGAAGCTGAAATGAAGGTTCAAAAGGTTCAAGCTCCCCCAAAAAGCTAAAACGAAGGTTCAAAAGGTTCAAGCTCCCTAAGGAAACTAAAACGAAGGTTCAGAAGGTTCAACTTCCTCAAGATGCTAAAACCAGGGTTCAAAAGGTTCAAGCTTCCTCGGAGAAGCTAGAGCAATGGTTCAAAAGGTTCAAGCTTCCTCAAGAAGCTAAAACGAAGGTTCAAAAGGTTCAAGCTTCCTCAAGAAGCTAAAACGAAGGTTGAAAAGTTCAAAATTTCACGCTTCCTCAAGAAGCCAAAACAGGGGTTCAAATGGTTCAAGCTCCCTCAAGAGGCTAAAACGAAGGTTCAAAAGGTTCAAGCTCCCTCAAGAAGCTAAAACGAAGGTTCAAAAGGTTCAAGCTCCCTCAGGAAACTAAAACGAAGGTTCAAAAGGTTCAAGCTCCCTCACGAAGCTAAAACAAGGTTCAAAAGGTTCAAGCTCCCTCAGGAAACTAAAACGAAGGTTCAGAAGGTTCAACTTGCTCAAGAAGCTAAAACCAGGGTTAAAAGGTTCAAGCTTCCTCAAAAAGCTAAAACGAAGGTTCAAAAGGTTCAAGCTTCCTCAAGAAGCTAAAACGAAGGTTGAAAAGTTCAAAATTTCAAGCTTCCTCAAGAAGCCAAAACAGGGGTTCAAAAGGTTCAAGCTCCCTCAAGAGGCTAAAACGAAGGTTCAAAAGGTTCAGGCTCCCTCAGGAAGCTAAAACGAAGGTTCAAAAGGTTCAGGCTCCCTCAGGAAGCTAAAACGAAGGTTCAGAAGGTTCAACTTCGTCAAGAAGCTAAAACCAGGGTTCAAAAGGTTCAAGCTCCCTCAAGAAGCTAAAACGAAGGTTCAAAAGGTCCAAGCGCCCTCAAGAAGCTAAAACCAAGGTTCAAAAGGTTCAAGCTCCCTCAAGAAGCTAAAACGAAGGTTCAGAAGGTTTAACTTCCTCAAGAAGCTAAAATAAGAGTTCAGAAGGTTCAAGCTTCCTCAAGAAGCTAAAACGAAGGACCAAAAGGTTCAAGCTGTCCAAAAACCGTGCCAAACGGAGAAAGTTAAGCGGTCCCGAACCGAGGCGCACGACCGACGGCTCCGAAAACCGAAAAATGGTCTCCAAACGGGAACAGTGGTCTACGACCACGAAAAGTAGCCTACGGCCACTGAGAGATGGTCTACGAAAGCTCTCCCTCCCTTCGGGGAGAGAAAACAGAACCTGGTTCGCAAATCGAGGCAAAGCACAAAAGAGTCCCAAGGTCCGAAGGTAAGGCTCTCAGCCGAAACTCCGTAACCTTAGAACGAGCACAACATGCGCAATCACCGGTGGTGTTAAAGGCCAAGAACAAACACCCTCTCGAAGCCTAGAATGTAGAGATATAGAGAGATATATGTGCTTTTCCTTAGACAAATTTTTTTCAACCTCTCTAAAGGAGAGGGAGGCCCTCTCTTATAGAGAAACAAGAGGGTTCAAGCTTCTTGGAGAAGCTAGAGCAAAAGGTTGAAGCTTCTTAGAGAAGGTAGTGCAAAGGTTCAAAAGTTTCAAGCTTCTTGGAGAAGCTAGAGCAAAGGGTTCAAGCTTCTTGGAGAAGCTAGAGCAAAGGTTCAAAAGGTTCAAGCATCCTCAAGAAGCTAAAACGAAGGTTCAAAAGGTTCAAGCTTCCTCAACAAGCTAAAACGAAGGTTCAAAAGGTTCAAGCTTTCTCAAGAAGCCAAAACAAGGGTTCAACAGGTTCAAGCTCCCTCAAGAAGCTAAAATGATGGTTCAAAAGGTTCAAGCTCCCCCAAGAAGCTAAAACGAAGGTTCAAAAGGTTCAAGCTCCCTCAGGAAACTAAAACGAAGGTTCAGAAGGTTCAACTTCCTCAAGAAGCTAAAACCAGTGTTCAAAAGGTTCAAGCTTCCTCGGAGAAGCTAGAGCAAAGGTTCAAAAGGTTCAAGCTTCCTCAAGAAGCTAAAACGAAGGTTCAAAAGGTTCAAGCTTCCTCAAGAAGCTAAAACGAAGGTTGAAAAGTTCAAAATTTCAAACTTCCTCAAGGAGCCAAAACAGGGGTTCAAAAGGTTCAAGCTCCCTCAAGAGGCTAAAATGAAGGTTCAAAAGGTTCAAGCTCCCTCAAGAAGCTAAAACGAAGGTTCAAAAGGTTCAAGCTCCCTCAGGAAACTAAAACGAAGGTTCAGAAGGTTCAACTTCCTCAAGAAGCTAAAACCAGGGTTCAAAAGGTTCAAGCTTCCTCAAAAAGCTAAAACGAAGGTTCAAAAGGTTCAAGCTTCCTCAAGAAGCTAAAACGAAGGTTGAAAAGTTCAAAATTTCAAGCTTCCTCAAGAAACCAAAACAGGGGTTCAAAAGGTTCAAGCTCCCTCAAGAGGCTAAAACGAAGGTTCAAAAGGTTCAAGCTCCCTCAAGAAGCTAAAACGAAGGTTGAAAAGGTTCAGGCTCCCTCAGGAAGCTAAAACGAAGGTTCAGAAGGTTCAACTTCGTCAAGAAGCTAAAACCGGGGTTAAAAAGGTTGAAGCTCCCTCAAGAAGCTAAAACGAAGGTTCAAAAGGTCCAAGCGCCCTCAAGAAGCTAAAACCAAGGTTCAAAAGGTTCAAGCTCCCTCAAGAAGCTAAAACGAAGGTTCAGAAGGTTTAACTTCCTCAAGAAGCTAAAATAAGGGTTCAAAAGGTTCAAGCTTCCTCAAGAAGCTAAAACGAAGGTTCAAAAGGTTCAAGCTGTCCAAAAACCGTGCGAAACGGAGAAAGTTAAGCGGTTCCGAACCGAGGCGCACGACCGATGGCTCCGAAAATCGAAAAATGGTCTCCAAACGGGAACAGTGGTCTACGACCACGAAAAGTAGCCTACGGCCACTGGGAGATGGTCTACGAAACCTCTCCCTCCCTTCGGGGAGAGAAAACAAAACCTGGTTCGCAAATCGAGGCAACGCACAAAAGAGTCCCGAGGTCCGGAGGTAAGGCTCTCAACCGAAACTCCGTAACCTCAGAACGAGCACAACATGCGCAATCACCGGTGGTGTTAAACGCCAAGAACAAACACCCTCTCTTTTTTTTTTGGGTGAATAAGAAATAAATAAAAGACGAAGAATTTACACGAATACAAGGGGCATACCCCAGGCCCTACAACAACAAACCACAAACCAAAACAACACGACAGAAAATAAAAGGAAAACAAAGCCAACTAAATGTACAAAAGCCATATCCTGTTGAAGATAGGGATATTGTACAAAGAGAAGACAACTACCAGCCTAGACCAAAACAAAACCAAAGGAAAAAACCCTCCAACACAACCCATTGGAAGGAACTAAGACTGCAGCTTACATAAAGAGTCCTACCAAGCCCGTAACAAAGACCTCATATGACACAACAAAATAATCTACACAAACCACCTACACAGCCCGTAGGGGTAAGCAAACTAATATAAAAGGACAATGTACACAAATAAAGACAACGAATTTCCTCTTTTATGTAACACAGCAAGGCGCTTGGAGCAGCCATCGCCGCGTTACAAAAACACTCTTTACAGGGCCATCGGAAACTGCACAGGACGCATCCAACAACCCTCCAAACCGTATCATGTTTGTTCCCAGTCGCCTCCTGAAACTGAACATCAAACTGCCTCCTGAATCCTTTTAGCACTCTAGACAATGCACATTGAGCAGCCATCGCCGAGAGCCAACTCCAATCCCCATGACGCAACCAGAAGTGGCTTTGAAAGCAACCATCATTCCAGCACCCATAGCACAGCATAGAAGCAATGCTGCAATTTCCAGAAAGACGCTGCTCATTGACACAAGCTCGCCAACTTTTCATGGTACTGGGAGTTTGGGCCAAAGACAGCCACATAGTGAATCTGAAGCTGTATATATGATCAAAAAGTAGCAAGAACAGAACAACAAATATATAGGATCTCACAACTCTCGGCCCACATCCAAAAATGACTATTCGCTCCATGTAATGTCTCACATCACTCGGCCCACACCTCACAAAAATAGCCACACTCCTGACAAGCAGCAGCCGAGTAATGCCCCTGACCTGCAAATCAAAGAATATATAACAAATATAAAGATACATTAGAAAACCAATTTTAGGACAGCTCACAACTCTCAACCCACATTTAGAGTGTATCATGTACTGGCTCACATCACTCAACCCACAGTGAGACTTCCTTGGATTGAGCAACATCATGAATGGAATTGTCAACAGTACCTGCAAAATAGTAACCATTAGGGAAACACTCATTATATGCTACTATCACTCAACCCTCAATATAGGTAAACTCACATCCCTCATGCCTCTTCCAGCAGCAGGCAGTTTCATGATAGTTGTTGGCAAATTCCATTGTGACAAGTACCAGCTATCACCTGTAGACAACAGCACATTACACATAGAAAGTATCCTACCCCTCACCATTTGAATGATATTTTTGGTGACAATCTCAGCAGGAACACTACTTTGACTGAAAACTCGATCATTACGTTCCCTCCAGATGTGATACACAGTGCACATGAAGGACAACTTAGTAATCGCTGCTTTCAGAGATCTACCTTTAGTAGAAGTCACAGCAAGCTCAACAGTTTCAGGCCAGTTGAGATTAGGCCAACTCACATTACATTTACCCTGGATAGCAGCCCAAATCTGAGAAGAATATGCACAACTGAAAAACAGATGAGAATGGCTCTCCATGGGATCATTACACAGAGGGCAGCTGGGATGAGTAACCAGACCAAAAACCTGCAGTCTATCCCTAGTGTTCAATCGTTCATGAATCGCCAACCAGACAATGAAGCTAACCCTAGGGATATACGGATGTCCCCAAAGCAGCTTGCTCCAAGAGACCTTAGGGCCCTTGTTTCTCCAACAGTCCCAAGCAGACTGAATAGTGAAGAGGCCATCACCAGTAAGGCTCCACCAAGGACTGTCATGAGAGCTCAAAATGGGTTTAAGGGTGGGGGGAGTAGACGCAATCCACTCCTGAATCTCCCAAGAATTAGGGAGAGGCCACTTCCAAACCCCACTAGAAATGATAGAGCTGACTTTAGCGTTACTGTCAAGACCCGAATCATATGCAATTCTGGGCCCAAACCTATCCCACAAAGGGCCAAGGGGATGCCAATTATCGAACCACAGAAAAGCTAGCTCCCCATTACCAATTTTAATCTGTATAAGGGGAAGAAGAAGATGCCTAAGCTTCAGGATCTTCCTCCAGACCCAAGAAGGGTCACTAGGGATTTTGACAAACCAGAAACTCCTACCTTTGAGTAAATAGGACTTGACCCATTGACACCACATTGACCCCTCCCTGTCAGAGAAGAGGAACCAAATATGTTTAGCAACAGCAGCCCTATTCCAAATACCCATCTCTTTAAACCCCAAACCCCCCTCATCCTTGGGTTTACATATAGAGCTCCACGCAATCTTAGCACAATGTTTCTTCATATCTGATCCAGACCAAAGAAAGGCTCTAAGCAGGCCCTCAATATCTATAATAACCTTCCTAGGAAGGATGAACAAAGATGCCCAATACACTTGCATCGAAAAGAGGATAGTTTGAATGAGTTGAGTTCTACCCGCATAAGATAAAAGCTTATTAGTCCAGCTCCTAATTCTCTTAGTTATCCTATCAATCAGAGTTTGGCAATCAACAGCCTTAGACACCCTCTAAGCCTAGAATGTAGAGATATAGAGAGATATATGTGCTTTTCCTTAGACAAATTTTTTTCAACCTCTCTAAAGGAGAGGGAGGCCCTCTCTTATAGAGAAAACAAGAGGGTTCAAGCTTCTTGGAGAAGCTAGAGCAAAAGGTTGAAGCTTCTTAGAGAAGCTAGAGCAAAGGTTCAAAAGTTTCAAGCTTCTTGGAGAAGCTAGAGCAAAGGGTTCAAGCTTCTTGGAGAAGCTAGAGCAAAGGTTCAAAAGGTTCAAGCTTCCTCAAGAAGCTAAAACGAAGGTTCAAAAGGTTCAAGCTTCCTCAAGAAGCTAAAACGAAGGTTCAAAAGGTTCAAGCTTCCTCAAGAAGCCAAAACAAGGGTTCAAAAGGTTCAAGCTCCCTCAAGAAGCTAAAACGATGGTTGAAAAGGTTCAAGCTCCCTCAAGAAGCTAAAACCAAGGTTCAAAAGGTTCAACCTCCCTCAGGAAACTAAAACGAAGGTTCAGAAGGTTCAAGCTCCCTCAAGAAGCTAAAACCAGGGTTCAAAAGGTTCAAGCTTCCTCGGAGAACCTAGAGCAAAGGTTCAGAAGGTTCAAGCTTCCTCAAGAAGCTAAAACGAAGGTTCAAAAGGTTCAAGCTTCCTCAAGAAGCTAAAACGAAGGTTGAAAAGTTCAAAATTTCAAGCTTCCTCAAGAAGCCAAAACAGGGGTTCAAAAGGTTCAAGCTCCCTCAAGGGGCTAAAACGAAGGTTCAAAAGGTTCAAGCTCCCTCAGGAAACTAAAACGAAGGTTCAAAAGGTTCAAGATCCCTCAGGAAACTAAAACGAAGGTTCAAAAAGTTCAAGCTCCCTCAAGAAGCTAAAACGAAGGTTCAAAAGGTTCAAGCTCTCTCAGGAAACTAAAACGAAGGTTCAGAAGGTTCAACTTCCTCAAGAAACTAAAACCAGGGTTGTTCAAGCTTCCTCAAAAAGCTAAAACGAAGGTTCAAAAGGTTCAAGCTTCCTCAAGAAGCTAAAACGAAGGTTCAAAAGGTTCAAGCTTCCTCAAGAAGCTAAAACGAAGGTTGAAAAGTTCAAAATTTCAAACTTCCTCAAGAAGCCAAAACAGGGGTTCAAAAGGTTCAAGCTCCCTCAAGAGGCTAAAATGAAGGTTCAAAAGGTTCAAGCTCCCCCAAGAAGCTAAAACGAAGGTTCAAAAGGTTCAGGCTCCCTCAGGAAGCTAAAACGAAGGTTCAGAAGGTTCAACTTCGTCAAGAACGTAAAACCAGGGTTCAAAAGGTTCAAGCTCCCTCAAGAAGCTAAAACGAAGGTTCAAAAGGTCCAAGCGCCCTCAAAAAGCTAAAACCAGGGTTCATAAGGTTCATGCTCCCTCAAGAAGCTAAAACGAAGGGTCAGAAGGTTTAACTTCCTCAAGAAGCTAAAATAAGGGTTTAAAAGGTTCAAGCTTTCTCAAGAAGCTAAAACGAAGGTTCAAAAGGTTCAAGCTGTCCAGAAACCGTGCCAAACGGAGAAAGTTAAGCGGTCCCGAACCGAGGCGCACGACCGACGGCTCCGAAAATCGGAAAATGGTCTCCAAACGGGAACAGTGGTCTACGACCACGAAAAGTAGCCTACGGCCACTGAGAGATGGTCTACGAAACCTCTCCCTCCCTTCGGGGAGAGAAAACAGAACCTGGTTCGCAAATCGAGGAAAAGCACAAAAGAGTCTCGAGGTCCGGAGGTAAGGCTCTCAGCCGAAACTCCGTAACCTCAGAACGAGTACAACATGCGCAATCACCGGTGGTGTTAAAGGCCAAGAACAAACACCCTCTCGAAGCCTAGAATGTAGAGATATAGAGAGATATATGTGCTTTTCCTTAGACAAATTTTTTTCAACCTCTCTAAAGGAGAGGGAGGCCCTCTCTTATAGAGAAACAAGAGGGTTCAAGCTTCTTGGAGAAGCTAGAGCAAAAGGTTGAAGCTTCTTAGAGAAGGTAGTGCAAAGGTTCAAAAGTTTCAAGCTTCTTGGAGAAGCTAGAGCAAAGGGTTCAAGCTTCTTGGAGAAGCTAGAGCAAAGGTTCAAAAGGTTCAAGCATCCTCAAGAAGCTAAAACGAAGGTTCGAAAGGTTCAAGCTTCCTCAAGAAGCTAAAACGAAGGTTCAAAAGGTTCAAGCTTTCTCAAGAAGCCAAAACAAGGGTTCAAAAGGTTCAAGCTCCCTCAAGAAGCTAAAATGATGGTTCAAAAGGTTCAAGCTCCCCCAAGAAGCTAAAACGAAGGTTCAAAAGGTTCAAGCTCCCTTAGGAAACTAAAACGAAGGTTCAGAAGGTTCAACTTCCTCAAGAAGCTAAAACCAGTGTTCAAAAGGTTCAAGCTTCCTCGGAGAAGCTAGAGCAAAGGTTCAAAAGGTTCAAGCTTCCTCAAGCAGCTAAAACGAAGGTTCAAAAGGTTCAAGCTTCCTCAAGAAGCTAAAACGAAGGTTGAAAAGTTCAAAATTTCAAACTTCCTCAAGAAGCCAAAACAGGGGTTCAAAAGGTTCAAGCTCCCTCAAGAGGCTAAAATGAAGGTTCAAAAGGTTCAAGCTCCCTCAAGAAGCTAAAACGAAGGTTCAAAAGGTTCAGGCTCCCTCAGGAAGCTAAAACGAAGGTTCAGAAGGTTCAACTTCGTCAAGAACGTAAAACCAGGGTTCAAAAGGTTCAAGCTCCCTCAAGAAGCTAAAACGAAGGTTCAAAAGGTCCAAGCGCCCTCAAAAAGCTAAAACCAGGGTTCATAAGGTTCATGCTCCCTCAAGAAGCTAAAACGAAGGGTCAGAAGGTTTAACTTCCTCAAGAAGCTAAAATAAGGGTTTAAAAGGTTCAAGCTTTCTCAAGAAGCTAAAACGAAGGTACAAAAGGTTCAAGCTGTCCAGAAACCGTGCCAAACGGAGAAAGTTAAGCGGTCCCGAACCGAGGCTCACGACCGACGGCTCCGAAAATAGGAAAATGGTCTCCAAACGGGAACAGTGGTCTACGACCACGAAAAGTAGCCTACGGCCACTGAGAGATGGTCTACAAAACCTCTCCCTCCCTTCGAGGAGAGAAAACAGAACCTGGTTCGCAAATCAAGGAAAAGCACAAAAGAGTCTCGAGGTCCGGAGGTAAGGCTCTCAGCCGAAACTCCGTAACCTCAGAACGAGTACAACATGCGCAATCACCGGTGGTGTTAAAGGCCAAGAACAAACACCCTCTCGAAGCCTAGAATGTAGAGATATAGAGAGATATATGTGCTTTTCCTTAGACAAATTTTTTTCAACCTCTCTAAATGAGAGGGAGGCCCTCTCTTATAGAGAAACAAGAGGGTTCAAACTTCTTGGAGAAGCTAGAGCAAAAGGTTGAAGCTTCTTAGAGAAGGTAGTGCAAAGGTTCAAAAGTTTCAAGCTTCTTGGAGAAGCTAGAGCAAAGGGTTCAAGCTTCTTGGAGAAGCTAGAGCGAAGGTTCAAAAGGTTCAAGCATCCTCAAGAAGCTAAAACGAAGGTTCAAAAGGTTCAAGCTTCCTCAAGAAGCTAAAACGAAGGTTCAAAAGGTTCAAGCTTTCTCAAGAAGCCAAAACAAGGGTTCAAAAGGTTCAAGCTCCCTCAAGAAGCTAAAATGATGGTTGAAAAGGTTCAAGCTCCCCCAAGAAGCTAAAACGAAGGTTCAAAAGGTTCAAGCTCCCTTAGGAAACTAAAACGAAGGTTCAAAACGTTCAACTTCCTCAAGAAGCTAAAACCAGTGTTCAAAAGGTTCAAGCTTCCTCGGAGAAGCTAGAGCAAAGGTTCAAAAGGTTCAAGCTTCCTCAAGAAGCTAAAACGAAGGTTCAAAAGGTTCAAGCTTCCTCAAGAAGCTAAAACGAAGGTTGAAAAGTTCAAAATTTCAAACTTCCTCAAGAAGCCAAAACAGGGGTTCAAAAGGTTCAAGCTCCCTCAAGAGGCTAAAATGAAGGTTCAAAAGGTTCAAGCTCCCTCAAGAAGCTAAAACGAAGGTTCAAAAGGTTCAGGCTCCCTCAGGAAGCTAAAACGAAGGTTCAGAAGGTTCAACTTCGTCAAGAACGTAAAACCAGGGTTCAAAAGGTTTAAACTCCCTCAAGAAGCTAAAACGAAGGTTCAAAAGGTCCAAGCGCCCTCAAAAAGCTAAAACCAGGGTTCATAAGGTTCATGCTCCCTCAAGAAGCTAAAACGAAGGGTCAGAAGGTTTAACATCCTCAAGAAGCTAAAATAAGGGTTTAAAAGGTTCAAGCTTTCTCAAGAAACTAAAACGAAGGTTCAAAAGGTTCAAGCTCTCCAGAAACCGTGCCAAACGGAGAAAGTTAAGTGGTCCCGAACCGAGGCTCACGACCGACGGCTCCGAAAATCGGAAAATGGTCTCCAAACGGGAACAGTGGTCTACGACCACGAAAAGTAGCCTACGGCCACTGAGAGATGGTCTACGAAACCTCTCCCTCCCTTCGGGGAGAGAAAACAGAACCTGGTTCGCAAATCGAGGAAAAGCACAAAAGTGTCTCGAGGTCCGGAGGTAAGGCTCTCAGCCGAAACTCCGTAACCTCAGAACGAGTACAACATGCGCAATCACCGGTGGTGTTAAAGGCCAAGAACAAACACCCTCTCTAAGCCTAGAATGTAGAGATATAGAGAGATATATGTGCTTTTCCTTAGACAAATTTTTTTCAATCTCTCTAAAGGAGAGGGAGGCCCTCTCTTATAGAGAAACAAAGAGGGTTCAAGCTTCTTGGAGAAGCTAGAGCAAAAGGTTCAAGCTTCTTAGAGAAGCTAGAGCAAAGGTTCAAAAGTTTCAAGCTTCTTGGAGAAGCTAGAGCAAAGGTTCAAAAGGTTCAAGCTTCCTCAAGAAGCTAAAACGAAGGTACAAAAGGTTCAAGCTTCCTCAAGAAGCCAAAACAAGGGTTCAAAAGGTTCAAGCTCTCTCAAGAAGCTAAAACGAAGGTTCAAAAGGTCCAAGCTCCCTCAAGAAGCTAAAACGAAGGTTCAAAAGATTCAAGCTCGCTCAAGAAACTAAAACGAAGGTTCAGAAGGTTCAACTTCCTCAAGAAGCAAAAACCAGGGTTCAAAAGGTTCAAGCTTCCTCGGAGAAGCTAGAGCAAAGGTTCGGAAGGTTCAAGCTCCCTCAAGAGGCTAAAACGAAGGTTCAAAAGGTTCAAGCTCCCTCAAGAAGCTAAAACGAAGGTTCAAATGGTTCATGCTCCCTCAGGAAACTAAAACGAAGGTTCAAAAGGTTCAAGCACCCTCAAGAAGCTAAAACGAAGGTTCAAAAGGTTCAAGCTCCCTCAGGAAACTAAAAGGAAGGTTCAGAAGGTTCAACTTCCTCAAGAAGCTAAAACCAGGGTTAAAAAGGTTGAAGCTTCCTCAAAAAGCTAAAACGAAGGTTCAAAAGGTTCAAGCTTCCTCAAGAAGCAAAAACGAAGGTTGAAAAGTTCAAAATTTCAAGCTTCCTCAAGAAGCCAAAACAGGGGTTCAAAAGGTTCAAGCTCCCTCAAGAGGCTAAAACGAAGGTTCAAAAGGTTCAAGCTCCCTCAAGAAGATAAAACGAATGTTCAAAAGGTTCAGGCTCCCTCAAGAAGCTAAAACGAAGGTTCAGAAGGTTCAACTTCGTTAAGAAGCTAAAACCAGGGTTCAAAAGGTTCAAGCTCCCTCAAGAAGATAAAACGAAGGTTCAAAAGGTCCAAGCGCCCTCAAGAAGGTAAAACCAAGGTTCAAAAGGTTCAAGCTCCCTCAAGAAGCTAAAACGAAGGTTCAGAAGGTTTAACTTCCTCAAGAAGCTAAAATAAGAGTTCAAAAGTTTCAAGCTTCCTCAAGAAGCTAAAACGAAGGTCCAAAAGGTTCAAGCTGTCCAAAAATCGTGCCAAACGGAGAAAGTTAAGCCGTCCCGAACCGAGGCGCTCGACCGACGGCTCCGAAAACAAACACCGGTGGTGTTAAAGGCCAAGAACAAACACCCCCTCTAAGCCTAGAATGTAGAGATATAGAGAGATATATGTGCTTTTCCTTAGACAAATTTTTTTCAACCTCTCTAAAGGAGAGGGAGACCCTCTCTTATAGAGAAACAAGAGGGTTCAAGCTTCTTGGAGAAGCTAGAGCAAAGGTTCAAAAGGTTCAAGCTTCCTCAAGAAGCTAAAACGAAGGTTCAAAAGGTTCAAGCATCCTCAGAAGCCAAAACAAGGGTTCAAACGGTTCAAGCTCCCTCAAGAAGCTAAAACGAAGGTTAAAAAGGTTCAAGCTCCCTCAGGAAACTAAAACGAAGGTTCAGAAGGTTCAACTTCCTCAAGAAGCTAAAACCAGGGTTCAAAAGGTTCAAGCTCCCTCAAGAGGCTAAAACGAAGGTTCAAAAGGTTCAAGCTCCCTCAAGAAGCTAAAACGAAGGTTCAAAAGGTTCAAGCTCCCTCAGGAAACTAAAACGAAGGTTCAAAAGGTTCAAACTCCCTCAGGAAACTAAAACGAAGGTTCAAAAGGTTCAAGCTCCCTCAGGAAACTAAAACGAAGGTTCAGAAGGTTCAACTTCCTCAAGAAGCTAAAACCAGGGTTAAAAGGTTCAAGCTTCCTCAAAAAGCTAAAACGAAGGTTCAAAAGGTTCAACCTTCCTCAAGAAGCTAAAACGAAGGTTGAAAAGTTCAAAATTTCAAGCATTCTCAAGAAGCCAAAACAGGGGTTCAAAAGGTTCAAGCTCCCTCAAGAGGCTAAAACGAAGGTTCAAAAGGTTCAAGCTCCCTCAAGAAGCTAAAACGAAGGTTCAAAAGGTTCAGGCTCCCTCAGGAAGCTAAAACGAAGGTTCAGAAGGTTCAACTTCGTCAAGAAGCTAAAACTAGGGTTAAAAAGGTTGAAGCTCCCTCAAGAAGCTAAAACGAAGTTTCAAAAGGTCCAAGCGCCCTCAGAAGGTAAAACCAAGGTTCAAAAGGTTCAAGCTCCCTCAAGAAGCTAAAACGAAGGTTTAGAAGGTTTAACTTCCTCAAGAAGCTAAAATAAGGGTTCAAAAGGTTCAAGCTTCCTCAAGAAGCTAAAACGAAGGTTCAAAAGGTTCAAGCTGTCCAAAAACCGTGCGAAACGGAGAAAGTTAAGCGGTCCCGAACCGAGGCGCACGACCGACGACTCCGAAAATCAGAAAATGGTCTCCAAACGGGAACAGTGGTCTACGACCACGAAAAGTAGCCTACGGCCACTGAGAGATGGTCTACGAAACCTCTCCCTTCCTTCGGGGAGAGAAAACAGAACCTGGTTCGCAAATCGAGGCAAAGCACAAAAGAGTCCCGAGGTCCGGAGGTAAGGCTCTCAGCCGAAACTCCGTAACCTCAGAACGAGCACAACATGCGCAATCACCGGTGGTGTTAAAGGCCAAGAACAAACACCCTCTCTAAGCCTAGAATGTAGAGATCTAGAGAGATATATGTGCTTTTCCTTAGACAAATTTTTTTCAACCTCTCAAAAGGAGAGGGAGGCCCTTTCTTATAGAGAAACAAGAGGGTTCAAGCTTCTTGGAGAAGCTAGAGCAAAAGGTTGAAGCTTCTTAGAGAAGCTAGAGCAAAGGTTCAAAAGTTTCAAGCTTCTTGGAGAAGCTAGAGCAAAGGTTCAAAAGGCTTAAGCTTCCTCAAGAAATTAAAACGAAGGTTCAAAAGGTTCAAGCTTCCTCAAGAAGCTAAAACGAAGGTTCAAAAGGTTCAAGCTTCCTCAAGAAGCCAAAACAAGGGTTCAAAAGGTTCAAGCTCCCTCAAGAAGCTAAAATGAAGTTTCAAAAGGTTCAAGCTCCCCCAAGAAGCTAAAACGAAGGTTCAAAAGGTTCAAGCTCCCTCAGGAAACTAAAACGAAGGTTCAGAAGGTTCAACTTCCTCAAGAAGCTAAAACCAGGGTTCAAAAGTTTCAAGCTTCTTGGAGAAGCTAGAGCAAAGGTTCAAAAGGTTTAAGCTTCCTCAAGAAATTAAAACGAAGGTTCAAAAGGTTCAAGCTTCCTCAAGAAGGTAAAACGAAAGTTGAAAAGTTCAAAATTTCAAGCTTCCTCAAGAAGCCAAAACAGGGGTTCAAAAGGTTCAAGCTCCCTCAAGAGGCTAAAACGAAGGTTCAAAAGGTTCAAGCTCCCTCAAGAAGGTAAAACGAAGGTTCAAAAGGTTCAGGCTCCCTCAGGAAGCTAAAACGAAGGTTCAGAAGGTTCAACTTCGTCAAGAAGCTAAAACCAGGGTTCAAAAGGTTCAAGCTCCCTCAAGAAGCTAAAACGAAGGTTCAAAAGGTCTAAGCGCCCTCAAGAAGCTAAAACCAAGGTTCAAATGATTCAAGCTCCCTCAAGAAGCTAAAACGAAGGTTCAGAAGGTTTAAGTTCCTCAAGAAGCTAAAATAAGAGTTCAAAAGGTTCAAGCTTCCTCAAGAAGCTAAAACGAAGGTCCAAAAGGTTCAAGCTGTCCAAAAACCGTGCCAAACGGAGAAAGTTAAGCGGTCACGAACCGAGGCGCACGGCCGACGGCTACGAAAACCGAAAAATGGTCTCCAAACGGGAACAGTGGTCTACGACCACGAAAAGTAGCCTTCGGCCACTGAGAGATGGTCTACGAAACCTCTCCCTCCCTTCGGGGAGAGAAAACACAAAAGAGTCCCGAGGTCCGGAGGAAAAGCACAAAAGAGTCTCGAGGTCCGGAGGTAAGGCTCTCAGCTGAAACTCCGTAACCTCAGAACGAGCACAACATGCGCAATCACCGGTGGTGTTAAAGGCCAAGAACAAACACCCTCTCTAAGCCTGGAATGTAGAGATATAGAGAGATATATGTGCTTTTCCTTAGACAAATTTTTTTCAACCTCTCTAAAGGAGAGGGAGGCCCTCTCTTATAGAGAAACAAGAGGCTTCAAAGCTTCTTGGAGAAGCTAGAGCAAAAGGTTCAAGCTTCTTAGAGAAGCTAGAGCAAAGGTTCAAAAGTTTCAAGCTTCTTGGAGAAGCTAGAGCAAAGGGTTCAAGCTTCTTGGAGAAGCTAGAGCAAAGGTTCAAAAGGTTCAAGCTTCCTCAAGAAGCTAAAACGAAGGTTCAAAAGGTTCAAGCTTCCTCAAGAAGCCAAAACAAGGGTTCAAACGGTTCAAGCTCCCTCAAAAAGCTAAAACGAAGGTTAAAAAGGTTCAAGCTCCCTCAAGAAGCTAAAACGAAGGTTCAAAAGGTTCAAGCTCCCATAGGAAACTAAAATGAAGGTTCAGAAGGTTCAACTTCCTTAAGAAGCTAAAACCAGGGTTCAAAAGGTTCAAGCTTCCTCGGAGAAGCTAGAGCAAAGGTTCAGAAGGTTTAAGCTTCCTCAAGAAGCTAAAACGAAGGTTCAAAAGGTTCAAGGTTCCTCAAGAAGCTAAAACGAAGGTTGAAAAGTTCAAAATTTCAAGCTTCCTCAAGAAGCTAAAACAAGGGTTCAAAAGGTTCAAGCTCCCTCAAGAGGCTAAAACGAAGGTTCAAAAGGTTCAAGCTACCTCAGGAAACTAAAATGAAGGTTCAAAAGGTTCAAGCTCCCTCAGGAAACTAAAACGAAGGTTCAGAAGGTTCAAGCTCCCTCAAGAAGCTAAAACGAAGGTTCAAAAGGTTCAAGCTCCCTCAGGAAACTAAAATGAAGGTTCAGAAGGTTCAACTTCCTCAAGAAGCTAAAACCAGGGTTCAAAAGGTTCAAGCTCCCTCAAGAGGCTAAAACGAAGGTTCAAAAGGTTCAAGCTCCCTCAAGAAGCTAAAACGAAGGTTCAAAAGGTTCAAGCTCCCTCAGGAAACTAAAACGAAGGTTCAAAAGGTTGAAGATCCCTCAAGAAGCTAAAACAAAGGTTCAAAAGGTTCAAGCTCCCTCAGGAAACAAAAACAAAGGTTCAGAAGGTTCAACTTCCTCAAGAAGCTAAAACCAGGGTTAAAAGGTTCAAGCTTCCTCAAAAAGCTAAAACGAAGGTTCAAAAGGTTCAAGCTTCCTCAAGAAGCTAAAACGAAGGTTCAAAAGTTCAAAATTTCAAGCTTCCTCAAGAGGCCAAAACAGGGTTCAACAGGTTCAAGCTCCCTCAAGAGGCTAAAACGAAGGTTCAAAAGGTTCAAGCTCCCTCAAGAAGCTAAAACGAAGGTTCAAAAGGTTCAGGCTCCCTCAGGAAGCTAAAACGAAGGTTCAGAAGGTTCAACTTCGTCAAGAAGCTAAAACCAGGGTTCAAAAGGTTCAAGCTCCCTCAAGAAGCTAAAACGAAGGTTCAAAAGGTCCAAGCGCCCTCAAGAAGCTAAAACCAAGGTTCAAAAGGTTCAAGCTCCCACAAGAAGCTAAAACGAAGGTTCAGAAGGTTTAACTTCCTCAAGAAGCTAAAATAAGGGTTCAAAAGGTTCAAGCTTCCTCAAGAAGCTAAAACGAAGGTTCAAAAGGTTCAAGCTGTCCAAAAACCGTGCGAAACGGAGAAAGTTAAGCGGTCTCGAACCGAGGCGCCCGACCGACGACTCCGAAAATCGGAAAATGGTCTCCAAACGGGAACAGTGGTCTACGACCACGAAAAGTAGCCTACGGCCACTGAGAGATGGTCTACGAAACCTCTCCCTTCCTTCGGGAAGAGAAAACAAAACCTGGTTTGCAAATCGAGGCAAAGCACAAAAGAGTGCCGAGGTCCGGAGGTAAGGCTCTCAGCCGAAACTCCGTAACCTCAGAACGAGCACAACATGCGCAATCACCGGTGGTGTTAAAGGCCAAGAACAAACACCCTCTCTAAGCCTAGAATGTAGAGATATAGAGAGATATATGTGCTTTTCCTTAGACAAATTTTTTTCAACCTCTCTAAAGGAGAGGGAGGCCCTCTCTTATAGAGAAACAAGAGGGTTCAAGCTTCTTGGAGAAGCTAGAGCAAAAGGTTGAAGCTTCTTAGAGAAGCTAGAGCAAAGGTTCAAAAGTTTCAAGCTTCTTGGAGAAGCTAGAGCAAAGGTTCAAAAGGTTCAAGCTTCCTCAAGAAGCTAAAACGAAGGTTCAAAAGGTTCAAGCTCCCCCAAGAAGCTAAAACGAAGGTTCAAAAGGTTCAAGCTCCCTCAGGAAACTAAAACGAAGGTTCAGAAGGTTCAACTTGCTCAAGAAGCTAAAACCAGGGTTCAAAAGGTTCAAGCTTCCTCAAGAAGCTAAAATGAAGGTTTAAAAGGTTCAAGCTCCCCCAAGAAGCTAAAACGAAGGTTCAAAAGGTTCAAGCTCCCTCAGGAAACTAAAACGAAGGTTCAGAAGGTTCAACTTCCTCAAGAAGCTAAAACCAGGGTTCAAAAGGTTCAAGCTTCCTCGGAGAAGCTAGACCAAAGGTTCAAAAGGTTCAAGCTTCCTCAAGAAGCTAAAACGAAGGTTCAAAATGTTCAAGCTTCCTCAAGAAGCTAAAACGAAGGTTGAAAAGTTCAAAATTTCAAACTTCCTCAAGAAGCCAAAACAGGGGTTCAAAAGGTTCAAGCTCCCTCAAGAGGCTAAAATGAAGGTTCAAAAGGTTCAAGCTCCCTCAAGAAACTAAAACGAAGGTTCAAAAGGTTCAGGATCCCTCAGGAAGCTAAAACGAAGGTTCAGAATGTTCAACTTCGTCAAGAACCTAAAACCAGGGTTCAAAAGGTTCAAGCTCCCTCAAGAAGCTAAAACGAAGGTTCAAAAGGTCTAAGCACCCTCAAGAAGCTAAAACCAAGGTTCATAAGGTTCAAGCTCCCTCAAGAAGCTAAAACGAAGGGTCAGAAGGTTTAACTTCCTCAAGAAGCTAAAATAAGGGTTTAAAAGGTTCAAGCTTTCTCAAGAAGCTAAAACGGAGGTTCAAAATGTTCAAGCTGTCCAGAAACCGTGCCAAACGGAGAAAGTTAAGCGGTCCCGAACCAAGGCGCACGACCGACGGCTCCGAAAATCGGAAAATGGTCTCCAAACGGGAACAGTGGTCTACGACCACGAAAAGTAGCCTACGGCCACTGAGAGATGGTCTACGAAACCTCTCCCTCCCTTCGGGCAGAGAAAACAGAACCTGGTGCGCAAATCGAGGAAAAGCACAAAAGAGTCTCGAGGTCCGGAGGTAAGGCTCTCAGCCGAAACTCTGTAACCTCAGAACGAGTACAACATGCGCAATCACCGGTGGTGTTAAAGGCCAAGAACAAACACCCTCTCTAAGCCTAGAATGTAGAGATATAGAGAGATATATGTGCTTTTCCTTAGACAAATTTTTTTCAACCTCTCTAAAGGAGAGGGAGGCCCTCTCTTATAGAGAAACAAGAGGGTTCAAGCTTCTTGGAGAAGCTAGAGCAAAAGGTTCAAGCTTCTTAGAGAAGCTAGAGCAAAGGTTCAAAAGTTTCAAGCTTCTTAGAGAAGCTAGAGCAAAGGGTTCAAGCTTCTTGGAGAAGCTAGAGCAAAGGTTCAAAAGGTTCAAGCTTCCTCAAGAAGCTAAAACGAAGGTTCAAAAGGTTCAAGCTTCCTCAAGAAGCCAAAACAAGGGTTCAAAAGGTTCAAGCTCCCTCAAGAAGCTAAAACGAAGGTTCCAAAGGTCCAAGCTCCCTCAAGAAGTTAAAACGAAGGTTCAAAAGGTTCAAGCTCCCTCAAGAAACTAAAACGAAGGTTCAGAAGGTTCAACTTCCTCAAGAAGCTAAAACCAGGGTTCAAAAGGTTCAAGCTAGCTGACTTTCTCTGACTTTCTCTTGGGGATTAGGTTGAGAGCTTCTCTCTCTAGAATCTAGAGAGAGAATGCTCCCACCGTTGTTACCCATGGAGTTTTGAGGTTTCCTTATCAGATTATTTGTCTGGTTTGGGCTTTGTTGTGTGTTGTTGCTAAATCTGGTTTTATTTTCTCCAGATTTAGTAGTGTTTAAAGTTTCTGTGGGTCATTGCTGTTGTGAAGATGAAGTTCTGGTGCTATTTAGGCTTGATGTTTTGGCTCCTACACTCTAGTCTGAGTTTGAGTGAGCAAAGTTTTCAAGCTTGGTGGTTTCCGGCTGTGAGATGGTTGTTTCTAGTGCTCCATTGCAGTTTCTGAGTTGTCCAGTCTTGATCTTTCTTGGCTGGTTTGAGGTTTTCTTGGGTGACCAAGTTGTTTTTCTTTCGGTTGCTTAGGCTGGGTACGGTGGCAGAGTTATCCGGCCATGGAAAGTTAGCTTCGGCACTGGTGTGTTCTGGGTTTGGAGCGTGGCAATGTTTCTAAGAGTGTGCAGGTTTGGGTCAGTACCCGGTGTTGACTCCATATGCACTGTTCCGATAGCTCAGGTATAGGTGGACAACGATCGTATTTTCAGAGAAATTTCCAACGAGTTGGGCTGGTGAAGCTGGATTCATCCGATGGATTTGGAAAACGGAGTTGGTGCTCCGGACGTGGAAGCGTCTTCAGTTCCGATGCTGGTTTTCAGAGAAAGGTTCAAGCTTCCTCAAGAAGCTAAAACGAAGGTTCAAAAGGTTCAAGCTGTCTAAAAACCGCGTCAATCGGAGAAACTTAAGCGGTCCCGAACCGAGGCGCACGACCGACAGCTCCGAAAATCGAAAAATGGTCTCCAAACGGGAACAGTGGTCTACGACCACGAAAAGTAGCCTACGGCCACTGAGAGATGGTCTACAAAACCTCTCCCTCCCTTCGGGGAGAGAAAACAGAACCTGGTTCGCAAATCGAGAAAAGCACAAAAGAGTCCCGAGGTCCGGAGGTAAGGCCCTCAGCCGAAACTCCGTAACCTCAGAACGAGCACAACATGCGCAATCACCGGTGGTGTTAAAGGCCAAGAACAAACACCCTCTCTAAGCCTAGAATGTAGAGATATAGAGAGATATATATGTGCTTTTCCTTAGACAAATTTTTTTCAACCTCTCTAAAGGAGAGGGAAGCCCTCTCTTATAGAGAAACCAGAGGGTTCAAGCTTCTTGGAGAAGCTAGAGCAAAAGGTTCAAGCTTCTTAGAGAAGCTAGAGCAAAGGTTCAAAAGTTTCAAGCTTCTTGGAGAAGGTAGAGCAAAGGGTTCAAGCTTCTTTGAGAAGCTAGAGCAAAGGTTCAAAAGGTTCAAGCTTCCTCAAGAAGCTAAAACAAAGGTTCAAAACGTTCAAGCTCCCTCAAGAAACGAAGGTTCAAAAGGTTCAAGCTCCCTCAGGAAACTAAAACGAAGGTTCAGAAGGTTCAACTTCCTCAAGAAGCTAAAATCGGGGTTCAAAAGGTTCAAGCTTCCTCAAGAACCTAAAACGAACGTTGAAAAGTTCAAAATTTCAAGCTTCCTCAAGAAGCCAAAACAAGGGTTCAAAAGGTTCAAGCTCCCTCAAGAGGCTAAAACGAAGGTTCAAAAGGTTCAAGCTCCCTTAAGAAGCTAAAACGAAGGTTCAAAAGTTTCAGGCTCCCTCAGGAAGCTAAAACGAAGGTTCAGAAGGTTCAACTTCGTCAAGAAGCTAAAACCAGGGTTCAAAAGGTTCAAGCTCCCTCAAGAAGCTAAAATGAAGGTTCAAAAGGTTCAAGCTCCCTCAAGAAGCTAAAATGAAGGTTCAGAAGGTTTAACTTTCTCAAGAAGCTAAAATAAGGGTTCAAAAGCTTCAAGCTTCCTCAAGAAACTAAAACGAAGGTTCAAAAGGTTCAAGCTGTCCAAAAATCGTGCCAAACGGAGAAAGTTAAGCAGTCCCGAACCGAGGCGCATGACCGAGGGCTCCGAAAATCGAAAAATGGTCTCCAAACGGGAACAGTGGTCTACGACCACGAAAAGTAGCCTACGGCCACTGAGAGATGGTCTACGAAACCTCTCCCTCCCTTCGGGGAGAGAAAACAGAACCTGGTTCGCAAATCGAGGTGAAGCACAAAAGAGTCCCGAGGTCCGGAGGTAAGGCTCTCAGCCGAAACTCCGTAACCTCAGAACGAGCACAACATGCGCAATCACCGGTTGTGTTAAAGGCCAAGAACAAACACCCTCTCTAAGCCTAGAATGTAGAGATATAGAGAGATATATGTTCTTTTCGTTAGACAAATTTTTTTCAACATCTCTAAAGGAGAGGGAGGCCCTCTCTTATAGAGAAACAAGAGGGTTCAAGCTTCTTGGAGAAGCTAGAGCAAAAGGTTCAAGCTTCTTAGAGAATCTAGAGCAAAGGTTCAAAAGTTTCAAGCTTCTTGGAGAAGCTAGAGCAAAGGGTTCAAGCTTCTTGGAGAAGATAGAGCAAAGGTTCAAAAGGTTCAAGCTTCCTCAAGAAGCGAAAACGAAGGTTCAAAAGGTTCAAGCTTCCTCAAGAAGCCAAAACAAGGGTTCAAAAGGTTCAAACTCCCTCAAGAAGCTAATACGAAGGTTCAAAAAGTTCAAGCTCCCCCAAGAAGCTAAAACGAAGGTTCAAAAGGTTCAAGCTCCCTCAGGAAACTAAAACGAAGGTTCAGAAGGTTCAACTTCCTCAAGAAGCTAAAACCAGGGTTCAAAAGGTTCAAGCTTCCTCGGAGAAGCTAGAGCAAAGGTTCAAAAGGTTCCCGCTTCCTCTAGAAGCTAAAACGAAGGTTCAAAAGGTTCAAGCTTCCTCAAGAAGTTAAACGAAGGCTGAAAAGTTCAAAATTTCAAGCTTCTCAAGAAGCCAAAATAGGGGTTCAAAAAGTTCAAGAGGCTAAAACGAAGGTTCAAAAGGTTCAAGCTCCCTCAAGAAGCTAAAACGAAGGTTCAAAATGTTCAGGCTCCCTCAGGAAGCTAAAACGAAGGTTCAGAAGGTTCAACTTCGTCAAGAAGGTAAAACCAGGGTTCAAAAGGTTCAAGCTCCCTCAAGAAGCAAAAACGAAGGTTCAAAAGGTCCAAGCGCCCTCAAGAAGCTAAAACCAAGGTTCAAAAGGTTCAAGCTCCCTCAAAAAGCTAAAACGAAGGTTCAGAAGGTTTAACTTCCTCAAGAAGCTAAAATAGGGGTTCAAAAGGTTCAAGCTTCCTCAAGAAGCTAAAACGAAGGTTCAAAAGGTTCAAGCTGTCCAAAAACCGTGCCAAACGGAGAAAGTTAAGCGTTCCCGAACCGAGGCGCACGACTGACGGCTCCGAAAACCGAAAAATGGTCTCCAAACGGGAACAGTGGTCTACGACCACGAAAAGTAGCCTACGGCCACTGAGAGATGGTCTACGAAACCTCTCCCTCCCTTCGGGGAGAGAAAACAGAACCTGGTTCGCAAATCGAGGCAAAACACAAAAGAGTCCCGAGGTCCGGAGGTAAGGCTCTCAGCCGAAACTCCGTAACCTCAGAACGAGCACAACATGCGCAATCACCGGTGGTGTTAAAGGCCAAGAACAAACACCCTCTTTAAGCCTAGAACGTAGAGATATAGAGAGATATATGTTCTTTTCCTTAGACAAATTTTTTTCAACATCTCTAAAGGAGAGGGAGGCCCTCTTTAGAGAAACAAGTGGGTTCAAGCTTCTTGGAGAAGCTAGAGCAAAAGGTTCAAGCTTCTTAGAGAATCTAGAGCAAAGGTTCAAAAGTTTCAAGCTTCTTGGAGAAGATAGAGCAAAGGTTCAAAAGGTTCAAGCTTCCTCAAGAAGCTAAAACGAAGGTTCAAAAGGTTCAAGCTTCCTCAAGAAGCTAAAATGAAGGTTCAAAAGGTTTAATCTTCCTCAAGAAGCCAAAACAAGGGTTCAAAAGGTTCAAGCTCCCTCAAGAAGCTAATACGAAGGTTCAAAAGGTTCAAGCTCCCCCAAGAAGCTAAAACGAAGGTTCAAAAGTTTCAAGCTCTCTCAAGAAACTAAAACGAAGGTTCAGAAGGTTCAACTTCCTCAAGAAGCTAAAACCAGGGTTCAAAAGGTTAATGCTTCCTCGGAGAAGATAGAGCAAAGGTTCAAAAGGTTCAAGCTTTCTCTAGAAGCTAAAACGAAGGTTCAAAAGGTTCAAGCTTCCTCAAGAAGCTAAAACGAAGGTTGAAAAGTTCAAAATTTCAAGCTTCCTCAAGAAGCCAAAACAAGGGTTCAAAAGGTTCAAGAGGCTAAAACGAAGGTTCAAAAGGTTCAAGCTTCCTCAAGAAGCTAAAACGAAGGTTCAAAAGGTTCAGGCTCCCTCAGGAAGCTAAAGCGAAGGTTCAGAAGGTTCAACTTCGTCAAGAAGGTAAAACCAGGGTTCAAAAGGTTCAAGCTCCCTCAAGAAGCTAAAACGAAGGTTCAAAAGGTCCAAGCGCCCTCAAGAAGCTAAAACCAAGGTTCAAAAGGTTCAAGCTCCCTCAAGAAGCTAAAACGAAGGTTCAGAAGGTTTAACTTCCTCAAGAAGCTAAAATAAGGGTTCAAAAGGTTCAAGCTTCCTCTAGAAGCTAAAACGATGGTTCAAAAGGTTCAAGCTGTCCAAAAACCGTGCCAAACGGAGAAAGTTAAGCGGTCCCGAACCGAGGCGCCCTACCGACGGCTCCGAAAATCGAAAAATGGTCTCCAAACGGGAACAGTGGTCTACGACCACGAAAAGTAGCCTACGGCCACTGAGAGATGGTCTACGAAACCTCTCCCACCCTTCGGGGAGAGAAAACAGAACCTGATTCGCAAATCGAGGCAAAGCACAAAAGAGTCCCGAGGTCCGGAGGTATGGCTCTCAGCCGAAACTCCGTAACCTCAGAACGAGCACAACATGCGCAGTCACCGGTGGTGTTAAAGGCCAAGAACAAACACCCTCTCTAAGCCTAGAATGTAGAGATATAGTGTCACGTCCTCAAACCCGCCCCTAAAAGTTTGGGCATGACCCGTTCGGAAATCGAACCTTTAACCTGTTGTATATAACATACGGGGCCTAATCGGAAGCATTTAATATGAAAATAACGACACAACTAAATCCCATTGAGCTACTTCTACATGCCAGGATCTCATATAACGTATGCATCATAGAAGACAGAAAAAAAATTCCAAGCTATACCCCAAAGTGTCGGCTATAAACAAAGACCTGTACAGTCCCAGCCCTATCATTGGGCATATACAAAAATCATTGAAGTTCTACACTTTCAATCTTAAGTAAGAAATCAAAATAAGCCAACATTTTAGCAAACTTTACAAAAATAAATGGCTTCGTGTATGCCTGAACCATAGGGTTGACAAAAGGGAACGAGTATCGTGGCTAGGACTGACCACTTGGCTGGTTACCTACAGAAACAGACATAACACAGAGTGAGTCTAGCTCAGTGAATAGTAATACATAAATAAAAACAGTGCTTGACTTGAAATATAACACCATAGAGCATAACAGATGCATATATAGTTAGTCTGAATCCGTATTAATTTCATGACGACCTTAGCCCATTTTTGAAACATAGTGGTTTGCAACATGATTTCTTGAAACATGATGGCTATGAGCCCTTATACGTGGTGGCACACGCCCTTAAACATGGTGGCATTAAGCCCTTGAACATGGTGGCACGAGGCCCTTGCATAAGTTGGCATTAAGCCCTTGAAAGATTGGCATTAAAGCCCTTGAAACATATTGGCATTTAAGCCCTTGAAAGATTGGCATTAAAGCCCTTGAAAGATTGGCATTAAAGCCCTTGAAACATATTGGCATTTAAGCCCTTGAAAGATTGGCATTAAAGCCCTTGAAACATATTGGCATTGGCATTTATATTCACCCAAAAAAAAACATATTGGCATTTAAGCCCTTGAAACATGTGGCACGAGGCCCTTGAAACATGTGTATGAATTCAAGAGGTGTCTCACACGGACTCTAGAGGTGTCTCACTTCGTAGCACTTAGTTCCGTGTAGCACTTTGTTCCATACAGTAATTAATAAGTTTTCCAGACCAAACCGGACATATCATGTCATATCATAAACAGTAATTAGAAGTCATATTCATAACATACTTGACCTTGTACCATACATGGACTTGTAACATGCGTAAACTTGTAACATACTTGAATTTATAACATACTCGGATTCGTAACATACATGAACTTATAATATACTTGGACTTGTAACATACGTGAACTTATAACATGCTTAAACTTGAAAACTTGTAACATACTTAAACTTGTATATACTTGTACTTGTAACCTTACCTAAACTTGTACATACTTGAACTTGTCTCATATATGAACTTGTAACATTCTTGACTTATAACATACGTAAACTTGTAACAGACTTAAACTTAGAACATACGTAAACTTGTAACTTAATCATTTGAATCACGGTATCATTACCCCCGGGTAAAGGGCTTGTGCTAAAGATGATGTGAATACTTCTACATATATGAATAATCATTCATTAAGTTATAACGTAACATATCAGAAAACAGAGCATTTCTTGTTATATTACGTCATTATTGTCCGCTTAACAAAATAGAATAATTCATATTCTTATGTGGGTCACATAATGATATTAAACTTTTGCATTCATGTCGTAGATTCCGAATAACGTCGAATTCATATGTAACACAACAAAATGACTACAGATTCATATGGATTCACATAACTTTCCAATTATTCTAATTCTTCGAAGATGAACATAAGTTCCACTTATTCTTTAAGAAATAACATAGTATGCTTATAAATAATAAAGGGTTAATATTCGTCATTAACGGAACAAGGATTCCAAAATCATACCGATGTACGCGAATCTTTCAGCGTTCATGTAAGTTCACATTGATTTCCAATTGTCATAAATGTTCGTATAACACTTACAAAGAACAGAGCATTTAGTGACAATAATTATCAACAATAGATAAAATGTACATTTTTGTACTACTACTCACAGTGCTACAACGGAGTGTTTGTCCCTCCTGAAGTGTGCCCTGTTCACATATATAACTTGATCATTAGTTCTTTTTTTTTTTTTTTTTTCTTTCCTTCATTATTCTTCACAAGCCCACAAGTATTTATCAAAATAATTTGGGATTAAACCCCTTTCGGAAAACTCCACATTTTAGGTTACAAAAATTAAACTCCACATAATCGCCACAATTCAACATAAACAACATGCTTCAACTCAACATCATTAAATATAATTCAACATAATTCAAGAGGAATTCTTAAATCCCATTTCCACATTCCACAACCGAGTTCATGTCATCCATGACCCTAATAAATTATTTCCCCAATTTTTCCTTTACATTAAAGCATGAATCACAATGTTCATAACATAGTTCATTCGCAAATTTAAACATAATTTTCAAACATTTCCAAATTCCAATTAAACTTGAACACATATAATTCAATACCTCAATTTCATTACTCTACTTTCAATTTGGGCCAATTCATTAGTTATCCTCATTAATCAACCTAGGGTTTCAAGAAAAACCTAGGAATTTCAAGAAAAATCCAAATTTCTTAACCCATTATTTTTTTGTCCCAATTTCCTCATTGATTACAAGTCTAAAGTTCATAATCCATCACCTTAACCCAGCAATTACATCTCCAACATTATAAACCCGAAATCCCCCAATCTCAAGTTGGACATAATATGTTCAAAACTATAGATTTTGTATTTATATACTCAAAATACCATAAATCCACACTCAAAATATCATAAATCCATCCATGAATGCAATATTGAAAGGGAATAAGGTCTCCTACCTCAAGATTCGAGCAAGAAAAGCAAGCTTTGAGAAGAATCCTCCACAAATTCGAATTCCAATCGGTTGGAAATGTTGCCCCTTTCTTGTTCTCCATCCTTGATGCAAGATCTATGGTGGATTTGTTGAGAAAAGTGAAGGAAATCAAGGTTTTGGGAGCTAGGGTTTCGGACATGGAAGAGGGGAGAAGAAGAGAGGAAAAGAAAATGCAAGAAATGAGCTCAAAATCACGTTTTTGAGCTGTTGCCCCGCAAATCGCTGCACGTGCGCCGCATTTCCCGCACGTGCGGTCCTGCTTCCAGCACAGATATGAAAACTTCAAACATGCGTAACTCTCTCATCCGGACTCCGTTTTAGGTCATTCTTGTGTCCAAATTGAAGCCCCGAAAATAATCTTTCCAATGGTTCTAACCTCACATCCAAATTCAAAGTGTGGAAAAAGAAAAGGGCAAAAGAGTGACGGCTGATCGTAGGCGAATTATTCGAATCAAAGTTTTTGGTCCAATCTTACTTTACCATCACACCACTACCTCAATCAATACCCCAAAATAGATAAAAACATTCTCAATTCCAATGGATATAGTTGAATTAAAACACGTTAACCCCTAATTCAATAAGGATGATTTTTGGGGTCATTACATATAGAGAGATATATGTGCTTTTCCTTAGACAAATTTTTTTCAACCTCTCTAAAGGAGAGGGAGGCCCTCTCTTATAGAGAAACAAGAGGGTTCAAGCTTCTTGGAGAAGCTAGAGCAAAAGGTTCAAGCTTCTTAGAGAAGCTAGAGCAAAGGTTCAACAGTTTCAAGCTTCTTGGAGAAGCTAGAGCAAAGGGTTCAAGCTTCTTGGAGAAGCTAGAGCAAAGGTTCAAAAGGTTCAAGCTTCCTCAAGAAGCTAAAACGAAAGTTCAAAAGGTTCAAGCTTCCTCACGAAGCTAAAACAAAGGTTCAAAAGGTTAAAGCTTCCTCAAGAAGCCAAAACAAGGGTTCAAAAGGTTCAAGCTCCCTCAAGAAGCTAAAACGAAGGTTCAAAAGGTTCAAGCTCCCTCAAGAAGCTAAAACGAAGGTTCAAAAGGTTCAAGCTCCCTTAGGAAACTAAAACGAAGGTTCAGAAGTTTCAACTTCCTCAAGAAGCTAAAACCAGGGTTCAAAAAGTTCAAGCATCCTCGGAGAAGCTAGAGCAAAGGTTCAAAAGGTTCAAGCTTCCTCAAGAAGCTAAAAGGAAGGTTCAAAAGGTTCAAGCTTCCTCAAGAAGCTAAAACGAAGGTTGAAAAGTTCAAAATTTCAAGCTTCCTCAAGAAGCCAAAATAGGGGTTCAAAAGGTTCAAGCTCCCTCAAGAGGCTAAAACGAAGGTTCAAAAGGTTCAAGCTCCCTCAAGAAGCTAAAACGAAGGTTCAAAAGGTTCAAGCTCCCTCAGGAAACTAAAACGAAGAATTAAAAGGTTCAAGCTCCCTCAAGAAGCTAAAACGAAGGTTCAAAAGGTTCAAGCTCCCTCAGGAAACTAAAACGAAGGTTCAGAAGGTTCAACTTCCTCAAGAAGCTAAAACCAGGGTTCAAAAGGTTCAAGCTTCCTCAAGAAGCTAAAACGAAGGTTGAAAAGTTCAAAATTTCAAGCTTCCTCAAGAAGCCAAAATAGGGGTTCAAAAGGTTCAAGCTCCCTCAAGAGGCTAAAACGAAGGTTCAAAAGGTTCAAGCTCCCTCAAGAAGCTAAAACGAAGGTTCAAAAGGTTCAGGCTCCCTCAGGAAGATAAAACGAAGGTTCAGAAGGTTCAACTTCGTCAAGAAGCTAAAACTAGGGTTTAAAAGGTTCAACCTCCCTCAAGAAGCTAGAACAAAGGTTCAAAAGGTCCAAGCGCCCTCAAGAAGCTAAAACCAAGGTTCAAAAGGTTCAAGCTCCCTCAAGAAGCTAAAACGAAGGTTCAGAAGGTTTAACTTCCTCAAGAAGCTAAAATAAGGGTTCAAAAGGTTCAAGCTTCCTAAAGAAGCTAAAACGAAGGTTCAAAAGGTTCAAGCTGTCCAAAAATCGTGCCAAACGGAGAAAGTTAAGCGGTCCCGAACCGAGGAGCACGACCGACGGCTCGGAAAACCGGAAAATGGTCTCCAAACGGGAACAGTGGTCTACGACCACGAAAAGTAGCCTACGGCCACTGAGAGATGGTCTACGAAACCTCTCCCTCCCTTCGGGGAGAGAAAACAGAACCTGGTTCGCAAATCGAGGCAAAGCACAAAAGAGTCCCGTGGTCCGGAGGTAAGGCTCTCAGTCGAAACTCCGTAACCTCAGAACGAGCACAACATGCGCAATCACCGGTGGTGTTAAAGGCCAAGAACAAACACCCTCTCTAAGCCTAGAATGTAGAGATATAGAGAGATATATGTGCTTTTCCTTAGACTAATTTTTTTCAACCTCTCTAAAGGAGAGGGAGGCCCTCTGTTATAGAGAAACAAGAGGGTTCAAGCTTCTTGGAGAAGCTAGAGCAAAAGGTTCAAGCTTCTTAGAGAAGCTAGAGCAAAGGTTCAAAAGTTTCAAGCTTCTTGGAGAAGCTAGAGCAAAGGGTTCAAGCTTCTTGGAGAAGCTAGAGCAAAGGTTCAAAAGGTTAGGTTGGGTTGCAAAAGAAATTGTCTCTCAAAGTGGGGGATTAGGTTGAGAGCTTCTCTCTCTAGTTTCTAGAGAGAGAGAGTTCCCTCCGTTGTTACCCTCGGAGACTTTTGATGGTTCCATATCAGATTTCTTGTCTGGTTTGGGTGGTGCTGAGTGTTGTGGAATCTGGTGCTCCTCCGGCCAGTTGTGTTAGTTTCTACACTCATTTGAGTGATAGTGAGCATGGATTCCAGGTCTGTTAACTCCTGGTGTGTAGTGACTAAGTGGGTCTCTGTTTGGGCTCTCTTGTCGTTAACCCCTCTCCCTAGATCTTTCTAAGAGAGAATGATGTGGTTAATGAATGTGTAAATCTGGGTTGCTGAGCTCCGGTTGTGGGTGGCGCCTTTACCGTTTTGATCAGTATATTCAGGTTCAAGTTTTTTAAAGATCGTTCTTGGCTTGTGGTGGTCCAAGGGCGATGTTTGATCGCTGGTAATGGTGGGCCTCGTCGCGTTACAGTGAATGTGTGTCCGTGATGCTGTCGGCGATATTTTCATGGTGATCATCGTTGACTGTGGTCATTGCTTGTTGCTGTTCTGGGGTGGTTTAGCTGTGGTTTCACAGTCTTCATGCAAGCTTGTATCCATGGATGCTATGGAGTTGCTGGTCAACCGTGTGGTGTTTGAAGGATGATCTGTGGTTTCGGTGGGAAATCACGGTGATCTGCTGTTTCTAGACCACGCGTGTTGTATTGTTTTTTGTTCTTCTTGGGTGTGCCGCTGGATTTATTCTCCGGCAATGGTGTAGCTCTTTTCCAGCGTCGGTGTTCTGGGTTCATCGGTGGTCTGTTTTCCGGCATGATCTTCTTCAGCGCTGTTGTAATGGTTTTCGCCGGAGTTCTCCACGTTCGCCGGTTATGGCTTTTGCCGCCGGTTGGGGTATGTTTATAATATATATAGATACATATATTATATGTATATATGTGTTTTGTTATTTCGTGTATTATCAACGATGGTGCAGTGCTAGGACATGGTGATGGATCCACGTGTGCCTTAGCGTGTAGTGGCTGCGGGTAGGTTGTAATGCTTGCATGTCAATCCAGCTACTTTGTGGGAAGTTGTACCTAGTGCATATGTGCTGGCCAGATCTGCTGGATTTTTTGGGATTTGGTGGTGGGTTTTTGCACATGGGTTTGAGGCTTGGAGGTGATTTTGGTAGGGCCCACTAACTTTGTTTAAAACAGATTATATATGAGTGTTTGGTTGGTGGGCCCAGGGCATCTTATTATATGGGCTGATGTTGTTTGGATGTGAGGCCGGGCAAAATTTGTATAGTGGCTATTATCTATACATTCTGGTTAGTGGGCTTGGCATTGAAGAATAGTCAGCCATTACGATGTGGGTCCCGGGTGGGCCTACGGTTTTGGGCTGATTATTAATTTTATGATTTGGGCTCCTCAATTTTTTTTGGGGATATTGTTTATATTTATGATTGGTGAGCCCTTAAATTCCTGTTTAGCCTCAAGGTAGCGGATCTTTTACAGTTGCTTTTCTTGTGTTGATTGGCCGTGTGATCCTCATGTGACTCGATATGAGGGTGGTTTTGAGCCATCTCCGCCAAGAGTGATTGGGGAGTCACTGCTTTGGGGAATAGTGGTTCGATAATCAGCCGAGTTAGAGACTGGGAGATGAGCGGGAGGATAGTTACCGGTTGTCTGGTTGCTTCTTGTCTTCATGTGACCCGTCCTAATTGATCGCCTTACCACGCCTGACATGGAGTGAAGGGCACACTGCCGTGGGGTTTGAGGTTTGTGATCTACCAAGGTAGGGACTGGGGGATGTGATGATTGATCTCATGTGTTTATTGGCTGTGTATTGGTTTGTTGCTGAGGGGCTACTGTCTGTTCACTTCAACTCCCAAGACCTTTGATTATGGTGACTGATCTTGCTTACTTCATGTGACTCTCTGTCTGGATCTCTCATGGGATAAATTTTTTTCCTCTGTCATTGCTTTAGTTAAGTGGCTAGGATGTCACGGCAGTGAGGAGTGGGATGCTTATTGGGTTCCATGTGTTTTATCTGTGGCAGAGACTGGGGGCTTGTGGGAGAGGTCATCTGTTTATTGGGCTTGTGGGTTGTTGTGTTATGTGTTTGTTTATTTTGTTTCTAAGCTTTGTGGTGTCTGTTTGTATCTGTGCCCATATATTTACCCCTAGTTTCCTTCTATTATTTCTGATGGTAGGGGTTACTTGGGGAAAAATGATATATGGGCAATTTTGGGTCTTGCTCTTTTCTTATTGTTCTCCCGCTCTTGCGGGTTTGGGTTTTGTTGGTCTTGTAATCGTTTATTTATTGTTGTTGCGCGTACCTGGGGTATGCCGCTTCTAAACTTGTAAATTTCATTGTCTTTAATTTATGACTTACTTACCCAAAAAAAAAAAGGTTCAAAAGGTTCAAGCTTTCTCAAGAAGCTAAAACGAAGGTTCAAAAGGTTCAAGCTTCCTCAAGAAGCTAAACGAAGGTTCAAAAGGTTCAAGCTTCCTCAAGAAGCCAAAACAAGGGTTCAAAAGGTTCAAGCTCCCTGAAGAAGCTAAAACGAAGGTTCAAAAGGTTCAACCTCCCTCAAGAAGCTAAAACGAAGGTTCAAAAGGTTCAAGCTCCCTCAGGAAACTAAAATGAAGGTTCAGAAGGTTCAACTTCCTCAAGAAGCTAAAACTAGGGTTCAAAAGGTTCAAGTTTCCTCGGAGAAGCTAGGGCAAAGGTTCAAAAGGTTCAAGCTTCCTCAAGAAGCAAAAACGAAGGTTCAAAAGGTTCAAGCTTCCTCAAGAAGCTAACACGAAGGTTGAAAAGTTCAAAATTTCAAGCTTCCTCAAGAAGCCAAAACAGGGGTTCAAAAGGTTCAAGTTCCCTCAAGAGGCTAAAACGAAGGTTCAAAAGGTTCAAACTCCCTCAAGAAGCTAAAACGAAGGTTCAAAAGGTTCAGGCTCCCTCAGGAAGCTAAAACGAAGGTTCAGAAGGTTCAACTTCGTCAAGAAGCTAAAACCAGGGTTCAAAAGGTTCAAGCTCCCTCTAGAAGCTAAAACGAAGGTTCAAAAGGTCCAAGCACCCTCAAGAAGCTAAAACCAAGGTTCAAAAGGTTCAAGCTCCCTCAAGAAGCTAAAACGAAGGTTCAGAAGGTTTAACTTCCTCAAGAAGCAAAAATAAGGGTTCAAAAGATTCAAGCTTCCTCAAGAAGCTAAAACGAAAGTTCAAAAGGTTCGAGCTGTCCAAAAACCCTGCCAAACGGAGAAAGTTAAGCTGCCCCGAACCGAGGCGCACGACCGACGGCTCCGAAAATCGAAAAATGGTCTCCAAACGGGAACAGTGGTCTACGACCACGAAAAGTAGCCTACGGCCACTGAGAGATGGTCTACGAAACCTCTCCCTCCCTTCGGGGAGAGAAAACAGAACCTGGTTCGCAAATCGAGGCAAAGCACAAAAGAGTCCCGAGGTCCGGAGGTAAGGCTCTCAGCCGAAACTCCGTAACCTTAGAACGAGCACAACATGCGCAATCACCGGTGGTGTTAAAGGCCAAGAACAAACACCCTCTCTAAGCCTAGAATGTAGAGATATAGAGAGATATATGTGCTTTTCCTTAGACAAATTTTTTTCAACCTCTCTAAAGGAGAGGGAGGCCCTCTCTTATAGAGAAACAAGAGGGTTCAAGCTTCTTGGAGAAGCTAGACCAAAAGGTTCAAGCTTCTTACAGAAGCTAGAGCAAAGGTTCAAAAGTTTAAGCTTCTTGGAGAAGCTAGAGCAAAGGGTTCAAGCTTTTTGGAGAAGCTAGAGCAAAGGTTCAAAAGGTTCAAGCTTCCTCAAGAAGCTAAAACGAAGGTTCAAAAGGTTCAAGCTTCCTCAAGAAGCTAAAACGAAGGTTCAAAAGGTTCAAGCTCCCTCAAGAAGCTAAAACGAAGGTTCAAAAGGTTCAAGCTCCCCCAAAAGCTAAAACGAAGGTTCAAAAGGTTCAAGCTCCCTCAGGAAACTAAAACGAAGTTTCAGAAGGTTGAACTTCCTCAAGAAGCTAAAACCAGGGTTCAAAAGGTTCAAGCTTCCTCAGAGAAGCTAGAGCAAAGGTTCAAAAGGTTCAAACTTCCCCAAGAAGCAAAAACGAAGGTTCAAAAGGTTCAAGCTTCCTCAAGAAGCTAACACGAAGGTTGAAAAGTTCTAAATTTCAAGCTTCCTCAAGAAGCCAAAACAGGGGTTCAAAAGGTTCAAGCTCCCTCATGAGGCTAGAACGAAGGTTCAAAAGGTTCAAGCTCCTTCAAGAAGCTAAAACGAAGGTTCAAAAGGTTCAGGCTCCCTCAGGAAGCTAAAACAAAGGTTCAGAAGGTTCAACTTCGTCAAGAAGCTAAAACCAGGGTTCAAAAGGTTTAAGCTCCCTCTAGAACCTAAAACGAAGGTTCAAAAGGTCCAAGCGCCCTCAAGAAGCAAAAACCAAGGTTCAAAAGGTTCAAGCTCCCTCAAGAAGCTAAAACGAAGGTTCAGAAGGTTTAACTTCCTCAAGAAGCTAAAATAAGGGTTCAAAAGGTTCAAGCTTCCCCAGAGGCTAAAACGAAGGTTCAAAAGGTTCAAGCTGTCCAAAAACCGTGCCAAACGGAGAAAGTTAAGCGGTTCCGAACCGAGGCACACGACCGACGGCTCCGAAAACCGGAAAATGGTCTCCAAACGGGAATAGTGGTCTACGACCACGAAAAGTAGCCTACGGCCACTGAGAGATGGTCTACGAAACCTCTCCCTCCCTTCGGTGAGAGAAAATAGAACCTGGTTCGCATATCGAGGCAAAGCACAAAAGAGTCCCGAGGTCTGGAGGTAAGGCTCTCAGCCGAAACTCCGTAACCTCAGAACGAGCACAACATGCGCAATCACCGGTGGTGTTAAAGGCCAAGCACAAACACCCTCTCTAAGCCTAGAATGTAGAGATATAGAGAGATATATGTGCTTTTCCTTAGACAAATTTTTTTCAAGCTCTCTAAAGGAGAGGGAGGCCCTCTCTTATAGAGAAACAAGAGGGTTCAAACTTCTTGGAGAAGCTAGAGTTTGTTGAAGCTTCTTAGAGAAGCTAGAGCAAAGGTTCAAAAGTTTCAAGCTTCTTGGAGAAGCTAGAGCAAAGGGTTCAAGCTTCTTGGAGAAGTTAGAGCAAAGGTTCAAAAGGTTCAAGCTTCCTCAAGAAGCTAAAACGAAGGTTCAAAAGGTTAAAGCTTCCTTAAGAAGCTAACACGAAGGTTGAAAAGTTCAAAATTTCAAGCTTCCTCAAGAAGCCAAAACAGGGGTTCAAAAGGTTCAAGCTCCCTCAAGAGGCTAAAACGAAGGTTCAAAAGGTTCAAGCTCCCTCAAGAAGCTAAAACGAAGGTTCAAAAGGTTCAGGATCCCTCAGGAAGCTAAAACGAAGGTTCAGAAGGTTCAACTTCGTCAAGAAGCTAAAACCAGGGTTTAAAAGGTTCAAGCTCCCTCTAGAAGCTAAAACGAAGGTTCAAAAGGTCCAAGCGCCCTCAAGAAGCTAAAACCAAGGTTCAAAAGGTTCAAGCTCCCTCAAGAAGCTAAAACGAAGGTTCAGAAGGTTTAACTTCCTCAAGAAGCTAAAATAAGGGTTCAAAAGGTTCAAGCTTCCTCTAGAAGCTAAAACGATGGTTCAAAAGGTTCAAGCTGTCCAAAAACCGTGCCAAACGAAGAAAGTTAAGCGGTCCCGAACCGAGGCGCTCTACCGACGGCTCCGAAAATCGAAAAATGGTCTCCAAACGGGAACAGTGGTCTACGACCACGAAAAGTAGCCTACGGCCACTGAGAGATGGTCTACGAAACCTCTCCCTCCCTTCGGGGAGAGAAAACAAAACCTGGTTCGCAAATCGAGGCAAAACACAAAAGAGTCCCGAGGTCCGGAGGTAAGGCTCTCAGCCGAAACTCCGTAACCTCAGAACGAGCACAACATGCGCAATCACCGGTGGTGTTAAAGGCCAAGAACAAACACCCTCTCTAAGCCTAGATTGTAGAGATATAGAGAGATTTATGTGCTTTTCCGTAGACAAATTTTTTTCAACCTCACTAAAGGAGAGGGAGGCCCTCTCTTATAGAGAAACAAGAGGGTTCAAGCTTCTTGGAGAAGCTAGAGCAAAAGGTTCAAGCTTCTTAGAGAAGCTAGAGCAAAGGTTCAAAAGTTTCAAGCTTCTTGGAGAAGCTAGAGCAAAGGGTTCAAGCTTCTTGGAGAAGCTAGAGCAAAGGTTCAAAAGGTTCAAGCTTCTTGGAGAAGCTAGAGCAAAGGTTCAAAAGTTTCAAGCTTCTTGGAGAAGCTAGAGCAAAGGGTTCAAGCCTCTTGGAGAAGCTAGAGCAAAGGTTCAAAAGGTTCAAGCTTGCTCAAGAAGCTAAAACGAAGGTTCAAAAGGTTCAAGCTTCCTCAAGAAGCTAAAACGAAGGTTCAAAAGGTTCAAGCTGCCTCAAGAAGCCAAAACAAGGGTTCAAAAGGTTCAAGTTCCCTCAAGAAGCTAAAACGAAGGTTCAAAAGGTTCAAGCTCCCCCAAGCAGCTAAAACGGAGGTTCAAACGGTTCAAGCTCCCTCAGGAAACTAAAACGGAAGTTCAGAAGGTTCAACTTCCTCAAGAAGCTAAAACCAGGGTTCAAAAGGTTTAAGCTTCCTCGGAGAAGCTAGAGCGAAGGTTCAAAAGGTTCAAGCTTCCTCAAGAAGCTAAAACGAAGGTTCAAAAGGTTCAAGCTTCGTCAAGAAGCCTAAACAAGGGTTCAAAAGGTTCAAGCTCCTCAAGAAGCTAAAACGAAGGTTCAAAAGGTTCAAGCTCCCTCAAGAAGCGAAAACGAAGGTTCAAAAGGTTCAAGCTCCCTCAGGAAACTAAAACGAAGGTTCAGAAGGTTCAACTTCCTCAAGAAGCTAAAACCAGGGTTCAAAAGGTTCAAGCTTCCTCGGAGAAGCTAGTGCAAAGGTTCAAAAGGTTCAAAAGGTTCAAGCTTCCTCAAGAAGCAAAAACGAAGGTTCAAAAGGTTCAAGCTTCCTCAAGAAGCTAACACGAAGGTTGAAAAGTTCAAAATTTCAAGCTTCCTCAAGAAGCCAAAACAGGGGTTCAAAAGGTTCAAGCTCCCTCAAGAGGCTAAAACGAAGGTTCAAAAGGTTCACGCTCCCTCAAGAAGCTAAAACGAAGGTTCAAAAGGTTCAGGCTCCCTCAGGAAGATAAAACGAAGGTTCAGAAGGTTCAACTTCGTCAAGAAGCTAAAACCAGGGTTCAAAAGGTTCAAGCTCCCTCTAGAAGCTAAAACGAAGGTTCAAAAGGTCCAAGCGCCCTTAAGAAGCTAAGACCAAGGTTCAAAAGGTTCAAGCTCCCTCAAGAAGCTAAAACGAAGGTTCAGAAGGTTTAACTTCCTCAAGAAGCTAAAATAAGGGTTCAAAAGGTTCAAGCTTCCTCAAGAAGCTAAAACGAAGGTTCAAAAGGTTCAAGCTGTCCAAAAACCGTGCCAAACGGAGAAAGTTAAGCGGTCCCGAACCGAGGCGCACGACCAACGGCTCCGAAAACCGGAAAATGGCCTCCAAACGGGAACAGTGGTCTACGACCACGAAAAGTAGCCTACGGCCACTGAGAGAGGGTCTACGAAAACTCTCCCTCCCTTCGGGGAGAGAAAACAGAACCTGGTTTGCAAATCGAGGCAAAGCACAAAAGAGTCCCGAGGTCCGGAGGTAAGGCTCTCAGCCGAAACTCCGTAACCTCAGAACGAGCACAACATGCGCAATCACCGGTGGTGTTAATGGCCAAGAACAAACAACCTCTCCAAGCCTAGAATGTAGAGATATAGAGAGATATATGTGCTTTTCCTTAGACAAATTTTTTTCAACCTCTCTAAAGGAGAGGGAGGCCCTCTCTTATAGAGAAACAAGAGGGTTCAAGCTTCTTGGAGAAGCTAGACCAAAAGGTTCAAACTTCTTAGAGAAGCTAGAGCAAAGGTTCAAAAGTTTCAAGCTTCTTGGAGAAGCTAGAGCAAAGGGTTCAAGCTTCTTGGAGAAGTTAGAGCAAAGGTTCAAAAGGTTCAAGCTTCCTCAAGAAGCTATAACGAAGGTTCAAAAGGCTCAAGCTTCCTCAAGAAGCTAAAACGAAGGTTCAAAAGGTTCAAGCTTCGTCAAGAAGCCTAAACAAGGGTTCAAAAGGTTCAAGCTCCCTCAAGAAGCTAAAACGAAGGTTCAAAAGATTCAAGCTCCCTCAGGAAACTAAAACGAAGGTTCAGAAGGTTCAACTTCCTCAAGAAGCTAAAACCAGGGTTCAAAAGGTTCAAAAGGTTCAAGCTCCCTCAAGAAGCTAAAACGAAGGTTCAGAAGGTTTAACTTCCTCAAGAAGCTAAAATAAGGGTTCAAAAGGTTCAAGCTTCCTCAAGAAGCTAAAACGAAGGTTCAAAAGGTTCAAGCTGTCCAAAAACCGTGCCAAACGGAGAAAGTTAAGCGGTCCCGAACCGAGGCGCACGACCAACGGCTCCGAAAACCGGAAAATGGCCTCCAAACGGGAACAGTGGTCTACGACCACGAAAAGTAGCCTACGGCCACTGAGAGAGGGTCTACGAAAACTCTCCCTCCCTTCGGGGAGAGAAAACAGAACCTGGTTTGCAAATCGAGGCAAAGCACAAAAGAGTCCCGAGGTCCGGAGGTAAGGCTCTCAGCCGAAACTCCGTAACCTCAGAACGAGCACAACATGCGCAATCACCGGTGGTGTTAATGGCCAAGAACAAACAACCTCTCCAAGCCTAGAATGTAGAGATATAGAGAGATATATGTGCTTTTCCTTAGACAAATTTTTTTCAACCTCTCTAAAGGAGAGGGAGGCCCTCTCTTATAGAGAAACAAGAGGGTTCAAGCTTCTTGGAGAAGCTAGACCAAAAGGTTCAAACTTCTTAGAGAAGCTAGAGCAAAGGTTCAAAAGTTTCAAGCTTCTTGGAGAAGCTAGAGCAAAGGGTTCAAGCTTCTTGGAGAAGTTAGAGCAAAGGTTCAAAAGGTTCAAGCTTCCTCAAGAAGCTATAACGAAGGTTCAAAAGGCTCAAGCTTCCTCAAGAAGCTAAAACGAAGGTTCAAAAGGTTCAAGCTTCCTCAAGAAGCCAAAACAAGGGTTCAAAAGGTTCAAGCTCCCTCAAGAAGCTAAAACGAAGGTTCAAAAGATTCAAGCTCCCTCAGGAAACTAAAACGAAGGTTCAGAAGGTTCAACTTCCTCAAGAAGCTAAAACCAGGGTTCAAAAGGTTCTAGCTTCCTCGGAGAAGCTAGAGCAAAGGTTCAAAAGGTTCAAGCTTCCTGAAGAAGCTAAAACGAAGGCTCAAAAGGTTCAAGCTTCCTCAAGAAGCTAACACGAAGGTTGAAAAGTTCAAAATTTCAAGCTTCCTCAAGAAGCCAAAATAGGGGTTCAAAAGGTTCAAGCTCCCTCAAGAGGCTAAAACGAAGGTTCCAAAGGTTCAATCTCCCTCATGAAGCTAAAACGAAGGTTCAAAAGGTTCAGGCTCCCTCAGGAAGCTAAAACGAAGATTCAGAAGGTTCAACTTCGTCAAGAAGCTAAAACCAGGGTTCAAAAGGTTCAAGCTCCCTCTAGAAGCTAAAACGAAGGTTCAAAAGGTCCAAGCGCCCTCAAGAAGCTAAAACCAAGGTTCAAAAGGTTCAAGCTCCCTCAAGAAGCTAAAACGAAGGTTCAGAAGGTTTAACTTCCTCAAGAAGCAAAAATAAGGGTTCAAAAGGTTCAAGCTTCCTCAAGAAGCTAAAACGAAGGTTCAAAAGGTTCGAGCTGTCCAAAAACCGTGCCAAACGGAGAAAGTTAAGCGGTCCCGAACCGAGGCGCACGACCGACGGCTCCGAAAACCGAAAAATGGTCTCCAAGTGGGAACAGTGGTCTACGACCACGAAAAGTAGCCTACGGCCACTGAGAGATGGTCTACTAAACCTCTCCCTCCCTTCGGGGAGAGAAAACAGAACCTGGTTCGTAAATCGAGGCAAAGCACAAAAGAGTCCCGAGGTCCGGAGGTAAGGCTCTCAGCCGAAACTCCGTAACCTCAGAACGAGCACAACATGCACAATCACCGGTGGTGTTAAAGGCCAAGAACAAACACCCTCTCTAAGCCTAGAATGTATAGATATAGAGAGATATATGTGTTTTTCCTTAGACAAATTTTTTTCAACCTCTCTAAAGGAGAGGGAGGCCCTCTCTTATAGAGAAACAAGAAGGTTCAAGCTTCTTGGAGAAGCTATAGCAAAAGGTTCAAGTTTCTTAGAGAAGCTAGAGCAAAGGTTCAAAAGTTTCAAGCTTCTTGGAGAAGCTAGAGCAAAGGGTTCAAGCTTCTTGGAGAAGCTAGAGCAAAGGTTCAAAAGGTTCAAGCTTCCTCAAGAAGCTAAAACGAAGGTTCAAAAGGGTCAAGCTGCCTCAAGAAGCCAAAATAAGGGTTCAAAAGGTTCAAGCTCCCTCAAGAAGCTAAAACGAAGGTTCAAAAGGTTCAAGCTCCCCCAAGTAGCTAAAACGAAGGTTCAAAAGGTTCAAGCTCCCTGAGGAAACTAAAACGAAGGTTCAGAAGGTTTAACTTCCTCAAGAAGCTAAAACCAGGGTTCAAAAGGTTCAAGCTTCCTCGGAGAAGCTAGAGCAAAGGTTCAAAAGGTTCAAGCTTCCTCAAGAAGCTAACACGAAGGTTAAAAAGTTCAAAATTTCAAGCTTCCTCAAGAAGCCAAAACAGGGGTTCAAAAGGTTCAAGCTCCCTCAAGAGGCTAAAACGCAGGTTCAAAAGGTTCAAGCTCCCTCAAGAAGCTAAAACGAAGGTTCAAAAGGTTCAGGCTCCCTCAGGAAGCTAAAACGAAGGTTCCGAAGGTTCAACTTCGTCAAGAAGCTAAAACCAGGGTTCAAAAGGTTCAAGCTCCCTCTAGAAGCTAAAACGAAGGTTCAAAAGGTCCAAGCGCCCTCAAGAAACTAAAACCAAGGTTCAAAAGGTTCAGTGCCGGTGCTGTGTTGGGTTGTGTTCAGTTGCCGATGCCACTGTGTATGCATGTATTGGAAGGAGTGTGTTGGTTTTGTTCCTTCTCCGCTGAGCCCGCCGTTTTTGCTACAGAAAGGATTGTCGAAGTTGATGCTCTGCTGTAGTGGGCTGCTCGCCGGAGATGTTTTGACCGGTTTCTATGGTGGTTCCGAGCATTATGAAGTGCAAGGCAGATTGTGGGTAATAGGTGCATGTCTCGCGCTCTATGAGAGTATTGGGTGCTATTGCGTGGTGATAGCCCCTAGGCCTGCTGTTGTGTGTGATGTTGATGCCTATCTCACTCCTTGTCTAAGCTAGTTCCTCACAACTGATGTTGTGTATGCATTGGTTTGTGGGATCACGTGGGGAGTGTTTCAACCTTCAGGTTCGGTTGGTAAAAAGTTTTTGTGAAGTGGTCCTTTTATATTTATATATATATATATATATTGAGGTATATTGCAGGTCTTTAGGATGAAGTGATGGAGTTGCACTGCACACAAGCTGTGGTGCACGTGGGTTGTTTCTTGGCCCACGGATTTTGGTTTAAACCAGGAATGGTTTTGTGGCTATAGGATATAAATTATTATTCTGTGTTGCATGTGGTATAAAAGTAGTGGGCCGATTTTGGTTGGGCTCTTTTTGGACGGTTAGGATTATATGGGCTCACTTTTAATTTTGGATTTCAAATATATATATTTTAGTGGGCCCACAAATTGTTACCATGGCACTTTTTGGCCTCCTATTATGGTGCTCGTGGTCTTGTTGTCATAATTGAGTTATTTTGGAAATTTTGTTTAACCTCTTGGCAGTGGATCTTTTACAGTTGATTATTTTATGGTGATTGATCGTGTGATCCTCATGTGACTCGATATGAGGGTGGTTTTGAGCCATCTCCGCCAAGAGTGATTGGGGAGTCACTGCTATGGGAAATAGTGGTTCAATAACCAGCCGAGTTAGAGACTGGGAGATGAGCGGGAGGATAGCTACCGGTTTTCTGGTCGCTTCTTGTCTTCATGTGATCCGTCCTAATTGATCGTATTGCCACGCCTGACATGGAGTGCTGGTCACACTGCCGTGGGGTTTGAGGCTTGTGATCTACCAAGGAAGGGACTGGGGGATGTGATGATTGATTTCATGATTTTTTTGGCTGTAGATTGGTTTGTTGCTGAGGGGTTATTGTCTTTTACTTCAACTCTCTAGTCCGTGGCATATGGTTTTTGATCGTGCTAGCTTCATGTGACTTTGCTGGGATTTCTCTTGGGGTATATCTTTTCCTCCGTCTTGGCTTTGGTTAAGTGGCTTGGATGTCACGGCTGTGAGGAGTGGGATGCTTATTGGACTCCATGTTTTTATCTTCAGTAGAGACTGGGGGCTTGTGGGGTTGATCATCATTTTTGTTTCGGCTTGAGGGTTGTTACTTTGTCAGTGTGTGTGTGTTTTGTTTCTTAAACTTTGTGATGTTTTTGTATTTCTTTGCCCATATATCCACCTCAAGCTTCCTTCTATTATCTCTGATGGTAGGGGTTACTTGAGGACAAAAAGGATATATGGGCAAAGTTGGGTTCTTGTGTTTTCAGTTTCTTGTTTACCCCCCTTTTTAGGGAGTGTAGTGGTAGTTTTGTTGGTTATATATGTTTTTTATTTGTTGTTTGGGCGTGCCTGGGGTATGCCCCTTGTAAACCTGTAAATTCTTTGTTTTTATTTTATGACTTACTTACCCAAAAAAAAAAAAAAGGTTCAAGCTCCCTCAAGAAGCTAAAACGAAGGTTCAGAAGGTTTAACTTCCTCAAGAAGCTAAAATAAGGGTTCAAAAGGTTCAAGCTTCCTCAAGAAGCTAAAACGAAGGTTCAAAAGGTTCAAGCTGTCCAAAAACCGCGCCAAACGGAGAAAATTAAGCGGTCCCGAACCGAGGCGCACGATCGACGGCTCCGAAAATCGGAAAATGGTCTCCAAACGGGAATAGTGGTCTACGACCACGAAAAGTAGCCTACGGCCACTGAGAGAGGGTCTACGAAACCTCTCCCTCCCTTCGAGGAGAGAAAACAGAACCTGGTTCGCAAATCGAGGCAAAGCACAAAAGAGTCCCGAGGTCCGGAGGTAAGGCTCTCAGCCGAAACTCCGTAACCTCAGAACGAGCACAACATGCGCAATCACCGGTGGTGTTAATGGCCAAGAACAAACAACCTCTCCAAGCCTAGAATGTAGAGATATAGAGAGATATATGTGCTTTTCCTTAGACAAATTTTTTTCAACCTCTCTAAAGGAGAGGGAGGCCCTCTCTTATAGAGAAACAAGAGGGTTGAAGCTTCTTGGAGAAGCTAGAGCAAAAGGTTAAAGCTTCTTAGAGAAGCTAGAGCAAAGGTTCAAAAGTTTCAAGCTTCTTCGAGAAGCTAGAGCAAAAGGTTCAAGCTTCTTCGAGAAGCTAGAGCAAAGGTTCAAAAGGTTCAAGCTTCCTCAAGAAGCTAAAAGGAAGGTTCAAAAGGTTCAAGCTTCCTCAAGAAGCCAAAACAAGGGTTCAAAAGGTTCAAGCTCCCTCAAGAAGCTAAAACGAAAGTTCAAAAGGTTCAAGCTCCCTCAGGAAACTAAAACGAAGGTTCAGAAGGTTCAACTTCCTCAAGAAGCTAAAACCAGGGTTCAAAAGGTTCAAGCTTCCTCGGAGAAGCTAGAGCAAAGGTTCAAAAGGTTCAAGATTCCTCAAGAAACTAAAACGAAGGTTCAAAAGGTTCAAGCTTCCTCAAGAAGCTAAAACGAAGGTTGAAAAGTTCAAAATTTCAAGCTTCCTCAAGAAGCCAAAACAGGGGTTCAAAAGGTTCAAGCTCCCTCAAGAGGCTAAAACGAAGGTTCAAAAGGTTCAAGCTCCCTCAAGAAGCTAAACCGAAGGTTCAAAAGGTTCAGGCTCCCTCAGGAAGCTAAAACGAAGGTTCAGAAGGTTCAACTTCGTCAAGAAGCTAAAACCAGGGTTCAAAAGGTTCAAGCTCCCTCAAGAAGCTAAAACGAAGGTTCAAAAGGTCCAAGCGCCCTCAAGAAGCTGAAACCAAGGTTCAAAAGGTTCAAGCTCCCTCAAGAAGCTAAAACGAAGGTTCAGAAGGTTTAACTTCCTCAAGAAGCTAAAATAAGGGTTCAAAAGGTTCAAGCTTCCTCAAGAAGCTAAAACGAAGGTTCAAAAGGTTCAAGCTGTCCAAAAACCGGGCCAAACGGAGAAAGTTAAGCCGTCCCGAACCGAGGCGCACGACCGACGGCTCCGAAAATCGAAAAATGGTCTCCAAACGGGAATAGTGGTCTACGACCACGAAAAGTAGCCTACGGCCACTGAGAGATGGTCTATGAAACCTCTCCCTCCCTTAAGGGAGAGAAAACAGAACCTGGTTCGCAAATCGAGGCAAAGCATAAAAGAGTCCCGAGGTCCGGAGGTAAGGCTCTCAACCGAAACTCCGTAACCTCAGAACGAGCACAACATGCGCAATCACCGGCGGTGTTAAAGGCCAAGAACAAACACCCTCTCTAAGCCTAGAATGTAGAGATATAGAGAGATATATGTGGTTTTCCTTAGAAAAATTTTTTTCAACCTCTCTAAAAGAGAGGGAGGCCCTCTCTTATAGAGAAACAAGAGGGTTGAAGCTTCTTGGAGAAGCTAGAGCAAAAGGTTCAAGCTTCTTAGAGAAGCTAGAGCAAAAGGTTCAAGCTTCTTAGAGAAGCTAGAGCAAAGGTTCAAAAGTTTCAAGCTTCTTGGAGAAGCTAGAGCAAAGGGTTCAAGCTCCTTGGAGAAGCTAGAGCAAAGGTTCAAAAGGTTCAAGCTTCTTCAAGAAGCTAAAACGAAGGTTCAAAAGGTTCAAGCTTCCTCAAGAAGCTAAAACGAAGGTTCAAAAGGTTCAAGCTTCCTCAAGAAGCCAAAACAAGGGTTCAAAAGGTTCAAGCTCCCTCAAGAAGCTAAAACGAAGGGTTCAAAAGGTTCAAGCTCCCTCAAGAAGCTAAAACGAAGGGTTCAAAAGGTTCAAGCTCCCTCAAGAAGCCAAAACAAGGGTTCAAAAGGTTCAAGCTCCCTCAAGAAGCTAAGACGAAGGTTCAAAACGTTCAACCTCCCTCAGGAAACTAAAACGAAGGGTCAGAATGTTCAACTTCCTCAAGAAGCTAAAACCAGGGTTCAAAAGGTTCAAGCTTCCTCGGAGAAGCTAGAGCAAAGGTTCAAAAGGTTCAAGCTTCCTCAAGAAGCTAAACCGAAGGTTCAAAAGGTTCAAGCTTCCTCAAGAAGCTAAAACGAAGGTTGAAAGGTTCAGAATTTTTTGCTTCCTCAAGAAGCCAAAACAGGGGTTCAAAAGGTTCAAGCTCCCTCAGGAGGCTAAAACGAAGGTTCAAAAGGTTCAAGCTCCCTCAAGAAGCTAAAACGATGGTTCAAAAGGTTCAGGCTCCCTCAGGAAGCTAAAACGAAGGTTTAGAAGGTTCAAGTTCGTCAAGAAGCTAAAACCAAGGTTCAAAAGGTTCAAGCTCCCTCAAGAAGCTAAAACGAAGGTTCAAAAGGTCCAAGCGCCCTCAAGAAGCTAAAACCAAGGTTCAAAAGGTTCAAGCTCCCTCAAGAAGCTAAAACGAAGGTTCAGAAGGTTTAACTTCCTCAAGAAGCTAAAATAAGGGTTCAAAAGGTTCAAGCTTCCTCAAGAAGCTAAAACGAAGGTTCAAAAGTTTCAAGCTGTCCAAAAACTGGGCCAAACGGAGAAAGTTAAGCGGTCCCGAACCGAGGCGCACGACCGACGGCTCCGAAAACCAGAAAATGGTCTCCAAACGGGAACAGTGGTCTACGACCACGAAAAGTAGCCTACGGCCACTGAGAGATGGTCTACGAAACCTCTCCCTCCCTTCGGGGAGAGAAAACAGAACCTGGTTCGCAAATCGAGGCAAAGCACAAAAGAGGCCCGAGGTCCGGAGGTAAGGCTCTCAGCCGAAACTCCGTAACCTCAGAGCGAGCACAACATGCGCAATCACCGGTGGTGTTAAAGGCCAAGAATAAACACGCTCTCTAAGCCTAGAATGTAGAGATATAGAGAGATATATGTGCTTTTCCGTAGACAAATTTTTTTCAACCTCTCTAAAGTAGAGGGAGGCCCTCCCTTATAGAGAAACAAGAGGGTTCAAGCTTCTTGGAGAAGCTAGAGCAAAAGGTTTAAGCTTCTCAGAGAAGCTAGAGCAAAGGTTCAAAAGTTTCAAGCTTCTCGGAGATGCTAGAGCAAAGGGTTCAAGCTTCTTGGAGAAGCTAGAGCAAAGGATCAAAGGTTCAAGCTTCCTCAAGAATCTAAAACGAAGGTTCAAAAGGTTCAAGCTTCCTCAAGAAGCTAAAACGAAGGTTCAAAAGGTTCAAGCTTCCTCAAGAAGCCAGAAGAAGGGTTCAAAAGGTTCAAGCTCCCTCAAGAAGCTAAAACGAAGGTTCAAAACGTTCAAGCTCCCTCAAGAAGGTAAAACGAAGGTTCAAAAGGTTCAAGCTCCCTCAGGAAACTAAAACGAAGGTTCAGAAGGTTCAACTTCCTCAAGAAGCTAAAACCAGGGTTCAAAAGGTTCAAGCTTCCTCGGAGAAGCTAGACCGAAGGTTCAGAAGGTTCAAGCTTCCCCAAGATGCTAAAAGCAGGGTTCAAAAGGTTCAAGCTTCCTCAAGAAGCTAAAACGAAGGTTCAAAAGTTCAAAATCTCAAGCCCCCTCAAGAAGCCAAAACAAGGGTTCAAAAGGTTCAAGCTCCCTCAAGAGGCTAAAACGAAGGTTCAAAAGGTTCAAGCTCCCTCAAGAAGCAAAAACGAAGGTTCAAAAGGTTCAGGCTCCCTCAGGAAGCTAAAACGAAGGTTCAGAAGGTTCAACGTCGTCAAGAAGCTAAAACCAGGGTTCAAAACGTTCAAGCTCCCTGAAGAAGCTAAAACGAAGGTTCAAAAGGTCCAAGCGCGCTCAAGAAGCTAAAACCAAGGTTCAAAAGGTTCAAGCTCCCTCAAAAAGCTAAAACGAATGTTCAGAAGGTTTAACTTCCTCAAGAAGCTAAAATAAGGGTTCAAAAGGTTCAAGCTTCCTCCAGAAGCTGAAACGAAGGTTCAAAAGGTTCAAGCTGTCCAAAAACAGTGCCAAACGGAGAAAGTTAAGCGGTCCCGAACCGAGGCGCACGACCGACGGCTCCGAAAACCGAAAAATGGTCTCCAAACGGGAACAGTGGTCTACGACCACGAAAAGTAGCCTACAGCCACTGAGAGATGGTCTACGAAACCTCTCCTTCCCTTCGGGGAGAGAAAATAGAACCTGGTTCGCAAATCGAGGCAAAGCACAAAAGAGTCCCGAGGTCCGGAGGTAAGGCTCTCAGCCGAAACTCCGTAACCTCAGAACGAGCACAACATGCGCAATCACCGGTGGTGTTAAAGGCCAAGAACAAACACCCTCTCTAAGCCTAGATTGTAGAGATATAGAGAGATTTATGTGCTTTTCCGTAGACAAATTTTTTTCAACCTCACTAAAGGAGAGGGAGGCCCTCTCTTATAGAGAAACAAGAGGGTTCAAGTTTCTTGGAGAAACTAGAGCAAAAGGTTCAAGTTTCTTAGAGAAGCTAGAGCAAAGGTTCAAAAGTTTCAAGCTTCTTGGAGAAGCAAGAGCAAAGGTTCAAAAGGTTCAAGCTTCCTCAAGGAGCTAAAACGAAGGTTCAAAAGGTTCAAGCTTCCTCAAGTAGCCAAAACAAGGGTTCAAAAGGTTCAAGCTCCCTCAAGAAGCTAAAACGAAGGTTCAAAAGGTTCAAGCTCCCTCAGAAAACTAAAACGAAGGTTCAGAAGGTTCAACTTCCTCAAGAAGCTAAAATAAGGGTTCAAAAGGTTCAAGCTTCCTCAAGAAGCTAAAACAAAGGTTCAAAAGGTTCAAGCTGTCCAAAAACCGTGCCAGACGGAGAAAGTTAAGCGGTCCCGAACCGAGGCGCACGACCGACTGCTCCGAAAACCGGAAAATGGTCTCCAAACGGGAACAGTGGTCTACGTCCACGAAAAGTAGCCTACGGCCACTGAGAGATGGTGTACGAAACCTCTCCCTCCCTTCGGGGAGAGAAAACAGAACCTGGTTCACAAATCGAGGCAAAGCATAAAAGAGTCCCGAGGTCCGGAGGTAAGGCTCTCAACCGAAACTCCGTAACCGCAGAACGAGCACAACATGCGCAATCACCGGCGGTGTTAAAGGCCAAGAACAAACACCCTCTCTGAGCCTAGAATGTAGAGATATAGAGAGATATATGTGGTTTTCCTTAGACAAATTTTCTTCAACCTCTCTAAAGGAGAGGGAGGCCCTCTCTTATAGAGAAACAAGAGGGTTCAAGCTTCTTGGAGAAGCTAGAGCAAAAGGTTCAAGCTTCTTACAGAAGCTAGAGCAAAAGGTTCAAGCTTCTTACAGAAGCTAGAGCAAAGGTTCAAAAGTTTCAAACTTCTTGGAGAAGCTAGGGCAAAGGGTTCAAGCTTCTTGGAGAAGCTAGAGCAAAGGATCAAAAGGTTCAAGCTTCCTCCAGAAGCTAAAACGAACGTTCAAAAGGTTCAAGCTTCCTCAAGAAGCTAAAACGAAGGTTCAAAAGGTTCAAGCTTCCTCAAGAAGACAAAACAAGGGTTCAAAAGGTTCAAGCTCCCTCAAGAAGTTAAAACGAAGGTCCAAAAGGTTCAAGCTCCCCAAGAAGCTAAAACGAAGGTTCAAAAGGTTCAAGCTCCCTCAGAAAACTAAAACGAAAGTTCAGAAGGTTCAACTTCCTCAAGAAGCTAAAACCAGGGTTCAAAAGGTTCAAGCTTCCTCGGAGAAGCTAGAGCAAAGGTTCAAAAGGTTCAACTTCCTCAAGAAACTAAAACGATGGTTCAAAAGGTTCAAGCTTCCTCAAGAAGCTAAAACGAAGGTTGAAAAGTTCAAAATTTCAAGCTTCCTCAAGAAGCCAAAACAGGGGTTCAAAAGGTTCAAGCTCCCTCAAGAGGCTAAAACGAAGGTTCAAAAGGTTCAAGCTCCCTCAAGAAGCTAAAACGAAGGTTCAAAAGGTTCTGGCTCCCTCAGGAAGCTAAAACGAAGGTTCAGAAGGTTCAACTTCGTCAAGAAGCTAAAACCAGGGTTCAAAAGGTTCAAGCTCCCTCAAGAAGCTAAAACGAAGGTTCAAAAGGTCCAAGCGCCCTCAAGAAGCTGAAACCAAGGTTCAAAAGGTTCAAGCTCCCTCAAGAAGCTAAAACGACGGTTCAGAAGGTTTAACTTCCTCAAGAAGCTAAAATAAGGGTTCAAAAGGTTCAAGCTTCCTCAAGAAGCTAAAACGAAGGTTCAAAAGGTTCAAGCTGTCCAAAAACCGTGCCAAACGGAGAAAGTTAGGCGGTCCCGAACCGAGGCGCACGACCGACGGCTCCGAAAAACGAAAAATGGTCTCCAAACGGGAACAGCGGTCTACGACCACGAAAAGTAGCCTACGGCCACTGAGAGATGGTCTACGAAACCTCTCCCTCCCTTCGGGGAGAGAAAACAGAACCTGGTTCGCAAATCGAGGCAAAGCACAAAAGAGTCCCGAGGTCCGGAGGTAAGGCTCTCAGCCGAAACTCCGTAACCTCAGAACGAGCACAACATGCGCAATCACCGGTGGTGTTAAAGGCCAAGAACAAACACCCTCTCTAAGCCTAGAATGTAGAGATATAGAGAGATATATGTGCTTTTTCTTAGACAAATTTTTTTCAACCTCTCCAAAGGAGAGGGAGGCCCACTCTTATAGAGAAACAAGAGAGTTCAAGCTTCTTGGAGAAGATAGAGCAAAAGGTTCAAGCTTCTTAGAGAGGCTAGAGAAAAGATTCAAAAGTTTCAAGCTTCTCGGAGAAGGTAGAGCAAAGGGTTCAAGCTTCTTGGAGAAGCTAGAGCAAAGGTTCAAAAGGTTCAAGCTTCCTGAAGAAGCTAAAACGAAGGTTGAAAAGGTTCAAGCTTCCTCAAGAAGCTAAAACGAAGGTTCAAAAGGTTCAAGCTTCCTCAAGAAGGTAAAACGAAGGTTGAAAAGTTCAAAATTTCAAGCTTCCTCAAGAAGCCAAAACAGGGGTTCAAAAAGTTCAAGCTCCCTCAAGAGGTTAAAACGAAGGTTCAAAAGGTTCAAGCTCCCTCAAAAAGCTAAAACGAAGGTTGAAAAGGTTCCGGCTCCCTCAGGACGCTAAAACGAAGGTTCAGAAGGTTCAACTTCGTCAAGAAGCTAAAACCAGGGTTCAAAAGGTTCAAGCTCCCTCAAGAAGCTAAAACGAAGGTTCAAGAGGTCCAAGCGCCCTCAAGAAGCTAAAACCAAGGTTCAAAATGTTTAAGCTCCCTCAAGAAGCTAAAACGAAGGTTCAGAAGGTTTAACTTCCTCAAGAAGCTAAAATAAGGGTTCAAAAGGTTCAAGCTTCCTCAAGAAGCTAAAACGAAGGTTCAAAAGGTTCAAGCTGTCCAAAAACCGTGCCAAACGGAGAAAGTTAAGCGGTCCCGAACCGAGGCGCACGACCGACGTCTCCGAAAACCGGAAAATGGTCTCTAAACGGGAACAGTGGTCTACGACCACGAAAAGTAGCCTACGGCCACTGAGAGATGGTCTACGAAACCTCTCCCTCCCTTCGGGGAGAGAAAACAGAACCTGGTTCGCAAATCGAGGCGAAGTACAAAAGAGTCCCGAGGTCCGGAGTTAAGGCTCTCAGCCGAAACTCCGTAACCTCAGAACGAGCACAACATGCCCAATCACCGGTGGTGTTAAAGGCCAAGAAGAAACACCCTCTTTAAGCCTAGAATGTAGAGATATAGAGAGATATATGTGCTTTTCCTTAGACAAATTTTTTTCAACCTCTCTAAAGGAGAGGGAGGCCCTCTCTTATAGAGAAACAAGAGGGTTCAAGCTTCTTAGAGCAAAAGGTTCAAGCTTCTTAGAGAAGCTAGAGCAAAGGTTCAAAAGTTTCAAGTTTCTTGGAGAAGCTAGAGCAAAGGGTTCAAGCTTCGTGGAGAAGCTAGAGCAAAGGTTCAAAAGGTTCAAGCTTCGTCAAGAAGCTAAAACGAAGGTTGAAAAGGTTCAAGCTTCCTCAAGAAGCTAAAACGAAGGTTCAAAAGGTTCAAGCTTCCTCAAGAAGCCAAAACAAGGGTTCAAAAGGTTCAAGCTCCCTCAAGAAGCTAAAACGAAGGTTCAAAAGGTTCAAGCTCCCTCAAGAAGCAAAAACGAAGGTTCAGAAGGTTCAACTTCCTCAAGAAGCTAAAACCAGGGTTCAAAGGTTCAAGCTTCCTCGGAGAAGCTAGAGCAAAGGTTCAAAAGGTTCAAGCTTCCTCAAGAAGCAAAAACGAGGGTTCCAAATGTTCAAGCCTCCTCAAGAAGCTAAAACGAAGGTTGAAAAGTTCAAAATTTCAAGCTTCCACAAGAAGCCAAAACAGCGGTTCAAAAGGTTCAAGCTCCCTCAAGAGGCTAAAACGAAGGTTCAAAAGGTTCAAGCTCCCTCAAGAAGCTAAAACGAAGGTTCAGAAGGTTCAGGCTCCCTCGGAAAGCTAAAACGAAGGTTCAGAAGGTTCAACTTCGTCAAGAAGCTAAAACCAGGGTTCAAAAGGTTCAAGCTCCCTCAAGAAGCTAAAACGAAGGTTCAAAAGGTCCAAGCACCCTCAAGAAGCTAAAACCAAGGTTCAAAAGGTTCAAGCTCCCTCAAGAAGCTAAAACGAAGGTTCAGAAGGTTTAACTTCCTCAAGAAGCTAAAATAAGGGTTCAAAAGGTTCAAGCTTCCTCAAGAATCTAAAACGAAGGTTCAAAAGGTTCAAGCTATCCAAAAACGGTGACAAACGGAGAAAGTTAAGCGGTCCCGAACCGAGGCGCACGACCGACGGCTCCGAAAACCGGAAAATGGTCTCCAAACGGGAACAGTGGTCTACGACCACGAAAAGTAGCCTACAGCCACTGAGAGATGGTCTACGAAACCTCTCCCTTCATTCGGGGAGAGAAAACAGAACCTGGTTCGCAAATCGAGGGAAAGCACAAAAAAGTCCCTCTCTAATAGAGAAACAAGAGGGTTCAAGCTTCTTGGAGAAAAGCTAGAGCAAAAGGTTCAAGCTTCTTAGAGAAGCTAGAGCAAAGGTTCAAAAGTTTCAAGCTTCTTGGAGAAGCTAGAGCAAAGGGTTCAAGCTTCTTGGAGAAGCTAGAGCAAAGGTTCAAAAGGTTCAAGCTTCCTCAAGAAGCTAAAACGAAGGTTCAAAAGATTCAAGCTTCCTCAAGAAGCTAAAACGAAGGTTCAAAAGGTTCAAGCTTCCTCAAGAAGCCAAAACAAGGGTTCAAAAGGTTCAAGCTCCCTCAAGAAGCTAAAATGAAGGTTCAAAAGGTTCAAGCTCCCTCAGGAAACTAAAACGAAGGTTCAGAAGGTTCAACTTCCTCAAGAAGCTAAAACCAGGGTTCAAAAGGTTAAAGCTTCCTGAGAGAAGCTAGGACAAAGGTTCAAAACGTTCAAGCTTCCTCAAGAAGCTAAAACCAGGGTTCAAAAGGTTCAAGCTTCCTCAAGAAGCTAAAACGAAGATTGAAGAGTTCAAAATTTCAAGCTTCCTCGAGAAGCCAAAACAGGGGTTCAAAAGGTGCAAGCTCCCTCAAGATGCTAAAACGAAGGTTCAAAAGGTTCAAGCTCCCTCAAGAAGCTAAAACGAAGGTTCAGAAGGTTCAGGCCCCTCGGAAGCTAAAACGAAGTTCAGAAGGTTCAACTTCGTCAAGAAGCTAAATCCAGGGTTCAAAAGGTTCAAGCTCCTCAAGAAGCTAAAACGATGGTTCAAAAGGTCCAAGCGCCCTCAAGAAGCTAAAACCAAGGTTCAAATGGTTCAAGCTCCCTCAAGAAGCTAAAACGAAGGTTCAGAAGGTTTAACTTCCTCAAGAAGCTAAAATAAGGGTTCAAAAGGTTCAAGCTTCCCCAAGAAGCTAAAATGAAGGTTCAAAAGGTTCAAGCTGTCCGAAAACCGTGCGAAACGGAGAAAGTTAAGCGGTCCCGAACCGAGGCACACGACCGACGGCTCCGAAAACCGGAAAATGGTCTCCAAACGGGAACAGTGGTCTACGACCACGAAAAGTAGCCTACGGCCACTGAGAGATGGTCTACAAAACCTCTCCCTCCCTTCGGGGATAGAAAACAGAACCTGGTTCGCAAATCGAGGCAAAGCACAAAAGAGTCCCGAGGTCCGGAGGTAAGGCTCTCAGCCGAAACTCCGTAACCTCAGAACGAGCACAACATGCGCAATCACCGGTGGTGTTAAAGGCCAAGAACAAACACCCTCTCTAAGACTAGAATGTAGAGATATAGAGAGATATATGTGTTTTTCCTTAGACAAATTTTTTTCAACCTCTCTAAAGGAGATGGAGGCCCTCTCTTATAGAGAAACAAGTGGGCTCAAGCTTCTTGGAGAAGCTAGAGCAAAAGGTTCAAGCATCTTAGAGAAGCTAGAGCAAAGGTTCAAAAGTTTCAAGCATCTTGGAGAAGCTAGAGCAAAGGGTTCAAGCATCTTGGAGAAGCTAGAGCAAAGGTTCAAAAGGTTCAAGCTTCCTCAAGAAGCTAAAACGAAGGTTGAAAAGGTTCAAGCTTCCTCAAGAAGCTACAACGAAGGTTCAAAAGGTTCAAGCTTCCTCAAGAAGCCAAAACACGGGTTCAAAAGGTTCAAGCTCCCTCAAGAAGCTAAAACGAAGGTTCAAAAGGTTCAAGCTCCCTCAGGAAACTAAAACGAAGGTTCAGAAGGTTCAACTTCCTCAAGAAGCTAAAACCAGGGTTCAAAAGGTTCAAGCTTCCTCGGAGAAGCTACAGCAAAGGTTCAAAAGGTTCAAGCTTCCTCAAGAAGCAAAAACGAAGGTTCCAAAGGTTCAAGCTTCCTCAAGAAGCTAAAACGAAGGTTGAAAAGTTCAAAATTTCAAGCTTCCTCAAGAAGCCAAAACAGGGGTTCAAAAGGTTCAAGCTCCCTCAAGAGGCTAAAACAAAGGTTCAAAAGGTTCAAGCTCCCTCAAAAAGCTAAAACGAAGGTTCAGAAGGTTCGGGCTCCCTCGGGAAGCTAAAACGAAGGTTCCGAAGGTTCAACTTCGTCAAGAAGCTAAAACCAGAGTTAAAAAGGTTCAAGCTAACTCAAGAGGCTAAAACAAAGGTTCAAAAGGTCCAAGCGCCCTCAAGAAGCTAAAACCAAGGTTCAAAAGGTTCAAGCTCCCTCAAGAAGCTAAAACGAAGGTTCAGAAGGTTTAACTTCCTCAAGAAGCTAAAATAAGGGTTCAAAAGGTTCAAGCTTCCTCAAGAAGCTAAAACGAAGGTTCAAAAGGTTCAAGCTATCCAAAAACCGTGCCAAACGGAGAAAGTTAAGCGGTCCCGAACCGAGGCGTACGACCGACGGCTCTGAAAACCGGAAAATGGTCTCCAAACGGGAACAGTGGTCTACGACGACGAAAAGTAGCCTACGGCCACTGAGAGATGGTCTACGAAAGCTCTCCCTCCCTTCGGGGAGAGAAAACAGAACCTGGTTCGCAAATCGAGACAAAGCACAAAAGAGTCCCGAGGCTGGAGCTAAGGCTCTCAGCCGAAACTCCGTAAGCTCAAAACGTGCACAACATTCGCAATCACCGGTGGTGTTAAAGGCCAAGAACAAACACCCTCACTAAGCCTAGAATGTAGAGATATAGAGAGATATATGTGTTTTTCCATAGACAAATTTTTTTCAACCTCTCTAAAGGATAGGGAGGCCCTCTCTTATAGAGAAACAAGAGGGTTCAAGCTTCTTGGAGAAGTTAGAGCAAAAGGTTCAAGCTTCGTAGAGAAGCTAGAGCAAAGGTTCAAAAGTTTCAAGCTTCTTAGAGAAGCTAGAGCAAAGGGTTCAAGCTTCCTCAAGAAGCTAAAACGAAAGTTCAAAAGGTTCAAGCTTCCTAAAGAAGCTAAAACGAAGGTTCAAAAGGTTCAAGCTCCCTCAAGAAGCTAAAACGAAGGTTCAAAAGGTTCAAGCTCCCTCAAGAAGCTAAAACGAAGGTTCAAAAGGTTCAAGCTCCCTCAAGAAGCTAAAACGAAGGTTCAGAAGGTTCAACTTCCTCAAGAAGCTAAAACCAGGGTTCAAAGGTTCAAGCTTCCTCGGAGAAGCTAGAGCAAAGGTTCAAAAGGGTCAAGCTTCCTCAAGAAGCTAAAACGAAGGTTCAAAATGTTCAAGCCTCCTCAAGAAACTAAAACGAAGGTTGAAAAGTTCAAAATTTCAAGCTTCCTCAAGAAGCCAAAACAGGGGTTCAAAAGGTTCAAGCTCCCTCAAGAGGCTAGAACGAAGGTTCAAAAGGTTCAAGCTCCCTCAAGAAGCTAAAACGAAGGTTCAGAAGGTTCAGGCTCCCTCGGGAAGCTAAAACGAAGGTTCAGAAGGTTCAACTTCGTCAAGAAGCTAAAACCAGGGTTCAAAAGGTTCAAGCTCCCTCAAGAAGCTAAAACGAAGGTTCAGAAGGTTTAACTTCCTCAAGAAGCTAAAATAAGGGTTCAAAAGGTTCAAGCTTCCTCAAGCATCTAAAACGAAGGTTCAAAAGGTTCAAGCTATCCGAAAACGGTGACAAACGGAGAAAGTTAAGCGGTCCCGAACCGAGGCGCACGATCGACGGCTCCGAAAACCGAAAAATGGTCTCCAAACGGGAACAGTGGTCTACGACCACGAAAAGTAGCCTACGGCCACTGAGAGATGGTCTACGAAACCTCTCCCTTCATTCGGGGAGAGAAAACAGAACCTGGTTCGCAAATCGAGGCAAAGCACAAAAAAGTCCCGAGGTCCGGAGGTAAGGCTCTCCGCCGAAACTCCGGTGGTGTTAAAGGCCAAGAACAAACACCCTCTCTAAGCCTAGAATGTAGAGATATAGAGAGATATATGTGCTTTTCCTTAGACAAATTTTTTTCAACCTCTCTAAAGGAGAGGGAGGCCCTCTCTTATAGAGAAACAAGAGGGTTCAAGCTTCTTAGAGCAAAAGGTTCAAGCTTCTTAGAGAAGCTAGAGCAAAGGTTCAAAAGTTTCAAGCTTCTTGGAGAAGCTAGAGCAAAGGGTTCAAGCTTCTTGGAGAAGCTAGAGCAAAGGTTCAAAAGGTTCAAGCTTCCGCAAGAAGCTAAAACGAAGGTTCAAAAGATTCAAGCTTCCTCAAGAAGCTAAAACGAAGGTTCAAAAGGTTCAAGCTTCCTCAAGAAGCCAAAACAAGGATTCAAAAGGTTCAAGCTCCCTCAAGAAGCTAAAACGAAGGTTCGAAAGGTTCAAGCTCCCTCAAGAAGCTAAAACGAAGGTTCAAAAGGTTCAAGCTCCCTCAGGAAACTAAAACGAAGGTTCAGAAGGTTCAACTTCCTCAAGAAGCTAAAACCAGGGTTTAAAAGGTTCAAGCTTCCTGAGAGAAGCTAGAGCAAAGGTTTAAAACGTTCAAGCTTCCTCAAGAAGCTAAAACCAGGGTTCAAAAGGTTCAAGTTTCCTCAAGAAGCTAAAACGAAGATTGAAAAGTTCAAAATTTCAAGCTTCCTCAAGAAGCCAAAACAGGGGTTCAAAAGGTTCAAGCTCCCTCAAGAGGCTAAAACGAAGGTTCAAAAGGTTCAAGCTCCCTCAAGAAGCTAAAACGAAGGTTCAGAAGGTTCAGGCCCCCTCGGGAAGCTAAAACGAAGGTTCAGAAGGTTCAACTTCGTCAAGAAGCTAAAACCAGGGTTCAAAAGGTTCAAGCTCCCTCAAGAAGCTAAAACGAAGGTTCAAAAGGTCCAAGCGCCCTCAAGAAGCTAAAACCAAGGTTCAAAAGGTTCAAGCTCCCTCAAGAAGCTAAAACGAAGGTTCAGAAGGTTTAACTTCCTCAAGAAGCTAAAATAAGGGTTCAAAAGGTTCAAGCTTCCTCAAGAAGCTAAAACGAAGGTTCAAAAGGTTCAAGCTGTCCGAAAACCGTGCGAAACGGAGAAAGTTAAGCGGTCCCGAACCGAGGCGCGCGACCGACGGCTCCGAAAACCGAAAAATGGTCTCCAAACGGGAACAGTGGTGTACGACCACGAAATGTAGCCTACGGCCACTGAGAGATGGTCTACGAAACCTCTCCCTCCTTTCGGGGAGAGAAAACAGAACCTGGTTCGCAAATCGAGACAAAGCACAAGAGAGTCCCGAGGTCCGAAGGTAAGGCTCTCAGCCGAAACTCCGTAACCTCAGAACGAGCACAACATGCGCAATAACCGGTGGTGTTAAAGGCCAAGAACAAACACCCTCTCTAAGCCTAGAATGTAGATATATAGAGAGATATATGTGCTTTTCCTTAGACAAATTTTTTTCAACCTCTCTAAAGGAGAGGGAGGCCCTCTCTTATAGAGAAACAAGAGGGCTCAAGCTTCTTGGAGAAGCTAGAGCAAAAGGTTCAAGCTTCTTAGAGAAGCTAGAGCAAAGGATCAAAAGTTTCAAGCATCTTGGAGAAGCTAGAGCAAAGGGTTCAAGCTTCTTGGAGAAGCTAGAGCAAAGGTTCAAAAGGTTAAAGCTTCCTCAAGAAGCTAAAACGAAGGTTGAAAAGGTTCAAGCTTCCTTAAGAAGCTAAAACGAAGGTTCAAAAGGTTCAAGCTTCCTCAAGAAGCCAAAACAAGGGTTCAAAAGGTTCAAGCTCCCTCAAGAAGCTAAAACGAAGGTTCAAAAGGTTCAAGCTCCCTCAGGAAACTAAAACGAAGGTTCAGAAGGTTCAACTTCCTCAAGAAGCTAAAACCAGGGTTCAAAAGGTTCAAGCTTCCTCGGAGAAGCTAGAGCAAAGGTTCAAAAGGTTCAAGCTTCCTCAAGAAGCTAAAACGAAGGTTCAAAAGGTTCAAGCTTCCTTAAGAAGCTAAAACGGAATTGAAAGATGGGGATTAGGTTGAGAGCTTCTCTCTCTATATTCTGGAGAGAGAGAGCTCTCTCCGTTGTTACCCTTTGAGGTCCGGATGGTTCCATATCAGATTTTTTTGTCTGGTTTGGGTGGTTCTGTGTGATGTTGAATCTGGTGCTCCTCCGGCCAGTTGTTTTAGCTTCTATACTCAATCTTTGAGTTATAGTGAGCATGTTTCCCAGGTCTGTTTGTTCCTGGTGTGTTGTTATTATGTGGGTCTCTGGCTGGGCTCGCTTGTTGTTAATCCACCTCCCTAGATTCTATGAGTGGAGGACGTGGTTAAAGGGTGTATCGGGCGTTGTTAAGCTCCGGTTGGGCTTGTATCGGGCGTTGTCTTCGGCTTGTTCTGGATGGCCATCCAAGGGCGATGTTGATCGCTGGTAATGGGTTCACCACTTGCTGGTGCCGTTGGTTTTGGATCCATTGTGTACCATGTCGGTGGTAGTGGTTCAGCTGAGTGCCATGTCGGTCCTTGCAGTCAAGGTTGCTTCCGCGGCTCGGGTTCCATCGGTCTTAGCATGGACCCATGAAGTTTTTTGAGCTATGCATGGTTCCGATCTCTGTGCTAGTTTGAGTGTTTTCCGCTGGTCGGAGTTGTTACTGGTTCAGTTTTTGGGTTGGAGCGTAGCGGGCACATGTGGTCTGTCGCGTGGAAGAAGGTGTATTCCGTCGAAGTGTGCTGTGTAAGCCTTTCTGCTCAAGGAGCACGTGTATACACAGTTTTGTTGGGAAGGTAAATCTATATCAGCTTTATATATATTTATATATATTTTGGTTGATTTGTGTTGTCCATGCCAGCTTGGGGCTTGGTGAGGTTATTGGTGGGCCACGTTGTTTAATGGCTTTGTGTGTGCTCATTACTGGGGCCCACTTGGCTATTTTATTCCAAGTTTGGGGCGTAAAGTGGAGTGTTGCAGTGGTAAGTTTTGACCCACGGCAATTGGGTTTTATAAAGATAGTGGTGGGGCCCTTTTGCACTTCATGGGTATTTGATTTCATGGGTTTACTATCCACGAATGGGCCCACGTTCGTCAATGGGCTGGTGTCTTTTGATTTGGTTTTGGTTTGCTACTCACTGGTAAACCCATGGTGCTTGAGATTGTTTAATTTTGGTGGGATATATATTTTTGTTTAGCCACGATGCAGCAGATTATTAATAGTCGAATGTCTCATGTTGATTGATCGTGTGATCCTCATGTGACTCGATATGAGGTTAGTTTTGAGCCATCTCCGCCAAGAGTGATTGAGGGGTCACTGCTTTGGGGAATAGTGGTTCGATGACTAGCCGAGTTAGAGACTGGGAGATGAGCGGGAGGTTAGCTATCATTTTTGGTGGCTTCTTGTCTTCATGTGACCCATCCTAATTGATCGTTTGCCACGCTTGCCATGGAGTGAAGGGCACACTGCTGTGGGGTTTGAGGCTTGTGATCTACCAAGGAAGAGACTGGGGGATGTGATGATTACTCTCATGCTATTTTTGGCTATGTATTGGTTTGTTGCTGGGCGGGCTATTGCTTTATGCTACAACTCCCAAGACCAATGATTATGGTGACCGATCTTGCTTGCTTCATGTGACTCTGTCCAGATCTCTCATGGAATAGATTTTTTCTTCCGTCATTGCTTTAGTTAAGTGGCTTGGATGTCACGGCAGTGAGGAGTGGGATGCTTATTAGGTTCCATGTGTTTATCTGTGGTAGAGACTGGGGGCATGTGGGAGAGGTTATCTATTTATTGGGATTGTGGGTTGTTGCTTTGTGTGTATGTTTGTTGTGTTTATTAGCTATGTGGTGTCTGTTTGTATCTTTGCCCATATATCTATCCCTAGTTTCCATCTATCATTTCTGATGGTAGGGGTTACTTGGGGAAAAATGATATATGGGCAAATGTGGGTTTCTGTTTTTCTAATTGTTCTCCCGCTCTTGCGGGATTGGGTTATATTAGTTTGTAATCGTTTATTTATTTTTTGGGCGTGCCTGGGGTATGCCCCTTGTAAACATGTATATTTCATTGTCTTTAATTTATGACTTACTCACCCAAAAAAAAAAAAAGAAGCTAAAACGAAGGTTGAAAAGTTCAAAATTTCAAGCTTCCTCAAGAAGCCAAAACAGGGGTTCAAAAGGTTCAAGCTCCCTCAAGAGGCTAAAACGAAGGTTCAAAAGGTTCAAGCTCCCTCAAGAAGCTAAAACGAAGGTTCAGAAGGTTCAGGCTCCCTCAGGAAGCTAGAACGAAGGTTCCGAAGGTTCCGAAGGTTCAACTTCGTCAAGAAGCTAAAACCAGGGTTCAAAAGGTTCAAACTCCCTCAAGAGGCTAAAACGAAGGTTCAAAAGGTCCAAGCGCCCTCAAGAAGCTAAAACCAAGGTTCAAAAGGTTCAAGCTCCCTCAAGAAGCTAAAACGAAGGTTCAGAAGGTTTAACTTCCTCAAGAAGCTAAAATAAGGGTTCAAAAGGTTCAAGCTTCCTCAAGAAGCTAAAACGAAGGTTCAAAAGGTTCAAGCTGTCCAAAAACCGAGCCAAACGGAGAAAGTTAAGCGGTCCCGAACCGAGGCGCACGACCGACGGCTCCGAAAACCGGAAAATGGTCTCCAAACGGGAACAGTGGTCTACGACGACGAAAAGTAGCCTACGGCCACTGAGAGATGGTCTACGAAACCTCTCCCTCCCTTCGGGGAGAGAAAACAGAACCTGGTTCGCAAATCGAGGCAAAGCACAAAAGAGTCCCGGGGCCGGAGCTAAGGCTCTCAGCCGAAACTCCGTAACCTCAGAACGTGCACAACATTCGCAATCACCGGTGGTGTTAAAGGCCAAGAACAAACACCCTCTCTAAGCCTAGAATGTAGAGATATAGAGAGATATATGTGCTTTTCCTTAGACAAATTTTTTTCAACCTCTCTAAAGGAGAGGGAGGCCCTCTCTTATAGAGAAACAAGAGGGTTCAAGCTTCTTGGAGAAGCTAGAGCAAAAGGTTCAAGCTTCTTAGAGAAGCTAGAGCAAAGGTTCAAAAGTTTCAAGCTTCTTTCAAGCTTCTTGGAGAAGCTAGAGCAAAAGGTTCAAGCTTCTTAGAGAAGCTAGAGCAAAGGTTCAAAAGTTTCAAGCTTCTTGGAGAAGCTAGAGCAAAGGGTTCAAGCTTCCTCAAGAAGCTAAAACGAAGGTTCAAAAGGTTCAAGCTTCCTCAAGAAGCTAAAACGAAGGTTCAAAAGGTTCAAGCTTCCTCAAGAAGCCAAAACAAGGGTTCAAAAGATTCAAGCTCCCTCTAGAAGCTAAAACGAAGGTTCAAAAGGTTCAACCTCCCTCAAGAAGCTAAAACGAAGGTTCAAAAGGTTCAAGCTCCCTCAAGAAGCTAAAACGAAGGTTTAGAAGGTTCAACTTCCTCGAGAAGCTAAAACCAGGGTTCAAAGGTTCAAGCTTCCTCGGAGAAGCTAGAGCAAAGGTTCAAAAGGTTCAAGCTTCCTCAAGAAGCTAAAACGAAGGTTCAAAATGGTCCAGCCTCCTCAAGAAGCTAAAACGAAGGTTGAAAAGTTCAATATTTCAAGCTTCCTCAAGAAGCCAAAATAGGGGTTCAAAAGGTTCAAGCTATCTCAAGAGGCTAAAACGAAGGTTCAAAAGGTTCAAGCTCCCTCAAGAAGCTAAAACGAAGGTTCAGAAGGTTCAGGCTCCCTCGGGAAGCTAAAACGAAGGTTCAGAAGGTTCAACTTCGTCAAGAAGCTAAAACCAGGGTTCAAAAGGTTCAAGCTCCCTCAAGAAGCTAAAACGAAGGTTCAAAAGGTCCAAGCACCCTCAAGAAGCTAAAACCAAGGTTCAAAAGGTTCAAGCTCCCTCAAGAAGCTAAAACGATGGTTCAGAAGGTTTAACTTCCTCAAGAAGCTAAAATAAGGGTTCAAAAGGTTCAAGCTATCCGAAAACGGTGACAAACGGAGAAAGTTAAGCGGTCCCGAACCGAGGCGCACGACCGACGGCTCCGAAAACCGGAAAATGGTCTCCAAACGGGAACAGTGGTCTACGACCACGAAAAGTAGCCTACGACCACTGAGAGATGGTCTACGAAACCTCTCCCTTCATTCGGGGAGAGGAAACAGAACCTGGTTCGCAAATCGAGGCAAAGCACAAAAAAGTCCCGAGGTCCGGAGGTAAGGCTCTCCGCCGAAACTCCGTAACCTCAGAACGAGCACAACATGCGCAATCACCGGTGGTGTTAAAGGCCAAGAACAAACACCCTCTCTAAGCCTAGAATGTAGAGATATAGAGAGATATATGTGCTTTTCCTTAGACAAATTTTTTTCAACCTCTCTAAAGGAGAGGGAGGCCCTCTCTTATAGAGAAACAAGAGGGTTCAAGCTTCTTGGAGAAAAGCTAGAGCAAAAGGTTCAAGCTTCTTAGAGAAGCTAGAGCAAAGGTTCAAAAGTTTCAAGCTTCTTGGAGAAGCTAGTGGTTCGGAACCAGCTGAGTTAGAGACTGGGAGATGAGCGGGAGGATAGCTACCGGTTTTCTGGTTGCTTCTTGTCTTCATGTGACCCGTCCTAATTGATCGCCTTACCACGCCTGACATGGAGTGAAGGGCACACTGCCGTGGGGTTTGAGGTTTGTGATCTACCAAGGTAGGGACTGGGGGATGTGATGATTGATCTCAGGAGTTTATTGAATGTGTATGGATTTGTTGCTGAGGGCTACTGTCTGTTTACTTCAACTCCCAAGACCAGTGATGATGGTGACTAATCTTGCTTACTTCATGTGACTTTGTCTGGATCTCTCATGGATAGATTTTTTCCTCTGTCATTGCTTTAGTGAAGTGGCTAGGATGTCACGGCAGTGAGGAGTGGGATGCTTATTGGGTTCCATGTGCTGTATCTGTGGTAGAGACTGGGGGTTTGTGGGAGAGGTTATCTGTTTATTGAGCTTGTGGGTTGTTGTTTTGTGTGTTTTGCTTGTTGTTTCTTACCTTTGTGGAGTCTGTTTGTATCTTTGCCCATATATCTACCCCTAGTTTCCATCTATTATTTCTGATGGTAGGGGTTACTTGGGGATAAATGATATATGGGCAAAATTGGGTTTCTGTTCTTTTCTGTTTGTTCTCCCGCTCTTACGGGTTTGGGTTTGGTTGGTCTTGTAATCGTTTAGTTATTGTTGTTGGGCGTGCCTGGGGTATGCCCCTTGTAAACTTGTATATTTCATTGTCTTTAATTTATGACTTACTCACCCAAAAAAAAAAAAAAAAGCTAGAGCAAAGGGTACAAGCTTCTTGGAGAAGCTAGAGCAAAGGTTCAAAAGGTTCAAGCTTCCTCAAGAAGCTAAAACGAAGGTTCAAAAGGTTCAAGCTTCCTCGAGAAGCTAAAACGAAGGTTCAAAAGGTTCAAGCTGCCTCAAGAAGCCAAAACGAGGGTTCAAAAGGTTCAAGCTCCCGCAAAAAGCTAAAACGAAGGTTCAAAAGGTTCAAGCTCCCCCAAGAAACTAAAACGAAGGTTCAAAATGTTCAAGCTCTCTCAGGAAACTAAAACGAAGGTTCAGAAGGTTCAACTTCCTCAAGAAGCTAAAACCAGGGTTCAAAAGGTTCAAGCTTCCTTGAAGAAGCTAGAGCAAAGGTTCAAAAGGTTCAAGCTTCCTCAAGAAGCAAAAACGAAGGTTCAAAAGGTTCAAGCTTCCTCAAGAAGCTAACACGAAGGTTGAAAAGTTCAAAATTTCAAGCTTCCTCAAGAAGCCAAAACAGGGGTTCAAAAGGTTCAAGCTCCCTCAAGAGGCTAGAACGAAGGTTCAAAAGGTTCAAGCTCCCTCAAGAAGCTAAAACGAAGGTTCAAAAGGTTCAGGCTCCCTCAAGAAGCTAAAACGAAGGTTCAGAAGGTTCAACTTCGTCAAGAAGCTAAAACCAGGGTTCAAAGGGTTCAGGCTTCCTCGGAGAAGCTAGAGGAAAGGTTCAAAAGGTTCAAGCTTCCTCAAGAAGCTAAAACGAAGGTTCAAAAGGTTCAAGCTTCCTCAAGAAGCTAACACGAAGGTTGAACAGTTCAAAAGGTTCAAGTTTCCTCAAGAAGCCAAAACAGGGGTTCACAAGGTTCAAGCTCCGTCAAGACGCTAAAACGAAGGTTCAAAAGGTTCAAGCTCTCTCAAGAATCTAAAACGAAGGTTTAAAAGGTTCAGGCTCCCTCAGGAAGCTAAAACGAAGGTTCAGAAGGTTCAACTTCGTCAAGAAACTAAAACCAGGGTTCAAAAGGTTCAAGCTCCCTCAAGAAGCTAAAACGAAGGTTCAAAAGGTCCAAGCGCCCTCAAGAAGCTAAAACCAAGGTTCAAAAGGTTCAAACTCCCTCAAGAAGCTAAAACGAAGGTTCAGAAGGTTGAACTTCCTGAAGAAGCTAAAATAAGGGTTCAAAAGGTTGAAGCTTCCTCAAGAAGCTAAAACGAAGGTTAAAAAGGTTCAAGCTCTCCAAAAACTGTGCCAAATGGAGAAAGTTAAGCGGTCCCGAACCGAGGCGCCCGACGGACGGCTCCGAAAATCGGAAAATGGTCTCCAAACGGGAACAGTGGTCTACGACCACGAAAAGTAGCCTACGGCCATTGAGAGATGGTCTACGAAACCTCTCCCTCCCTTCGGGGAGAGAAAACAGAACCTGGTTTGCAATTCGAGGCAAAGCACAAAAGAGTCCCGAGGTCCGGAGGTAAGGCTCTCAGCCGAAACTCCGTAACCTCAAAACGAGCACAACATGCGCAATCACCGGTGGTGTTAAAGGACAAGAACAAACACCCTCTCTAAGCCTAGAATGTAGAGATATAGAGAGATATATGTGCTTTTCCTTAGACAAATTTTTTTCAACCTCTCTAAAGGAGAGGGAGGCCCTCTCTTATAGAGAAACAAGAGGGTTCAAGCTTCTTGGAGAAAAGCTAGAGCAAAAGGTTCAACCTTCTTAGAGAAGCTAGAGCAAAGGGTTCAAGCTTCTTGGAGAAGCTAGAGCAAAGGTTCAAAAGGTTCAAGCTTCCTCAAGAAGCTAAAACGAAGGTTCAAAAGGTTCAAGCTTCCTCAAGAAGCTAAAACAAAGGTTCAAAAAGGTTCAAGCTCCCTCAAGAAGCTGAAACGAAGGTTCAAAAGGTTCAAGCTCCCTCAAGAAGCTAAAACGAAGGTTCAAAAGGTTCAAACTCCCTCCGGAAACTAAAACGAAGGTTCAGAAGGTTCAACTTCCTCAAGAAACTAAAACCAGGGTTCAAAAGGTTCAAGTTTCCTCGGAGAAGCTAGAGCAAAGGTTCAAAAGGTTCAAGCTTCCTCAAGAAGCTAAAACGAAGATTCAAAAGGTTCAAGCTTCCTCAAGAAGCTAAAACGAAGGTTGAAAAGTTCAAAAGGTACAAGCTTCCTCAAGAAGCCAAAACAGGGGTTCAAAAGGTTCAAGCTCCCTCAAGAGGCTAAAACGAAGGTTCAAAAGGTTCAAGCTCCCTCAAGAAGCTAAAATGAAGGTTCAAAAGGTTCAGGCTCCCTCAGGAAGCTAAAACGAAGGTTCAGAAGGTTCAACTTCGTCAAGAAGCTAAAACCGGGGTTCAAAAGGTTCAAGCTCCCTCAAGAAGCGAAAACGAAGGTTCAAAAGGTCCAAGCGCCCTCAAGAAGCTAAAACCAAGGTTCAAAAGGTTCAAGCTCCCTCAAGAAGCTAAAACGAAGGTTCAGAAGGTTTAACTTCCTCAGAAGCTAAAATAAGGGTTCAAAAGGTTCAAGCTTCCTCAAGAAGCTAAAACGAAGGTTCAAAAGGTTCAAGCTGTCCAAAAACCGTGCCAAACGGAGAAAGTTAAGCGGTCTCGAACCGAGGTGCACGACCGACGGCTCCGAAAACCGAAAATGGTCTCCAAACGGGAACAGTGGTCTACGACCACAAAAAGTAGCCTACGGCCACTGAGAGATGGTCTACGAAACCTCTCCCTCCCTTCGGGGAGAGAAAACAGAACCTGGTTCGCAAATCGAGGCAAAGCACAAAAGAGTCCCGAGGTCCGGAGGTAAGGCTCTCAGCCGAAACTCCGTAACCTCAGAACGAGCAAAACATGCGCAATCACCGGTGGTGTTAAAGGCCAAGAACAAACACCCTCTCTAAGCCTAGAATGTAGAGATATAGAGAGATATATGTGCTTTTTCTTAGACAAATTTTTTTCAACCTCCCTAAAGGAGAGGGAGGCCCTCTCTTCTAGAGAAACAATAGGGTTCAAGCTTCTTGGAGAAGATAGAGCAAAAGGTTCAAGCTTCTTAGAGAAGCTAGAGCAAAGGTTCAAAAGTTTCAAGCTTCTCGGAGAAGGTAGAGCAAAGGGTTCAAGCTTCTTGGAGAAGCTAGAGCAAAGGTTCAAAAGGTTCAAGCTTCGTGAAGAAGCTAAAACGAAGGTTCAAAAGGTTCAAGCTTCCTCAAGAAGCTAAAACGAAGGTTCAAACGGTTTAAGCTTCCTCAAGAAGCTAAAACGAAGGTTGAAAAGTTCAAAATTTCAAGCTTCCTCAAGAAGCCAAAACAGGGGTTCAAAAAGTTCAAGCTCCCTCAAGAGGCTAAAACGAAGTTTCAAAAGGTTCAAGCTCCCTCAAGAAGCTAAAACGAAGGTTGAAAAGGTTCAGGCTCCCTTAGGACGCTAAAACGAAGGTTCAGAAGGTTCAACATCGTCAAGAAGCTAAAACCAGGGTTCAAAAGGTTCAAGCTCCCTCAAGAAGCTAAAACGAAGGTTCAAAAGGTCCAAGCGCCCTCAAGAAGCTAAAACCAAGGTTCAAAATGTTCAAGCTCCCTCAAGAAGCTAAAACGAAGGTTTAACTTCCTCAAGAAGCTAAAATAAGGGTTCAAAAGGTTCAAGCTTCCTCAAGAAGCTAAAACGAAGGTTCAAAAGGTTCAAGCTGTCCAAAAACCGTGCCAAACGGAGAAAGTTAAGCGGTCCTGAACCGAGGTGCACGACCGACGGCTCCGAAAATCGAAAAATGGTCTCCAAACGGGAACAGCGGTCTACGACCACGAAAAGTAGCCTACGGCCACTGAGAGATGGTCTACAAAACCTCTCCCTCCCTTCGTGGAGAGAAAACAGAACCTGGTTCGCAAATCGAGGCAAAGCACAAAAGAGTCCCGAGGTCCGGAGGTAAGGCTCTCAGCCGAAACTCCGTAACCTCAGAACGAGCACAACATACGCAATCACCGGTGGTGTTAAAGGCCAAGAACAAACACCCTCTCTAAGCCTAGAATGTAGAGATATAGAGAGATATATGTGCTTTTTCTTAGACAAATTTTTTTCAACCTCTCTAAAGGAGAGGGAGGCCCACTCTTATAGAGAAACAAGAGAGTTCAAGCTTCTTGGAGAAGATAGAGCAAAAGGTTCAAGCTTCTTAGAGAAGCTAGAGCAAAGATTCAAAAGTTTCAAGCTTCTCGGAGAAGGTAGAGCAAAGGGTTCAAGCTTCTTGGAGAAGCTAGAGCAAAGGTTCAAAAGGTTCAAGCTTCCTGAAGAAGCTAAAACAAGGTTCAAAAGGTTCAAGCTTCCTCAAGAAGCTAAAACGAAGGTTCAAAAGGTTCAAGCTTCCTCAAGAAGGTAAAACGAAGGTTGAAAAGTTCAAAATTTCAAGCTTCCTCAAGAAGCCAAAACAGGGGTTCAAAAAGTTCAAGCTCCCTCAAGAGGTAAAACGAAGGTTCAAAAGGTTCAAGCTCCCTCAAAAGCTAAAACGAAGGTTCAAAAGGTTCCGGCTCCCTCAGGACGCTAAAACGAAGGTTCAGAAGGTTCAACTTCGTCAAGAAGCTAAAACCAGGGTTCAAAAGGTTCAAGCTCCCTCAAGAAGCTAAAACGAAGGTTCAAAAGGTCCAAGCGCCCTCAAGAAGCTAAAACCAAGGTTCAAAAAGTTCAAGCTCCCTCAAGAAGCTAAAACGAAGGTTCAGAAGGTTTAACTTCCTCAAAAAGCTAAAATAAGGGTTCAAAAGGTTCAAGCTTCCTCAAGAAGCTAAAACGAAGGTTCAAAAGGTTCAAGCTGTCCAAAAACCGTGCCAAACGGAGAAAGTTAAGCGGTCCCGAACCGAGGCGCACGACCGACGTCTCCGAAAACCGGAAAATGGTCTCCAAACGGGAACAGTGGTCTACGACCACGAAAAGTAGCCTACGGCCACTGAGAGATGGTCTACGAAACCTCTCCCTCCCTTCGGGGAGAGAAAACAGAACCTGGTTCGCAATCGAGGCAAGCAAAAGAGTCCCGAGGTCCGGAGTTAAGGCTCTCAGCGAAACTCCGTAACCTCAGAACGAGCACAACATGCAATCACCGGTGGTGTTAAAGGCCAAGAAGAAACACCCTCTTTAAGCCTAGAATGTAGAGATATAGAGAGATATATGTGCTTTTCCTTAGACAAATTTTTTTCAACCTCTCTAAAGGAGAGGGAGGCCCTCTCTTATAGAGAAACAAGAGGGTTCAAGCTTCTTAGAGCAAAAGGTTCAAGCTTCTTAGAGAAGCTAGAGCAAAGGTTCAAAAGTTTCAAGCTTCTTGGAGAAGCTAGAGCAAAGGGTTCAAGCTTCTTGGAGAAGCTAGAGCAAAGGTTCAAAAGGTTCAAGCTTCCTCAAGAAGCTAAAACGAAGGTTCAAAAGGTTCAAGCTTCCTCAAGAAGCCAAAACAAGGGTTCAAAAGGTTCAAGCTCCCTCAAGAAGCTAAAACGAAGGTTCAAAAGGTTCAAGCTCCCTCAAGAAGCTAAAACGAAGGTTCAGAAGGTTCAACTTCCTCAAGAAGCTAAAACCAGGGTTCAAAAGGTTCAAGCTTCCTCGGAGAAGCTAGAGCAAAGGTTCAAAAGGTTCAAGCTTCCTCAAGAAGCTAAAACGAAGGTTCAAAATGTTCAAGCCTCCTCAAGAAGCTAAAACGAAGGTTGAAAAGTTCAAAATTTCAAGCTTCCTCAAGAAGCCAAAACAGGGGTTCAAAAGGTTCAAGCTCCCTCAAGAGGCTAAAACGAAGGTTCAAAAGGTTCAAGCTCCCTCAAGAAGCTAAAACGAAGGTTCAAAAGGTTCAGGCTCCCTCAGGAAGCTAAAACGAAGGTTCAGAAGGTTCAACTTCGTCAAGAAGCTAAAACCAGGGTTCAAAAGGTTCAAGCTCCCTCAAGAAGCTAAAACGAAGGTTCAAAAGGTCCAAGCACCCTCAAGAAGCTAAAACCAAGGTTCAAAAGGTTCAAGCTCCCTCAAGAAGCTAAAACGAAGGTTCAGAAGGTTTAACTTCCTCAAGAAGCTAAAATAAGGGTTCAAAAGGTTCAAGCTTCCTCAAGAATCTAAAACGAAGGTTCAAAAGGTTCAAGCTATCCGAAAACGTGCAAACGGAGAAAGTTAAGCGGTCCCGAACCGAGGCGCACGACCGACGACTCCGAAAACCGGAAAATGGTCTCCAAACGGGAACAGTGGTCTACGACCACGAAAAGTAGCCTACGGCCACTGAGAGATGGTCTACGAAACCTCTCCCTTCATTCGGGGAGAGAAAACAGAACCTGGTTCGCAAATCGAGGCAAAGCAAAAAAAGTCCCGAGGTCCGGAGGTAAGGCTCTCAGCCGAAACTCCGTAACTCAGAACGAGCACAACATGCGCAATCACCGGTGGTGTTAAAGGCCAAGAACAAACACCCTCTCTAAGCCTAGAATGTAGAGATATAGAGAGATATATGTGCTTTTCCTTAGACAAATTTTTTTCAACCTCTCTAAAGGAGAGGGAGGCCCTCTCTTATAGAGAAACAAGAGGGTTCAAGCTTCTTGGAGAAGCTAGAGCAAAAGGTTCAAGCTTCTTAGAGAAGCTAGAGCAAAGGTTCAAAAGTTTCAAGCTTCTTGGAGAAGCTAGAGCAAAGGGTTCAAGCTTCTTGGAGAAGCTAGAGCAAAGGTTCAAAAGGTTCAAGCTTCCTCAAGAAGCTAAAACGAAGGTTCAAAAGATTCAAGCTTCCTCAAGAAGCTAAAACGAAGGTTCAAAAGGTTCAAGCTTCCTCAAGAAGCCAAAACAAGGGTTCAAAAGGTTCAAGCTCCCTCAAGAAGCTAAAACGAAGGTTCAAAAGGTTCAAGCTCCCTCAGGAAACTAAAACGAAGGTTCAGAAGGTTCAACTTCCTCTCAAGAAGCTAAAACCAGGGTTCAAAAGGTTCAAGCTTCCTGAGAAGCTAGGCAAAGGTTCAAAAAGTTCAAGCTTCCTCAAGAAGCTAAAACTAGGTTCAAAAGGTTCAAGCTTCCTCAAGAAGCTAAAACGAAGATTGAAAAGTTCAAAATTTCAAGCTTCCTCAAGAAGCCAAAACAGGGGTTCAAAAGGTTCAAGCTCCCTCAAGAGGCTAAAACGAAGGTTCAAAAGGTTCAAGCTCCCTCAAGAAGCTAAAACGAAGGTTCAAAGGTTCAGGCCCCTCGGAAGCTAAAACGAAGGTCAGAAGGTTCAACTTCAAGAAGCTAAAACCAGGGTTCAAAAGGTTCAAGCTCCCTCAAGAAGCTAAAACGAAGGTTCAAAAGGTCCAAGCGCCCTCAAGAAGCTAAAACCAAGGTTCAAAAGGTTCAAGCTCCCTCAAGAAGCTAAAACGAAGGTTCAGAAGGTTTAACTTCCTCAAGAAGCTAAAATAAGGGTTCAAAAGGTTCAAGCTTCCTCAAGAAGCTAAAACGAAGGTTCAAAAGGTTCAAGCTGTCCAAAAACCGTGCCAAACGGAGAAAGTTAAGCGGTCCCGAACCGAGGCGCACGACCGACGGCTCCGAAAACCGGAAAATGGTCTCCAAACGGGAACAGTGGTCTACGACCACGAAAAGTAGCCTACGGCCACTGAGAGATGGTCTACGAAACCTCTCCCTCCCTTCGGGGAGAGAAAACAGAACCTGGTTCGCAAATCGAGGCAAAGCACAAAAGAGTCCCGAGGTCCGGAGGTAAGGCTCTCAGCCGAAACTCCGTAACCTCAGAACGAGCACAACATGCGCAATCACCGGTGGTGTTAAAGGCCAAGAACAAACACCCTCTCTAAGCCTAGAATGTAGAGATATAGAGAGATATATGTGTTTTCCTTAGACAAATTTTTTTCAACCTCTCTAAAGGAGAGGGAGGCCCTCTCTTATAGAGAAACAAGAGGGTTCAAGCTTCTTAGAGCAAAAGGTTCAAGCTTCTTAGAGAAGCTAGAGCAAAGGTTCAAAAGTTTCAAGCTTCTTGGAGAAGCTAGAGCAAAGGTTCAAGCTTCTTGGAGAAGCTAGAGCAAAGGTTCAAAAGGTTCAAGCTTCCTCAAGAAGCTAAAACGAAGGTTCAAAAGGTTCAAGCTTCCTCAAGAAGCTAAAACGAAGGTTCAAAAGGTTCAAGCTTCCTCAAGAAGCCAAAACAGGGGTTCAAAAGGTTCAAGCTCCCTCAAGAGGCTAAAACGAAGGTTCAAAAGGTTCAAGCTCCCTCAAGAAGCTAAAACGAAGGTTCAAAAGGTTCAGCTCCCTCAGGAAGCTAAAACGAAGGTTCAGAAGGTTCAACTTCGTCAAGAAGCTAAAACCAGGGTTCAAAAGGTTCAAGCTCCCTCAAGAAGCTAAAACGAAGGTTCAAAAGGTCCAAGCGCCCTCAAGAAGCTAAAACCAAGGTTCAAAAGGTTCAAGCTCCCTCAAGAAGCTAAAACGAAGGTTCAGAAGGTTTAACTTCCTCAAGAAGCTAAAATAAGGGTTCAAAAGGTTCAAGCTTCCTCAAGAAGCTAAAACGAAGGTTCAAAAGGTTCAAGCTGTCCAAAAACCGTGCCAAACGGAGAAAGTTAAGCGGTCCCGAACCGAGGCGCACGACCGACGGCTCCGAAAACCGGAAAATGGTCTCCAAACGGGAACAGTGGTCTACGACCACAAAAGTAGCCTACGGCCACTGAGAGATGGTCTACGAAACCTCTCCCTCCCTTCGGGGAGAGAAAACAGAACCTGGTTCGCAAATCGAGGCAAAGCACAAAAGAGTCCCGAGGTCCGGAGGTAAGGCTCTCAGCCGAAACTCCGTAACCTCAGAACGAGCACAACATGCGCAATCACCGGTGGTGTTAAAGGCCAAGAACAAACACCCTCTCTAAGCCTAGAATGTAGAGATATAGAGAGATATATGTGCTTTTCCTTAGACAAATTTTTTTCAACCTTCCTAAAGGAGAGGGAGGCCCTCTCTTATAGAGAAACAAGAGGGTTCAAGCTTCTTGGAGAAGCTAGAGCAAAAGGTTCAAGCTTCTTAGAGAAGCTAGAGCAAAGGTTCAAAAGTTTCAAGCTTCTTGGAGAAGCTAGAGCAAAGCGTTCAAGCTTCTTGGAGAAGCTAGAGCAAAGGTTCAAAAGGTTCAAGCTCAAGAAGCTAAAACGAAGGTTCAAAAGGTTCAAGATTCCTCAAGAAGCTAAAACGAAGGTTCAAAAGGTTCAAGCTTCCTCAAGAAGCTAAAACGAAGGTTGTTCAAAAGGTTCAAGCTCCTCAAGAAGCTAAAACAGGTTCAAAAGGTTCAAGCTCCCTCAAGAAGCTAAAACGAAGGTTCAAAAGGTTCAAGCTCCCTCAAGAAGCTAAAACGAAGGTTCAAAAGGTTCAAGCTCCTCAGAAGCTAAAACGAAGGTTCAAAGGTTCAACATCGTCAAGAAGCTAAAACCAGGTTCAAAAGGTTCAAGCTCCTCAAGAAGCTAAAACGAAGGTTCAAAAGGTCAAGCGCCCTCAAGAAGCTAAAACCAAGGTTCAAAATGTTCAAGCTCCCTCAAGAAGCTAAAACGAAGGTTCAGAAGGTTTAACTTCCTCAAGAAGCTAAAATAAGGGTTCAAAAGGTTCAAGCTTCCTCAAGAAGCTAAAACGAAGGTTCAAAAGGTTCAAACTGTCCAAAAACCGTGCCAAACGGAGAAAGTTAAGCGGTCCTGAACCGAGGCGCACGACCGACGGCTCCGAAAATCGAAAAATGGTCTCCAAACGGGAACAGCGGTCTACGACCACGAAAAGTAGCCTACGGCCACTGAGAGATGGTCTACGAAACCTCTCCCTCCCTTCGTGGAGAGAAAACAGAACCTGGTTCGCAAATCGAGGCAAAGCACAAAAGAGTCCCGAGGTCCGGAGGTAAGGCTCTCAGCCGAAACTCCGTAACCTCAGAACGAGCACAACATGCGCAATCACCGGTGGTGTTAAAGGCCAAGAACAAACACCCTCTCTAAGCCTAGAATGTAGAGATATAGAGAGATATATGTGCTTTTTCTTAGACAAATTTTTTTCAACCTCTCTAAAGGAGAGGGAGGCCCACTCTTATAGAGAAACAAGAGAGTTCAAGCTTCTTGGAGAAGATAGAGCAAAAGGTTCAAGCTTCTTAGAGAAGCTAGAGCAAAGATTCAAAAGTTTCAAGCTTCTCGGAGAAGGTAGAGCAAAGGGTTCAAGCTTCTTGGAGAAGCTAGAGCAAAGGTTCAAAAGGTTCAAGCTTCCTGAAGAAGCTAAAACGAAGGTTCAAAAGGTTCAAGCTTCCTCAAGAAGCTCAAACGAAGGTTCAAAAGGTTCAAGCTTCCTCAAGAAGGTAAAACGAAGGTTGAAAAGTTCAAAATTTCAAGCTTCCTCAAGAAGCCAAAACAGGGGTTCAAAAAGTTCAAGCTCCCTCAAGAGGTTAAAACGATGGTTCAAAAGGTTCAAGCTCCCTCAAAAAGCTAAAACGAAGGTTCAAAAGGTTCCGGCTCCCTCAGGACGCTAAAACGAAGGTTCAGAAGGTTCAACTTCGTCAAGAAGCTAAAACCAGGGTTCAAAAGGTTCAAGCTCCCTCAAGAAGCTAAAACGAAGGTTCAAGAGGTCCAAGCGCCCTCAAGAAGCTAAAACCAAGGTTCAAAATGTTTAAGCTCCCCCAAGAAGCTAAAACGAAGGTTCAGAAGGTTTAACTTCCTCAAAAAGCTAAAATAAGGGTTCAAAAGGTTCAAGCTTCCTCAAGAAGCTAAAACGAAGGTTCAAAAGGTTCAAGCTGTCCAAAAACCGTGCCAAACGGAGAAAGTTAAGCGGTCGCGAACCGAGGCGCACGACCGACGTCTCCGAAAACCGGAAAATGGTCTCTAAACGGGAACAGTGGTCTACGACCACGAAAAGTAGCCTACGGCCACTGACAGATGGTCTACGAAACCTCTCCCTCCCTTCGGGGAGAGACAACAGAACCTGGTTCGCGAATCGAGGCGAAGTACAAAAAGAGTCCCGAGGTCCGGAGTTAAGGCTCTCAGTCGAAACTCCGTAACCTCAGAACGAGCAGAACATGCCCAATCACCGGTGGTGTTAAAGGCCAAGAAGAAACACCCTCTTTAAGCCTAGAATGTAGAGATATAGAGATATATGTGCTTTTCCTTAGACAAATTTTTTTCAACCTCTCTAAAGGAGGAGGGAGGCCCTCTCTTATAGAGAAACAAGAGGGTTCAAGCTTCTTAGAGCAAAAGGTTCAAGCTTCTTAGAGAAGCTAGAGCAAAGGTTCAAAAGTTTCAAGCTTCTTGGAGAAGCTAGAGCAAAGGGTTCAAGCTTCTTGGAGAAGCCAGAGCAAAGGTTCAAAAGGTTCAAGCTCCCTCAAGAAGCTAAAACGAAGGTTCAAAAGGTTCAGGCTCCCTTAGGACGCTAAAACGAAGGTTCAGAAGGTTCAACATCGTCAAGAAGCTAAAACCAGGGTTCAAAAGGTTTAAGCTCCCTCAAGAAGCTAAAACGAAGGTTCAAAAGGTCCAAGCGCCCTCAAGAAGCTAAAACCAAGGTTCAAAATGTTCAAGCTCCCTCAAGAAGCTAAAACGAAGGTTCAGAAGGTTTAACTTCCTCAAGAAGCTAAAATAAGGGTTCAAAAGGTTCAAGCTTCCTCAAGAAGCTAAAACGAAGGTTCAAAAGGTTCAAGCTGTCCAAAAACCGTGCCAAACGGAGAAAGTTAAGCGGTCCTGAACCGAGGTGCACGACCGACGGCTCCGAAAATCGAAAAATGGTCTCCAAACGGGAACACGGTCTACGACCACGAAAAGTAGCCTACGGCCACTGAGAGATGGTCTACAAAACCTCTCCCTCCCTTCGTGGAGAGAAAACAGAACCTGGTTCGCAAATCGAGGCAAAGCACAAAAGAGTCCCGAGGTCCGGAGGTAAGGCTCTCAGCCGAAACTCCGTAACCTCAGAACGAGCACAACATACGCAATCACCGGTGGTGTTAAAGGCCAAGAACAAACACCCTCCTAAGCCTAGAATGTAGAGATATAGAGAGATATATGTGCTTTTTCTTAGACAAATTTTTTTCAACCTCTCTAAAGGAGAGGGAGGCCCACTCTTATAGAGAAACAAGAGAGTTCAAGCTTCTTGGAGAAGATAGAGCAAAAGGTTCAAGCTTCTTAGAGAAGCTAGAGCAAAGATTCAAAAGTTTCAAGCTTCTCGGAGAAGGTAGAGCAAAGGGTTCAAGCTTCTTGGAGAAGCTAGAGCAAAGGTTCAAAAGGTTCAAGCTTCCTGAAGAAGCTAAAACGAAGGTTCAAAAGGTTCACGCTTCCTCAAGAAGCTCAAACGAAGGTTCAAAAGGTTCAAGCTTCCTCAAGAAGGTAAAACGAAGGTTGAAAAGTTCAAAATTTCAAGCTTCCTCAAGAAGCCAAAACAGGGGTTCAAAAAGTTCAAGCTCCCTCAAGAGGTTAAAACGAAGGTTCAAAAGGTTCAAGCTCCCTCAAAAAGCTAAAACGAAGGTTCAAAAGGTTCCGGCTCCCTCAGGACGCTAAAACGAAGGTTCAGAAGGTTCAACTTCGTCAAGAAGCTAAAACCAGGGTTCAAAAGGTTCAAGCTCCCTCAAGAAGCTAAAACGAAGGTTCAAGAGGTCCAAGCGCCCTCAAGAAGCTAAAACCAAGGTTCAAAATGTTTAAGCTCCCTCAAGAAGCTAAAACGAAGGTTCAGAAGGTTTAACTTCCTCAAAAAGCTAAAATAAGGGTTCAAAAGGTTCAAGCTTCCTCAAGAAGCTAAAACGAAGGTTCAAAAGGTTCAAGCTGTCCAAAAACCGTGCCAAACGGAGAAAGTTAAGCAGTCCCGAACCGAGGCGCACGACCGACGTCTCCGAAAACCGGAAAATGGTCTCTAAACGGGAACAGTGGTCTACGACCACGAAAAGTAGCCTACGGCCACTGAGAGATGGTCTACGAAACCTCTCCCTCCCTTCGGGGAGAGAAAACAGAACCTGGTTCGCGAATCGAGGCGAAGTACAAAAGAGTCCCGAGGTCCGGAGTTAAGGCTGTCAGTCGAAACTCCGTAACCTCAGAACGAGCACAACATGCCCAATCACCGGTGGTGTTAAAGGCCAAGAAGAAACACCCTCTTTAAGCCTAGAATGTAGAGATATAGAGAGATATATGTGGTTTTCCTTAGATAAATTTTTTTCAACCTCTCTAAAGGAGAGGGAGGCCCTCTCTTATAGAGAAACAAGAGGGTTCAAGCTTCTTAGAGCAAAAGGTTCAAGCTTCTTAGAGAAGCTAGAGCAAAGGTTCAAAAGTTTCAAGCTTCTTGGAGAAGCTAGAGCAAAGGGTTCAAGCTTCTTGGAGAAGCTAGAGCAAAGGTTCAAAAGGTTCAAGCTTCCTCAAGAAGCTAAAACGAAGGTTCAAAAGGTTCAAGGTTCCTCAAGAAGCCAAAACCAGGTTTCAAAAGGTTCAAGCTCCCTCAAGAAGCTAAAACGAAGGTTCAAAAGGTTCAAGCTCCCTCAAGAAGCAAAAACGAAGGTTCAGAAGGTTCAACTTCCTCAAGAAGCTAAAACCAGGGTTCAAAGGTTCAAGCTTCCTCGGAGAAGCTAGAGCAAAGGTTCAAAAGGTTCAAGCTTCCTCAAGAAGCAAAAACGAAGGTTCCAAATGTTCAAGCCTCCTCAAGAGGCTAAAACGAAGGTTGAAAAGTTCAAAATTTCAAGCTTCCTCAAGAAGCCAAAACAGGGGTTCAAAAGGTTCAAGCTCCCTCAAGAGGCTAAAACGAAGGTTCAAAAGGTTCAAGCTCCCTCAAGAAGCTAAAACGAAGGTTCAGAAGGTTCAGGCTCCCTCGGAAAGCTAAAACGAAGGTTCAGAAGGTTCAACTTCGTCAAGAAGCTAAAACCAGGGTTCAAAAGGTTCAAGCTCCCTCAAGAAGCTAAAACGAAGGTTCAAAAGGTCCAAGCACCCTCAAGAAGCTAAAACCAAGGTTCAAAAGGTTCAAGCTCCCTCAAGAAGCTAAAACGAAGGTTCAGAAGGTTTAACTTCCTCAAGAAGCTAAAATAAGGGTTCAAAAGGTTCAAGCTTCCTCAAGAATCTAAAACGAAGGTTCAAAAGGTTCAAGCTATCCGAAAACGGTGACAAACGGAGAAAGTTAAGCGGTCCCGAACCGAGGCGCACGACCGACGGCTCCGAAAACCGGAAAATGGTCTCCAAACGGGAACAGTGGTCTACGACCACGAAAAGTAGCCTACGGCCACTGAGAGATGGTCTACGAAACCTCTCCCTTCATTCGGGGAGAGAAAACAGAACCTGGTTCGCAAATCGAGGCAAAGCACAAAAAAGTCCCGAGGTCCGGAGGTAAGGCTCTCCGCCGAAACTCCGTAAGCTCAGAACGAGCACAACATGCGCAATCACCGGTGGTGTTAAAGGCCAAGAACAAACACCCTCTCTAAGCCTAGAATGTAGAGATATAGAGAGATATATGTGCTTTTCCTTAGACAAATTTTTTTCAACCTCTCTACAGGAGAGGGAGGCCCTCTCTTATAGAGAAACAAGAGGGTTCAAGCTTCTTGGAGAAAAGCTAGAGCAAAAGGTTCAAGCTTCTTAGAGAAGCTAGAGCAAAGGTTCAAAAGTTTCAAGCTTCTTGGAGAAGCTAGAGCAAAGGGTTCAAGCTTCTTGGAGAAGCTAGAGCAAAGGTTCAAAAGGTTCAAGCTTCCTCAAGAAGCTAAAACGAAGGTTCAAAAGATTCAAGCTTCCTCAAGAAGCTAAAACGAAGGTTTAAAAGGTTCAAGCTTCCTCAAGAAGCCAAAACAAGGGTTCAAAAGGTTCAAGCTCCCTCAAGAAGCTAAAACGAAGGTTCAAAAGGTTCAAGCTCCCTCAGGAAACTAAAACGAAGGTTCAGAAGGTTCAACTTCCTCAAGAAGCTAAAACCAGGGTTCAAAAGGTTCAAGCTTCCTGAGAGAAGCTAGGACAAAGGTTCAAAACGTTCAAGCTTCCTCAAGAAGCTAAAACTAGGGTTCAAAAGGTTCAAGCTTCCTCAAGAAGCGAAAACGAAGATTGAAAAGTTCAAAATTTCAAGCTTCCTCAAGAAGCCAAAACAGGGGTTCAAAAGGTTCAAGCTCCCTCAAGAGGCTAAAACGAAGGTTCAAAAGGTTCAAGCTCCCTCAAGAAGCTAAAACGAAGGTTCAGAAGGTTCAGGCCCCCTCGGGAAGCTAAAACGAAGGGTCAGAAGGTTCAACTTCATCAAGAAGCTAAAACCAGGGTTCAAAAGGTTCAAGCTCCCTCAAGAAGCTAAAACGAAGGTTCAAAAGGTCCAAGCGCCCTCAAGAAGCTAAGACCAAGGTTCAAAAGGTTCAAGCTCTCTCAAGAAGCTAAAACGAAGGTTCAGAAGGTTTAACTTCCTCAAGAAGCTAAAATAAGGGTTCAAAAGGTTCAAGCTTCCTCAAGAAGCTAAAACGAAGGTTCAAAAGGTTCAAGCTGTCCGAAAACCGTGCGAAACGGAGAAAGTTAAGCGGTCCCGAACCGAGGCGCACGACCGACGGCTCCGAAAACCGGAAAATGGTCTCCAAACGGGAACAGTGGTCTACGACCACGAAAAGTAGCCTACGGCCACTGAGAGATGGTCTACGAAACCTCTCCCTCCCTTCGGGGAGAGAAAACAGAACCTGGTTCGCAAATCGAGGCAAAGCACAAAAGAGTCCCGAGGTCCGGAGGTAAGGCTCTCAGCCGAAACTCCGTAATCTCAGAACGAGCACAACATGCGCAATCACCGGTGGTGTTAAAGGCCAAGAACAAACACCCTCTCTAAGCCTAGAATGTAGAGATATAGAGAGATATATGTGTTTTTCCTTAGACAAATTTTTTTCAACCTCTCTAAAGGAGAGGGAGGCCCTCTCTTATAGAGAAACAAGAGGGTTCAAGCTTCTTAGAGCAAAAGGTTCAAGCTTCTTAGAGAAGCTAGAGCAAAGGTTCAAAAGTTTCAAGCTTCTTGGAGAAGCTAGAGCAAAGCGTTCAAGCTTCTTGGAGAAGCTAGAGCAAAGGTTCAAAAGGTTCAAGCTTCCTCAAGAAGCTAAAACGAAGGTTC